>CM017773.1:11544328-12744328 GCA_008009225.1 Acer yangbiense
AGCATTCGAATTGGACCCAAGGGACAAAGCGAGCAGAGAGAAGGAAGAGCCAACTGAGTCAATTGTTCTAAATGAAGCAGAATCGGATAAAACAGTCAGGATCGGAGCAAGGTTGGCTGAACGAGTCAAGAGAGATGTGACAAGCTTGCTAAAAGAGTACAATGGGATTTTCGCTTGGAGCCATGAGGACATGCCGGGGATTGATAGAGGCGTTATTTCACACAACCTGGCTGTGAACAAAAAATGCAAACCGGTGGTGCAAAAAAGGAGAAGCTTCAACCCAGAGAGAAGTGCGGCGATAAAAGAGGAGGTGTCCAAGCTGCTCGCCGCAGGGTCAATCAGATTAGTTAAGTACCCGGAATGGGTGGCGAATGTAGTTCTAGTGAAGAAGAAGAATAGCCAATGGAGGATGTGCGTCAACTTCACCGACCTAAACAAGGTCTGCCCCAAGGATAGCTTCCCGCTACCAAGAATTGACCAATTGGTCGATGCAACAGCCGGACATGAGACATTGAGCTTCATGGATGCTTACTCAGGTTATAACTAGATAAAAATGCATAAGCCAGATGAGGAAAAGACAGCATTCACCACAGACCAAGGGTTATACTGTTACACAGTCATGCCGTTCGGCCTGAAAAATGCTGGAGCAACTTACCAGCGCTTAATCAACAAGATGTTCGTCAGACAGATATGAAGAAATATGGAGGTTTACGTTGACGACATGCTGACAAAAAGCATCACAGTAGATAAACATATAGATGACTTGAGGGAGACATTTGATGTGTTGGTGAAATATGGAATGAAGTTGAATCCCGCAAAATACGTGTTCGGCGTACCATCAAGAAAATTTCTCGGATATCAAGTACATCAAAGAGGAATTGAGGTGAACCCCGAAAAAATCCAAGCATTGGCAAAAATGGTCTCGCCAAAAACTTTGAAGGATGTCCAGAGACTTACGGGGTGTCTGGCATCACTGAGCAGGTTCATAGCTAAATTGACAGATCGATGCCTACCATTCTTTAAAGCTCTAAAGAAGGGTAAGGGAGTCGAGTGGAGCGAAGACTGTGAAAGGGCTTTCCAGGCCTTAAAAGATTACCTCGGGCAAGCACCACTGCTATCAAAACTAGAAACGGGAGAAACACTGTACATGTACTTATCCGTTTCTGAAGCAACCACAAGTTCCGTGCTGGTAAGACATGAGGATGGGGTCCAGAAACCAATATACTATACCAGCAAAGTACTGTTACCAGCTGAGACCAGATATTTGCCAGCCGAAAAAATGGCATTCGCTCTAATAACAGCAGCAAGGAAGCTAAGGCCATATTTCCAGGCTCATAAAATTGGAGTATACACCAACTGCCCATTAAAATTAATTCTGTAGAAACCAGAAGTATCTGGCCGATTAACGAAATGGGTGATCGAGTTAAGTGAATTCGATGTAGAGTATCTTCCAAAGACAACAATTAAAGCCCAGACAGTGGCAAACTTTGTAGCAGAGTTCACCGAGCCAAGTGTAGAAGTGGAAAGAATGATGGTGGAGTAAAATAAGAAAGTATTCAAATGGCAACTCCGCGTTGACGGATCGTCAAACACGCACGACAGTGGGGCAGGGATAATGGTGTCAACCCCAGAAAGAGATTCAGTCGAATGTACCTTGCGTTTTGACTTCAAAGCTACTAACAACCAAGTTGAATACGAGGCACTCATAGCAGGAGTAAAGGTTTGCACAATTCTAAAAGCAGATGAGGTGGAAATCTTCAGCGACTCTCAAGTGATTGTCAATCAGGTGCTAGATGAGTACCGGGCGAGAGATGAAAACATGATCGCTTACCTGGAATTAGCAAATGAGCTGCTGGGAAGATTTAAAGAATACAGAATTGTTCAGGTCCCCATAGAAGAAAACGAGCAGGCCGATGCCTTGGCCAAATTGGCGTCCGCCACAATCAACATCTGGCCCAGAATTATTTCTATTATCCACCTACTACAACCGAGTATAGTCAGATTGAAGGAAGTCGGGGCAATCTTCGGCGAGAAAGGTTGCTGGATTACACCAATCAAAGAATACCTCGTCAATGATGTACTCCCAAGTGATCCGTTAAAGGCAAAACGATTAAAGTACAGAGCTACGAGATATTCAGTACTCAATGGAGAACTGTACAAAAGGGGGTACTCAAGGGCACTGCAGAGATGTGTCGGACCAGAAGAAGCCGAAGGTATCCTAAGGAGTATACATAGTGGAAATTGTGGGAATCACGCTGGGGGTGTCAGTCTAGCCCACAAAACATTAAGGCAGGGTTTCTACTGGCCAACACTGTTCGCTGATGCTAAAAGGGTGGCAGCAAGGTGTGAGGTGTGTCAAAAAATTGCAAACAATATCCGCCAACCACCTGAACTCTTGCAAAACATTACCTCGCCTTGGCCATTCGCCATGTGGGGAATTGACTTGATTGGCCCAATGCCAACAGCATCCAGAGAAGCAAAACACGCTATTGTAGCAGTGGATTATTTTACCAAGTGGGTAGAAGCCGAACCATTGGTGCACATAACGGAAGCAAACACTATAAGCTTTGTGAAGAAAAATATGCTATACAGATTCTGGATATCAAACACCATCATCACTGACAGTGGGACCCAATTCGATGGTAATAAATTCAGGGAGCTATGTGACAAGTATGATATCAACAACTACTACGCCTCCCCAGCACATCCGCAGACAAATGGCCAAACTGAAGCGGTGAACAAGATTATAAAGCACAACCTGAAAGCCAAATTGGCAGTGAAGAAGGGTAGCTGGGCAGAAAAATTACCACAGGTACTTTGGGCATATCGAACCGCAGAAAGATGTTTAACAAGTGAGACCTCATATTCCATGGCTTACGGAGCTGAAGCTGTCATTCCCGTGGAAACATCTTTCTCTTCACCAAGAGTACAACTCTTTCAACCGGAACTCAATGTTGATATGTTAAAATACGGTCTGGATGAGTTAGAAGAGAGAAGAGAGAAGAGAGAAGAGAGAAGAGAACGTGCACAAATAAGAAACACTGCGTACCAACAGAGGGTAGCCAGATATTACAATTCGCATGTGCGTGAAAGGAGGTTCGCACTCAGCGACTTGGTGCTGAAAAGGGTGAACCCAGGAACCAGAGACAAAGCTACAGGATCACTCGCAGACAAATGGGAAGGGCCTTATCAAATCACAGGCATAGCTGGTCACGGGGCATATCGCATCACTTGAGAGGGTTTTGGCGAACTACCTCGGCCATGCAATGTGCAGTACCTGAAGATATATTACCCTTGACTTTTTTCATTGCTTCTAGGATTTAGTTCAATATTTTTATTCTTAGGCAGTTTCCGTTTTAGCATTTTTTGTGTTGCTGTTTAGACAAAAGTTGCAGGAAGTATCCAATAAAGAGTAATTTATTACTGAGAATTCGTAACTTGACTCACCAGTTACAAAGGGCATTCGCCGTCGTGTATCACAAAATACCATTGCGTAAAGACGAGTTTCATACTCGCAGCAATGAGAATGAGCAGCGACCCTCGAAATCAAAGCAGGCCAAAGGCGACTGCGTCGCCATAGCCCAAGCTATAAAAATTGGTGATCGCCACTACAAGGAGAATAAGATCCCCAGAGAAAAACTTGGTGTGGGCGAGTACGCCCTGAAAAGCACCGAGTACGCCAGAACTCAACAATGACAGCTGAATAAATAAAAACATGTTAAAAACTTGGTGTATGGTCGGATACGTCCTGACAAACACTAAGTACGCCAAAACCCAGCAACGGCAGCTGAATACAACAAAATATGCTAAAAACTTAGTGAAACACTAAGCAAAAATTCAGCGAATAGCAGCTTAATACACAAAAATATGCTAAAGACTTGGTGAAACACCGAGTAAGCCGAAAACTCAGCAATGGCAGCTGAATAAAGTTATAAAAAATACTAAAAACTTAGTGAAACACAGAGTAAGCCGAAAATTCAGCATAGGCAGCTGAACAAAAGTAAAAACTAAAGGAGTTATAAATTAACTTATAAAAAAAATCATTTACAATTGGAGCTGCAAAAAAGATATAAATATTTACAATTGAAGACCTAATCTCAACTAGCTGCAGAAGGTCCCTTGCTGTCTTCCTCATCTTCGATCTCCTCTTCAGAATGCCAGGTAATTTCTTCGTTCCCATCCGGCTTAAAAGGTCCATAATCCCTACCGGCAACAGGACCCAAATCAGGTTCAGCACCAGAACCAGAAAAGTTACCCTTCTGACCGGAGTAGTAAGTGTTGAAGACACGCTTACTGGGAATTTCTAAATGCATAGGATGAGGCTCAGTCCTGTTATAACGGCAATAGGCTTTCCATCGTTTTATCTGATCTTTAATCGAACCCACTCCGCTGGCCATATGCTGTTGAAGAGACCTGTCAAAGCGCCTTAAAACCTTTTCATTCGAATGGTCCTTCATGGCGAAGAACTTCTTCGACTGCCTCATGCCTCGTTCAAACTCGCGCAGCAAAAGCGCATCGTAGGCAGGGGATCTCTTGAAACGATCAACTGCTTCAACCTCCAGCATGGCCTTAAGATCATTTAAGATAATTTCATGTGAGGACAACTGGTTGCGCAGGTCCAAAGCCTCACACTCAGCTCTCTCTTTTACCTCCTCAGCTAGTCGCTCAGCCTCGAAGCGTACTGCGAGCGATTCTTGATTAACGGAGAGTTGCTCTCGCAGCGAACGAATCTCCTCCTTAGCAGCAGCAGCCAATTTCTCTTCAGCAACCAGTTGAGCTGAAAGATAACCATCTGCAGATTCCCTTAACTGAGCAAGTTGCTGAGTATGTACTTCCTCAGCAGAGAGTTTCTCAGCTGCCAAAGTAGAGGCTTGTTCTCGCAGGCGTTTCACGTCCCTTGAAAGAAAATTCCCTCGCCTGTAGGTGTCAGTCAACTCGGACATCATCTGAAAAGAAAAACAGACAAGTCAGGAAACACGCGAATGAAAAATACAACATGAATACCGCGAGAGACTCACCAGGGAGTGGCAATTGAAGAAAAATTCCATTTTCTTGTTACAAGACCTGCTCTTCACGTGCTCCCAACCCTCACCAACATAAACGTTGTTGTTCATTATATATGAGCAAATCTCCGCAGCCGTGAAGTCCGAAAGGGAAACAGACTCTTCTTCCTCACCAGCTTCAGTTGGATCCATGGGAGGAACTTCACGAGCAGTGCCCGAACCCGACGCAGAAGCCCCGGGTTGCTTTGATGGCTCCGATTTATCAGCTAGCCCTGGCTGACCAGACGGCCCAGGTTGATTAGCAGAAGACACAGTCGGCCCACCTACAGCCGCCGGAGAAGCTGCACCAATCGGGGAGGAGGCAGGAACATTCGACTTATTAACTCCCTCAGAAGGTGGAGACACCACCACATTCATCCCATCAGCAGGAGCCTCAGGAACAGTTGTTTGAGTAGAGGGAGTCTCGGCGAGTACAGGTCCATCAGCACCCTCCTCGTCCGAAGAAACAACATACTGCACAACTCTTGACGCCCGCTTTGGAGGTCGAATAGTATGATCAGGGGTGCCCTAAGCCGGGTGTTTGCCCCTACCAGTCCTGGGAGTCAGGTCACTCGCAGGATCAAGGGGAGTTTCAGGGACATCCGCATCAAAAATAGGAATGTCACTGACTGGCCCTGAAACTCTAACTTTCTCTTTTCCCTTACGGCTAGGGGTAGCCGCAACAGGAGTAGTCGCAGCAGGAGTAGTCACAACAGGCATACTCGCAGCAGTTTCTGGATGCACAGGGGGCTGCCCCGACTCAACACCTCCCCCAGCAATGTCACCCACTTCCTCGCCATCTGAGGGATCATCAACATCCGGGCTAGCAGTTCCTTCTTTAGCCAAGCTCGCGGCATGTCTTTTGCTGGCTGCCTCACAGTTCTTTACTGCCCGGGCTTGCAAATCGCAAACTGTATCAAAGTCCATCACTGCGAAAAATAACCAAATATCACTAACAAGATAAACAAAACAGTAATATAAAAAGAAAAAACTAACAAAACTTACGGCGAGGAAGCCTGGCAGGTAGGCGTGTGAAAACCCGTTGGGCGATCATTTTCTCCTCATCCAAGAGGAAAGATCTACCCCTCTCATCCAAAGGAAGGACGGCTGCCATGGCTAGACGAGAGATCTCGGCATCCAACAAAGCGGGAACTGCCTGGGAAGGAGAAATGAAGTGCCTGGGGACTTTCTTCGCCGAAAAATTACAGCGGCTGCTGGCAGACACATCTCTGCCCCACTCGCCACCAGCAAAAAACCAGCTATTCTTCCACATTTTATTTGAAGTGGGAAAGCCCCAAATGAAACCCTTCTTTTTCTCATCACTAGAAACCTCCACTTGACCAGGGTTCGCCACACCCTCAGGGATCCAATTCTCCACAGGCGAAGAGAAAAGGAAATACGTGCCACCATTGCCCGCTTGTCTTAACGTATAACAATGGCGGATCTCGCGGGGTGTAGGGGGTCCATAACCCTTCAATTTCCATATTAAACACAGGCACATCAATATCCTGTAACTGTTTGGAGCGAGCTGGGCCGACGAAATCTGGGCCTCCGCTAGAAATCTGGCGATGAAGGGTTGAAGAGGTAGCGTAACCCCGCAACTGAGCATTGTGCCATAAATGGCGACCGCATTCTCAGGAGGATTCCACACTGCTCGATCACCCGGCAGAGTCAAAGTCACAACATCCGGAATGTCAAAGCGGCTCTTGTATTTACGAAGTTCATCCTCGCCAACCACATTAACTTCGCAATCAAAAGAACACGGGCCATCATCTGTGAAGTGCAATCTATTCTTCTGATGATCTTCAACATCAGAATCGGCGGTGGTTTGAGCACCCAGCAGGGACCTTCGAGGAGCCCTAGAAGATCGTCGTTTACTGCCACCCGGTTTAGAAGACCTCGTCATCATTGGAGAACTACTATCAAAAAATGAGGGAGAAGGAATGTTAGGAACAAAATTTTCCTCAGAAGAAGGAATATAGACAGAAATCGGGGTTGGGGAATCCGGATGAAAATTACGAATCAAGGATTCAATTCGGTCTGCAGTACACTTATCACCAAGTTCTAAGGCTTGCATCATTTCATTAAAAAGAGAAGAACGTAAGGAAGGATCCATGGGAACTCACCAGAAAACCCTAGATTCGCAGGAGAGTTGGGGACACAGAGAAACAGGAACAGTCCAGTTCGGTGAACCGTCTGGCAATGGGAGACGCAGGAAAAAGGCTGTAGCAAATACTCAAAGAAACGGGGCAGATGAAAACGAAGGTTTGAAATTTTTCTGCTCTAAGAAAAGTAATGGAGGAATAAATGAGGAGTGAAATGAGGGAGAAGAAACGATCAGGCATTAAAAGAGGGAGTTTTGAAATTCAAAAAGAAAATCAGGAAAAAAGATATTTTGGGCGACGGTCACAATAACTAACCGCAATAGTCACCACCAAATAATGGACATGTGGCACCTCAGGGGTCACCAAGCAGTCAAAATATATCTTCACCTGTGAAGTAAGTGGAAGCGCCAGAGGTTGTGTGGCTAAAATTAAAAGCTTGCACCTGAAGAATCAACCAATTAATACAGCACGTGGTGAAAAGGAAAAAAAAGGAAGTTATTTACATAATGCGCCAAAATCTTAAAGCATGGATATAAATACTGCTCACAGAAACAAACGAATTGAAAACCCAAATCATTCGCTCAGCTCGAAGTATTTATGGGGGTATTATTGTATATATAATTTCGCCAAGCGGCCACGTCATCAAAGGAATCAATAAATGTTGAAGAACAGGTTGCCACATCACTCATCGACCGGGTCAAAGGAGAAAACGTGGACCAGTCAGTATGTAAACGTCAAGTCAATAAAGTCAAAGGTGTGGTCGCCAGAGCTAGATATGTACTCGCCAAAGATAGAAACATGGTCGCCGAAGGTTAATACCCAGCAGGGGAGATGTTCGCCGCATCAGCGTACTAGGTACAAACCGACTCGGCAGAAACATGAAAATAAACCCTAAACTCCTAGAAGACCCACGATAACCAGGAGTCATAGGAAAGGGCAAAGAGAACAAATCCTAATCCAATACAACATGGGACTCCCAATACAAATCCAAGAGGAAGTCCTACTACTAACACGACAAGGATCAAGGGAAAAACCCTAATTAACATGTATAAATAGAACCATCTATCCCATGAGGAAGGGGTTCGAAAACCTAAAGAGAGAAAAGCAATAATTCGAGAGATTTGAGTGTGTAACCGAAATAAGTGAACTATAGTGATATTTTCTTGTCCTCCGGGACGCCGTGGTTTTTTCCCATTCAAGGGTTTTCCACGTAAATTGGTCTCTTGCATGCATTGATTTTCTTTCTTAATTGACGATTGTTTTGATTTAATTGTTGGTCGTGTGGTAATCCAAATTTCACCGTCAACATCATCATTTATAGTTTCTATGTGATAGCCATATTTTAGTATTGTTTGGTAACAATATCATGGCTCTACTGGAGCCTTCTGTCAGATATGCTGGACCTGATATTGCATTAACATTTGCCTTAAGCAAGGTTATATTCAGAAAGTATTTGTGATTCCGTAGAATCGTATGTGTCGTTGCACTATCGACTAGACATATATCTCTTGTATCTTGCTTTTCAATATCACCCAATTTACCGTTCAAAGACATATCTATTCATAATGAAAAATAAAGTGCATATCAGACAAAGTGATCAAAAGTGTAAACATATAAATATGAAAATATATCACTTCATAAAACAAAATCATGAATCATATTGATTTTTCGAACTTCCAGTTCGACCATGAACTATAGGTTCATAAAATTCAGAAAACTTCAGGTTCTAAATAAAAATTACAAATTGACTTTCTAGATGAAAGAATCGTAACTTGATCCAATTCAGAATTTCTGGTTCTAATCAACTTTGGCATAAAAGTTTTAATATCAAAATTTAAATTGAATTCAGAGCTTCAAGTCTTGATTAGAACTTCATGTTCAAAACTTAAGAACTTCAAGTTCAGATTCAATAATTCGTAATCAAAATTAGAACTTCAGGTTCTATATAGAATTCGAATTTTGGAATTTCAGGTCCCAAGTATGACATTCATGTACATAGTAACGAATCCAGAACTCCATATTTTTACTGAAATTTAAAATTTAGAGCTTCAGAATCTGATCGGTTTGTAAAACCGTGCCAACTTAAATATTATAATGATAAATCCAGAAACTTCAGATTCTGGTTATTCGGTCAAGCCGAGCTTGGTTTAAATTCCAGAAACTTAACGATTGACCTAGTTAGGCTCAACACATAATTTATACAAATCCAGAAACTTCAAACTCTGGTTAGTTGGCATACTCAGATACATAAATTGCATAAAATTAAATAGATGCGTAAAATTAAAATAATAAATAATATGACAGAAATAAGATGAAGAAGAACGAGAGAATAACAGTATGAGATAAAGTGAAAATGGGAGAAAATTTACTATTTGCTTTTATTGATGATTTCGGATTACATCCTGATCACACAATTTCAGCTGTGTAGTGATTTTGAATAAAGCAAAATTATACTCAGAGACTGATCTAAAGTCTTGAAAACGTAAGTCTTGAAAACGTAAATATATGTTGCCATTGATACATGGCATTTGGTAATGCAACATCGAGTTGGTTATCAAATCGATCTTTTTGTTCTTACCATAGAACTTCTGGTTCTGTGACCGTTAGGTATTGGGCTTTCAGATCGTAGTTGTCCCCAGACACTTCTAGTGCAACAAATTTCAAATTTGCAAGTTTTGACATTATTACAACTTCTGGTTATCCGAAAATCACAATCGGAGTCAGAACTTCTAGTATGACAAAAATCCGAGGAATTTAAACCTTCAGATATATAAATGAATATTTGTAAGTAAATAAATTCAGAAGCTTCAGGTTCCGGTAATAATAAATAAATCCATAAACTTCAGGTTCTGGATGGGTGACCAAACTGTTTAAATAAAAATTACAAAATAAAATGCGTAATAATAAATGCGAAAAAAGTAAATCCAGAACTGCAGGTTCTGGTAGGTTGGCATAGCCAATTTCATAAAAGCGTATAAATAAATAAATGCGAGAAAGTAAATCGCGTAAAAGTAAATAAAATACGATAAAGTAAATTGCGTTAAAATAAAATGCGAGAAAGTAAATCCAGAACTGTGGGTTCTGATATTAATAAATAAAAATTTGAAAGCTTCAGGTTCTAATAATAATTAATTCAGAACTTTAGGTTCTGGAAATAAATCTAGGAACTCCAGGTTCTAGTGGTAATAAATTCAGAGGCTTCAGGCTCTAGAAATAACAGTATCGTGCTGATAACGTGTTGTAAATCGATTGAAGAACAAAGAATAATAAATAAAAGAGATAAGAGATAGACTAGAGAGAGAAGAGATTAACTATTGCAATTTCATATTAAACTTCAACTGATACTTATAAATAAGGAAGAATAAAATGAGAGAGTGATCATAGAAGAGAGAACACGTGAGAGAGAGAGAGAGAGAGAGAGAGAGAGAGAGCTTTTCTCTTTTTATTGATATCAGCTCATTAACCTCAAACAATTACAATAGAAGCCATATATATAGGCAATCAATTGCTTAGTGATGAAACTTACAATAAAGGCTCGGTGGGGAAGCTAACAATAGAGACTTGGTGGGGAAGCCATAAAATTACAATATATATATATATATATATATATATTTTACGTGAGACTAGTCAACACTTTTCACATAAATCAATTTTGTTTAACATATATATATATATATATATTTTTTTTACGTGAGACTAGTCAACACTTTTCACATAAATCAATTTTGTTTAGAATTATATTTTACGTGAGACTAGTCAACACTTTTCACATAAATCAATTTTGTTTAGAATTTTTATCTTGTATTCTGTCACATTAATTGGAAATCACGTGTTGGTAAATCTGTCATTAAAAGAGATAAAACACCATCTCTTTTCCTCATCCATATCACGAGCAGCAAATCGAATTGGTGGTGCAACAATTACCGTTTGGATAAAAAGAAAAATGTTGCCTTGTAATGGATAAGATAAGAACAATTTTGATAATTCAAATCAAATATCACATGATTCATCTTTCCATACACGTTACAGAATACACTGGATTTTCAAAAAGTTCGTGCAAGCAACAATTAACCATAAAGTATATAATTCAGATTTCACATGACTATAAAGTTTGAATCCCAGCTCACATGTATATAATTCCTATAATAATTAGGTAGATATATAGATGTTGTTGCTTGTAAAACTTGTTTTCCTCAAATAAAAAAAAAAATGTTTAATGTTAATTCATTATAGCTTTCAAGTTTTCAACCATTTTCCACTGCTAAAACCAAGTTAATACAAATATACAACATGGATTTGTTTTTCTTTTGTTATACAACATATCAACCCAATATGGCAAAAAAATGGTTGACACTGTAAATCTATCAAAACCCTTTCAGGATAAGTTAGGCTCTAGAGACATCTTGAGTGAATACAACATTAAGTGTCGATATTTACAATCCCTGAAAAAACAAGGATTTTCAACTGGAGATTTTCTTCATTTGGAAAAAAAGGTTGGCCTAGCAAGTGTGCATCGTCAGATAAGGAGAAATTTGCGCCAAGATTTAATGGGTTGAGGTTCATAGAGATCTTGATCATTTCCCATATAGTGATATAAGATAGATGAGTCCAAACCAAACTCAGGGTTTTCTTTTATTATTGACTTTAAACTTGTAATTTCTATTTTTGGTTTCAATACTTAGACAAAAACACCGGTTATTTTCGTAGTTTTTTCCTCTAGTTGATTCATGAATCATGCTTGCATTTGTAAGTTGTAACTATCAGTCTATCAGTACTTTTTAAATGAATGGGTTGTTAACTTGTTATTATTATTTTTTATTATTTAGAAACTTATTTTTAATTAAATTAAATGGTTTTTTTATTTTTAAAACTATTTTTTTCTCATATATATGTGGGCCCATAATATTAAATTTAAAGATTTCAGAAGGGATTAAGCCTAGCGAAGCTAAATTATAGAACAAAACTAATATACAAGAAGGCCCAAAAGACATGACCTTGGATGAAGCCTGGGAAAGCTAAATTTTAAAAAAATTAAGCCCAAAAGGCCCAAATTAAGGTTGTCCAATGTTAAATCTCGGGACCTTGGCTAAATTGAAAGAAAGAGCGACGATAATAACAACTCTCAAGAACTATATCTACACCCCTTTTGTAATCATACCAATTAAGACTTTAAAAATTCTCTAATTTGTAAATAAATCCCACTTAATACCAAAAATACCCTATCTTTAATTATACTATATTGTGTTTTTTGTAAGTACATACCCCACTTACAACTATTATTATGTTATTTAATTAACTTTATTATTATTTCAAATTTTGTTGTTATCTTTAATTCTCTTACTATTCTTTTTCTTTCATACTTCTTTTCTGTTCTTGGTTTTTTCAAAATCAAACTCCATTTTTCGTTATAAATCCGTTTTAAATTAAAAATAATAAAATTTAATTTAAAACTTACTTTTTCACAACTAAATTTGTCTCATGATTTTGATTCATTTTTCATACTTAGCAATCAATTTTTATTTCCTTAAAAGAGATTGAAAATATATTTAAAGAGAATTTAGGGTTTATTAAAATGGAAAGAGTTTTTATGATATATGTTAATATCAAACCATTAATAAGAAATTTTTTTTACAAAATATTAAAATAGGAAACTAATTAATAATTATTGGTGGGTATACTAACAAACAATTAGTCCTCTTAGGATGCGTTTGACACAGAGATGGGACAGGACAGGGTGGGACGGGACATGACAGGACAGGACGGGACAGTTGTTCCATATTATGTTTGGAATGTCTGGGATAGAACTGTTAACTATATTGTTATGCGTTTGGTACAGCTAGGGCAGGACGGGACAAGAAGTTCAAATGATCAAAGTGCCCCTCATATGTATATATATATATTAATAAAATATAGTATATATATATTATCTTATATATATATATATATATATATATATATATATATATATATATATATATATATATATATATATATATATATATATAATATTATAACATTAAATATATTTATAATAATATATAATATATATTGTATTATAATATATATATATATATAATATCTTATATATATTATTATATATGTAATAATACTTAATATATTATATTATTATTATATATAATAAAAAAATATAATATATATATATACATAAACTATATAATATGTATTATATATTATCATATATAATAATATATATTATTAATATATATATATATATTAATATATATTATTATAACATATACATATTAATAATATATATATATAATATTGCAAAAGTTTGTGATTTTTTTGAAGATTTAAGGGTAAGAAGGTCTTTTTGAGACTTGTCCCATGGATGGGACAAGTTTGGCCTAGGGTCTTGGGTGGGACAGAATTTGATGATTTTTGTCCCACCTTGTCCTGTTCTGTCCCATGCTAAAGTCACGCCAAACGTGGGACAAGAAGAAACTGTCCCACGTTGTCCTGTCCTGTCCCGCGTACCAAACGCACCCTAAGGGTATTATTGGATTTTTAAAAACATATTAATTTAGGGTGTACATACAACTTTTAAGGGGTGCAAATATCGTCACTCTTAAAGAAAATGTTGGATCGAGACGTTTGTATAACTAACCAAATTATGACATTTCTCTCGCTTAACAACGCTTGAAATGTAGACGAGATGAGGTTAGTCCGATAGTAAACCCCTCACACATACACCACGAGGTTGTGGGTTTGAGTCTTTCTCCTAAAAAACCTGAATTTATATAAAACTTCAAAATAATAATAATAATAATAACAACAACAACAACGCTTGAAATACTTAATTCACACAATCACATTCACTTCCCCATCCGAAGATTCTTGCTAGTTGTTACAAATGATCTTGGTAGAATGTATGAAATAATCTCATTTTTTTTTCCATAAGGTTGTTGGAGATCGGAATAACCCCATCCAACATATTATTAATGAAAATAAAGAAAAAAAAAACAAAAGAGTTAAGGAAAAAAAAAACAAACAAATCAACAGAACCTAAAAGAATGTCTACTACAAAAATCGTTGAAAATAAAAGAATTGAAAAAATTCGGAGCAGTTCACCACCATGTAGGGGAGTTGATACTGATCTGCAACTTGGTTACCTTCATGATAAATATGAGTGACAACAGAGTCCATTTGAAAGAGTAAGCTCAAATATCTATCCCAAGCGGGGCGCCAACACTAAGGAACTTTATGAGACCTAGAACGAAGAACACCCACAACAAAAGCCGAATCACTCTCTAACCATAACCAACGCCAGCCAAAAGTCCAAGCATAATCAATAGCGTGGACGGCAGCGGCCAACTCAGCCTCAAAAGCAAAACAGACACCAAGAGGAATAGCGAAGGAATCTTTAACGAAACCCCTGTAAGTACAAAAAACCCCTGCACAACCAATAAAACCAGGACTATCAAAAGCAACCTTGTCCATGTTAACCTTAAGACAACCCGGAGTGGGAGGACACCAAATAACCTCTAAAATACGAGGAGCCTTGGAAAGACGATCAGAGACATGAAGCTGCTGAAAAGTTTGAAGCTCATCCACTGAATTCTTCATAGTGCCGGACTGAGGGGAGTCTGCCTTACAAACGAAACGCTAAATCAAGGAAAGAGCTTTGGCAAAAATAGGTCTGCCACCCTCAAAGGTAGCTTGATTTCGGAGAAACCACACCACCCAAAAAACCGTGATGATAGAAGCCCGCCAAAGAGCTTTCAGTTGTATGAAATAATCTCATAAAATATTGAAAAATTGTTTCTAATCATAAACGAAAATTTTGATTGTTATTAACTATGTTAGAATTCATGAATTACCCATATGAACCTCATTAAAATGATTTCATGTTTGACTTCAAAAATGGAAAAAGATTGGAGGAAAATAATGCAAATGTATAGAGGGATATTTCGGCAATTTAGTGGCTGCGGGTGAAATAAATTTTTACAATATGGTTACTAAAATCAAAACTTCGATTTTGATTAAAAACAGATTTCTTATATTTTATGTGTTCATTTTTTTTTATTTTTTTTTGTTGATAATATCTATTAATTTGGGACTATGAATTTTTTTTTTTTTTTTTTAAGCTTTCATCATTGGTAGAATTCGAGCCGCTGACCTAAGTATTATTTACCCAAACCCAAGCTCGTACATCTACCCGCTGAGCTACACCCTATTAGCATGTGTTCATTTTCATAAATTCTCACAATAATCTTTCCAAATGCTTTACGCAATCAGATTCAACTGATAACAGAGCTGCCGCTTCATCTTTTCATCTCATCATTGGGTTTTTGTTTATGAAACTTATCGTTCCATGATTAATTTAATTTGCTTTATGTTTGGGGCAGCTGTAATTTGAAAATAATCGTTTTTTTAAATTAGGGTTAGTATTAAAAACCCCCCTCTAGTTTAAGTTTTTGGCCAAACACCACCATCTAGTTCCATTATTGGCCAAAAACCACCCTCTAGTTTCATTATTAGCTAAAAACCACCATCTAGTTTCATTTAATAGCTAAAAACCACCCCCTAGTTTCATTATTGGTCAAAATTTATGTTAGGTTAAAAGGGTAAGATAGTAAATGGCAATTATTGAATTAAAAAATTAATATTAATTGAATATAAAATCTAAAAAATATATAAAAAATCAAATACATTTTTTTTTTCTCTATGGGCTGGTGGGAGATCAACGATCAAATCCACACCACCCCCTCCTCCAATTCCTCAAATTAGTTTATTTTTTCTCTATTTGTTTTTTTCAAAATATAAATTTTTTTAAAAGATTTTTAATCAGTTTTTTAGTTTTTAAATAGTTTTTTATTTGTTTAAAATTGAATACCAAGGGTAAAATGGTATATTTGTAAGAAATATTAAAAGAAGTTAATGGAAGGTGGTTTTTGACTAATAAATGAAACTAGATGGTGGTTTTTGGCCAATAATAAAACTAGAGGGTGGTTTTTGACCAAAAATACAAACTAGAGGGGGTTTTTTAATAGTATCCCTTTAAATTATGTTTCATAAATAATTAACTTTTGAAAATTTGGAAGATATATATGACAACGAACTTTAAGAATAATCACTTTTTTTATAAAAAAATAAAAAATAAAAAATAAAAAAAAGTTAGAAAGAAAATGTATTTGGTAAAGCGAAGCAACATTTAACAAAACCCATGTATGTACAAAAAAAACCCCTACACAACCAGTAAGACCAGGACTACCAAAAGCAGTCTCGTTCGTGTTAACTTTAAGACAACCCGGAGGGGGAGGACGTCAAATAACCTCTAAAATACGAGGAGCCTTGGAAAGACGACCAAAGACATGAAGCCGCTGAAGAGTCTAAAGCTCATCCACTGAATTCTTCATAGTACCAGATTGAAGGGAGTCTTTCTCACGAACGGAACACCAAATCAAGGAAAGAGCTTCAGCAAAAACAGGTTTGCCACCCTTAAAGGTAGCTTGATTCTAGAGAAACCACACCACTTAAGAAACCGTGATGATAGAAGCCCTGCCAATAGGGACGTAACCAGGATTAAACACTAGGGTGGGTTAGAATATTTTTTTTTTTCCGATCATTAACATTCTGAGAAAATTGTATTAATTAAAAAAGAAAGATACACCTAGTTAAGTCTGATAAGAAGACAGCGGGAATTACTCTATAAATGTATATTCTAAATAAATACATTAAAAAAATAAATAAATTAAATAAAGTCAAATCAAATTATAAAATAAACATGAAATGCAAATACAATCGAATACTAATACTATTTAGTATTTACTAACAAATCTAAAAACAAAAGAATAATTAAAAACAAAAAAAAAATAATAATAATTAACAAACATGTATCTAAATTTCATCCAAAACAAAAAGAAATTCATTAAACAATAGTGTTAGTTTGTAAATTAAAATTAGAATAACTAATAATTAAATTAATCCTAAAATTTTATTACGTAACAAAATATTTAAATTCATAATATTCATAAAAACATTCTTAATTGGAAGAAGAATTATTGATGTACTTGATAAAAATGTTGGACTGAAATTTGGAAAAAGAAGAAAGAGATAATAATTATTAAAGAAAATTAATAAAAAAATTGATATTAATTACCTGTGCCCATGAGACGTGAATACTGAAGTGTGATAAAAGTCTTCTAATAACAGGTATATATAAATGTTGCCTACATTCCTACTTCCTAGTCTACTCGGTTTTCATTGATATTTATTATTAATTATTATTATTTCAACTTCTCAAAAAAAATTTAAAAAGCTAGGGTGGGCTTGAGCTCACCCTAGCCCAGCCCAAGGTCCATCCCTGCCAATCAAAGAGCTTTCAGTTGTATGAAATAATCTCATAAAATATTGAAAAATTGTTTCTAATCATAAACGAAATTTTTTAGGCAGAATTTCACATAAATCCTACATTTTTAGTGATTTATCACCTTTATAAATGTCTTTCCAAATTCATCACTTTAGTCCTTACTTTTTTCAAAACTCATCACTTTAGTCAATTTGACCAAATATGTGAAAGTCAACTATTTTAAAACATGTGAAAGTACATTTTTACCCATATTACTATTTAATTTATCTAAACTGATTATCTTAGCTTTAAATTAAAATGAAAAACAATAAAATTCTCAATAATAAAATCTTAAATAAATATATTACAAAAAAAAAAAAGCATAAATAAATAATTAAAAATCCATTAATTTTTTCTTATTTTGTATTTTTTTTCATAATGGATTTTTATTTAGCTAAAATAATTATCTTAGCTTTAAATTAAATTGAAAAACAATAAAATTCTCAATAATAAAATCTTAAATAAATAGATTACAAAAAAATATATTATGAAACATAATCATTTAAAGCTAAAATAATCATTTTAGCTAAATTAATATCCATTATGACAAAAATACAAAAGAAAAAAAAAATTAATGGATTTTATTATTATTATTTATTTAAGATTTTTTTGTAATATATTTATTTAAGATTTTATTATTGAGAATTTTATTATTTTTTATTTTAATTTAAAGCTAATATAATCATTTTAGAATTAAATAGTAATAAGGGCAAAAGTGTACTTTCATAGGTTTTAAAATAGTTGGCTTTCACATATTTGGTCAAATGGACTAAAGTGATGAGTTTTGGAAAAAGTAAGGACTAAAGTGATGAATTTGGAAATACATTTATAAATGTGACAAATCACTAAAAAAGTAGGAGTTATGTGAAATTATGCCAATTTTTTATTGTTATTAACTATGTTAGAATTCATGAATTACCCATATGAACCTCATTAAAATGATTTCATGTTTGACTTCAAAAATGGAAAAAGATTGTGGGAAAATAATGCAAATGTATAGAGGGATATTTCGGCAATTTAGTGGCCACGGGTGAAATAAATTTTTACTATATGGTTACTAAAATCAAAATTTCGATTTTGATTAAAAACAGATTTCTTATATTTTATGTGTTCATTTTCATTTTTTTTTTTGTTGATAATATCTATTAATTTGGGACCATGATATATATATATATTTTTTTTTTAAGCTTTCATCATTGGTAGGATTCGAGCCGCTGACCTAAGTATTATTTACCCAAGCCCAAGCTCGTCCATCTACCCGCTGAGCTAACACCCTATTAGCATGTGTTCATTTATAAATTCTCACAATAATCTTTCCAAATGCTTTACGCAATCAGATTCAACTGATAACAGAGCTGCCACTTCATCTTTTCATCTCATCATTTGGTTTTTGTTTATGAAACTTATCGTTCCATGACTAATTTAATTTGCTTTATGTTTGGGGCAGCTGTAATTTGAAAATAATCGTTTTTTTTAATTATGTTTCATAAATAATTAACTTTTGAAAATTTGGAAGATATATGACAACGCACTTTAAGAATAATCACTTCTTTTTTTTATTTAAAAAAAAAAAGTAAGAAAGAAAATGTATTTGGTAAAGCGAGGCAACATTTAATGAAACCCCAATATGTACAAAAAACCCATACACAACCAGTAAGACCAGGACTACTAAAAGCAGCCACGTCCGTGTTAACTTTAAGACAACCCGGAGGGGGAGGACGCCAAATAACCTACAAAATACGAGGAGCTTTGGAAAGATGACCAGAGACATGAAGCCGCTGAAGAGTCTGAAGCTCATCCATTGAATACTTCATAGTGCCAAAATGAAGGGAGTCTGCCTCACGAACGGAACGCCAAATCAAGAAAAGAGCTTCGGCAAAAACAGGTCTGCCACCCTCAAAGGTAGCTTGATTTCGGAGAAACCACACCACCTAAAAAACCGTGATGATAGAAGCCCACCAAAGAGCTTTAAGTTGTATGAAATAATCTCATAAAATATTGAAAAATTGTTTCTAATCATAAACGAAATTTTTGATTGTTATTAACTATGTTAGAATTCATGAATTACCCATATGAACCTCATTAAAATGATTTCATATTTGACTTAAAAAATGGAAAAAGATTGGAGGAAAATAATGGAAATGTATAGAGGGATATTTCGGCAATTTAGTGGCTACGGGTGAAATAAATTTTTACAATATGGTTACTAAAATCAAAACTTCGATTTTGATTAAAAACAAATTTCTTATATTTTATGTATTCATTTTCATTTTTTTTTTTACTATATCTATTAATTTGGGACTAGGATTTTTTTTATTTTGAAAACTTTCATTATTGATAGGATTCGAGCTGCTTACCTAAGAGTTATTTGTCTAAACCCAAGCTCGTCCATCTACCCGCTGAGCTACACCCGGTTGGCATGTGTTCATTTTCATAAATTCTCACAATAATCTTTCCAAATGTTTTACGCAATCAGATTCAACTGATAACAGAGCTGCCACTTCATCTTTTCATCTCATCATTTGGTTTTTGTTTATGAAACTTATCGTTCCATGATTAATTTAATTTGCTTTATGTTTGGGGCAGCTGTAATTTGATAATAATCGTTTTTTTAATTATGTTTCATAAATAATTAACTTTTGAAAATTTGGAAGATATATGACAACGCACTTTAAGAATAATCACTTTTTTTTTTCTTTTTTTTTTTTAAAAAAAAAGTAAGAAAGAAAATGTATTTGGTAAACATTATTTTTGTAAAATGTGATCATATAAAATGATCAAAATGAACATAATAAGAAATGCAATTATAAAAAATGTAATTGTGAGTTTACAATGTATCAAGTTCTAATTGCCACCAGTGCATTGTTGGGATTTCGAACCGATAAACGCGGAAGCGACATGTCTAATATTCACCTATAACATAGCAAATAACGTCTATTAACAGAAAAATAAGATGAGAGAAAATATAAACCAATCATACACAAAATACAAAATATACGTGGAAACCTTGAATCAGGGAAAAAACCACTAACCGTCAGGACGACATAGAAAGTTCCACTATATAATAAATTATTACAACCATATACTTCAGGATTCTCTTTCTCACAACCCAAACCCCAAACTACTGAGCCATACCAAGCCCCTAAGCTTACAACCAAGCTTTACATCATGGCTCTCAGATCACAATGCTCATAGAGTCCTCCTCCGAGTACACCCCTTCCCGAATATCCCCCTAGGTCTTCCTTGAATATCACCCACGGATCTCCGTCTTGATCCCCAGATATTCCCCGGATCCCTCCCCAAATATTCCCAAGGGTCTCCCTCGGAACCACCCTACTCTCTGATGTTACAAGTGTTCTTTTGCTCAACATAAATAGACAAATAACTTAGTTACAAGGTTCTATTTATACTAGTTACATGGGGCTTAGACCAACAAGGAAATCCATCTTCTACACGTACAAGACTTTATTGTTTCACATAAATACTATTTCCTTTTATGCACAAGTCTTCTTGTAAAGAGAAATCATTTTCCTTCAAGCACAAGAACTTCCAAAAGAATTACTTTCCTTTTCTGATGAAGATTTCCCATTTCACACGGGCTTATGATTGACTATGGTTCCGGTCACGGTTGGCCACCCGCACCCTACACCGTTACAAATCACCTGGAATGCACCATGTTTTAGCAAGCCGTAGGAAACCGTTGTCCCACCGCTATCCTTACCCAAAGCGTTTTCGCAGACCGTTGTTGCTTCACATAGTGTTCTCGATAGCGTTTTCCTCTAGGTTAGACCGTTGTCCTTACCGATGTGCAATTGCACAGTGTAAGGCACATCGGTTTTCTTCAGACTTCGTTTCTTCAGTTCTTTTAGTCTTCAAACCTCCCTCAAACACCATTTCCAACTTCCAAACGTTTTCCCATGTCTCCAGGAAGTTCTACATCAAGTGAGTCTCGTTGGTTCAATTGGGTTCACTTAAGAATACGAGTCAAAACCTAACAATTACATGGTATATATATAAATGTAATTTTGAAATTGGCATAATGTTCACAAATTTTCTTTATATTTATAAATAAATAATTAAAAATATGAAACATAGATAACTAAAAAAATAATTCTATCAAATTTAAATAAAAAATTTAATTAAAAAAAAAAATAGGCCATCAGATGCACCACACTGGAATCTGATGGTGGTTCATCGGATGCAATCAATAATTGACATGTGTCATTTACAAAAAATAATTCCTTCCAGCTCATCTTCATTGTCGTTCTTTCCTATCTATCAGACTCTCTCTCTCTCTCCCATTTTCTCAGTCAATATGGATCCATCACCGGTGATCTTTCTCTGGCGCCATTTGACTCCGGCGATAATCGGATCTGAAAGATCGGACGACGTTGAGTTCGATGGCGTGATCAGTTTCATCAGATTCGTGACGGATTATCACAAATATGTCGACGAAGGTTTGGTGACGATTCGGGTTTGACTTCTTTTCTCTCTCCACACAACTCGAATCTGAAAATGGACATTTTGGTTACAACGGCTGGCACCCGACGAACATTTACCGCTGTTTTTGTCGGTCAACTCACCGGTGATGATGTCGGCAACAGTAGTTTCGTTAAACTTCGAACGACAATTTGACCACCAAGATGATTTCGTTAGGCGATGACCCTTTTGAGAGATCGGAAGGTTGGAACTTTTTGCACCTTCCGGTGTGGGTGGTGTCAACTCACTTGCTCCGAAGGTCTACGGTCGACGGCGCTAACGGCGGTTTGAAAATGAGAGAGAAAGGGTGTCTGATAGATAGAGAAGAAGAAGAGAGAATGAGGTGGAAAAAGAGAAAGAGAGAATTGTTTTTCAATAACTCGTGTAAATCATTGATTGCATTTGATGCACCACCATCAGATTCCAATGTGGTGCATTGGATGCACCCAAGTTTTTCTCCAACCTAGGAGGTGACTTGGTGGAGCCTTTTGTATTCAGCTCTTCCATAATGAGAGCAGGACTACCTCATCTGAAAATATCAACATCGTTGGAAACAACAACCAGTCAACCACCAAGGCACCAGCTATTTTAAATTTTAAATTTTAAATATATTTTTTTTTTACTTTTTTTTTAATCATTAATATATTATATATTTTTTCTCATAGAATTCACTTTTTAAAGGGCATAGAAGTCTTTTACTTGGTCAAACAAGAGTCAATTTAACGGAATGTTAACAGAATTAGATTTCAGTGGAGGTTTGAATAAACAGATTCTGATCTATACATCCAATAATAGTTGAAAAGTGAAGGGAGGTCTTTAATATTATCCCTATTATTAATGTACATTTTAGTTTCAATATGTATATTCAAGGAATATTCTCAAGGAATTGATTCAGCTTTATTTTAGGACCAGTTTGGTATTGCTTTTGAAAAGTTAAAATCAGATTATTTTATAATTTTGATAAAAAAAAGATATTTAGTAAAACTTTTAAAAGTGATTAATTAATAATCTGGCAAGTTTTAACGGTGATTTTGAGAAGTAAGGGCCAGTTTGGTATAACTTTTGAGAAGTTAAAATCAGTTTATTTAATAATTTTGGCATAAAATGATGTTTGGTAAAACTTCCAAAAGTGATTAATTGATAATCTGGCAAGTTTTGACAGTGATTTTGAGAAGTAGGTGGGGGGTTACTTTTTGAAAGTGATTATGAAATAATCTATTTCAGCATTTAATGAATCTTTTAAAATATCATTAATATCATTATGAAATCAAATTAAAATCATTTACATACCTTATTTCATCTAAAAATTAAAGATTCTAATTAAATATTGATTTGATTTATAAAATCTTTTAAAAATATTTTTATTGTTCTTATGAATTTTTTTTTTCAATTTAAATATTCTAATTAAATATTGATTTAATATAATATAATTAATGAAAAAAATGAAATAAAGTTCTAAAATCATGTCTATTTTAGTCATTGTAACTAATTTCAGCACTTTTGAAATAAATTTACCAAACATATATATACTGCTTTTGAGCTATACAGTAGTTTTAAAAGTTTAATTATCCAAACATCTGCTGATTAACTTCATAGCTGATTATTCTTTCAGCATAGCTAACAGTGATTATTATAAAAGTTACAGCAATACCAAACTGGCCCTAAGTGGGGTTACTTTTTGAAAGTGATTATTGAATAATCTATTTCAGCATTTAATGAATCTTTTAAAATATCATTATTATCCTTATGAAATCAAGTTAAAATCATTTATATACGTTATTTCATCTCAAAATTAAAGATTCTATTTAAATATTTATTTGATTTATAAAATCTTTTAAAAATCTTTTAATTGTTCTAATGGAATTTTTTTTTTCTAATTTAAATATTCTACTTAAATATTGATTTAATATATATAATTAATGAAAAAAAATAAAATAGAGTCCTAAACTCATGTATATTTTAGTCATTTTAACTAATCTCAACACTTTTGCAATAAAACTACCAAACATATGTATATTGCTTTTGAGTTATACAGTAATTTTAAAACTACAATTAACCAAACATTTGCTGATTAACTTCACAGCTGATTATTCTTTCAGCACAGGTAACAGTGATTATTATAAATGTTACAGCAATACCAAACTAGCCTTTAGTGTAAAAAAAAAAAAAAAAAAAAAACCTTTATTTAAGTGCAAGAGAATATGAGGCCTTGAAATGTACTCAATTAATAAATAACATATAGGTATCAAGTTATGTTGTTTAATGTTGTGAAAACCTTTTGAAGATGCAAATAGGTCAATTGGTCAAAATAATAATATTTTATTTTCATTATGACTTATAAACCCTTCAAAATTAAGCAAATGATACATTAATAATCTCATTTTCTATTTGGTGCAGACCAATTCCTTCAAAGGCATCGATTATTCCTGAAACTAAGGAATTTTATATTTCGAGGAATTTGCAATAATAAAAAAAAAAAACAAAAAAAAACGCGTAAAACTAATGAAGTTAATTTGTTTTTAGAGAGAAAACCAAAAGTAATCATCGAAAACATTAAACTTTTGTTTATAACCACTTTTGAAATTATAATTGTTAATAACCACTTTTTTGAGAAATTACCTCAATACCCACATATATATAAACCATAAAAACCAAAAACAACAGCAGTGGAGATTAAAAGAGAAATATTGGAACATTCTAGAAAGAGAGAAAAGGAGAAAAGAGAGAAGAGAGAAAGAGACATTGTCGCTGAGAGAGAAAAGAGAAAGAAGCGGTGTCGTAGGGAGAGAAGAGGGCGTCGTCGTCGTCGCCGGAGCAGCTGGAAGAGAAAAGGTCGCCGTCACAGCCTGTAGACAAACCCACCATTCTCTTCTCACTTGACGTTTTTTTATTGTGATTTCATGTTAAGAACATGTTTAGGGAATAATAAATGTTGAAATGTATCAATTTTGGGGGTTGATTGAGTTTAGGTCTGGTATTTTGGATGATTTGAAACTGGATGTTGGAGTTTGGTTTGAAAAAAAAAACTTGAAAGCATGAAATCTTCGACAAACTTGAAATGTTTTGTGAAAACTTGAAATCATGCTTTAAATCTCTAACATAAAACTTGAAATCTTCTTAAAAAACTTGACCTTCGAACCAATGAAACTTGAAATCTTCTGGAAAAAACTTGATTGAAGTCTTACCCAGAAACTTGAAATCTTACCCAGAAACTTGTCAACATTTCAAGTTTTTACATAAGATTTCAAGTTTTCGAACCAATTAACTTGAAATCTTCTGGAAAAAACTTGAAACTTTATTTAATTCGATTCTTCACAAAAACACACAAAAGTGATGCAATAGCGCTAAACTCATGTTAAGGTCACTGTTTGCAACTCAATTAATGAACAAATGAAAAATATTTACACACCAAAAACCGATTTAGAGCAAATCGAAATTTTTGTTTCAAGTTTTCAATTCTTTAAATCTTCAATGCGATTCTTAAATCAAACCATCCTCTAGTTAATTGATTTGCAGGAATAACAATGGTTCAGCCATATTGGTGTTCGATTTGCGGGAAGAGGAATAACGATCAGAAATCGTTGATGAAGAATGAACAAAGAAGAAGGAAGAATACAGTCAAAAAATAAGAAAAGAAAAGACAGGGTAAAAAATAAGAAAATTAAATAGAAATATTAATTTGGGGGCATTTTGATAATTTATGGACACCCACTGAAATTTTTTTCAAAACATGGTTATTAACAATTAAAGTTTCGTATATGGTTAAAAATGAATTTCCCATGTTTAGAGTGGTTATTTTTGGCAATTTCCACTTGTTTTTAATCTACATGTATTGTTTTCCCAAACTACCCTCATACATGATATATAAACAAAACCCAAAAGCACAATTGAGATGTTGATGTTGATGTTGGTGAAATTTCGTCAACGTGAAATTTCAAATTATTCATCATTAAACCATCAACACAGCACAAATTTGAAATTTGTACTAAAAAACTTTAAACCATGCATGAAAAGTAGACCTAAAAATGATTTCAGGTTGAAATCGGGTTAACAATCTTGTTGGGAAGTTTCTATAATTTCCTCATATACTGGTATGTAAATTAATTTGGTGTGAAGTGTGATGCACCGGAATTCAAGTGAAATTTTAGCTTGATAATAATCTATAATATATATATATATACAAAAATTCTATTATCAGTTCAAACTGATATAGAACTGATAAAAGGTATATCAGTTCCTTGCATGTGGGCCACTGGATTTAAAT
Source organism: Acer yangbiense (assembly GCA_008009225.1). Lineage (NCBI taxonomy): Eukaryota > Viridiplantae > Streptophyta > Magnoliopsida > Sapindales > Sapindaceae > Acer > Acer yangbiense. Next base: position 11,570,591 of record CM017773.1, read on the forward strand.
ACTTTGACTTGGCTGTATTCACTTGTCAGTCAAAGTATTTAAATCCAGTGGCCCACATACAAGGAACTGATATAACTTTTGTCAGTTCGAACTGATAATAGAAAGACTGTATATATATATAAATGTTCAAGCTGATATAACTTCATCGGTGCGTTGGATGTGGACCATTAGATTTATATATTTTGACTCAAAGTTTATACACTTGTCAAAACTCCCCTATAATCGGTGAGAAAAAAAATATAATAATAATAAGTGAGAGAAACCTGTGGATCCCTCCTTTTATTCCAAGTGAAAAAGTCCACTTCGTTCTCTCTTTAAACATCTATGTTTTGCTGCCTTTAGGGTTGATTTAACTGAAAAAAAAAAAAAAGAAAAAAAAAAAAAAGAACCGATATGTTTCAAATAAATTGCTAGAACTGAGAAGTAGAAAAAGAGAAGAACAGAGGAAGTATTTGCTAGAACATAAGAAGAATTAAAAAAAGGAGATAATTTGGTCTACAACTCTGATAACTTCAATTCAATTTGTCTTTGGCAATCTAATTATAAGCCTTACTTTGACAATAAGTCATAAAACCACTAAAGCTAAAAAAAAAAATAGAATCAGTTTAGTAGTGTAGTAGTGGAACACACCGTAAAAGCATTCATAATGGGGTCTAATTTAGACCAAAATAATCAGATCCACTTTTAAGTGGATCTTGTATGCAAGCCCCATTTATGGGACCAATGGGACCAGTTCCACTTTGAGTTTTAAATATGGAACTCAAAGTAGAGCCGACTCCCAATCATTCGGCTTACATATATATTTAAATTGTTTAAATTTTAATATATAATTATAAATTTAAATATATATATATATAATGAAAAAGTATAAATAATTTTAATTTTAATTTAAAAAAATTATTTTAATGAAATTAAAATAATTTGAATGAAAAAATTAATTAATTTTTTATTAATTTTACTTTTTATAATATATATATATAATTATATGTAATTATAAATTTAAATAATTATATATAAAAACAGGGAAAATATATATTAAAACTTTGTAATGAGATTTAAATAATTTGAATAAAAAATAATTTTTTTGATTAATTATGTATATAATTGAATTAAAATGTAAAAACTTATAAAATTAATATTTTCAATGGTATGTATTAGTTTGTAATTCGGTTGTGATAATTTTTAATTAATTAATTGTTTTGTTTTAAATTAATTATAATTTGTTAAATACTTATTGATAGTGTTGATATTTAAAATATATTATATAATTTATTTATTAAAATGTATATATATATTAATGATTGTTTGAAATAAAGTTAACAAAGTGGATCCAATTTATATTTTCCAAATTAGTTGCATTATGGGAAAAAGGGACCTATTTAGAGAGGATCCAAATGGTAAGACCATTTTTTTGAAAATCAGACCCAAAAATGATGATGTGGCATTGAAAGGGTCTTGTATTTGGGTCTGATGCATTGTGAATGCTCTAAGGCACCCATTAATTGAACATAACAACAGACTCTAACTTATTCTGACTTAGTCTAACAATTGACTCCAACTGACTCTGACATGGTCTCATGACTTGGTGTTGGTTCATGCACATATCATTCCTCCCCTCTTGAATTATTCTTGTCCGCAAAGATAAAATCGAGATACGTTTTGAAAAGATATTTTGGGAATTGGTTTTGCATAAGCTGGTTCATACTGCGCTTTGTCGGTAGTGGAGTAGTCTGAATGGGTAAATTCATCCCAAGTTAAGGGACCTTTGAATTTCATCAGCCAACGATGCCACTATAAGGCAATCCCCTTCAGATGGAAGGAGGTGAATTGAACTTTCTAATGTGCAGCGATGTTCTTGAAATCGAAATACTGTTTGGCTTTATATATCCAACTTGTGGGGTTGTGTTCCACCGAAAGTGGGGAACGAAAGCTTTAGGTGGGTTTGGTTTCAGTCAAAAGAAGGATTAGTGTGTGTGGTTTCTGTATGGGCTGTGCGGCGACTATGGGGAGTTTCTCCTGGAGCGAAAGGATTGATGCCTTTCTCAACTGAATTCTCGTTGTGGGCGACACGCAAAGATTGGAGTTCAGTCAAAATGGTTTGAAGGTTACTATGGATTTGGTCGAAACTAGACTCATGGCGAGCTAGAATTTCGCTAACCTCATTGCGGAACTTGGTGTTGAATTGGTTTTGCCACAAGTGTCCATGATCGAAACCGCACTCTGATACCACTTGATATGTATCAAATAAATTACTAGAACTAAGAGATAGAAAAAGAGAATAACAGAGGAAGTATTTGCTAGAACAGAAAAAGAATTTAAAGAAAGAGATAATTTGGTCTATAACTCTGATAACTTTCCTTCAATCTGTCTTTGGCTATTTAATTATAAGCCTTGTATTAACAAGAAGTCATAAAAGCACTAAAGCTAGAACATAGAAGCATTAATGCAATAAAAACGGAAAGTAATGCAATAGTGAAACACACACTAAGGCGCACATACACAGTTACACACACTGAGGGGTTGTTTGTTTTTTTGTTTGTCTGAAGACTGAACAATTTGAATTTTTTCTAAAGACTGAATAAGGACTGAAATCTGAACTTAAATAACATGTTTGTTTTTGTTTTCCTCACATCTAAATGTATTGTCAACACGTTTGTTTTTTACAAGTAAAATTGTCTTAAAATAAGTAATTTTATATTAATTTATAGCCATGTTAAACAATTATACATATAATATGGAATAAAAACAATCCAAAAATAATAATTATATATGAACCATATGATTATGATCTTCTTCTTCGATTACAAACAAACTTCATTTTTACTAAGAAAAGAAAATGTTTTTCATTTTTTTTTTCAAAAAATAAAAGGGGCAGCAAGAAAACTCACACAAAACACTCTAAAAATATATATATATAAATACATCATTCTAATATCATAATAAAGTATTGATATTAAACACCATTATGAGAAGTGATTATGGTTCTTTTTTATTTTTAAAGTTATTTAAAATAAGCAATATATTAAAATAAAGATTTCTATACCATATAGGCTAATTGGCACTGATGCCCCCCTAAACTCTTCTGAAATATGCACTATGACCCCTTTACTTCTTTCTTTCTTTCTTTCTTTTTTCTTTTTTCTTTTTGCCACTAAACCACCCCCCCCCCCCCCCCCCCCCCCCCCCCCCCCCCCCCCCGAACTCTCACAAATTGGCAAATGCCGACAAAAGATGCCCCCTCACCGGAGGCAAAAAGCCCAAGTGTTTGCCAAAAAAAACGAGAGTTTAGGGGGTTTAGTGACGAAAAAAAAAAATATGGGGCATAGTGCATATTTTGGAAGAGTTTATGGGGCATCAGTGTCAATTAGCCTATATAATTATGATGAAATTGGAAATATGTTATATACGGGGAATAGTATTGGAAGAAAAGATTTTGGATTGCATTTAATGCAATTAAGTGAAAAGTTATGATTTTTTATTTTTTATTTTAAGTTGTCATAAAAAACAAACAAAACAATTTAATAATTATGATTTAAACCCATTAAGTTTTAAGTGAAAAAAACAATCGACTCTTAAATCTAGAACATAGAAACATTAATGCAATAAAAAAAGAAAGTAGTGCAGTAGTGGAACACACGCTAAGGCGCACATACACAGTTACACACACTAAGGTGCACATATCAAAAACATGAAACATCTCTCTATATATTTGCATGTCTCCACTCTGCTGAGTGCAGCCAATTATCTACTTAAAACATGGCCAACATTTTACCTATAGATGGAGACCGTGAAGTTGCTTTGACTGTGATGAAAGACGTCGATCCTGTCCAAAATCCTCCCTCTTCCTCCTCCAACGCAAACAAAGACAACTCCGTTTGCTTCGTTTCTGTTCCTTTCACGCAAAAGGTACTTGACGTACCATCTGATCTTCCTTTTCTTCATTGATCATGCATGATTAAACATTATATCATATAGAGAGGTTTCACTTTGCTTAATATATATGCAGTTAATAGCAGAGGTTGTGGGTACATATCTGCTGATATTTGTGGGTTGTGCATCGATTTTAGTGAACGAAAATTATGATAAAGTGGTGACACTTCCAGGGATCGCCATGGTTTGGGGACTGACCGTTATGATCCTGGTTTACTCTCTTGGACATATTTCTGGTGCTCATTTCAATCCTGCTGTCTCCATTGCTTTCGCCACCTGCAACAGATTTTCTTGGAAATATGTACGTACGAGAGTACTAATCAGGAGCAGAATCCTGCATGTTTTTTTGTGCAGGATTCCCAATAAAATACAAATGCTAATTCAATTGATACTAGTAGCAATCGGAGATCCCATGCGAAGATAATTTTCATATATATATACACTTTAGCTAAATTATATATAGAACTCGGATTCTCTCATATTATATGTGTTGGGTTTGTTTGGTTCAGGTTCCGGCTTATATATCAGCTCAAGTGCTGGGATCAACAGTAGCATCAGGAACACTGAGATTAATATTCTATGGAAAACAAGATCATTTTGTAGGAACAGTTCCAGCTGGGTCGGATATGGAGTCATTTGTGATTGAGTTCATCATCACATTCTACCTCATGTTTGTTATATCTAGTGTCGCAACCGATAACAGAGCTGTCAGTCCCATATCTTCATTTTTTTTTTCATTCTCATAACGAGTTTAATTTGGGTAGGGTTAATTATAGTCTTTCTATCATCGGGATCGTCCTAAATTTTTAAGATTAGGATGAAAATCGTTAATCATTGATTATACGAAAACAGATGCATGCATCTAATAAGTCATAATCAAGAAACTAATTTTTTAATAAAGTCAGATCGTTCTGATAAGAGAAATAACATGACTGATTAGCTTAAACTAAAGCTTAACATTTAAACATTCAATATTCATGTACTTTGAAATTATGTCATATCATATTAACGTTAGGAGTCAAGCTAAATCAACTTAAATCTATGCCTTAAAATTTTAACTTCAACATCTCAATCACTCATATACTATCAATCTAATGACTAATTAAGAATTAAGATTTAGATGTACATTTGAGTAATTTATGAATTTTTATTTATACAAAGATATGGAACCTTCTATGTAAACCATAACTTGTTCCATTCCTTACACAGATTGGGGAGCTAGCCGGGCTGGTTATTGGAGCTACCGTTCTGGTTAATGTCTTCGTGGGCGGGTATTAGCTTAAATCATTTTTAAACGATCAATAATCTAATCTAATCAACTCATATAATCAGTTGTCTAGGTCACGGTTATAAATTGATCTCTACTTGACAGTTTACATATTAGTACACAACACTATGTATATCTAATACTGTTTTGCAGGCCAATTTCAGGAACATCGATGAACCCAGCAAGAAGCTTGGGGCCAGCAATAGTATCAAACCAATATAAAGGCATATGGATATACATGGTTTCACCAGTTCTTGGGGCAGTGTCCGGTGCTTGGGTTTACAATATGGTCAGGTTCACAGACAAGCCTTTGAAAGAGATCACCAAGACTGCATCCTTCCTCAGGAGTGCAGGGAGCTCCTGATTAATAATAATTATACATAATCAATTAAGAGCTTTATTAACTACTCTGTATCGTATGCAAATTGTGAAATACGAATAAGACAGTTTTATGCATACGGGTTGTACTGCTATACTAATAGCCCTAGATTTTCCAATGTAAATTGCAGGACAACTTTTCCAGAGAAAGATTATACAAGTACAATGCTAAAATCTAATCCGTACCGATTGGCTGAACAAATTTAAGAATAGAAAAAGAGCCTATAGATTGAAGAATGTTCATGATATTTGAACATTGTTGTTCATTTGCACACCAACTAAAAACCACCCAACAGATTATTTGTATATCATATATTCATATATTGAAGCACATTCTCTTTCTGACATGCAGATTATTGCTAACTATTGCTACTACAATCACAAAAACATGTACACACAGGTCAAAAAGAATAAAAGAATTACAGAAATACAAAAGTTATGGAAGTTCAACAGTGGTAAACCTTTACTTGCATCATTTTCATCAAGTTTGCTGAAGCTTGTCGTCTCAACTAACTTTGTGACGGGAGACTAGCTTGAATAGCAGTATTCCTAGCAGAACTGTCTCGAGGCCTTGCTTTTGGAAGGATTACAGGCCTACAACATATTAACATAAAGGACAGCTGCATTGTAAAAAAAGTCATGGTAATCCATATGAAAATGGTTTTCCTCCAATACCATATAATCCTTTTAAATAAAGGAAGTTCTGACTCAAGGATTAGTGACGCGTCATATATTTGAGGGACACCAATCTCAAAGATTTTTTGCTTTGATCCATTAGCTCGAGTATTAAGTTCAAAATAAATCATCTTAAGAACATAGTCAAATAAGTTGTGTTTAGAAAATGGCATTTCTTATGTTAACACGGCCAGCCAGCCACAGATGCAGTCAGGTTAATTCAGTATTCTGATCCATATTTTTGTTATGAAATCTCTTTAAAGATTCTTCCTAATTTTACAACTGCAGAAAGTGATTGTCGACGGTTAAGTAGATCACAACATCTTCACCTAAGGCAATCATTTTGGTTAAATGACGTTAATTAGCAAATAGTAAAACTTGTCATAAAATAATACTAACACTGATACAATTAAAATTTGTCATAAAGAAATGTATCATTTTCATTCAATCTGTCTTTGGCTATTTAATTATAAGCCTTTCATTGATAATAAGTCATAGAACCACTATAACCATTAAAGCTAGAAAAGCTAGAAAATAGAAATAGTAATGCAATAAAAAAAAAATTAAAAAAAAGTAGTGCGGTAGTAAAACATGCACTAAAAGCATCTCCAATTAACACATTAAACACACTAAATACACCAAAAAACCCTCACCAAACAACACACCAAACTCACAAAGTAATTATAGTGGAGCTACAATGCTCACTAAATATTGTGTGCACCGTAGCTACACCAAGGCCCCGCCCCCTTTATGTCATATGTCACATCAGTAATTAATATTTATCACCAAGCACGCACCCCCCCTTCAAATGTCACATCAGCAATTAATATTACCATTGGAAAGATCTCGTTGAGATCTTTAAAATGATACCCACTTTGATAGATATTTTATGTCAATAAAATTATTGAATATTGTATAAGTTAACTAATAGAAATTAATTGGTATTGTATAAATATTTATTAGGAGAATATTCTTTTGGTGTAAAATTTGGTGTGAATACATTGGAGTGGAAAAAAATTTAATGTAAAAAAGATGGTTTTTTTTATTTATGACAAGTTGGTGTAATATTTGGTATATTGGGTTGGAGATGCTTTAAAGCACCCATTAATTGAACACACTCTAATTTATTAACGGCCGACTTTAACTTATTTTGACTTACTCCAACTCTGACATGGTCTCCTGACTTGGTGCTGGTTCATGCACATATCAAAAACATGAAACATCTGTCTATATATTTGCATGTCTCCACTCTGCTGACTGCAGCCAATTATCTAGTTTAAACATGGCCGACATTTTACCTATAGATGGAGACCATGAAGTTGCTTTGACTGTGATTGAAGACGTCGATCCTGTCCAAAATCCTCCCTCATCCTTCTCCAACGCAAACAAAGACAACTCCGTCTGCTTCGTTTCTGTTCCTTTCACGCAAAAGGTACTTGACGTACCATCTGATCTTCCTTTTCTTTATTGATCATGCATGAATCATGATTAAACATTATATCATATAGAGAGGTTTCACTTTGATTAATATATATGCAGTTAATAGCAGAGGTTGTGGGTACATATCTGCTGATATTTGTGGGTTGTGCATCGGGTTTAGTAAACGAAAATTATGATAAAGTGGTAACACTTCCGGGGATCGCCATGGTTTGGGGACTGACGGTCATGATCCTTGTTTACTCTCTTGGACATATTTCTGGTGCCCATTTCAATCCTGCTGTCTCCATTGCTTTCGCCACCTGCAACAGATTTTCTTGGAAACATGTACGTACGAGAGTACTAATCAGGTGCAGAATCTTGTATGTTTTTTCGTGTATGATTCCCAATAAAAGACAAATGTTAATTCAATAGATACCAATAGCAATTGGAGATCCCGTACGAAGATAACTTATATATATATGCCCTTTAGCTAAATTATATATAAAACTCGGATTCTCTCATATTATATGTGTTGGGTTTGTTTGGTTTAGGTTCCGGCTTATATATCAACTCAAGTGCTGGGATCAACAGTAGCATCAGGAACACTGAGATTAATATTCAATGGAAAACAAGATCATTTTGTAGGAACAGTTCCAGCTGGGTCGGATATGGAGTCATTTGTGATTGAGTTCGTTATCACATTCTACCTCATGTTTGTTATATCTGGTGTCGCCACTGATAATAGAGCTGTCAGTCCCATATCTTCATTTTTTTCTTATAACAAGTTTTATTTGGGTAGGGTTAATTGTAGTTTTTCTATCATCGGGATCGTTCTGAATTTTAAGATTAGGATGAAAATCGTTAGTTATTGATTATCCGAAACCAAATGCATCTAATAAGTCATAACCAAGAAAATAATTTTAATAAAGTCAGCTCGTCCCGATAAAAGAAAGAACGGGATTGATTAGCTTAAACTAAAGCTTAACATTTAATCAATATTCAATATTCATTTACTTTGAAATTATGTCATATCATATTAAAGTTAATTAGATATATATATATACATGGTTAATTAATAATTATTAAAGTCTGAGATGTTGTATTAGATACTAAAAAAAGAAATAGGAATTAAGATTTAGATGTACATCGGATAGATACTAAGAGTAATTTATGAATTTTTATTTATACAAAGATATGGAACGTAAACCATAACTTGTTCCATTGTTTACGCAGATAGGGGAGCTAGCCGGGCTTGTTATTGGCGCTACCATTCTGGTTAATGTCTTCGTTGGCGGGTATTAACTCAAGTCATTTTTAAACGATCAATAATCTAATCAAGTCATGTAATCAGTTGTCTAGGTCACGAGACCGAACAAAAAATCATGCAAATCGAACCCTTAACAGTTGACATAATAGTACTACACTATGTATCTAATACTGTTTTGCAGGCCAATATCAGGAGCATCGATGAACCCAGCAAGAAGCTTGGGGCCAGCAATAGTATCAAACCAATATAAGGGCATATGGATATACATGGTTTCACCAGTTCTTGGGGCTGTGTCCGGTGCTTGGGTTTACAATATGGTCAGGTTCACAGACAAGACTTTGAAAGAGATCACCAAGACTGCCTCCTTCCTCAGGAGTGCAGGGAGTTCCTGATTAATAATAATTAGACTCAATCAATTAAGAGCTTAATTTAACTACTCTGTATTGTATGCAAATTGTGAAATACGAAAATGACAGTTTTATGCATATGGGTTGTACTACTATACTAATAACCCTAGATTTTCCAACACCACTTAGCTTTTCGAATTACATACAATGTAAATTGCAGGACAACTTTTCCAGAGAAAGATGATACAAGTACAATGCTAAAATCTAATCCGTACTGAATGGCTGAACAAATTTAAGAGTAGAAAAAGTGCATATAGATTGAAGAATGTTTATGATATTTGTACATCGTTGTTCATTTGCACACCAACTAAGAACCCAACAGATTATTTGTATATCATATATTCATATATTGAAGCACATTCTCTTTCTGACAGGCAGATTATTGCTAACTATTGCTACTACAATCACAAAAACATGTACACCCAGGTCAAAAAGAATAAAAGAATTACAGAAATACAAAAGTTATGGAAGTTCAACACTGGTAAACCTTTACTTGCATCATTTTCATCAAGCTTGCTGAAGTTTGTTGTCTCAACTAACTTTGTGACGGGAGACTAGCTTGAATAGCAGTATTCCTAGCAGAACCGTCTCGAGGCCTTGCTTTTGGAAGGATTACAGGCCTACAACATATTAACATAAAGGACAGCTGCACTGTAAAAAAAGTCATGGTAATCCATATGAAAATGGTTTTCCTCCAATACCATATAATCCTTTTAAATAAAGGAAGTTCTGACTCGAGGATTAGTGACGCGTCATATATTTGAGGGATACCAGCACCGAGCCAGAATTCTGCTCGTTGTTCAATTTTCACCTTTAAGCAGGACGTAGGAACATTCCCTTCCTTGAAACCTCTAAGCTTCACTTTCAAAGTTTGGGTTTCTGAGACATATCCAGCAACAAGAGGAGCAGCTCTGAGGAAAGTCAAGAGAAGGCGGATAGGCTCACTTTTGAATCGTAACATGCATGGACTGCTTGAACTTGAAAGTGGTTTACCATTGACAGAAAGAAAATCTACTCTCACCTTCAGAAAAAGAAAATACAAAAGATTAAGACAGGCACTCATCATATATTGATATTGATAATATATATACCCAACTAGAAACAAACAGAAGGAATAGGAGCCATCAGCCATGAATTAGAAGGCTATGCTTAGTGCCCATTATCTCGAGCACAAAGTTAAAAAAAAAAAAAGGAAACAAGTGCTAATTCAATAAAGAAGAAACAACACCAATCTCAAAGATTTTTTGCTTTGATCCATTAGCTCGAGTATTAAGTTCAAAATAAATCATCTTAAGAACATAGTCAAATAAGTAGTGTTTAGAAAATGGCATTTCTTATGTTAACACGGCCAGCCAGGTTAATTCAGTATTCTGATCCATATTTTTGTTATGAAATCTCTCTAAAGATTCTTGCTAATTTTACGACTGCAAAAACTGATTGTCGACGGTTAAGTAGATCACAACATCTTCACCTAAGGCAATCATTCTGGTTAAATGACATTAATAACTTCAACCTAATTCCATTCACTGCAATGAGGGAAGGAAAAAGAAACTCTTTAATCACCTTATTTATTATTTATTTTTCTAATGCCCCTTAATCCTCTATGGAAATAATAATGTTGCAATCTTTGTAATATACTAACTTTTCCACACATGGCACATCTAAAGAAAAAAAATGATGTTAGCTGGAAATTTAACTTCCTTCCCCTAAGAAATTGAGTTAATAGATTGCATTTATTAATGTTTGTTACTTGATATTAATTAAACATTATAATTTTGCAAAAACCTTTCAAACCATCACAAGTAAAGCTCATAATCTAGCATGAAACAGAGCTAACCACAAAAACATAAGCAATACTTCCAAAAACCGAAAGATGATAAACTTGATTAAAACACCATAGAACACATAGCATCAAAAGATTCACAAACTTTAGATTCAATGAAATTAAATAATTACCTGAAAAACCCCAAGATTTCTGTTATACTCTGACTCCGGCAATGTCAAAATAACTGTAACCTGCAACTTATGACCAATTGGTATAACCCGTGACTCCGAACTCAACCAAGACCCTTTATTCTCTTCACATTTGACACCACAAGAAGCACCATAACAAGACGTTAACGGTATCAATGCCACCGGACTATTCTCCTTATAATCAAAATTCAATGTCTCCTTTATTTGGATTGGTTCCTCCACCAAATACCTCATAAATAACCCACTAATCAAAATTGAAAAAACCAATAACCCGCACAAAATGAAACCGACGTAAATAGCCCAAAACAATCCCCACCCAATTCGAAAAACCAGCTTCCATATCGATTCGTGCTCTTTTAACCACCCAGAAACCAGTGGACTAACAGACCCGCAGATAAATTTGCATAGATTGTATAATTTTAGCAACAAAAACTCTTTTCCACGCTTTATAGTACGAAATGGGTCCACAATTATCATGTAAGAGAAAAATAAAACCCGTATAGGAAACAAAACGAAGCTAATTAACAAATTAAATTGAAACGAAACTGCTTTAATCACCAAACCAGCTAAATAAACAAGCAAACTCGACGATTCTAATGACTCACCCAGTGAGTCAACTGATTCCGCTGAGTCACTCACTCGGACATCATTCTCAGTCGTCACCGTCGACTCCTCGTTCTCGACACTCTCGTGTGGTACCGAGTCAACTCGGTCTGTGCTGGACTCAGATTTTCTCTCCAAATCGATTTCATTCTCTATCAACTTCCGATAATTCTTGTAGCTTCTCTCTCCAAAGCTCGTTTTGGAGTCGTCAACTTCGGTTCGGCGGCGAGAGAGCGAACGGCGGCGGAAAGTGGAGGCGGGGATCTCGTTGGAGACTGACGTGGATGGATGTGATTGGTCGGTGGAATTGCAATCGTTAAAAAGGAAATCGTCGAAGGCGTCGAAGAATTCGTCATCGTCGTCGTTGGTTGGATTTGGTGGGTCCATTTAGAAATTAGGGTTAGAGTTGGGGTTCTAGGATTTGAAATTTATTTACAGTAAATTAAATCAAAGCTGAGAATTTGAGAATGATTGCAGTTCAAGTTTGCGTTTTTTATTTTTTATTTTTTTCTTTTTCGTTCTTGGTTTGTGTGTTGTGTTTGCATTTAAAGTTCATTTTTACTCACCCCTTTTAAGAGGGTAACCCTTCTCCCAAACACATGACATGTGTCTATAGAGGGTAATATTATCTAAAAAATTAGATCTTTATGGACACATATCATCCATTTAAAAGAGGGGTAATGGTTACCTCCCTTTTAAGGGTTGAGCAAAAGTGTTCCGATGCATTTGCGGGACACGTAGGTAGCGTGGATGTTCCAGCCACGTCTGATCAACTGCTGCCACGTGTTGTGAGATTACAGTAATCTAGTTGGTGAGAAAATCTTATGTATAACGATCTCATCACGTCACTGGTGAGACCGCCCAATAACATTGAGCCACATTTTATTAACCCAATCTTATTTGACGATCATACCAGATGTGGAGAGACTGTCCCACATAATATGTTCTCCTAATTAAAAGATGCAATCCTAATTTAGAAGAAATAAACAGTTTTGTAACTCTAAAAAAGGTTTTATTAAATAAGAAAAAACAAGAATCATGCCTTTTTTTTTTTTTTTTTTTTTTTTTGACAAAAATTAAGAATCATGATTCATGCTTTGTAAGTATTAGCTCACTCTTTAAAAGATAGGCAGATATGATTATAGGTATTTAAATCTTATATTATTTTGAGTCTATCTCATTTAAAAAAAAAAAAGTATTATCGAGTCTATTGTTGTAAAACCAAACTCTAAATATAAAAAAATATATATATGGATGAAGAGAAAAGGTAGAAATTAATCTGCGGATACTTTATTGATGGCTTCGGACCTTCGGTTCTTCTTACCAAATTGAAAACAGAAAAGCCAATATATAGGCAAACAATAGCAGGGACAATAATGTAATTTTCCACCCATGTTGTGCCACCAATCCAACATGGTTCACACCAATCACCATTTGCAGCCACCTCATTATGAGTATTTATGACTACATATCATGGTGTAAGAATCCACTAACTTCTATACCACTCTCTTCTAGATTTTCATCATTTATATTTTAATTTACTAGGAAAAACTCAATGGAACAAAAACCTTTGTAAGATTTATACAATGATCTTCTGGATTTAATGGTGTTGGACGTACTCAAAACTGTCTCATTAAAACCTTGTCAAGAAAACCCAATGAGACAAAACCTGATCGAAGGGAAAAAGAGTACAGTTCATATATGTCTAGAATTAATGTTTTCTTCAAAACTTTGCTCACATTTATACTTTTCTAGGAAAAACTCAGTGGGATAAAAACATCAACAAAGATATCCATTGATCTATTGGATCAAAGTAAAATATATATGATAATCTTCTGGATCAAAAAAATATATATATCATGACCTGCTAGATCTAATAAATTTTGGGCGTGCTTAAAGAATTGATTCATTAAAAACTTTATCAAGAAAACCCAATAAAACAAAAGCCTAATCAAAGGAAAAAAAATAGTACAATGTACATATGTCCAAGATAACTAATATTTTAATTCGATATACTTCCCCTGTTTTGAAAACAATCTTCTAGATTGTTCATAAGCTAACACATACTAATGCTTATTTAATGAAATGCAAAACATTATAAATAATTGGAGGATGTAAAAGTAAAAATCTTGCTTCATGGAGCGCCATGAAATTACTGTGCTATTATAGATAAAAACATATCTCGTTTGTGAACGAGTTTTATGTGAATTAGATAGATATCTCGCATCAACATAACCAAGTAAACTTGAAAGATTGTTATATTTTGTATAATATAATCCTAAATTTTTTGTTCCATGCGGTAACGAAAAATATGTTTAATTGCATTCCAATGTCTTCGAGTTGGTGCTAAACTAAATCTAGCAAGTATATCCACAAAAAATGCAATATTTGATCTAATACATTAAGCCAGATATAAACTAACACCAATTGCATTAAGATATGGTACTTCATGACCAAGCATCTTTTCACCATCTTCTATTGGTCGGGATGGATTTTTCATAGGATCAAGAGTTCTAACAACTATATAAGTATTTAATGGGTAAACATTATTCATATGGAATCTTTTCAAAATCTTTTCAACATATTCTAATTTATGGACAATAATTCAATTTGAGATGTGCTAGATCTTCAAACCAAGACAATCTTTTCTTTCTCATGTCTTTCATTTCAAATTCCCTTTCCAAATACTCTACAGTTTTCAAGAGCTCTTCGGGAGCTTCAATTAAATTCATATTATCAAATATCAACATAAATTGTGAATATAGCTTATTCAAATTCTGATTTCTTTTGAAGTCACATGGGTATATAATATAATTATTATACCCTTCTTTTATCATATATTCACTGAGATTGTTATACCACATCCATCCATATTGTTTTAATCCATACAAGGATTTTGCGTAGGTTTATTAAATACAGATTACGAGATCTCAACTTATATGCTTCTAGCATTTTAAATCCTTCATGGATTTTCTATAAATATTTGTGTTATCCTGAAAATCTATCGGGGTTTTCCCTGGATAACCTGGACCGCGGCGTACGGGTGCACCGCAGCTGGTCCGGAACGGGTAGGGAGGATCCCCCTCTTCCTGAGGTAGGTGGTTGAGGGACGCCCTGGGTCCGGTTGCCAGGGACCGGTACTATGCAGTAGGGCCGGTCCTGCACGGCGGAACAGAGGTTGAGGTTGTGTGTATGTGTGGTGCAACTGATATACTTTTAGCGTAGTCAAAAAATGGACCTTTTATTGCTTAACAAGGGAGTACAACATAAGTCAATTCATATACTGCAGCTAGCTATTACAAAGGGTTCTCTAGCTAAATGGAGATACAACATGTAAGGGTTCAACCTAAACGGGGAAGTGACTCAATGGGTTACACCTAGGAGCTTTAGCTAGGCGGGGTAGTAGAGCGCGCATATGAGCTTTAACTAGGCGGGGTAGTAGCCAAGTAGAACACACATAAGAGCTTCGACTAGGCGGGGTAGTAACCAAGTAGAACACACATAGGAGCTTTAACTAGGCGGGGTAGTAGCCAAGTAGGATACACATAGGAGCTTTGACTAGGCGAGGTAGTAGCCAAGTAGGATGTTTTTGGTTTTCAAAAGCCAACCCCTTCCTCTGAGGGATGTAGGGGTATTTATAGTATCTCTGGTAGGGGGGTAAGTGGAGGACGTCTGTTTAGGCGGGAATCCTTGTTTAAATCTCCACCGTCCATTCCTTTCCATAATGGCGATCACGAGGAACCAAGGATCAAGATTGCGTCCCTAGCCCTTCTCTTTGGCGGGAGCATAGGTTTTGGTAGGTGGGGGCCCTGGTTCCCAAGGCGCAATGGGCGGGACTGATCCCAGCCAATGGTTTCGGTCAGGACTGTGGTTGTCACACGTCTTGGAGGGTTCCAATCGCTCCACCTAGGCCTTAAATCCATGTAAGCGTTTCTGTAGGGCTGATGTGGCGTTTCTATGAGTTTTGATTGGTCGCAAGGGGTCTTCGTGGTAGTGGGAGGTCGTTATCGAGGTTCTGGCCTGGCAGGGGATAATGTCAGCGCCTATCCCGCTGCACACTGTCAGGCGGCTTCTTCCACTATTTTCTTCTCCATGCTTGCTGCGTTCTTGCAAGCATTTTGCTGGGGAAACCCAGCATCCCCTTGTATGCAAGAGATAGTTGACCTTCAATTAGGGCTGAGATGGAGCGTAATCCTACCGTTGGCATAGTGTAGCTAGCAGGCTAGCAGGCGATCTCGACCGTCGACTGCTGTCTTTCCTCCATCATGCTTGCTGATTCTTATTAATGGGTCGACAGTGGCGCTTCACAGGTGCTTCAGACTCTTTTTTTATCCCATGTGAGCTGGATGTGAGGACTGGCGTCAGCCGTTACAGAGCAGAAGGCGCTAGTGAGCTCCGAGGGATTCTCCTAAGGAGGACCGCTCAAGTCGTAGGAGGGTACCGTGAGGGGTGAGGTCATGATCACCGTGGCGAGGCTGGCTATTGGAGTGGATCTGCTACTAGAAGAAGCGGTCCTTCTTATCGGGCGATGGATGGGAGCCGGATCTCTGGCGGATAGTAGCTTTGGAGGTGGGCTCCTCACCGGGCCAGGTACCCCTTCTTCATAAGCACTCTTATGGGAGGCAGGCCGGTTCTGAGTCGAGCCACGCTTAATCTAAGCGTGCCCGTGAGTAGGCGCGGTTCAAGGAGGGCCGGGCCCTTGTTCCTAATAAGCGGGTTAGGATGACCAAGAGCGCCACCGCGGCAGGCAATAGAGTGGTATGGTTCTTTAGTGGGGAAAGCTCTTCCTTGAATTAATTGCCTAAATTTCCGGTTAACAATTTGTATTAAGTGAACCATTTAGATAAGTAATCACTACGTCTATAAGATGCATTTCAAGCCTTTTAGAGGCAACAAAACTTATCAAAATTCATATCGTAATCGCATTCATCACTAGTGAATACCAAGTTTCTGTGAGAAACCTTATATTACGAGTCGTGCCTTATATCTTACGATCTTGTTTTTCTTATTACATTTCTGTACAAAAGCCAATTAGTATTCAACTGGTTTAACGTCTTCAAGCATCTAGACTAATGGTCCAATACTACACGTTTGACTAATGAAGTCAATTCTATTTGAATTGCATCTTTCCATATAGGCCAATCATGCCTTTAATCTACAATCATCGATATTATGAGTTTTATAATCATCATTTATAATTTCAGTAGCTACTGTATATGAAAATATATTACTGATGATTTTTTCTTCACTATTCCCCATTTCTCTTGTATGATTTATACAAATTTCTTAATTTTTATATTCTTGTGTCTCTTTAATGATTCCATCCACTTCAGGGGATTTTGTCACTTCAGGATTTTATGTCTCTTTAGAGAAATCTAACTCATCTGGAGTTGACTTTGAGAAAGTGGATTTATTTAAAACTCGAGTTTTGTTTATATTAGGATCCTAATAATTTATTTTCCTCTACTAGGGAACAATACTTTTTGAATTAAAAAGTTTATAAACTTATTATATGCATCAGATGATTCATTTTGTTGCCTTTTGCTCCGATTGTTCTTTAGGAACAATCACTCGGGTTTATGAGTAGGCAACTTGAAAATTTTTGTTACATTTGATATATCTATAATATACCTGGTAAGTGGTAACTAATTAATAATCATTTGATGATTAATTATATTTGGTATTAGTATTGAGTTGTACAAATATTGAAATGAGATACATTTATTACATGTATAGCGAACTAATATCTCTGTTTTGTACAAGAGTATCTTTTAATTTACTCTTCTCTTATGTAGAAATCTTCCATTCTTTTAATGATAGGAAAATTTATTAAAATAATAATATGCAGATCGTGGATCAAAATCATCTATCAGAAGTTTAAACTATCCAATAATAGAAGATTAAGCAATATCAACATAAATCTCAAAATGATAAAGAAATCCTATCTCGAATCATGCCAAAGATGCAATAATGACATATACTGATATACAACACAATCAAATATCTTAAAAACGAGCAAGTCAATGACCAAGTGCAACTTGTAATGGTGAATAATGATAATAAGCATTGGGTCAGAGATTATTAAAGAAACATGTAAAATAACATGTCTCCATATAGAAATTGATAATTATGTTCGTAATAATAAAATTCTCGCAATGACCTGGAAACGTTTGATAAGTGATTCCGCTAATCCATTTTGAATATGAGTACATGTGAAATTGGATGTTCAACATCTATCCCAAATGCTTTGTAATATTAATCAAAAGTCTTTGAAGTAAATTCACCAGCATTATAATGACACATTGACTAAATTGATTAATCTGGAAATTGTGCCATAAAACTAATAATCAGTGCAAGTAATACAGAGATGTTTGATAATAAACAAACATGTGACCATCTCATAGATGTATTAATTAGAATCATAGAAGAATGAAATGGTTCACTTAGTGGATGAGTAGGTCCACACATATCCCATTGAATTAAGGGGATTCAAAACCAATTTTAGAATGAAATGATCTTATTACTAATCTCCATTGTGAACATGTAATATATTTATTTTTATTGAATTAAAGAATCTCCTGGCTCTTTAATTGATATACATAAGAATTTTTTATCATCCCCTACATCATCGTAGATCCTGGGTGACCAAAACGATCATGTCAAAATATAAGTATTTTTGGATCTGAGAACTTCTGGTTCATGACTGTATAAATATCTACATTTTTATAACAATATAATATAATCCATATGAGAAAACACGCGACTTCTCAATAATGAGCTTATATGTCTTTGACCTAAGTAGATTTCTCATGGCTCTACTTAAATAATGAAAAGCATAATCGATTCACAATTTGGTAACAATATTGTGCCTTTTTCGGAGCCTTCAATCAGATCTGTTGGATCTGATATGTGACGATATGTTGTTGCAGTGTCGATCAAAAAATGAACAATTACGTTCGACCTCACTAGCGCGCGAATCACAGAGACTAGCATAACGGCAAGTGAGGGTATCGTTCCACATAGAGGTAGAATTCGCCAACTATCACCAGTTCTAGCTATTATTACAACACGCCAAGTGAACTCGTGTGTTGTGTATGCGGAAATGTAAATGGTAATATAAATAAATAAACTACATACTATAATATGTACATGGATAGTATGGAATGAAGAGATGGCATGCAATGTGGTTACACTAAGGAAATGACCCAACCGTAACAATCATTCTAATTACGTACTAGACTCACTTAGTCCCTTAATGTGCAAGTATATAATAGACTCGTGTCCTCTTAATTGATCTCTAATCTCTTTCGAGGTTTTAGAAATCACATCCACACAATGCATAGATTCATTAAGTACCGTGGGACATATACACGAGCCCTGTACGCTGGTCTAGTGATCTCTCAACTTTCCGGTCACATATAACGGGTATTTCGTTGGGCATGTAATGCGCAACCGCGTGGGCCATACTACAACCAATAATTCATTCACA
Organism: Acer yangbiense; assembly: GCA_008009225.1. Taxonomy (NCBI): domain Eukaryota; kingdom Viridiplantae; phylum Streptophyta; class Magnoliopsida; order Sapindales; family Sapindaceae; genus Acer; species Acer yangbiense. The sequence continues at coordinate 11,590,000 of CM017773.1, forward strand.
ATGGCTAACCAAATACGAGATGACAACCAAGTAAAAGCATTAATAATACAAGATACCCATACAACATGTATGTTATATGCTCATGTCCCATTAATTAATCTCTACCCTCTCTCGATCGACATAGAGATTACATCCATACATAAATGTTTGGATTCATTAAGAACTATGTGATACACACACGAGCTCTACAAGCCAACATAGTGATCTCTCAACTTACTAATCAAATGTAGAGGATATCACGCTAAGCATGTCAATGCGACACCACGCGATATATAACACACAACCTAAATATCATTCACAAGGTGGCTAACCGGGTGAAAGCATTAAGCAATGACCCCTATAACTACACGAGCACAAGAGGAATTCAATGGTATTTACTCTAGATAAGGATTTTGTTATATCTATCTCCCTAAGATGACAAAACATGGGAAACAAGTTTACCTAACACTAATATGCAAATAGTTGGTTGTTTTACATTAAGGACATTCACTTTAAGTTAGGGGTTCATTCTCTTGATTTGAGAATTTTCCCTAAATCAATTTATTACTCAATCCGGCTAAGAATGAGCAATTGTGTCTTGATAACAAGACCCATTAAGCATAAGAATATGAACCAATGCCAATTTAGCAAGTAAATGCCTGAACTAGCCTTTCCTACTCTTTGGAGCTAAATTCTCTAACACACAAATTACTCTGAACATGGTATTTTGGTCATTCACCAACATAAAAACAATAATGAGAAGCTAAATTACACTACTCATACTCTGAATTACTCTACTCATAATCTCAATCATGCATATATATCAATTTCGGACCTCCACACAAATGGATATCACAAAATGAGTTTAAATCATGCAATTAGCAAATAGTAAAACAAAACCCAAATGAATTTAAGAACGAACATACACATATTGCACATGTGTAGGTTTACAAGATTCTCCAAATCGGGATTATACATCAAAGATACAAGAAATACAAAGAAATGAACAAATAAGAGCAAACCCTTGAAAACAAGTCCTCCAAAGATGCTCCTAGCCTTCCTAGCTCGGATTTGGCTCCTAATCCCTTGCAATCTAGTCTAAGATGGATGGAGGAGGTGTGAAATGGTGTTGTGGAGATATATGGGGAGCTCCTATAGAGGAAGAACCTCCATGGGAGCTTGAGTCTCTCTTTATTATGTGAAGAAGATGAAGAAAATGGAAAAGAGAAGAGAAGAGAAGAGAAGAGAAGAGGAGAGGCGTGAAAGAGAGAGAAGAGAGAGAGAGATGGAGTGTGGGATGTTAGGGATTCTAAAAAGAATGAGAGAAAATGGGATATTTATAGTGAGGGGAGTTAGGGTACAAAAATGGTCAGGAGTGGGTCCCAAAAAAGGGTGAAAAACAAGCGGTGACAGTCATCTCGCAGTACGCTTTAACGAAACGTACTGCGAAATGACTCATAAAGAGACTCGTGGTACACATTTTTGCCTGATGCGGTACGCTTTAACGAAACGTACTATGAAACTTGGCAGAAGTTCACCTTTTCTCATACGCGATATGTAACGCGGTACGCTTCAAAGACCACTTTGACGAACTCCTCTTGCTGGCTTTCGCGGCACGGAACGTGGTACGCCATTTGGTCTGAAGCGGTACGTTTTGATGAGGCGTACTGCGAAAATGCTCCTTTTTGCCTTTCGAGATGCGTTTTGGCTCGGAAACACCCCGTTTCCGCACAATGACTTCCTAAAACAAAATGAACCTGCACAAGACTCACAAAACATATTATATTCACAAAAACGCTCGAAAACGAGAACAAACGATAGAAAATGGGGACCTCAAAAGGTGTATAAATCGTTCCAATCAATATGGTATTAAACTTCAGTAAAAGAAATTTTTGTTCTTTCACTATTGGCAAGACGTACATAAATAATCATATTGTGTTTCAATGATAGATAATTCATTGTTCAAATCCACATCATTTAGTAAAGACATATATGTTTTCTTCTAGGAGTTTTCAAGGCATTATGTGTAATGCCATTTTATATCTCATCAAAAATGATAATATATATATATATATATTTAATAGGTTTATTCTATAAACCTTTTCTCTTGTCATTTACAAACATCCATTTCTAGGGTATGTTTTGATATCTCATGAATAAAAATATATTCAAATTTACTCTCTTGATATTGCTTCTTCAAGAGCATATATGAAATCGATAAAAAATCATTTCCAATTTCATTATACGTGACATCAAGATCTTAAATCTTTTGATGATACTCACAACATCCTATTGGGATGTGTAGATTTTTTCCTCAATGAATGACATGTAAACATATCACTTCAGAAATATGAGATATTATAAAATCATGAATCATATTGATTTTTTGAACTTTTGGTTCAACTATCAACTGCATGTTCATATATAAAATTCAGAAAACTTAAGGTTCTAAATGGAAATTATAATTTGACTTTCTATATAAAAGAATTATAACCTGATCAGATTCAGAACCTCTGGTTCTGATAAACTTTGATATTAAATTTTTTAATAACACAATTTAAATTGAATTCAAATCTTCAAATCTGATTAGAACTTCAGGTTCTTAATGAAATTGAAATTCAGAACTTCTGGTTCTAATCAAATGTCAAAACCGTGCTAACTTAAATATCATAATAATAAATCCAGAAACTTCAGGTTATGGCCCGTCGGTCTAGCCATGCTCAGTTTAAATTACATGATAATAAATCAAGTGCAAATAAATCGAGAAACTTCAGGTTCTAATCAGTTAGCCTAGCTAAGCTCAACTCATAAATTGCATATAAATGCACATAAATAAAAGACAAAAAAAAAAAAAAATCCAAAAACTGCAAGTTCTAGTAGGTTGGCTGAGCCAATCTCATAAATTGCGGATAAATAAATAAATGCAGATAAATAAAGTGCATAATAGATCTAGAACTACATGTTTTGGTATGTTGGTCTAGTCAGGCTCATAAATTGCATAAAAGTAAATAAATGAGTAATAATAAATAAATCCAGAAACTTCAGGTTCTGCATGAGCAAACAAAACCGCTCAAGTATAAAATTGCATAAAAGTAAATAAATGCATAATAAAAAATAAATCCAGACACTTCAGGTTCTGGATGGGCGACCAAAATCGCCCCAGTATAAAATTGCGTAAAAGTAAATAAATACATGATAATAAACACATTACATAATAATAAATAAATCCAGAACTTCATGTTGAAATTCAGAACTTTAGATTCTGACTGGATTGAAATTCTTAATATTTAGAGCTTCCAGCTCTTGTATTATTTTTTTGCAATTTTCAAGTTGTAATAAAATAAAACACTGAGTTGTAAGTAAATCACTATTCTGGAGATCTTTTTACTTATATACGATCACAATCGTTGCAATCAATATAATATTGATTGAGATTTAAGAAATAACGTAGGAAGTCAAATCAAATGGTTCAAACATTAATTAATGCATGTTGGATTGTTGTCTTGTTGGGTCTACAACGTTAATACATGTCTTTAAAACATATGCATGTTTGTGGTCATTCTTGACCGATCTGATTTTTATTTTTATTTTTTATTTATTTCTAGATGCGTTCACAATTCCAATTATACTAATTTGTAGTTTGGACCAACTTTCTGATATTTATTTGTCAAAGTTGTTTCAAAGCTCTTTATAATCAAAACCAAACCAGTGAAGTTTGAAATACTGTCGACTGCAAGTCAGCAACAAATTAAAGTTTTTGTTCAAACAATAGTATCGATCTTATGGTTAATGGTTTATTAATTAAACAAACTTTTTATTAATACGTACACTAAACAAATTCTACTTTGTCTTTTGTTAATTTATATAGATTAATTGCAACTTAAGAAACATTATTATTTTTTTAATTTTCAGTAAAAAAATAAAAAATAAAAAATAAAACTATTTGGAAAAAAATCTCTTTCCGAAAATTATGAAAAAGTTAAATTGTTAAAGCACCTTTATATAATATATTAATATCCAGTCCAACTTCCTTTTGACTTGAATCTTCCTGCCTTTGCTTTGCTAGCTGCCTAGCTCTCTATAAACATATATACAACAAAAACATGAACTGATCATTGATCAGATCACCTTGGTTGAATTTAAAGCAATTCGAAGATGTTCTTCGTCGTCGTCGTCTTCTTCTTCCAATCTCTACTTCTGGTTTCTTCGGGTTTGTTTGGAGGACAGTTCTTTGTTGCTGCTCAGCAGCTTCCTCAGTCTGAAGGTATATATCAAAATCTGTTCCTTCAATTTCCTCTCTGTTATTAACTTGTTATTGTATGTTGTTGTCGTCTTAATTTTTGCATCACAATTTTTCATTCTTCTTTGATATTAATTCATCAGATTTCAGAATTTTTGTTTTTCTATATGTTTGCTATAGTTTGTTTTTGCCAATGATAATCTTGCTAGTAACCAGCTGGAGGAGTTAGAGTCACCAAAGTCATGATCATCATAGTATCTATTTTTTTTTTTTTTTTAATCGGTATTTTTAGAGAGGGGGAGGGCTCAAACCAACACGTGGCATAGACGTGAGGGGGTTTTACGACTTGACCGACGTCATCTTGTTGATGATCATCATATTATCTTCACTCTACTAAATATTATTAAAAATAATAATAAGAAGAAGCAATATTGGCTGGGCCGCATGTACAACACAACTTTTGTTTAGGCCCAGTAAATTGATAAATATACACCGTTGGATTGAAAATGGATCAAATATGTTTGTTATAATTTAGGTTAATTAGCACTATTGCCCTCCAGTTTTACTCTGGTAGGCATATAACTGTGAGTAAACTTATAACACACTTATTCACCTCATCATTTTTTACCACGTAAGCATTATTTGATCCAATTGCATTGTTTTTTCTAGCAAAAGTGATGAGGTGGATAAGTGTGCTATAATTATGCTCACAATTATATGCCTATCAGAGAAAAATTCCTGATGCCCCCTAAACTCTTTCAAAATATGCACTATGCCCCCTATACTTTTTTTTTTGCCACTAAACCCCCTAAACTCTCGTTTTTCTGGTAAACACTTGGGTTTTTTTGCCTCATGTGAGGGGGCATCTACCGTCAGCATTTGTCAATTTGTGAGAGTTCAGAGGGTTTAATGACAAAAAAAAAGATATGGGGGGCATAGTACATATTTTGGAAGAGTTTAGAGTACATATTTTGGAAGAGTTTAGAGGGCATCGGTGCCGGTTAGCCTATAATTTATGACCACTTTTACTTTGTGATGCTGAATTTGAAATGCTTGATTGTGATTTGAGACTACTTATAAATTTATAATTATGAATAAATTTGGTGTAGTTGATGCACTGAATCAAATAGTGAAAACAATGGGAGCTGCTAATAATTGGAGTTTCGATGGCAGTGCTTGTGGCTTTAAGGTGACACCTGTTTCTGATGCTGAATCAGAACCCACCTCCGACATTGCTTGCAACACTGTTAACAATACACCCCACATTACATCCATGTAAGTTTTTCATCGTCTCTGATGCTATTTTGTATTTTTGAATTGTGGGTATATAATATATTTTCCATTATCAGAAAATTCCAGCGTTGGAGTCTTACCGGAGTGCTACCACCTCAACTGTTCAAGCTTCCCCAACTCCAGCAAATGTGAGCTCTTCTACATACTCTTACTTGTATAATAACAGTAATTCATATATATATATATCACATAATAAGTCAAGTCTCTCTCTGTTAGATTGGCAAACTAGGAAATAATATTGTCATAAATTGCTTTTATCTGAGTTCTTCAAGTCATTTCCTGAGTATTTTATTAGTGTCAAAAGAGTTGTAAGTAACATTGTAAAATGTCTGATTCATTTCAAATGGGAAACCCTAATTATTGTGTGCTCACGAATCTTCAAGTTGCCAGTGTTCAAAATTCCTTTTTTGAGATTTTCTGTCAATTTTTAACATGGTATTGGTGGAGCTTATTTGATCGAAAGGTTACATGTTCAATTTGTAAATGATGGAGATTGTACTAATTTAAAACCTATTTGTTTTGGATCCATGTGTGTGTTTCGGCCATGACCAGCTTTTGAGAATAACCCTTGTTTAATTAGTACAATAGTTGTGATTTGTTTGGTGATATGATCTTAATTTCTTTATTATTTCTTTTTCGATCTTTTTGGATTGGTAATTGGAAAGTTAGAAACCACACCAAAAAATGTGATACATTCTGAGGTTAGATCAATGTTGTTGGTGGTTTGCAGTGATTTGGCCTACAACTACTTAAATGGGTCAATACCAGTTGAATGGTCCTCGATGAAGTTGAAGTTCATGTAAGCTATATCAACATCTTTCTGATCAGATTAAGCAAATACAATACAATTTGTTCTTGTTGAATTAATCAATTATTGATAATTGTCAATGCAGCTCTGTTTTTGGAAACAGATTATCAGGCAACATACCAAGCCATTTGGGTAATATTACCAGTCTCACATATTTGTAAGTTTTTAATTCTTTGCTTACGGAAATTTGTTTGGGTTATTAATGCAATGTTATTGTCATTAACATATATATTTGCTAACTTGCCCTGTAAGAATTGATCATAAATTTCCTACTTTTTATGAATTTTATGAACTCTCAAACTATCCATTTTTATTTGACACAAAGAAAGATCAAATATTGATTGTTGATCGAGGAGATAGTTTATTCTCTAAGAATATTCATTTTATCCATTTCTTTTTCCTCATGCTTCCTGGATCCGTGTGAAACTGTGAATGGTTGAATAGTTTTCCATCTAATGCTACATGCAGTGTGTGTGTGTGTGTGTGTGTGTGCGTGTGCATATTCTACATATGAGTTTGTTGGGGTGTTTAAACAAATGTGTTCTATTAGCTACTCAATATATCAATTTACCAGGGACCTTGAGGCCAACCAATTTTCCGGGACAGTCCCTGCTCAGCTTGGGAATTTGGTTCACTTGGAGACACTGTAAGTTATTTACTTATTTACAAGGCTTCTTTATGTTTAGGTTATACCCGCGAGTAGTATATTTGTTGATGTATCAATTAATTTTTCATCGCAGGAGGCTATCATCCAATAGCTTGACCGGAAATTTGCCAATGGAACTCTCTGAGCTGAAAAATTTAACAGACTTGTAAGCTTTTTATAAAATTATTTTAAGATTACATTCAAAATTTGGCAGAAGTGTAAGCTGTGTTCCATTATTTTTGTTTGATGCAGTAGGATTAATGACAACAACTTCAATGGGAGTATTCCAGATATTTTTCAAAGCTGGAAGGTACTCGAGAGACTGTAAGATCCTATACTTTCTTATTGTTTTCCAACTTGCATATTCCAGCTCTTGAATGTTCTTGATTGGTTTATTTAATTAATGCAGAGAATTACAAGGTAGTGGATTAGAAGGTCCCATTCCATCATCCATCTATGGTTTGGAAAACCTAAAACAATTGTGAGTGAATATTTCTCAACCGTTCTACAGCAGTAAATAGAATAATTTACAACTCTGAGTGCTTCTTAAAAAGATCTATTGATAATGCACTGTTATATACAGGAAGATTAGTGACATAAATGGAACAAATCAGGCCTTTCCTGAGATTCAAAACCTGACAGCACTTATTCGGATGTAAGTTTCTTGCTTATTTATATCATGTTGGTGACAAAGTAAAGTTATTCACCTAAGAGTTGTTTATCTCTGACATTATTAACTTTGGATTTACAGAATTTTAAGGAACTGTAGCATTTCTGGAGAGATACCTCCATATATTTGGGGAATTATTAATCTGCGAAATCTGTAAGTTTTTTACATATACAATTTTCAGTTTGAAATTGATTTATGCTTGAAAACTGAAAACCAGACTTCCTACTAGCACGCAATATGCATGGATGAATACATCAGTTGTGACACTCTTAATATATTCGTGTTCATGTAAGGCACAATAAGCTATAATCTTGTGTGCATTATTGTTTTAAGTAAAAATTGATGGAGATTTAAAGAAGCCATCAATCTCTAAAAATAAAAAAAGATGTATCTAAAAAGGTTCTTATATTTGCTGAGTAATAACAGATCATGTATTTTTATATGAAATTTGTTGATATCCGCACAATCTACTAATGGAAAATGGATTTTTAAGATTGGACTTTTGGGAAGTAGCTTGAATTGGACTGAAGTTCCATGCATCCTTTACAGAACAAGACTTCTAATGATTCCACATTCCACAAACTCTTATAAATTGCTATTTCAATATGTTTAATAAAGATGATTTTTACCTCATTTAGAATACGGAAGACAAGGAAGTCAAATCTATGAGGCGAAAGAATACTGTAATACATATTTGCGGAGTAATTGATGCTTTACCATTTTCTCAACTAAAATTCTCATCTTTTAACATTCATTTATTGATGTTTAAAATCGTTATGAATGGTTAATCTTAAAAGAAATTGCTTATATAAATTTTTTTGAATTTGATTATGTAATTGGATATTGCTTTCTAATGTTTTTACTTAATTGGAACTCTGTTTATGTTCTATGCATAAGTTGTGACTTTCTCCATTCACTTTAAGTCCTTGTAGATTTCAAAAGTAGAGTTCTTTACTCTTGTATATCTACTAATATGCTATTTTGTTGTAAAGCAAAATTAACGTTTACTACATAAATTAAATAGGCAGATGTTGTGACAACCTAAATTTATGGACATGTTCATATATTTTATGATTTATCTTGTGATTTTGGATAGGGATCTCAGTTTTAACAACCTAACTGGGGAACTTTCCAATGTATCAATCGCCGGGAGTTTGAAATTCATGTAAGTTAATGAAACCAAATTTCTAGATTTACGGAGTTTAAGTTCACAATGTCCAGCATGCTGACTACTTGATCTCACCTTTATCAGCTTTCTAAGTGGCAACTCTCTCAGTGGGAATATACCAGAATCAATCTTGAGGAAAGGAACTAATGTGTGCGTATCTTATCTCATGGATATTCAATATTTTTGTATCAGAAAAAGATTTCCTTTTCAATCTATATCATATCAAATACTTTAAGGTGATAATGAGGGGTGATGCAGAATCATCATTTTACTCTTTTCAAGCACTAATTGTTGTTTTTAAAACAAAGATTAATTTATAAAGTACATCATCATGCATCTCTCGATTGCTTCATCATTATACAGGAAATTTACCTTTCTTATTCTTTCTTGCAATCAGGGATCTTTCGTACAATAATTTTAATTGGCCGAGCTCTGAGCAGCCTGCTTGTCGGGAGGCACGGTCAGTATATTTCTCTTTTTTAGTGAACAATGACCTGTTTAATTCTTAGTGCTACACTATCATGTGGTGGATCTAAGTGCTGATATTCTTTGTACTTGTTGTTACTTCACCAGGAATCTAAACCTAAACTTGTTCCGAAGTTCAGTAGTGAAAAACAACTTGTAAGTTACTTTTCTTTGTTTCTTATTAATATTCTAGCATAAGGGAACACTTAACAACACAATACATCAAGAGGGGTTGCACATAGTTAGCTATTTCTAGTGGAATTACATGGTGTTTCAATTTATCGGAATTCAAAAACAAATAATATGTTCTTTAACATATTCTCATGAAAACAGTATACCTTGAACTTTAGTAGTGTCGGTATGTGCTAATCTGTCTTTTCTTTGACTTAATCAAGGAGTGGAGTTCTTCCATGCCAGAACAATTTCAAATGTGATCGATGTAAGTATGTTATTGAAAATCCGATAAGAATATTCTACCTTCAAATTTGTATGTCCAGAAACTTGTTCTTAATTTACTTCACTTTTATTCACTCTTTTTAAATCAACTTGAGGAGAGGTTTTTGAAATTTAACCTTCAAAATTTTCAAGCAATAAAATGAAATTGCATATATTAACATTGTCTTAAAAGCTGTTGCTAAGATAATCTTTGACAGTTTTTTAACTTCACAGATCGGCACTCCTTCCATATTAATTGTGGTGGACAAAATGTAAAAGTAAATGGCAGAACATTTGAAGGAGAGAAAGACATTGGCGGTGGTGCTGCAACTTCCCATTTAAATCATGATGCTAATTGGGGATTTAGCAGTACTGGAGACTTCGCGGATGATGATGATGAACAAAACACGCATTATATTGCAGATTCGGATTCATCACTCATTTCTGAATTATATACTAGTGCACGGATTGCTCCTCTTTCACTTACTTATTTTGGATATTGTTTAGAAAATGGGAATTATCTTGTCACTCTACATTTTGCGGAGATTCTTTTCACAAATGATACCACATTCCGCAGCCTTGGGAGGCGCATATTTGATATTTATGTTCAGGTAAATTAATCACAATCAAGACATACTATTTGACTGGTAATGCCTGAAAATCAAACGATTGGTGCCAAATGATGTTGATGGATTGTTGAGATATTGGATGCTGGCTTAAGAAATTCGTCCATTGTTGTTCAGATTTGATTTACCATCTTTTCTTGCACGTTTTCTAGACATGTGCTGTGTTTCAAGCTATGCTTGTAAGAGCCATTCTTTTATTCACAGTTTTAGATGGAATTCACTCCTTTTAGCAAATAACATACTAAAAAGGTGTGATTGAATTGGCATGTTGCAGGAAAAATTAGTTGAGAGGGATTTCAATATAGAAGCTGAAGCTTCTGGGGTTCTTAAGCCTATTTCAAAACCATATAATGTCACTGTTGCAAATAACAGTTTAGTGATACGTTTCAACTGGGCTGGGAAAGGAACTACAGCAACTCCTAAAAGGGGAGTCTATGGCCCCCTTGTATCTGCTATTTCTGTGGAGGATCCCAGTGAGTGATTTTCTCCCACAAGGGGAGTCTTACTTGCAGCAGTTTGATTTTCCCTATGATGAATATATAAGGACTTTTAGTTTTTAAGACAATTAGTTATTTTCCAAGTGACAAATTGCAATAATTGCTTGATGGGTTGTTTTCTGCAGACTTTAAACCTGGAATGAAGAATATTGCATCTATTGTTGTTGGTGTTGTCGCAGGATTCTGCGTCTTAGTCTTGGTTTTGGGTATCCTATACTGGAAATACTATGTCAGAACTAAGAGCGGAAAACAAACAGGTTTGGGCTTCTATCAAATCAAAATATTTCAACAGTATATCTGTTTGCTGTTCAATACATATTCAATGCAAAAAATGTTTATGGTGAAAAAGCAGAATCTTTTAGAAGCTTTAACAATGTCAACTTTCTTCTTGGGAGCTGTTAAATATGTAATCCAAAGTGTTTATTTTAAGGATATTTAGTCACAATGAGATTTTTTTCAGTAGATTTCATATGAACACTTTATCAGCGAAGTAAATTAGATTTTGCAACACTTATATTTAACCATGCAGTCTGTTTAAATCATTTTAGAAAATACAAGTTTCATTTTCCAAACTTATTTAGGATCTATGCGAATTCATCTTGATTTTTATTTTGCTTCCTTATGGCAGATCTTAAAGGATTAGATCTTCAAACAAATTCTTTTACCTTAAAGCAAATTAAAGCTGCCACTAACAATTTTGATTCCCTGAATAAAATTGGAGAAGGCGGATTCGGACCTGTTTTCAAGGTATACATCTTAATACAGAAGTTCCTTCAATTGTTCTGCTCAAAATATATACACTTTTTTCGTCTTCATGACTGTCATGCAGGGTCTGCTAAGCGATGGTACCATAATTGCAGTGAAGCAGCTCTCTTCAAAATCAAAGCAGGGAAATCGTGAATTCTTGAATGAGATAGGAATGATTTCATGTTTGCAACACCCAAATCTTGTGAAACTACATGGCTGTTGTATTGAAGGGGATCAACTATTGTTGGTTTATGAATACATGGAAAACAACAGTCTTGCCCGAGCTTTGTTTGGTAAGTTAAATCTAGTGACATTTATTTGATTGATCATACTGGAGGAAAAGTAAAACAGGAAATTGATAATTACAAACGGGTAGATAATTATTTATTTTCCTCGGTAACACTTCTTTGAATGGCTATCTAAAGGTCGCGATAATTGCCAACTGAAACTGGACTGGCCGACTAGGCAAAAGATTTGTCTTGGGATAGCTAGAGGATTAGCTTTTCTTCATGAAGAATCAAGATTCAAAGTTGTCCATAGAGACATCAAAGCTACAAATATTCTGCTTGATAGGGATCTAAACCCCAAAATATCCGACTTTGGGTTGGCTAAGCTTGATGAAGAGGAGAAAACCCACATCAGCACTCGAGTTGCCGGTACCATGTACGTCTCTCTAATAAAACTGAGATTGTTATATTTCGTTTGGATTAACCCATGATGATTTTGACATGCAGGGGATATATGGCACCGGAATATGCACTGTGGGGTTATTTGACCTACAAGGCAGATGTTTACAGTTTTGGAGTGGTGGCTTTGGAAATTTTTAGTGGAATCAACAATATGAGTTTTGTGCCAGACGACAATTGTGCTTGTCTTCTAGATTGGGTAATTCGCTGCTTCATGTCCTTTTAGGTTGATAATCTATAAAACTTAAAAAGCATTTTGTGCGTGCAAAGAAACAATATCCATGATAAATTTGCTCATTTTAGAGACTGTTATCAACAAGTGAATGGTCACTTCGAATTGTGATGCAAATTTAGTTCAGGATGTAGATTTTTTCAATTATAGATGCTATGTTTTTTGCAGGCCTGTCATTTACAGCAAATCGGAAAGCTAATGGAGCTGGTGGATCCAAAGTTAAAATCTGAATTCAAGGAGGAGGAAGCAGAAAGGATGATTAAAGTATCTCTCCTATGCACCAATGGTTCACCATCACTAAGGCCAACTATGTCTGAGGTAGTTGGCATGTTGGCAGGAACAACTAACCTACCAGACGCCATACCGGATGCAGGTAGTTATAGTCAAGACTTGAGGTTCAAAGCTATAAGAGACCAACGCCAGCTGATGCAGAATCAGAGTTTGGTAGGAGATCAGGCCATTCATCCAACATTAGCCGGATCCTCTACTTCTGGCCAAGACCTCTATGACGTTAATGCAGAGTCATATTTGAGGTATAAAGCCACGAGAGAAGACGGTTATGGACAGATTAAAAGCAAGAGTTCGGTATCAGATCTCCAACTTTCGACATCAATTCCCTTGCGGACAGGCTCTTCAACATCTGGTCATGATCTTTATAGCAACAATTTGAGTTCCAAGTAACATACAAGGAGCTTCAAAAAGAAAAAAGTAACACATAAGGTGTTCTTTTCTCCTTGTATAATTTTGTATGAGAGTGAGGAAATTGCTAGGAATTCTTACAGAAGTTGGTTTGGTTAAAAAGATAACACACCGTGATAAGATGTTATTATATGTTATTATAGGGACATACAGATAATGTGTTAATAACATAAATTTAAATATAATTATATTTATTTTTTCAAGGGCTAATACAGTAATGCTTCACAGGGAAGTAGTGTTATTTGTCTCTTTTTCTCCAAAGTATGAAGACTATTATCTATATTTAAAAGAATAAATTTAATTTATTTTTATACTTTTTCAATCTTTGATATGAACTACAAAACTAATTTATCATAACACATATTAACGTAATTTTGTAATTAATGCATTATCAAGATTGCCAAATAAAATCTAAACTTAGTTTAGCTGAGTAGAGATCCTTATGTGAATGATTGCTCATTACACTACAAATTTCTGGTAAATGTAAAAAGAAATCCATCAACAAAGCGTTGAAAGGAGCCCGAAATGTTTCTTAGTGAAAATGGGTGTAAATAACATATTTTTTTACTCTTTAAAAAAAAAAAAAAAATGGATCTCTAACAAAAATTTTGACAATCAACTCTTAAGAATAGAAAGAAAGACGAAAACTTCTAATTCCAATTCATCTTTATTGTTTACCGAAAATTAAAATAAAAATACGATAAATGATTTATCAAACTATTTTATAATTTTTAAACTATTGGATTAAAAATAGAGTGTCGATATTTACAGCCCTCTATAACTATATATGCACCCCAAACTTGCAATTTTATCAAAATTCCATCATTGTCCTTCAATATTACAGGACTTTTTTGTTTTCAATTGAAATGAAAGTTAAAGTAAGGGAGAAAATGTAATTTTTGAAAATAGATGGATTAAAACGTTGTTAGGCCAAATAGATTCTAAGAATTAAATAAATAAATAATAAAGGAATACTAGAAGAATTAAATCTTAAAAATAGATTATAAAGGAAATAATAATAAATAAATAAATAAAAATAATTCATGAATACTAGAAGAATTAAATCTTAAAAATAGATTATAACGGAAATAATAATAAATAAATAAATAAAAATAATTCATGAATATTTTAGCAACAAAAACTCTCTTCCACGCTTTATAGTACGAAATGGATCGACAATAATCATGTATGAGAAAAATAAAACCCGTATAGGTAACAAAACGAAACCGCTTTAATCACCAAACCAGCTAAATAAACAAGCAAACTCGACGATTCTAATGACTCACCCAGTGAGTCAACTGATTCCACTGAGTCACCCACGTCAGATCAACTGCTGCCACGTATTGCGAGATTACGAAATCTAGCTGGTGAGAAAATCTCATGTAAAACGGTCTCAAACATGTCACCGGTAATACCGTCCAATAAGATTGATCTACGTTTGATTATCCTAATGCAAATAATGAAATGTGGTTCAATCTTTATTTCACGATCACACCAGTGATGTGGTGACACTATCTCACATAAGATTTTTTCACTATAAGATTTTCTTATAGTGAAAAAATCTTATATGGCCAATAATATGGCAAAACCGTTTCATTTAAGATTATCTTCTAGTTTGGAAGTGATGCTATTAATAATCCATAAAATATTTGTTTACATTTTATTTTAATTTTTTTTATTAATGACAAATTTAATATGAATTAAAATTATTAAATAAGACAAAAAAAAAATTCTAAAGACAATCCAAATTAGTTTTTTTTTTTTTTAATTTTAAAAACAACTCTTTTTTTTTTCATCTTTAGTGTTTTTTTTTTCTTCTTTTTACTATTTTAAAAACCCTAAAATATTTTCTTCTTTTCTTCCAATATTATATAATTTTTCTTGATTGGGAAATGATGGAGAATGATATATGTGTAGTCGATCGGATTTACAATTAATTCTGATCGTCTAGGTTGGCACTGACAACCTATAAAACAGCAAATAAAGGAGCGGTGGCGAGCCACAGGAGGGGGTGTTCTCTTTAGGGAACTCTCCGACGCTCAAGTCAGTATCTTGTTCGATACTAATAAGATAAGGGATAGAGAATAGCAAACCGTACTTGTTTGATATAGTCAAATCGAGGAATTGGTCGATCGAAGATTTGGTCGATATTGATAGTCAAGCAAATTGATTGTCTGAAGGATCTGGTGAATTGCTTTGTTCGACTATTATCGATGAAAGGTTGAGGTTGTCTTTGTTCGACGTTGGTGATCTCGAATCGACCAAATGATGTACTAGCAATTAATGTCGGAGGAACACCACCGTAATAATGTAAGTGAGCTTAGAAGAGAATTGAGAGGTTTTTAGAGCTTTCGCGTAATAGTAAGAATTTCAGGACCCTTTTCTTCGAGAGAGGGCTTGTTATTTATAGTGAAGACCAGGGGTCCTCAACGTCTCTCCCATTTAAGTGAGCGCGGATCAATGAGGTATTATTTGCCCGTTTTGTTTCATTTGAACATGGCAATAAATTCAGGCGTTTGGGATGTGTGAAACGTCCCATCTTGATTGTTTGGTTTATGACCTGATTTACTCACGTGTTTTGACTTGTCTAATGTCTTGTGGGCCAATTTTTAGGTTTCGCGAGCCCATTTCTAATGGGTTCTTTAAAATATTCAACCTTTGTAGGTGGGCTCGTTTAATTGGGACAGAGGCCCAATTTTGACCACTACAATATGCAACCAGAAGAGAATCATGAACGATTGAGAGACTCAGAGACACATTTGAACATTTTTTTTTTTCTTTCTTTCTATTTATTTTTTGAAACATCCTTTTTTTTTTTTTTTCTCTTTTTCTTTTTTGAAAGTAATCCTTCTTACTATTTGAGGGTTGCATGAAGTTTTTTAATGGAAAATCTCTCAAACCGTCAAACATGTTGGTTTATAAGTTAGTGTGATTTTAAGCTTTAATTTGATGGTGCAAAGAATTCAAAAATAAAATAAAATTACACATGTTATTTCTTTGCATAGAGAATTTTATTCTAAAAAAAATAAATTCATATATTAGTTAATAGAACTTTGATCCACTACGTTAAAAATAATTTATGAGGTAAAACTCTAGAGAATCCAGCTCCTAAATCCAAATATTCTTATTAGAGGTTTGTGTATATTTAATAGGATGGAGGATGATTGATTCATCTTCTTATATTCTATAAGTTAAGAATTTGATTAATTGTTTGATTTCTTTGTATTAGAAGGGATGATTGATTATTTATTTATTTATTTATTTTATTTTTTTAAGAATTGGATGATTGAAATTATTGCATTTTAGGATTTTAGATACAATCCCAAATTATGAATTGTTTTAATTCAAGAAATATCTTGATTTGATCTTATAATTTTTTGATTGATTTAATTAATTAATATTTTTTTTTAAATGATGTGTTAAAAGATAAAAGAGATAATTTTAGAAAAAACAAATTGTCTTTAGAATTTTTTTTTTTAATTTAAATTTTTAGAATGAGATGTATTTAGAAAAAGGGAGCCGATATTGACACCCATAAAAATGATAAGAACACCCATATTTTAATAAAAAATTTAATTACAAAAATATCCCAATAGGAATTTACCAATAAGGACAAATTAGTTTAATTAAAAATAAACAAAATACTATTTACACCCATTAATTACACTAATATCTTCAACTATATCACTTTATTTATAAATAAATAAATAAATAAATAAATAAAACCAAACCCTAATTCAACTTTAATTCTATTTAAAAAAAAAAAAAAAAAAAAGAACAAGAAGAACATAAGCCTAAATATAATAAGCATGCCTTAGGTAAATACACAGCCTGAAATTGGCCTAAAGTAAAGATTATCGAAATTTAAGAATTTAAGAATTTCTGAGACTGTGTTTTCGAGTCTAAAGAACTTAAAAATTTATCATTTATAAAATTGAGTGTGTTTTTTTAACCTGCAAACCAAAAATTACGGTCTATAAATTTATTGACCGTAATTTAATATTATATAATATACTCTCTCAACACAAAATATACAAACTATTATACATGTAACAAATGGTATTTTTGTTCTTTTACCTTGGTTCATTTTCAGTTGAGAACAACCCACCCAATTGTAGTATGGATTGCCCCCTCAACCTTCTCAAACAAATAAATAAACCAAATAATAATAATAATAATGAACACAACAAATATTGAGACTAGACTAGATCATAGATGATGAAGCAGCAGCAGCAACAACACATCCACATAGGAAAGATGGAGACAGCACGACGAGAAGCAAGTCCAAAACCTGGTAAGGGTATTGGTCTCATGCCTGCTTTTCGTTTCAGCTTCACAATGAAATTATGCCGACAAACCATTCTTTTCAAACACCAAACCGAAAAAGAAAAAAAAATCCAAGTCAAAACTTCAAAGCGAAGCTCAATTCAATGGCTTAACTCAATCCGACGTCAGCTTTTTGGGGCAAAAGCTAGTACATTAGCATGTGTAGGTGAGAGGTTACTCAACAGTGGTTGCATTTGATGGCCATACAGAGAAATTAGATGAGAAAAAGCCTGGCCAATTTGAGCTTTAACTTCAGAAGTTTCCACAGGAGAAACCACAACTTGAGCAAAAAGATTAACCAACTCAGGAACAAGAGAAAGGATCTGGGGATTTGATTAGTAAAATTGGGTATGTTAATAACTTATGAGGGTTTATAAATAAATTGTATTAAAATGAAAACATTCATTTAAATAAGGGTACTATTGGCATTAAGATGGGTGTTTCTAGTAATATTTTAATTTTAAATTTTAAATTTTAGATATGGGTGTACTTATAAATATGGGTGCGTTTATCATTTTTATAGGTGTCAATATCTTTACCCTTAGAAAAAATGTTTTTAAAAAAAAAAAAGACAAAAAAAAAGCAGGGGGATTGTAAAGAGAATCTCCTATTTTGGAGATGTTTTCTTAGTTTAAGTCTCTTCTTTCTTTTTCGGATAAAAACTAGGATGCTACGATAGCCATCTTTCATTCATTCTTTTTGGTAGGTAGATGCAAGATTTAATGTCATGCAACCCTAATTTAGAATAAATAAACAGTTTTGAAACTCTAAAATAGGTTTTATTAAATATGAAAAATTAAGCATCATGCCTTTTTTAAACAATTAAAAATTAAAAATTAAGTTTTTTTTAACAATTAAAAATTAGGTTTTTTATTAAATATTAAATAAGGGATATCTGTACTAATTAGCCTTGTAAGTATTAACTCTTAAAAAGATAGGCAAAAGATACGATATGCATATCATTTTTGACTCTCATCTCATTTTTGATTCATAATATTATTTCACACGTCTTTTTCTCTAAATATAGAAAAAGTTAAATGATAATTAATGCTTTTGGGATTAGGGAGACTTTTCTACGTTGATTTTATAGAGAACCCTAAATGAGAATTTGTTACACTGATTGAGATTTGAGAAATATCCTATGAAGTCAAATCGAATGGTTCAAACATTAATCAATGCATGTTGGGTCTACGACTACTACGTTAATACATGTCTTTAACTTTAAATGAAACGTATGTTTGTGGTCATTCTCAACCAATCTGATTTTATTTTTTTTAGGAAAACTCTGGGTGTACATTCACAATTCCAATTAAATTGATTTGGGGTTTGGACCAACTTATTGTCTGATATTTAATTTATGGGGAGTGTTAATTTGTGCGGTACGGGTTAACAATTATAATTTTACTATAATAAGAAACTTATTAATTGTATAATCACTGCATTAATTATTTTATTTATACTAATACATTTAATGAGTTTTCTATTATAGTAAATTTTTATTTGTTAAAAGTTGTTTTAAAGACTCAAAGCTTCTTTATAATCAAAACTAGTGAAGTTTGAAATACTGTCGACTGCAAGTCAACAACAAATGAGTTCGTTTAATTAAACAAACTTTTTATTAATACACCTAACAAATTCTAATTTGTCTTTTGTTTATATATATATATATATATATATAGATTAGTTGCACCTGAAGAAACCTTTTTTTTTTTCAGAAAATAAAAAAATATATATTAAAACTATTTAGGAAAAAAAAAAAAAAAAAAAAAAAAGCTCTTTCCGAAAATTTTATAAATTTTATCATAATCCCTTTTTTTTAAAAATAAAATAATGAATTCAATTTGAATTTTTGTTCTTTATTTATAATTGGCGCTGAGTACCAAGGAACTTAAAATCGACATATCCACCAATATATCTATATTTTTGGAGGGACCGATATTGAAACAGGGACCGATATATCCACTGATAGAGAAGAAATTGGTGTAGATCGTGGAGCTACTGTTAGCAAATCCTTTTTTAAATTTTTTACCGAATATCCACCGATATCAATAATATCCCCGATATATCCATAAATTTAAAAGCCCGATATCGATACCGATACCGATATTTTATTCCTTGACGCTGACAAGGACTTTAACCTGGATTCTGAGTTTTTGAAATTTCCAATTTGCTACAGTAGATAATGACTTTACAATTGAAAATAAAATAATAATTCTTTACAACTTTCCTTGTAAAACTTTACTTGATAGAAAAACAAAAAATGCAAGAAAATTTTAGTACGGTAGTACCACCAAACACAGGCTTACTGGTCACAACATTCATGCACGTTTTTTGATATTCTAATAACTAACCTTTTGGAATATTACCCAATTGATTGAGTGTGTTGACTTGAATTTCTTATTCTAGATTACATACTAATCAAGATTATTAACACACATACCGAAATTTTACACTTGTTATATATATATATATATATTTTGGTGCGTACTGATATAACTTTTATACTTTGATTCAAAATTTTATACACTTGTCAAAGTTTCTCCATAATCAGTGGTCCATATGAATTGGTATTGATATAGTTACATCAGTACGCACTAACTAGAATGGACCGTATATATATATATATAATATCCAATCCAACTCTCATTTGACTTGAATCTTCCTGCCTGGCTTGCTTGCCTTGCTTTGCTCTCTATAAACATATATACAGTACAACAAAACACATGAACTGATCAGATCAGCTTGATCGAATTTGCTTTTTTCTTTTTTTCGTTTTCGAAGATGTTCTTTGTCGTCTTCTTCAAATCTCTACTCCTCGTATCTCTGGGTTTGTTTGGGGGGCAGTTCTTTGTTGATGCTCAGCAGCTTCCTCAGTCTGAAGGTATATATATATCAAAATTTGTTCCTTTAAGTTTACTTGTTATTAATTGTATGTTGTTGTTCTTTGATATTAATTTATCAGAATTTAATTAGAAAACCTTTATCTATATGCATGTGTTGCTATATATACTTTGTTTTTTCCAACAAAAATCTAGCTGGAGTCACCAAAGTGATCATATTATCTTCGCTGTGTGGTCATAAACAAATTCCACTTAAAAAGAGATGGTTATTTTTAGCAATTATCATTGATGGAGGAAGAAGGTTTATATATGCCGAGGGATATTATGGTAATTTTATTGTTAGGGATTGAAATGATATTTTTCAATGTGGTTATTAACCATAACAATTTTCCGTGTGGTCATAAACAAATTCCACGTAAGAATGAGGGCCATTTTTAGCAATTTTCACTAAATAATAATAATAATAATAATAAGCAGAAGAAGAAGCAATATTGGGCTTGGCTGGGTTTGTTTAGGCCCACTTAGTTGATAAATATAAACCGTTGGATTGAAAAACTTTATGATGCTGAATTTGAAATGGTTGATGGTGTTGTGGTGTAGTTGATGCACTGAATGAAATAGTGAAAACAATGGGAGGATTGGGAGCTAATTGGAGTTTCAATGGCAGTGCTTGTGAGTTTAAGGTGACACCTGCTCGTGATGATGAAGTAAATCCCACCACCAACATTACTTGCAACATTCTAAACAATACACGCCACATTACAACCTTGTAAGTTTTCCTTTACCTTTTCCATCTTTGATAGTAATTATAAAAGTTCAATTATTTTGAAATTATTTTTGCATTGTTGTTGGGTTTTCACTAATGAATTGTGGGTATTTTTTCCATTATCAGAATATTCAAGCGTTGGAGTCTTTCAGGAGTTCTTCCACATCAAGTAGACCGGCTTCCCCAACTCCAGCATATGTGAGC
Organism: Acer yangbiense; assembly: GCA_008009225.1. NCBI lineage: Eukaryota > Viridiplantae > Streptophyta > Magnoliopsida > Sapindales > Sapindaceae > Acer > Acer yangbiense. The sequence continues at coordinate 11,611,327 of CM017773.1, forward strand.
TATATATACACACACTCCTTCATTTACTCATACAGTCATACTTGTATAATAACAATAATTCATGTATATGTATATATGTATGTATGTATGTATGTATTTGGCAAACTAGGAAATAATATTGTCTTAAATTGCTTTTATATGCATTCTTCAAGTCATTTGTTGAGTATTTTATTAGTTTTTTCCTCTTTAGTGTCAAAAGCATTGTAACATTCTAAAATGTCTGATTCATTTCAAATGGGGAACCCTAATTATTGTGTCAAGGTGTTCAAAATTCCTTTTTTGAGATTTTCTCAGTCAATTTTTAATGGTGTTTTTAACATGGTATTGGTGGAGCTTATTTGATCGAAAGAGGTTACGAGTTCAAATTTTAAATGATGGAGACTGTTCCATGTGTGTATTTGTGTGTGTTTCGGCCATGACCAACTTTTGGGAATAATAGCCTTTCAACAATGAACCACATAAATTTGAAGTTTACATGTGAATAGTATAACAATTAAAGTTAATGGAAAATGCATGCTCCGATCATTGGTTTATTAAGTATATGTAAGAAAATATCACAAAACTACTCTTGTTTTAATTCACAATAGTTGTGATTTGTTTGGTGATATGATCCTAATTTCTTTATTGTTTTATTTTACTCTTTTTGGGAGTTTATTGGTAATTGGAAAGTTAGAAACCACACTAAAAAATGTGAAACATTCTGAAGTTAGATCAATATTGTTGGTTGTTTGCAGTGATTTGGCTTACAACTACTTAAATGGGTCAATACCAGTTGAATGGTCTTCAAGGCAGTGGAAGTTCATGTAAGCTATATTGACATCTTTCTGATCAGACTAAGCAAATACAACACATTTTTTTCTTGTTGAATTAATCAAATTATTGATAATTGTCAATGCAGCTCTCTTTTCGGAAACAGATTATCAGGCAACATACCAAGCCATTTGGGGAATATTACCAGTCTCACATATTTGTATGTTTTTAGTTCTTTGCTTACGCAAATTTGTTTGTGGCGTTAATACAATGTTATGGTCACAGGTCATTAACATATATATTTACGAATTTTATGAACTCTCAAACTATCTATTTTTATTTGATAGAAAGAAAGAACAAATATTGCTTTTTGATCAAGGAGATAGTTTTCAATTTCTAATGCTTATGCTTCCTGGATCTTTGTGAAATTGTGAACAGTTGAATAGTTTTCCATCTAATGCTTCAGTCACTCTTAAGATTATTTTCCAGATATGTGTACATGCATGTGTGTGCATATTCTACATATGAGTTTGTTGGAGTGTTTAAACAAATGTGTTCTATTAGCTACTCAATTCATCAATTTACCAGGGACCTTGAGGCAAACCAATTTTTTGGGACAGTCCCTGCTCAGCTTGGGAAGTTGGTTAACTTGGAAACACTGTAAGTCATTTTCAAGGCTTATTTATGTTCAGTTTTTTCCTTGCAAGCAGTATATTTGTTGAAGTGTCAATTAATTTTTCATTGCAGGAGACTATCATCCAATAGCTTGACGGGAAATTTGCCAATGGAATTCGCTGAGCTGAAAAATTTAAAAAACTTGTAAGCTTGTCATAAAATTATTTTAAGATTACTTTCAAAATTTGGCAGAAGTGTAAGCTGTGTGCCATTTATTGTTGCTTGATGCAGTAGGATTAATGACAACAACTTCAATGGGAGTATTCCAGATATTTTTCAAAGCTGGAAGGTCATTGATAGACTGTAAGATCCTATACTTTCCTAAGGTTTTCCAACTTGCATATTCCAGCTCTTGAATGTTCTTGATTGGTTTATAGTTTATACTTTATATACTAATGCAGAGAATTACAAGGTAGTGGACTAGAAGGACCTATTCCATCATCCATCTCTGGTTTGAAAAGCCTAACACAATTGTGAGTGAATATTTCTTAACTGTTCTACTACAGTAAATAGAATGATTTACAACTCTGAGTGCTTCTTCAAAAGATCTATTGATAAGGCACTGATATATACAGGAGGATTAGTGACATAAATGGAACAAATCAGGCCTTTCCCGAGATTCAAAACTTGACAGCACTTAAACGCTTGTAAGTTCCTTGCTTATTTATATCATGTTGGTGACGAAGTAAAGTTATTGACCTAAGAGTTGTTATCTCTAACATTATTCACTTTGGATTTACAGAAGTTTAAGGAACTGTAGTATTTCCGGAGAGATACCTCAATATATTTGGGGAATTAAGAATCTGCGAGTTCTGTAAGTATGTTATATTTACAAATTGATATATACTTGAAAACTGTAAACCAGACTTAGCATGCGTGGATGAATACCTTCACCTTTGTGCATTTGGAATACAATTAAAATACATCTTTGTCTTGTGATCTCATGCATCAGTTGTGGCACACTTAATATATTCGTATTAGACTAAACATGCAAGACATGATATTAAGTAAAAATTGATGGAGATTTAAAGAAGCCATCAACCTCTAAAAATCAAGGAAGACAAGTCTAAAAAGGTTCTTATATCTGCTGAGAAATAACATAAAATAACATATCTTGTATTTTTATATGAAATTTTTTTAATATCTGCATAATTTGACTAATGGAAAACTGGATTTTTAAGAGTGGACTCTCGGGAAGTAGCTTGAATTGGACTGAAGTTTCATGCATCCTCTATGGAACAAGACTTTTAATGATTCCACAACCTCCAATAAATTGCTATTTCAATATGTCTAATAAAGATGATTTTTACATCATGTAGAATACCAAAAACAAGGAAGTCAAATCCATGAGGCCAATACCATAATACATATTTGCACAGTAATTGATGCCTTGCCATTTCTCACGTAAAATTCCCATCATTTAACATTCATTGATTGAAGTTTAAAATCGTCCTGAATGGTTAATCTTAAAAGAAAACTGCTTCTATAAAATTTTCTGAATTTGATTATGTAATTGGATATTTCTTTCCAATGTTTGTACTTAACTGGAATTCTGTTTATGTTCTATGCATAAGTTGTGACTTTCTCCATTCACTTTAAGTCCTTGTAGATTTCAAAAGTAAGTTACCTAGAGTTCTTTACTCCTGTATATCTACTGATATGCTCTTTTGTTGTAAAGCAATATTAATGTTTACTGCATAAACTAAATATGCAGATGTCGTGACAACCTAAATTTACCTACATATTCATATATTTTATGATTTATCTTGTGATTTTGGACAGGGATCTCAGTTTTAACAGCCTAACTGGGGAACTTTCCAATGTTCAAATCGATGGGATTTTTAAATTCATGTAAGTTAATGAAACCAAATTTCTGGATTTACGGAGTTTAAGTTCACAATGTCCAGCACGCTCACTGCTTGATCTCAACTTTATCAGCTTTCTAAGTGGCAACTCTCTCAGTGGGAATATACCGGAATCAATCTTGAGGAAAGGAACTAATGTGTGCGTATCTTATCTCATGGATGTTCAAAATTTTTGTATCAGAAAAATATTTCCTTTTCAATCTACTTGTGTTAGAGCAAGATATCATATCAAATACTTTAAGGTGATAATGAGGGGTGATGCACAGTCATCATTTTCTCTGATCCCCTATCTATTTTCAAGCACTAATTGTTGTTTTTAAAACAAAGATTAATTTATAGAAGTACATACTCTTGATTGCTTCATCATTTTACAGGAAATTTACCCTTCTTGTTCTTTCCTGCATTCAGGGATCTTTCATACAATAATTTTAATTTGCCGAGCTCCGAGCAGCCTGCTTGTCGGGAGTCACAGTCAGTATATTTCTCCTTTTTAGTGAACAATGATCTGCTATGTTTACTTCTTTGTGTTACACTATCATGTGGTGGATCTAAGTGCTGATATTCATTGTACTTGTTGTTACTTCACCAGGGATCTAAACCTAAACTTGTTCCGAAGTTCAGTAGTGAAAAACAACTTGTAAGTTGCTTTTCTTGGTTTCTTATAAATATTCTAGCATAAGGGACTGTGTTAACAACACAATACATCAAGAGGTTGCCCATAGTTAGCTATTTCTAGTGGAATTACATGGTGTTTCAGTTTATTGGAATTCAAAAACAAATAATATGTTCTTTAACATATTCTCATGAAAACAGTATACCTTGACCTTTAGCAGTGTCTGTATGTGCTAATCTGTCTTTTCTTTGATTTAATCAAGGAATGGAGTTCTTCCATGCCAGGACAATTTCAAATGTGATCAATGTAAGTATGTTATTGAAAATCAGAGAAGAATATTCTACCTTCCAATTTGTATGTCCAGTTAACAAACTTGTTCTGAGTTTATTTCATTTTTATTCACTCTATTTAAATCAACTTGAGGAGAGGTTCTTGAAATTTAACCTTCAAAATTTTCAAGCAATAAAATGAAATTGCATATATTAACATCGTCTTAAAAGCTGTTGCTAAGATAGTCTTTGACAGTTTTTTAACTTTACAGATCGGCACTCCTTCCATATTAATTGTGGTGGACAAAATGTAAAAGTACATGGCAGCACATTTGAAGGAGATGGAAACGTTGACGATGGTGCTGCAAAATCCTATTTAAATCATGATGCTAATTGGGGATTTAGCAGCACTGGAGACTTCACGGATGATGACGATGAACAAAACACACGTTATATTGCAGATTCGGATTCATCACTCATTTCATCTGAATTATACACTAATGCACGGATTGCTCCTCTTTCACTTACTTATTTTGGATATTGTTTAGCAAATGGGAATTATCTTGTGACTCTAAATTTTGCGGAGATTCTTTTCCCAAATGATACCACATTTCGCAGCCTAGGGAGGCGGATATTTGATATTTATATACAGGTAAATTAATCACAATCAAGACATACTTTTTAACTGGTAATGCCTGAAAAATCAATCGATTGGTGCCAAATGATGTTGATTGATTGTTGAGGTGATAGATGCTGGGTTATGAAATTCGGCCATCATTGTTCAAATTTAATTTACCATCTTTTCTTGCACGTTGTCTAATTATGTGCCGTGTTTCAAGTTATGCTTGCAAGAGCCGTTCTTTGATTCACAGTTTTAGATAGAATTCGCCCCTTTTAGGAAATAACATACAAAAAAGATGTGATTGAATTGGTATGTTGCAGGACAAATTAGTTGAGAAGGATTTCAATATTGAAGCTGAGGCTTCTGGGGTTCTTAAGCCTATTTCAAAACCATATAATGTCACTATTGCAAATAACAGCTTAGAGATACGTTTCAACTGGGCTGGGAAAGGAACTACAGCAACTCCTAAAAGGGGAGTCTATGGCCCCCTTGTATCAGCTATTTCTGTGGAGGATCTCAGTGAGTGATTTCCTCCTTCTCTTTTTGATTAATAATATACTATATTTCTTAGTCCTGTTCTATATGATTATAGTTGCTCTTGTAGCGTGAAGTGTAAAGCATACTGTTACATTAACCGTTAGTTGCATTTATGCATTGGAAAATTGTTGAAAATACATTGAAAATTAGATAAATTAATCTTGCATAGTCACATGCTGTTATAAATGTGTCAGAGTAGAAGAAACAATTTTATAAAGAATGTAGTGAGTAGGCTTGATTCAAATTCCTGTCTTACTAGCAGCAGTTTGATTTTCCCTATGATGAATGTATAAGGACTTTTAGTTTTTAAGACAATTAGTAATTTTCCAAGTGACAAATTGTAATTATTGCTTGATGGGTTCTTTTCTGCAGACTTTAAACCTGGAAAGAAGAATATTGCATCTATTGTTGTTGGTGTTGTTGCAGGATTCTGCATCTTAGTCTTGGTTTTGGGTATCCTCTACTGGAAATACTATGTCAGAACTAAGAGCAGTAAACAAACAGGTTTGGGTTTTTTATTAAATCAAAATATTTCAACAGAACTTCTGTATGCTGTTCAATACATATTCAATGCAAAAAATGCTTATGGTGAAAAAGCAGAACCTTTTAGAAGCTTTAACAATGTCAACTTTCTTGTTGGGAACTTTTAAATATGCAATTCAAAGTGTTTATTTTAAGGATATTTAGTCACAATGAATTTTTTTTCGATTGATTTAATATGAACACTTTGTCAGCTAAGTAAATTAGATTTTGCAACACTTATATTTAACCATGCAATCTGTTCAAAATCATTTTAGAAAAGACAAGTTTCATTTTCCAAACATATTTAGGATCTATGCGAATTCATCTTGAATTTTATTTTGCAAATAATCAAATAAATAATGAATCTGGAAACTTATTTAAACCAATCTTCTCTTTCTTCCTTTTGGCAGATCTTAAAGGATTAGATCTCCAAACAAATTCTTTTACCTTAAAGCAAATTAAAGCTGCCACTAACAATTTTGATTCCCTGAATAAAATTGGAGAAGGTGGATTCGGACCTGTTTTCAAGGTATACAATCTAACATTTGGTCACCGTAATTAATTATCCTTCTTAATACAGAAATTCCTTTAATTGTTCTGCTCAAAATATGTACACTTTTTTTGTTCTTCATGACTGGCATGCAGGGTCTTCTAAGCGATGGTACCATAATTGCAGTGAAGCAGCTCTCTTCAAAATCAAAGCAGGGAAATCGTGAATTCTTGAATGAGATAGGAATGATTTCGTGTTTGCAACACCCTAATCTTGTGAAACTGCATGGCTGTTGTATTGAAGGGGATCAATTATTGCTGGTTTATGAATACATGGAAAACAACTGTCTTGCCCGAGCTTTGTTTGGTAAGTTAAATCTAGTGACATTTGTTTGATTGATCATATTGGAGGTCCTGGAGGAGAAAAATAAAATAAGTAATTGATAATTACAATCGGGTAGATAATTATTTATTTTTCTAAGTAATACTTCTTTGAATGGTTATCTAAAGGTCGCAATAATTGCCAACTGAAACTGGACTGGCCAACGAGGCAAAAGATCTGTCTCGGGATAGCTCGAGGACTAGCTTTTCTTCATGAAGAATCAAGATTCAAAATTGTCCATAGAGACATCAAAGCTACAAATGTTTTGCTTGATAGGGATCTGAACCCCAAAATATCCGACTTTGGGTTGGCCAAACTTGATGAAGAGGAGAAAACCCACATCAGCACTCGAGTTGCTGGAACAATGTACGTCTCTCTAAGAAAACTGAGATTGTTATATTTCCCTTAGAGTTAACCCATGTTGATTTTGACACGCAGAGGATATATGGCACCGGAATATGCACTTTGGGGTTATTTGACCTACAAAGCAGATGTTTACAGTTTCGGAGTTGTGGCTTTGGAAATTGTTAGTGGAATCAACAATATGAGTTTTGTGCCGGACGACAATTGTGCTTGTCTTCTAGATTGGGTAATTCACTGCTTCATGTCCTTTTAGGTTGATAAACTATAAAACATAAATAGCATTCTGTGCATGCAAAGAAACAATAACCATGAAGATATGTTCATTTTAGACTGTTACCGATAAGTGAATGGTCACTTTGAAATGTGATGCAAACTTATTTCAGGATGTAGAAATTTTCAATTACTGATGCTATGTTTTTTGCAGGCCTGTCATTTACAGCAAAACGGAAAGCTAAAGGAGCTAGTGGATCCAAAGCTGAAATCTGAATTCAAGGAGGAGGAAGCAGAAAGGATGATTAAAGTATCTATCCTATGCACCAATGGTTCACCATCACTAAGGCCAACTATGTCTGAGGTAGTTGGCATGCTGGAAGGAACAACTAAAATACCAGACGCCATACCCGAAGCAGGTAGTTATAGTCAAGACTTGAGATTCAAAGCTATAAGAGACCAACGCCTGCTGATGCAGAATCAGAGTTTGGTAGGAAATCATGCCGGTCATCCAACATTAGCTGGATCCTCTACTTCTGGCCAAGACCTCTATACAGTTAATGAAGAGTCATATTTGAGGTATAAAGCCACGAAAGACGACAGTTATGAACAGATTGAAAGCAAGAGCTCGGTATCAGATCTCCAACTTTCGACATCAATGCCCTCGTGGACAGGCTCTTCAACATCTGGTCATGATCTTTATAGCAACCATTTGAGTTCCAAGTAACATTAAGGTGTTTTTTTTTTCACCCTGTATAAAATTTTGTATGAGAGAGTGGGGAAATTGATAGGAATTCTTACAGAAATTGATAGAAAGTGAAAAGACCCAATTCCTTTTTCTCTAATAATTTTTTCTTTCCATGATTATCCCATTCTCTCTTTACAAATGTTATCTTTCTTAAATAAACGTTTTAGTTGAAATCTATGATTTAATTTATTGTTTGTAATGAAACTCCATGAATACTGTTTGAAAATTTATTAATATCGAGATTGGATTTTAAGGATTGTTTAAATTCTTATACATTCAAAACTGAAATTTTATTTGTTAAAAATAAATTAGAATCTTAAATTTATATTTGTTGGTTTGGTCGAAAAAAATAAATAAATCTGAAAAAAGGAAAAAAAAAAAAAAATAAGAGTACAAGACTCAATAACGAGTAGAGATTGACATTAAGGAAATGGGGATAGATATTGATCCCCCATCTCCATCCCCATTTCACAAGCCTTCCACCATCTCTCAGGGGTTTGGGGGAGGTATCCTCATTCCCATTTCTTCATTTTACCCATTTTTCCGGTTTGAATTTTTTTCTACGTTTGACCCCGTTTGACTAAAAATAACATATTAAAAAAATTGTTTATAAGTTATAAGTTATAACATGTAAAAACAATAACAATACAAATAAAAATAAAATACAACGGAGAAAATAATAATTATTAAAAAAAAAATAGTTTTGAGGGGAAATCAGAAAATGGGGACGTGTCCCTATCTATTTCAATTTGGAGATGACATTCATTCCCATCCTCCCCATTTAGCGATGGAGATGGGGATAGGGACAAATTAAGATCAATCAGGAAAAAAAAAATAATAATAAATAAATAAATAAATAAATACAAAACTTACCGGTAAGTCTCGAGCCCAGTCTAAAAAAAATAGTGGTCAATTTTCTCTCGCTTCACATTATTAATAAAATTAAAAAAAATAAAATAAAATAAAATTACCCGTTTGTTCTTCCTTGAGAATCAATGCTCAAACCCTCAAGACAGAAAGCGAAATCCACAAATTGCAATGGCTTTGAAAGCCCATCTTCGTCTTTCTTCTTCTTCTTCTTCGTCGTTATTTTCTGCTTTAAAATGTAAACATTTCTCTCAAAAATCCACCAACTCAAATTCCAAAAGTGACCTCACTTCATGTATCCAGAGGCACTTGACAGATTCCTCAAAGACAAATGCAGATCAGGTAACATCTCTCCCGGTGAAGCTAATTACTTTTTTGATTGCCCGATTCAGAGGCAACCCGCTCCGCACATGTCATCCTTAACTATTTTGTTTACTGCTCTTGCCAAGAATAACCATCATCATACTGTTATTTCTCTTTTTAAGAGGCTCAACTCTACTCGGTTGTCGCCAAATTTGATTATTTTCAACGTTTTGTTGAATTGTATTTGCTATATGGGTAGAGCTTGTGATGGTTTTGTGGTTTTAGGGAGGATTTTGAGGTTGGGTTTCAGCCCAACTGCTGTGACTTTTAATTCTTTGATTAAAGGTTTGTGTAGGGAGGGTAGAATCATGAAGGCTACCCAGTTGTATAAGAATATGATTGCCTTTGGTTGTAGGCCTACCGTGGTTACATGTGGGACATTAATTGATGGGTTGTGTCGAACAGGAAATACAAGTGCTGCTCTTAAGTTACTTGAACAAATGGTTAAAGGGAATGGTGAATACGGGGTCATCTGTAGGCCCAATATTGTTAGTTATAATAGCATGATTGATGGTCTTTGTAAGGATGGATTAATAGACAACGCTAAGGAACTCTTTTCAGAAATGAAGAGTATGGGAATCAGTCCAGATGTAGTCTCTTATAATTCTTTAATTCATGGTTTTTGTTGTTGGGGTAAATGGGAGGAAGCTAAAGATTTGATTGTTGAGATGGTGGATCAACATGTGCAGCCTGATGTTGTGACATTTAGTGTGATTATAGATGAGCTATGCAAGAATGATAAGATAGACAAAGCGAATGAACTGTTAGAATTAATGATAAAGAGAGGTGTGATGCCCAACACGGTAACTTATAACACGTTGATAAATGAGTTTGCAAGAATGGGAAGATAGACAAAGCAAATGAACTATTAGAATTAATGATAAAGAGAGGTGTGATGCCCAACACAGTAACTTATAACATGTTGATAGACGAGCTCTGCAAGAATGGGAAGATAGACAAAGCAAATGAACTGTTAGAATCAATGAGTACGAGGGGTTTAAATCCCAATACAGTTACTTATACCACATTGATAGGTGGTTTGTGTATGATAGATAAAATTGATGCTGGGGAGTTGTTTGTTTCTATGACAAATAATGGGTGTAGACATGTTGTTTTTAGTTACAACATCATGATCAATGGGTACTGCAAGAAACAAAACATAAATGAAGCCATGAGTCTTTATAGGGAGATGGTTTCAAAGGGAGTTGTACCGGATGTTGTTACATACTTACATATAACACCTTGTTAAGTGGCCTTTTCCGAGCCGGTAAGATTGGGCATGCAATGTTTTCAGAGATGCGACATAAAAATTTTATGCCTGATGAATATACATATAATATTCCCATCGATGGGTTATGCAAGAATGGTTGTATTACTAAAGCAATCGAAATATTGCATACTTTGAAAAAGGGTAAGTTTAATCTTACCATTGAAAGCTATAATTGCCTCCTAGATGGATTGTGTAAGACATGGAGGCTCGAACTTGCTTGGATGCATTTTCACAAGTTATCTCAAGAAGGCTTAGAACCTAATGTTATCACATATACTATCATGATCAATGGGCTTTGTAAATATGGTAAACCGGAAGAGGCAAATGGTCTATCATCAAATATGGAAGACATGGGTTGTGCTCCCAATGTTTTCACATATAATACACTTATGTGGGGATTTTTACAAAATAGCCGGACAACAAAAGTGGTGGAACTTCTACAGAAAATGGCAGAGGGAAATTTAATGCCGGATGCATGTACAACTTCCATTGTCATGAACTTACTTGTAAAACATGAGAAATATCGTGAATGTTTGAATTGGCTTCCATCATTTTCCGCTAAACTGACCACTGGAAGTTGGCATAGCAAGTCTTAACTGAAGCAATTGTTTGTACTTTGTAGCTTATAAGCCTGACTTGGAGAACCTCCTTAAAGCATGAAGATAGGCTGACACTGTGTCAACGATGATCATTTAATAGTCCTAAGGCGGAAGCCCTTGGCCAACGGTTGAACTTTGGGTCCTACATTTATCAAAATCGGTCAGAAACTTTCTCACAATACTGTACATTCTTGCTCAAGAATATGTTGATCGGTTGTCAAAACTTCAGGTTGAGTTTCCTTCACTTTAATTGTAAAATGATTAATGATTCATGTCCTTGCTTGCTTCTGTGTCTGTCTTACATTTTTTTTTTCTCATCTGTTTAAGAAGAATTTTGTTAGCATATCATTCTTACACAAGTCTGATCTCTTACCTGACAGTGCAAATGAAACTGCCGCGTGCCGCAGCGTTTTCAATTTAAACTTCTTATAGGATCGGCTTTTCAGTAATGCCTTGTTTCACTTCCTATTTGCTCTTTATTATTCCACAATATGTATCTCATATAAAATTATACCATATATAATGAATGATTTTCACCAACAAATTTGTAATATGTAATGTTGTTCTATAACAACCATCAAAATTTTGAGGTTCTAGCATGAGTGAAATGTTGATTCTAGGTTATAGATCATTTATCTTTTTTTTTTCTTTTCTTCTGTCGTCATGTGATATCTTGTGTATACCTTCAAAATTTATGCTTCTTGATAATTGATATGCTGATCGATGTCATGTTGACTTATAACATGTCAAGTATGTAGAATGTTAGTGCTAAACTGCTGATTTTATATTCTTATGCAGGATCAAGTTCATCTTTTCCCATTAGAATGCTGCATCTGCAGTTGAAGAAGAGCTTTTAGCTCCTGTGGTTAATATATTTGATCGGTTTGACCATGAGCCCATATGCTGCAGGTCCGGTAACTGCAATTCCTTTTGGAAATTAGTGAAAATAAATGAATGTTGTTTCCACGGCTGCTAATCTTTTCTCTGCAGGTTAAGTCCACTGGGCTAGAGTGAAGGGGTCAAGATGAAGTTGTTAAACTATAAAGGTCAGGTAAAGTAATCTATGGTGTTTTTCCCTTTAGTTTATGTAAGAATTATAGTTGTTTTAGGTTTATGACGAATTTTCTACATTACATATTATATAGTTAATGCCATCTTAAATCCTAGCCATATCATTCTCGCATATTACTTTCTACTCTTGTACTTTGAAAGCTATGCTTCTCAAAGAGAAATAATTAACTTCTTATTGCTTATTTTGTTATAATGGTTGGGTCAATATACTATCGAATCTTACTTGGCATAAATTCTTTCTCATGGCTTTTCCCACGCTGAACCTGTGATTTTATTGTACATTCATTATTTCTGATGCTAAATTAAAACACCTGAAATTCAAAATAATTACAATTTTCCGGTGAGACACTGTTGTGGAATTAGAAAGTGAAACCTGTAGTAATAGCTTGTTCTTTCATGCTTAGATGCATATTAATTGATGCAACCTTCAGATTAGTTCCTTTCAGCCCAATTTTAAAGTGTAACTTAACTAAGAAGAAATAAATATTGTCCATTATCGTTTTTCTTTTCATTTAAGAATTCTTGTGACCATGAAATTCTTGAATCAAATGTTGTTGTTTTTTAGAGAGTCTGAGATAAAAAAAGTTGTGTATTTTCCATATTGAGATGAAATGAACAGGGCATTAATTGGGGTTTTGGAGTGATTGTTGACATGTAGACAAATACTTTTGGTACAATATATACCAGGGGAAGATTTGTTGATAGAGCATCTGCTTTTGACTTGTAGGAGCAAGAAGATCTGAATCTTCGAGTTTGAACTTTGGGGTCTTGGGATTTGAACGTGTTGCAGCTGTTCACAAGACAATAGAGAGAGTGAGTTTATCTGACTCGTATTTTTGGAGGCAAATTTTATTCATGTAGTTTACTGTCTTATTTGCAAGAAAATTGTATGATTATTTCTTGTTGTCTATGTTGTTAGCTTATAATTTTTCATTGTTTTTTCAACCAATCGAAATGCCGTAGCTACTGGAAGCACGATAAACCTTGCAACAGTTTGTATCTTAATTCCATTCTAGTAGACCATTCATTTTAAGTTGTGATGCATACATTGTTTTTCTCTCATTCATTCTAATTATACTTTGTTGCTGTTCTTTTTGGCAGACTTATTGCAGTTTTATGAGCAGGAATTTGGCTCTTTCAAACATCAGGGATACAATGCTCAAACAGGTGCAAAACCTCGAACTTTTGCATAGAGGCGAAACATTTGTTGGCAGTTTTGATTGATTTCTCACATGAATATTCATCAAATGAGTGTTGTATATGCTCTACATGAACTGTGCATAATGAAACAAGGAATTTTAGCAAAATTTCACCTCACTTGACAGATTCTTTCTAACATTCAAGAACCTCTTTGAAAAGCTTGCAAGTTTGAAACAACTGACATTAAATTTTTTTGATAAACAATCGTCAATACTCTAACAAGGCTCTAAGAAATATGGAAACTTGCATCAAGGCGAATTCAAAGTCGAAGAAGAATCAGACATGTGAGCTTTGAAAGCTACCAGCAATTCTTTCGTGTCATTTTTAAATTTTGATACAAACTTCTCCAAGAATTTCTCCTCAAAGAAAGTCAAGACACAAACAAAACTTGGCTCCTTAAACAACCTTTTCGACTTGAGAATTTGTATAACTTTATATAGAGGAATCTCCCATGCTATAAGACAAACATTACGGTGCTATAATCAACGCCTCCTTACTGAACTCTATCATGCTGGAAAAGAAATCAGGTCTTTTTGTTTAAAAAAACTATTTTTATTCAATCACAAAACAATGATAAAAATCAAGGTAAACATACATAAACTAAGAGTTTGATTATTCCTTGATTATATGTGAAAGTTATATTTCATTATTAATGTTGGTTTTGATTCTGTATCTATTATTAGAGTTCATCATAAATTGGGTGTTCAACTTATAAGTGTAGGGAGTAAATCAGTTCTTTTTTATTCTGTATTTTGAGATATCTTTTGGGTGGCAATAGAGCCACCCAACTGTGAATTATGTTACTTTGTTGTTTGTTTTCCTTCCAAAAAAAAAAAAAAAAGTTAAGTTAAGCTTTTGGAAAAAAAATTCAAGCTAATCCTGTCATAAATCCTCTCATATTAGCTTTTACTCTTGTACTTTGAATGTTATGCTTCTCAAAGAGTAATAATTAACTTTCTTATGGCTTATTCTGTTATGCATGTTGGTACATACTAGGTAAAGATTTGTTTTTAGAGCCTATGCAATTGATTGCTTTGTACGCTGTATTCGACAATAAACTCTAAATACTTTTCTGCATTGTCAATCAGATGGCATCTCGAAGGACATTTATTCCCTAATTTGGTATAACTGAGATTGCAAAATTATGAGTGTGATTTATACTGCTGCATTCCTTCCAAATTGTATCATTTAAAATTTTTCAAAATTAGAATTTTAATCTGTTCAGTACTTCAGTGTATTTAATTTGTAAGTTCCCCTTTGGTCAAAGAATTGTAAAGAGGAGAAAGGATAATTACTTGCTTAAGTGAACGTTTGATTACAGTTTTCAGTTATTGTAAGTTCTCTTTCGGTTTGTGATTCATACGTGAATTGTGATCATCGCTCATATTTCTAGAAAACTTTCTTATTCTTTTTGGCTGACTCATTGTAGTTTTAGCACAGAATTCAACTCATACAAACTTCGTGGACATATTCTTCTATCAAACTGGTGCAAATCCTCCAACTAGCATAGCTATATGTGCGGAGGCAAAACATTCAGGGCTATGCTTTTTCGTGCTTAAGACACATTTGTTGTCCGAATGAAATAATCCAATTCTCCTTGTCTGTGCACCTAATGTGCCATTATGCTCAATGATAGTTGTCCCGTACATAACGATATGATGTAAAAAAACAATTTTCAATGAAAGTTGCATTTATATAATTTTTGTTATATTTGTATTGGAGAAATTTCAATTTAGTCCCTAATTTTGTAGGAAAAATCAATTATTTACTTATCTTTTCATTTTAGGCTCGCATAACTCCTAAATTATAAAAATAAACGCAGGTTGATGTTGATGAAATTCCATTCAAGTAGGCCATTCATTGTAAGTTGTGATGCATACATTGTTTACCTCTCGTCCATTCTAATTATACTTTGTTGTTCTTTTTGGCGAACTCTTTACAATTTTATGAGCAGGAATTCGGCTCATTCAAACATAAGGGATATATTAATGTTCGGATTGGTGCAAAACCTCCAACTTTTGTGTAGTTATGTGTAGAAACGAAACATTTGTTGTCAATTAAGATTGATTTCTCACATGAATACAGAATATTCATCAAATGAGTGTCATATATAAATTAGTGCTTTTTTATGCTCACATGAACTGTGCATAATGAAACAAGGAATGTTAGCAAAATTTCCCCTCGCTTGACAGATTCTTGTAAGTTTGTAAGTTACAAAAACCTCTTTGAACATTCAAAAACCACTTTGAAAAGCTTGTAAGTTTGAAACAACCGATATTGAATTTTTATTTTTTATTTTTTTTTAATAACAATTGTCCATACTCTAACAAGGCTCTGAGAAATATGGGAACTTGCATCAAGGCAATTTCGAAGACGAAGAAGAATCTAACATGTGAGCTCTGAAAGCTACCAACAATTCCTCTGCATCATTTGTAAATTTTGATACAAACTTCTCCAAGAATCTCGTCAAAGAAAGTCAAGACACAAACAAAACTTGGCTCCTTCAACAACCTTTTCGATTTGAGAATTTGTATAACTTTATACAGAGGAATCTCCCATGCTATAAGACAAACCATATGGTGCTCTAATCAACGTATCCTTTTTGATCATGTCTTAACTTCAACTGCTCCTTGGATTTGCTAAACATGGTAGGTCCCTTTCGGAGCATTTCCATGCCTTCATGCTCTGTAAACCCAAGAAATCATCATACTAGAGAAGGATCCTGATCGTGAAAATGCACGTTTCTTTGATTCAAACATTTGTTAGGTTAAGAGATAAGGAAATGGAATGGATAGAAAAGAAAAAAAAAATATATATATATATATATACAGAAATTCTATTATCAGTTCGAACTGTTATATATATATAAATGAGGTAGACTTTGCTACTGGATAAATAATGTAATGAAACTCCATGAATATTGTTTTGAAAATTTATTAATATCGAGATGATTTTTAGGATTGTTTAAACTTTTGTATAGTCAAAACTGAAATTTTATTTGTTAAAAATAAATTAGAATCTTGAATCAATATTTGTTGGTTTGGTCGAAAAGACAAATCTGAAAAAAGGAAAACAAAAATGAGAGTGCAAGACTCAATTACGAGTAGTGATGGGCATCAGGGAAATGGAGAAGATATTGGTCAATTTTCTCTCGCTTAACATTATCACGATCCCTAAGGCCATCTCCAATGATTCTCTAAATATTTTTTCATTTTGGAGAATCAAAATGGAATATTCTCCATAAATTTACAACTTCAACCATTCTTCATTGGGTGCTGATATTGACACCCATAAATATGATAAGCACACCCATATTTTAATAAAAAATTTAATTACAAAAATATCCCAACATGAATTTACCAATAAAGACAAATTAGTTTAATTAAAAATAAACTAAATACTATGTACACCCATTACTTACACCCATATCTTCAACTATATCACTTTATTAAAATAAAAATAAAAAACTAAACCCTAATTCTATTTCAAGTATCAAAATTTTAGTTTTTGTAGAAGAGAAAACAAACTTAAATTATTTTTTACTTGAAAACTGAATTTTGGGTGTTCTCTTTGGATTCGAAAGAATCAAAGTAATGTTTCCAAAGTCTCCCTAATCGATGCTGGTACAGCATGATGTTCTCCAATTGAGTTGGGTGATGGACCGCTTGGTACTCTTTTCTGATCTGCAATTGAAGTGGCACTCTTTGAAGCCATTTAGAACTGCTGTTTTTATTAAATAAAGTTTGATACTGTTAGTTTTCATAATAAATATCATCTCTAGTACTGCTTCTTGTTATGATTTTATTGCATAATAAATATGATTTTATTGCATACTGCTTTACTGTTCTTGATCATGTGTTGTGTGTTTACTGTTCTGAGTTTTTTTTTTTTCTTCCAAAGAAATGAAACAGATTTTGTTGTGCACAACAATTGATTGCATAGAGTAAGATCAAGATTTTATTATTGCGATTGGAGAGTAGCCATGGCACACTAGTTGTGTGCGATTATCTATTTTTGTCACACTTGTTAGCATAACAATATAACACTACTGGTGAGAGTGAGCTTTATCCATCTCTAGATGTTAGTTCTAGAGAAATTGGGTGTGATAATAACTTAAGAGGGTTTATAAATAAATTGTATTAAAATTAAAACATTCATTTAAATAAGGGTACAATTGGTATTAAGATGGGTGTTTATAGTAATGTTTAAATTTTAAATTTTAGACATGGGTGTACTTATAAATATGGGTGTGCTTATCATATTTATGGGTGTCAATATCCGTACCCTTCTTCATTTTACAATCTCTAAATAATAAAATATTATTATTTTATTTTATAATTAATATTTCAAACTTTCTTTAACAAAATTATTTTCTTTTAATTATTTAAGATAATAATTTACTCACTTTTATTTAGTGGTGACCATGGTTTGAACTAGAACCGTGGGTGGGGAACCGAACCATACCGGTTCCCTCCTTTTTTTAAAAAAAAATTTGGAGCCAATATTCCTATAAACTTAGTTAACATATCTTCTTACTTTTTAAATAGTTTTTAATATATAATTTTAATTTTAATTTAAAAAAAAGAATTAAACCATAGGAACCGGAATTGGAATTGGAATTGGAACCGGTCCCTTACGGTTTCCGATTCCCTGCAGTTCTGGTTCCGATTCGGGTTTAGATTCCCTAAGGAACTGAAACCGAACCGAACCGAACCGAACCGTGGACACAATACTTTTAAATTTCAATGTACTTTTTTTGTTATATTTTTATGGTAATATTTTAATTTGAAGATATTAATGTTATTATTTTGTTTAACTGAATTATTTAAAGTTAATTATTATGATATATGTTAATTACTTATAAAAATTGATGATTTGAAAACATTTGTTTTAAATTAAAATACCTATTTGTTTATTGATTAATATTAATAGTAGAGTAATTGGCACCAACGCCCCCTAGAGTGTCCGTGAATTCGCATGTTGCTCCATAAACTTTTTTTTAGGCATTAAACCCCCCAAACTATTGTTTATTGGCAAAACCCGACTGTAAATACTCCCTCTCAGGGGGGAATAAACCCGACTGTTTACTAATAAACGATAGTTCAAGGGGGGTTTAATGCCTAAAAAAAATAAGTTTAAGAGGCAACATGCGATTGGTGCCAATTACTCTTAATAATAAAAGGTGTAATAAATAAAAATTTATAAAATTATTAAAATATAGTCAATATTAGACTCAGTTGAAAGATCTCAACGAAATATTTTCAATGATATAATTTTTATAGTAATTAAATTTACGAATACAGAGTTATAATAGATTATTTGATTTTTGTTAAAAATGTAAAAAGGAATTAAGGGTATGTTTGGTAGGGAGGAAAAGGGAGAGGAAAGAAATGGGTGGAGGGAAAAAGGAGAAGAAAATGGAGAAGTGTGTGTTTGGTATGGAGGGAAGGGAAAAGTGGAAGGAAAATTTTGTGTGTGGGACCCACCATTTTTTATCCTCCCAAAAGTGGGAGGAAATGGGAGGGAAAGAGGGGAAAGCTTTTGAGTTATTTAAAATTATAATTTTATCTAATTTTTTAAAAATATATAAAATATAATATAAGGGTAAAATAGTAAAATTGATAAAAGGATCTTTTCTTTCCTTCATGTTTACCAAATAACTCGAGGGAAAATAATTTTCCTTTCCTTTCCTTTCCTTTCCTTTCCTTTCCTTCCCTCATGTTTTCTATTCTTCCAAATCTTTCCATCCTTCCTATTTTCTTTCCTCCCTACCAAATGGTAAGATGGGAATTAAAAAAAAAAAGTGAATAATGAATGGTGAATTGCTTTTTGAATAGTAAAATATATAGTAGTAATAATAATAATAATAATAATAAGGGTTAATTGGCGAAAATAGCCTTTCCCAACAACCACTTTCTAGGAAATAGCCCATTGGGAAAAAAAGTGCATATATAGCTGCTTTGCCAACCCCATTTACGACTATGCCCTTAAGTGGCCCTCAAGTGGGAATTCCCTAAACACACCCTCCTTAAATGTTTGAGCAAATAAAACTTGATCAAGTTTACTAAATTACCCCCCCCCCCATTCTGATTCCCCACAAATGACTGAATTACCCTCTCATTTCCCACAAAACTAACACTATTGAAAAAAAAATTGAAACTCTGCTCTGTGCAAATACAAACGGTTACAACAACAACAACCAGAAAACCCAAAGTGAGAGGAAGGAGAAGTAGAAGGTCGTCGTCGCCGTCGCAGAAACTCTGCTCTGTGTGAAATCGCAAACCCAAAACCCAAAACTCTGCTCTGTGTGAAATCGTAAACCCAAACAACAACAAACCAGAAATAGAGAGAAGAAGGAGAAGCACAAGGACGCCGTTGTCGCCGTCGCGTCGCCGTCGGCATTGAAGGAAGCACCCAAACCGAGACAACAACAAATAAATCGTAAACCCAGACAACAACAAACCAGAAATAGAGAGAGGAAGGATAAGCAGAAGGTCGTCGTTGTCGTCGTCACCGTCGCCGTCTGTCACCGTCGCCATCAGCATTGAAGGAAGCACCCAAACCCTAGAAAACGCAAACCAAATTGAAGGTACTAATTTGTTGAAAATTGTGTTTTTTTATTGGAGTTTATTCTTGTATGTGTTTTGGGATTGTAGATTGTTCTGTTGTTTGTGTTTTTGATGTGTTTGTATGTGTATTTGGAGGGTGTGTGTTATGTTTGAAGGGCAAGCATTATTGATTGATTCCTGTGAACTACACTGAAAATGTTTTGTTTTGGGTATTGGGAGGGAAGAAAAACGTTTGCAGACAAGAAAGTTTCATGTACATAATATTGATAAATAAGATTCAAGAGAAGTTAGAAATGGCTTGAAAGTGTCAACAAATATATATATATAATGGTTCTCTAGTAAGGACGTCCTGAAATTATAAAGTCAGGACGTCCAACCACAGCTACATATTCACATTAAGTGTGGGTATTTGTTAATGTGAGGTTGTGGGTCCAATGTGAATATGTGGCTGTGGTTGGACGTCTTGAAATTATAAAGTCAGGACGTTTAGATTAGAGAATTATTCTATATATATATTAAAAAAATTATTTTGAAAAGAAGAATAAGATATTTTAGGGTTTGTAAAGTAGGAAAAAAAAAACACAAAAGTGGAAAAAAAAAAAGAAAAAAAAAAAAAAAAACTAAAGTTGGAAAAAAGCTTTTTTTTTTTTTTTTTTTTTCTTTCTAAAAAAATGGTTTAGAGTGTCTTTAGAACTTTCTTGTCTTATTTAGTAATTTTAATTCAAGTAAAAATTGTCATTAATTAAAAAAAAAAGGAGTGTAAACAGATAGTTAATGGATTGTCAATAACATTCGTCTTAATTTTTTATTTTGTTTAATTATAGCCATTTACAATATTGCCTTTTCAATTTTAACGGTCAACGTGATTTTGTATAGAAAAGGTAACAGTATGGGGAAAATTAATAATAATTTCATTTCAGAGGGATTAACGGCCATTAATAAAAACACAGAGACCCACCTTTCTAATATGGCAAAAGTCAGAGGGGAAATGATACTTTCCCTAAAATAAAGGGATATTATATTTTCCCCCTAAAATTTGGCCTAACATCAGTTTACCCCTTATATTTTCATAAATAGCCATTCCCCCTAATGTCAACTTCTTGTTAAAAAGGTGGTGTTGGTGTTAGATTTTAAGGGTAGTTTGGTGATTGAAAAAAAAAGTGAAATGAGATATCTAAATATACAATAATACTAGAGAACCCAAAAAAGTGACCCAAATTTTGGACCCAAACCCATATGGCAACATCACATGGGATCTTTGAGAAGAGTGACGTGGGCCCATGTTGTGTGTGATGTTACCATATAGGTTTGGGTCCAAAATTTGGATCACTTTTTTGAGTCCTCTAGCATTATTGATAAATATATCCCTCCAAATCTCTCATCTGCCTCTTTCACTGTAAAGGGAAAATGGACCTTTTTTTTTTTTTTCAATTGAAACGAAAGTCAACGTTAAGGGAGAAATACAGTTTATGAAAATATGAGGGGTAAAACAATGACAGGCTAAAGCCGCTTAAAGTCAGGGAGCAAAATATTAATGTTCCCTAAAATATATCATTAGAGAAATTATCATTAAATTAAACCAAACCATAATTATTATTTATAAAAAAAAAAAAAAACTTTAGCTTTTAATTCTTTTAAAATTTCAAAAAAATAAAATAAAAAATAGTAACATTAGATTTTTCTGGAATAAAAAAAAAAAACCATTATTTTGCATTTTTAAGTCATTAAATAGGTCCTAGGTAATTACCATTACCAAACACTCCTTTTTGGTTCGGTTCGGTTTCGGTTTTTGTACCCACCCCTAATTTTGCACGAACACTGCTTGGGTGTTGACCGGTCAGCACTCAGCTATACTGACCAACCAATGGTTGGTTGCCATGTAACCCAAAGCAAGGAGAGAATGGTAAAAAATGAAAGAGTTTTAACCACTTTGCAATACCCCATTAGATGGTCAGTATGGCTGGGTGCTAACCGGTCAACACCTAAGCTTTTTCCATTTTGCATTTTGAAGTCATTAAAATAGAAAAATAATGGTCTGCTTGTAAAAGTGTCATCAAAGAATCAGTTGGGCCAAATATGTATAATACGTGACCCGGCCTAGCACAAAAAGAAACTCGGATCGGATCCACCCGTTCGATTTAGCTTCTAACCTTCTATCTTCGAAGTTCTAACTTCTAACCCCCGAGTTGGATCTAAAGAAACTCTGTTGTTGTTTGGCTACTTGACAGAAAAACGCACACTCTCTCTCTGCGATGGCTTTCAAAACCCCTCTTCGTCCTTTATTTTCTTCTTCGTTGTATTCAGCTTTGAAATGTAAACATTTCTCTCAAAAACCCACCAACTCAAATTCCAAAAATGACCTATCTTCATGTCCAACAACTATGCCTCCAAATCCAGACGCACTTGACAGATTCCTCAGAGACAAATGCAGATCAGGTAATGTCTCTCCCGGCGAAGCTAATTACTATTTTGATTGCTTGATTCATAGGAAACCCGCTTCTCGTATGTTGTGGTTCAATCTTTTGTTTACTGCTCTTGCCAAGAACAAGCATTTTGATACTGTTATTTCTCTTATCAAGAGACTTGACTCAACTGGGTTGTTGCCAAATTTGATTACTTTGAACATTTTGCTTAATTGTTTTTGCAATATTGGTAGAGCTTGTGATGGTTTTGTGGTTTTAGGGAAGATTTTGAGGTTGGGTTTCAGTCCAACTGCAGTGACTTTTAATTGTTTGATTAAAGGTTTGTGTAGGGAGGGTAGAACCATGAAGGCTACCTGCTTGTTTAAGAATATGAATCTCTTTGGTTGTAGTCCTACTGTTAAACGGAACGGAGAAAACGGGATAATCTGTAGGCCTGATATTGTTAGTTATAATAGCATGATTGATGGTCTTTGTAAGGATGGATTAATAGACAAGGCTAAGGAACTCTTTTCAGAAATGAAGGGTATGGGAATCAGTCCAAATGTAGTCTCTTATACTTCTTTAATTCATGGTTTTTGTTGTTGGGGTAAATGGGAGGAAGCTAAAGATTTGATTGTTGAGATGGTGGATCAACGTGTGCAGCCTGATGTTGTGACATTTAGTGTGATTATAGACGAGCTTTGCAAGAATGAGAAGATAGACAAAGCTAATGAATTGTTAGAATTAATGATTAAGAGAGGGGTGATGCCCAACACAATTACTTATACCACATTGATAAATGAGTATTGCAAGAATGGGAAGATAGACAAAGCAAATGAAATGTTAGAATTAATGATTAAGCAAGGTGTGAATCCCAACACGGTAACTTATAACACATTGATAGATGGTTTGTGTTTGGCAAATAGAATTGATGATGCGAGGGAGTTGTTTGTTTCTATGACAAATAATGGATGTAAGCAAGATGTTTTTAGTTACAGCATCATGATCAATGGGTACCTCAAGAAACAAAACATAAATGAAGCCATGAGTCTTTATAGGGAGATGGTTTCAAAGGGAGTTGTACTGAATGTTGTTACGTATAACACCTTGTTAAGTGGCTTTTTCCAAGCCGGTAAGATTGGTCATGCAAAAGAATTGTTTTCAGAGATGCGACATAAAAATGTTATGCCTGATAAATGTACCTATAATATTCTCATCAATGGGTTATGCAAGAATGGTTGTATTACTAAAGCAATCGAAATATTGCATACTTTGAAAAAGGGTAAGTTTAATCTTACCATTGAAAGCTATAATTGCCTCCTAGATGGGTTGTGTAAGACATGGAGGCTCGAACTTGCTTGGAAGCATTTTGACAAGTTATCTCAAGAAGGCTTAGATCCTGATGTTGTCACATTTAATATCATGATCAATGGGCTTTGTAAATATGGTAAACTGGAAGAGGCAAATGGTCTATTATCAAATATGGAAGACATGGGTTGTGCTCCCAATGTTTTCACATATAATACACTTATGTGGGGATTTTTACAAAATAGCCAGACAACAAAAGTGGTGGAACTTCTACAGAAAATGGCAGAGGGAAATTTAATGCCGGATGCATGTACAACTTCCATTGTCATGAACTTACTTGTAAAACATGAGAAATATCGTGAATGTTTGAATTGGCTTCCATCATTTTCCGCTCAACTGACCACCGGAAGTTGACATAACGAGTCTTAAGTGAAGCAATTGTTTCTACTTTGTAGCATATAAGCCTGACTTGTAGAACCTCCTTAAAGCATGAAGATAGGCTGCCACTGCGTCAACGATGATCATTTAATAGTCCTAAGGCGGAAGCCCTTGGCCAACGGTTGAACTTTGGGTCCTACATTTATCAAAATCGGTCAGAAACTTTTTCACAATACTGTACATTCTTGCTCAAGAATATGTTGATCGGTTGTCAAAACTTCAGGTTGAGTTTCCTTCACTTTAATTGTAAAATGATTAATGATTCATGTCCTTGCTTGCCTTTGTGTCTGTCTTACATTTTTTTTCTCTTATCCGTTTAAGAAGAATTTTGTTAGCATATCATTCTTACACAAGTCTGATCTCTTACCTGACAGTGGAAATGAAACTGCCGCAGCGTTTTCAATTTGAACTTCTTATAGGATCGGCTATTCAGTAATTCCTTGTCTCATTTCCTATTTGCTCTTTATTATTCCACAATATATATCTCATATAAAATTATACCATATATAATGAATGATTTTCACCAACAAATTTGTAATATGTAATGTTGTTCTATAACAACCATCAAAATTTTGAGGTTCTAGCATGAGTGAAATGTTGATTCTAGGTTATAGATCATTTATCTTTTTTTCTTTTCTTTTCTTTTGTTGGTCATGTGATATCTTGTGTATACCTTCAAAATTTGTGCTTCTTGATAATTGATATGCTGATGTCATGTTGACTTATAACATGTCAAGTATGTAGAATGTTAGTGCTAAACTGCTGATTTTATATTTTTATGCAGGATCAAGTTCCTCTTTTCCCATCAGAATGCTGCATCTGCAGTTGAAGAAGAGTTTTGAGCTCCTGTGGTTAATATATTTGATCGGTTTGACCATGAGTCCATATGCTGCCAAGTCCCGGTAACTGCAATTCCTTTTGGAAATTACTGAAAATAAATGAATGTTGTTTCCACGGCTGCTAATCTTTTCTCTGCAGTTAAGTCCACTGGGCTTGAGTGAAGGGGTAAAGTAATCTATGGTGCTTTTCCCTTTAGTTTATGTAAGAAGTATAATTGTTTTAGATTTATGACGAATTTTCTACATTACATATTATACAGTTAATCCCATCATAAATCCTAGCCAAATCATTCTCGCATATTACTTTCCACTCTTACGTTGAAAGCTATGCTTCTCAAAGAGAAATAATTAACTTCTTATCGCCTATTTTTCTATAATGGTTGGGTCAATATGCTATCGAATCTTACTTGGCATAAATTCTTTCTCATGGCTTTTCCCACGCTGAACCTGTGAGTTTATTGTACATTCATTATTTCTGATGCTAAATTAAAACACCTGAAGTTCAAAATAATTTCGATTTTCCGGTGAGACTGTTGTGGAATTAGAAAGTTAAACCCATAATAATAGCTTGTTCTTTCATGCTTTGAAGCATATAAATTGATGCAACATTCAGATTAGTTTCTTTCGGCCTAATTTTAAAGTGTAACTTAACTAAGAAGAAATAAATAATGTCCATTATAGTTTTCTTTTCATTTAAGAATTCTTGTGACCATGAAATTCTTGAATCAAATGTTGTTTTGTAGAGCGAGATAATTTTTTTTTTTGTGTATTTTCCGTATTGAGATGAAATGAAGGGGGCATTAATTGGGTTTTTGGTGTGATCGTTGACATGCAGAAAAATACTTTTGGTGCAATATATACCAGGGGAA
Organism: Acer yangbiense; assembly: GCA_008009225.1. Taxonomy (NCBI): domain Eukaryota; kingdom Viridiplantae; phylum Streptophyta; class Magnoliopsida; order Sapindales; family Sapindaceae; genus Acer; species Acer yangbiense. Next base: position 11,637,167 of record CM017773.1, read on the forward strand.
GATTTGTTGATAGATTGTCTGCTTTTGACTTGTAGGAGCAAGAACATCTGAAACTTCAAGTTTGAACTTTGGAGGCTCAACAGGGATTCGAACGTGTTGCCACTGTTCACAAGACAATGGAGAGAGTGAGTTTATCTGACTCGTATTTTAGCAGACAAATTTTATTCATGTAGTATCCTTTCTTATTGAACCTTCTAATCAGATGCAGAAATATGTTGTTTACTTTTTGGATAGTTTCCTCACTTATTTGCAAGAAAATTGTACGATTATTTCTTGTTGTCACTTTTCTATGTTAGCTTATAAATTTTTTTATTGTTTTTTCAACCAATCGAAATGCCGTAGCTACTGGAAGCATGATAAACCTTAAACAATTTGTATCTTAATTCCATTCTAGTAGACCATTCATTTTAAGTTGTGATGCATACATTGTTTTTCTCTCGTTCATTCTAATTATACTTTGTTGCTGTTTTTTTTGGCAGACTCATTGCAGTTTTGTGAGCAGGAATTTGGCTCTTTCAAACATCAGGAATATAATGCTCAAACTGGTGCAAAACCTCGAACTTTTGCATAGTTACGGTGAATGTGTCGAGGCGAAACATTTGTTGTCAATTTAGATTGATTTCTCACATGAATATTCATCAAATGAGTGTCTTATAAACTAGTATTTTTTATGCTCTACATGAACTGTGCATAATGAAACAAGAAATTTTAGCAAAATTTCCCATCACCTAATAGATTCTTTAGAACATTCGAAGATAAGAAGATTCTAACATGTGAGCTCTTTGAAATGCTTCCAAGTTTGAAACAACTGACATTGAATTTTTTTTGATAAATAATCTTCCATACTCTAACAAGGCTATGAGAAATATGGAAACTTGAATGAAGGCGAATTCGAAGATAAGAAGATTCTAACATGTGAGCTCTTAAAGCTACCAACAATTCCTCTCCGTGTCATTTGTAAGTTTTGATACAAACTTCTCCAAGAATTTCTCATCAAAGAAAGTCAAGACACAAACAAAACTTGGCTCCTTAAACAACCTTGACGAATTGAGAATTTGTATTACTTTATATAGAGGAATCTCCCAAGCTATAAGACAAACATTACGGTGCTCTAATCAACGCCTCCTTTCTGAACTCAATCATGCTTTCATGCTCTGTAAACCCAAGAAACCATCATATCAGAGAAGGATTCTGATCATGAAAATGTATGTTCGTTTAATTCAAACATCTTTGTTAGGTTAAGAGACAAGGAGATGAAATGGATAGAAAGGTAAAAAATAATAATAATAAAGTGAGATAGACGTTGCTACTGAATAAACGGTGTTCGTAGTAAATTGTTATCAATGTTGTTATTTTAGCTAAGAATGATTTTTTAAAACAGAAAAAAAAAAAATAATAATAATGAACTATGACAAAATGATTAATGATAACGCGGTTGCAACTAATTTATATGCTTCCATGATTCAATCATGTGAGTCTCAACTTAATTAGTTCTATTAAATGATAACGATTCTTGTTGATTTTCATACCGTATTTGATTATGATAGTTGCATGATTAGGTTTGGTGATGATTTATTCGATTAGATACTAACAATTAGATGAAATTGGAGGTTTGATGATGATTTATTCGATTAGATACTAGTAATTTGGTTAAATTGGACGTAGTTCCAAATTGTTAGGAGTGTTAATTTCTCAAACGTTAAAAAAAAAAAAAAAATGGTTTTGAGTGTCTTTAGAACTTTCCTGTCTTGTTTAATAATTTTAATTTAGGTTAAAATTGTCATTAATAAAAAAAATTAAAATGGAGTGTAAACAGATAATTAATGGATTTTCAATAGCATTTCTCTTATTTTTTTTATTTTTTTTAATTATAGTCATTTACAAGGTTGCTCTTTCAATTTTAACAGTTAACATGATTTTGGATGGAAAAAGTAACAGAAGAGGGAAAATTAATAATAATTTCATTTCAGAGGGATTAACGGTTCATAAATAGCCATCCCCTAATGTTAACTTCTTGTTAAAAAGGTGGTGTTGGTGTTAGATTTTAAGGGTAGTTTGGTGATTGAAAAAAATAAAATGAGATATCTAATATATCTCTCCAAATCTCTCATCTGCTTATTTCTCTATAAAGGAAAAATGGATTTTTTTTTTTTAATTTTTAAATTTTCAATTGAAACGAAAGTTAATGTTCAGGGAGAAAATGCTATTTTTAATATGGTTTACCATATTACCCGTTCTGGTCCCCGTAGTTTCAGTATTAGCCATTTCAGTTCTTCTGTGATGTTTTCTGTTAAAATCAGAGGTTAGATGACCGTTATGCCCTTAGTAATAGTAGAGTTGGTTGTAAAGACAATATTACCCTTCTAATAATTAATTAATAATTAATCAAATCAAATTGATTTCAAGCCCCCTAAACACAAATCAAATTGATTTCAATAACTACAAACACAAATCGATCTCCCAAACACCAAAATCTTCACCACCCCAACCAACACCCACTGTCAAACACAACCACCAACACCCATGGCTACACCCACACCAACATCCATGTCGATCTCGTTGGTGAATAAGAGATTCTCCATCAATTTCAAATTTCCAGAATTTCCTTCCAATTTTTTTTTACTAGATTTATTAAAATCAAAATCACTTTTGATTTTTTACCATTTTTAATCACTAAAATCGAAACCAATATCCTGAAACCACTGATTTTTAGTTCCATTCACCTGAATCAAAACAAGAAACAAAAATCAAAAAAAAAAAAATCTCAAATGATTCCATCAATCGGAAACTGGCTCACCTGAATCAAAACAAGAAACAAAAATAAAAAAAAACTCTAACCCTCAAATCGAAATCCAAAAACCCATCAACCACACCATCACTGGCTCAAATCCAACCAAACCTATCGACCACAACCACACCCATCGCCGCGGCCGTGAAACGCTCATCCCTTTACCTTTACGGCGACGGCGGCCACCCCTCTGTCAAAGGAAAAGAAGAGGGAAAATAGAGATAGGAAGAAAGAGAAGAGATCCGCGACGATAGGAGATCGAGCAACGGGAAGGAGGAGATCGGCGCTGTAGGGTTGCGATTTGTGAGATTTCGGTGGGTTTGGTGCTAGAGTGGTGGTGGTGGCTGCTAGGGTTTGGGCTTGTGTGTTGGGTTCGAAAGGGCGACGGCTAGGGTTTTCTGGGTTGTGCGGCGGCGATGGAGTTGGGTTGGTCGGTGATGGGTGGTGGTGGTCTTGGAGATCGAAGAAATAGAAAGATAAAAATTGGTGTAGGATTTGTGTTGATGATGATGATGATGATGATGGGTTTGGGCCGGGCCGTTTGGCTGAATGGTGGTGGTGGTGTGATTGTGATGGTGGTGGTAGTGTTGATGTTGGTGATGTTGTTGGGTTTGACTGAATGTGGTTTAAATTTTATTTTTATTTTTAAATTGTTTTTATTATTATTTTGTTAGTATTTTTAATTTTAATTTTATTTAGTTTTATTAGTTTCATTAGTTTTTTTTTTGTTGAGAGAATTAGTTTAATTAGTTTTTTAAAAATTTAATTAGTTTTATTTTTAAATTTAATTAATTATAAATTTAATTAGTTTTTTTTTTCATTTTTTATTTAGTTTTATTTTAAAATTTAATTAATTATAAATTTAATTAGTTTTATTTATTTTTTTCAGTTTGTATTTAATTAATTTCAAAATTACCATTATACCCTTTCATCAAACAGGCTTCTAGAACCTTTGATGTTGAATTACCGTCTTACCCTCGTTGACCGGACGGAATTCTGAGAATCCCTAACGGAATTGGACGGTAGGGACTAAAATAGAGATTAATTGAAAACATTTGGACTTGCATAGCTAATACTGGAACGACGGGGACCAAAACGTATAATATGGTAAACCATAGGGACTAAAATGTTATTTTCCCTTTTTAAAAATATGAGGGGGAAAACAATGTTAGGCTAAAGCCGCTAAAAATTATGGAGCAAAAATAATAGAAAAATAGAAAAATAATGGCCTGCTTGTAAAACTGTCATCAAAGAATCAGTTGGGCCAAATATATATAATATGTGACCCGGCCTAAAACAAAAAGAAACCCGGATCGGATCCAAATCCGTTCCATTTAGCTTCCATCTTCAAAGTTCTAAGTTCTAACCCCCGAGTTGGATCTTTTGTTGTTGTTGTTGGCACTTGGCACTTGGCAGCTGCTGCTTTACACACACTCTCTGCAATGGCTTTCAAAACCCCTCTTCGTCCTTTATTTTCTTCTTCGTTGTATTCAGCTTTGAAATGTAAACATTTCTCTCAAAAACCCACCAACTCAAATTCCAAAAATGACCTATCTTCATGTCCAACAACTATGCCTCAAAATCCAGAGGCACTTGACAGATTCCTCAGAGACAAATGCAGATCAGGTAATGTCTCTCCTGGCGAAGCTAATTACTACTTTGATTGCTTGATTCAAAGGAAACCCTCTCCTCGTATGTTGTGGTTCAATCATTTGTTTACAGCTCTTGCCAAGAACAAGCATTTTGATACTGTTATTTCTCTTATCAAGAGACTTGACTCAACTGGGTTGTTGCCAAATTTGATTAATTTAAACATTTTGCTTAATTGTTTTTGCAATATTGGTAGAGCTTGTGATGGTTTTGTGGTTTTAGGAAGAATCCTAACGAAGGGTTTTAGCCCAACTGCAGTGACTTTTAATTGTTTGATTAAAGGTTTGTGTAGGGAGGGTAGAATAATGAAGGCTACCCAGTTGTATAAGAATATGATTGCCTTTGGTTGTAGGCCTACCGCGGTTACATTTGGGACATTAATTGATGGGTTGTGTCGAACAGGAAATACAAGTGCTGCTCTTAAGTTACTAGAACAAATGGATAAAGGGAATGGAGAAAACGGGGTTATCTGTAGGCCTGATATTGTTATTTATACTAGCGTGATTGATCGTCTTTGTAAGGATGGATTAATAGACAAGGCTAAGGAACTCTTTTCAGAAATGGAGGGTATGTGAATCAGTCCAGATGCAGTCTCTTATACTTCTTTATTTCACGGTTTGTGTTGTAGGGGTAAATGGGAAGATGCTAATGATTTGATTGTTGAGATGGTGGATCAGTGTGTGCGGCCTGATGTTGTGACATTTAATGTGATTATGGACGAGCTTTGCAAGAATGGGAAGATAGTCAAAGCGAATAAACTATTAGAATTAATGATTAAGAGAGGTGTGATGCCCAACACAATTACTTATAACACGTTGATAAATGAGCTTTGCAAGAATGGGAAGATAGACAAAGCAAATGAACTGTTAGAATCAATGATTATGAGGGGTGTAAATCCAAATACTGTTACCTATAACATATTGATAGATGGTTTGTGTATGATGGATAAAATTGATGATGCCAGGGATTTATTTGTTTTTATGACAAATAATGGGTGTAGACATGATGTTTTTAGTTACAACATCATGATCAATGGGTACCGCAGAAAACATAACATAAATGCAGCCATGAGTCTTTATAGGGAGATGGTTTCAAAGGGAGTTGTGCCGGATATTATTACTTATAACACCTTGTTAAGTGGCCTTTTCCGAGCCGGTAAGATTGGGCATGCAAAAGAATTGTTGTCAGAGATGCGACTTCAAAATGTTGTGCCTGATGTTCGTACATATAATATTCTCATCGATGGATTATGCAAGAATGGTTGTATTACTAAAGCAATCGAAATATTACATACTTTGAAAAAGGGTAAGTTTAATCTTACCATTGAAAGCTACAGCTGCCTCCTAGATGGATTGTGTAAGACAGGGAGGCTTGAACATGCTAGGAAGCTATTTCACAAGTTATCTCAAGAAGGCTTAGAGCCTAATGTTGTCACATATACTATCATGATGAATGGGCTTTGTAAAGATGGTAAACCGGAAGAGGCAGATGATCTATTATCAAAAATGGAAGAAATGGGCTGTGATCCCAATGTTTTCACATATAATACACTTATACTGGGATTTTTACAAAATAGCGAGACAACAAAAGTGGTGGAACTTCTACAAAAAATGGTAGAGAGAAATATAATGCCAGATGCATGTACAACTTCCATTGTCATGAACTTACTTGTAAAACATGAGAAATATCGTGAATGTTTGTCATGGCTTCCATCATTTCCCTCTCAAGAGCTAACAAGAAGTTGACACAGTAAGTCTTAAGTGAGTAGCATTTTGTTTGTATCATAAAAGCTTGATTCGGTGTACCTCCTTAAAGCTAATAAATATACATTTTCCAGGAGATTGACTACATCAAGGAAGCAGCTAATGCATAACTTTTTTCTTATATTTCAAAGACATGGATTGCGAAAAAGCCCAAACTATCTTATGGGAATACACCATGCCATAGGTTTACCATTTAATATCTTTTGTTTGTTGTTCCTTTATTTTTTTTTTTAATTTTTTTTTTCCTAATCATATGTATAATCATATCTGTTTGTTTATTTGTGTTTTCTTCATGTAGCTTTTGGCAATGGGCTTGTGTCCCATGGATCAAAATAAACAAGATTTAAGCGATAGATCAATTGGGCATTGATGGAAAAAGGTAACGCTTATCCAGTCATAATGCTATGCTTCTCAAAGAGTAATAATTAACTTACTTATTGCTTATTCTGTTATGCCATATGTAGTTGAATCTTTTTTGGAACAAATTATTTCACATGGATTTTTCCATGCTGAACATTTGGGTTTATTATACATTCATTATTTAAAATGCTAAACAAACCCTTGAAGTTCTAAATAATTTCCAGCAAGACACCGTTGTGGAATTATAAGGTGAAGCCTATAGTAATAGCTTGTTCCTTTCAAGTGTTTTTGTCAACAAGAAATCCATGAATCAACTGTTGCTGTTTTGTATAGTGTCTGGCTGCACAAAGAAAAGAGAGAGAATTGATGACTTCAATACTTGGATTTAAAAGGTACTCGACGAGGAGGAAGATAAGGAGAAAAAGAAATAACTTCTTTCTACATACGGTAATTTCCTTATTGTCATTTTATATATATGGTATAATCTTTTTGTCGTTGCCCCGATTAATGGAATATAACAAGTATATGATGAAATTATTTGGATCCTATTAAAATAATCTTTGTTGTGTCGGACTCATTTATTGTTTACCACACCACCTGGTTTGAAAGTGCTTGATTTAATGTAGTTTTCATTTTACCTAACAGAGCAGTGAAACAATAGAAACAAACCAAATTGTGTCTTAGATGATGGTTGTGATTTATCCATATAAACATTAATTGAACTGTTTATTGCAACGCATGCTTATTTGTTGCGATACATACCAGGGAAAGATTTGTTATTAGAGCATATACGATTGATTGCTTTGTACTCTATATTTGACAACAAACTCTAAATAATTAGGTATCCTTTTCTGCAGTGTCAATCAGGTGGCATCTCGAAGAAAGGTGATCCCCTAATTCATGCAAACTTTCTTCTTGTTCTGTTTGGCTGATTCATTGCAGTGTTAAAGCACACGAATTCAACTCATACAAACTTCAGTGACATATTCTTCAACCTGCATAGTTATGATGAATGTGTGGAGGCAAAACATTTAGAGCTATGTTTTTTCGTGCCTTGAAACACATTTGTTGTCTAAATGAAATATTCCAATTCCCATTGTCCGTGCCATTATGCTCAATGTTTAATTTTCCATGACTCTGCATAATGATATGATGTAAAAAAACAATTTTTAATGAAAGTTGCATTTATATAATTTTTGTTATATTTTTATTGGAGAAATTTCAATTTAGTCCCTACTTTTGTAGGAAAAATCAATTATTTACTTATCTTTTCGGTTTAGGCTCGTAGAACTCTTAAATTATAAAAATAAACTCAAAAAAATAAAAAATTATATAGCACCAAAAATTAAGAGAACGATATAAATGCCACTTCTTTATTTATTTCTTTTGTTTTTTTCTTTTACTTTTCTCTTTCTTCAACCTCTACTTTTCAAAGCTCTTCTCTCATTTTCTGGTTTTCTCTCTCACTTCATATGTTCTCTCTCTAAAAATCAAAGTCCATTTCACTAAAAAAAAAAAGTAGATCCCCTTCTTAATTTCGAGTCTTCTACAAGCTAATTTGAAGTAGGTAAGGTAATTTTTTCTCCACAAACCTCCTGTTGGAATCTCATTTTTTGTTTTTGTTTTTGTTTTTTTCTTGAATCTTTCATATATATTTTTTTGTTGCTGAGGTAGTGGTTGACTTAGGCTCGAGATGCATAATTTCTTAACTTCATTTGAGACTTATTGTGACGTTTTTATTATTATTATTGGTGAAAATTGTCAAAAATAACCACTCTAATTATTGGAAATTCTTTTTTAACCACATACATAACTTTAATTGTTAATAACCATGTTTTGAAAAAAAATTCATTGGGTGTCCATAAATTACCAAGATGCCCCCAAATTAATATTTCTATTTTGTTTTGTTTATTTTTCTCTTTCTCACCCTCTTCTTCACTGTTCATCGTCTTTTTCCTTCTTCTTTGTTCATTCTTCATCAGCGATTTCCGATCGTTGTTCCTCTTCCAGCAAATCGAACACCAATATGGTCGAACCATTGTTATTCCTGCAAATCGACTAACTAGAGGATGATTTGATTTCAAAATCATGTTGAAGAATTAAAGAAGTGAAAAATTGAAACAAAAATTTCGATTTGCTCTAAATCGGTATTTGGTGTGTAAATATCTTTAATTTATTCATTAATTGAGTTGCAAACAGTGACCTTAACATGAGTTTAGCGTTATTGCATCACTTTTGTGTGTTTTTGTGAAGAATCGAATTAAATAAAGTTTCAAGTTTTTTCCAGAAGATTTCAAGTTCACTGGTTCGAAAACTTGAAATCTTATATAAAAACTCGAAATGTTGACAAGTTTCTGGGTAAGACTTCAATCAAGTTTTTTCCAGAATATTTCAAGTTTCACTGGTTCGAGATTTAGAAGATTTCAAGTTTATGTTAGAGATTTAAAGCATGATTTCAAGTTTATGTTAGACATTTCAAGTTTGTCGAAGATTTCACGCTTTCAAGTTTTTTTTCAAACCAAACTCCAACATCTAGTCTCAAATCATCCAAAATACCAGACCTCAACTCAGTCAACCCCAAAAATTGATATATTTCAACATTTATTATTCCCTAAACATGTTCTTAACATGAAATCGCAATAAAAATGTCAAGTGAGAAGAGAATGGTGGATTTGTCTCCAAGCTGTGATGGCGACCTCTTCTCTTCCGGTTGCTCCGGCGACGACGACGACGACGCCCTCTTCTCTCCCTGCAACACCACTTCTTTCTCTCTTCTCTCTTGGCACCAATGTCTCTTTCTCTCTTTTCTCTCTTTTCTCTCTTTAATTGTTAATCTCCACTGCTCATGTTTTTGGTTTTTAGTGCTTATATATGTGGGTATTGAGGTAATTTCTCAAAAAAGTGGTTATTAACAATTATAATTTCAAAAGTGGTTATAAATAAAAGTTTAATGTTTTGGATGGTTACTTTTGGTTTTCTCTCTTATTATTGAGACTTAATTTTTTAATGTTCGAGACTTACTGTAATTGAAAATTGAATGTGTAAAAATGTCTTTCAATAGAGACTTATTCAATATATTCGAGACTTAATGTTGATGTGTTCGAGACATAATTGTTGTATCCGAGAATTAATCTATATATACGAGACCTACTGCTTGTATACGAGACTTAATTTATATATTTGAGACTCTTTGCTTGTCTTGTGTCAGAGACTTAAGTCTTTGTTCCGAGATTTATTATAGTCATCGTGACTTATTTTCTGTATCGAGAATTATTTAATGTAATCCAATCTTATTTTACGTTGTCTTCAGTTGTTTAATTGTGGTAGATGATATTTTTGTACAAGAGAATAGATCGGGTTAGAATATTTAGATCTTATAATATGTATTTATTTATGTATTTATTTGTCTTTTTTTATAAATCCAAACAAATACTCATTTTAAATGCTTTCGATTCATTTATAATTTTGTTATTTTTAGGGATAACATTGTCCACACAGTAACTTCTCATTTGCAAGTTAACATTCCCGCATTTTGTATCATTTTATTAGTTTATTTGATAAAAGTATGAGGGTATAATGGTCAATTCATACAATTGAAGTTTAAATAGGGGCATTTTCGACTTATTAATATTCAAACTCAATCAACACAAACGAAATGCTAACAATGTTAGTTCATATGGGAGGTTTCTAAAATAAAAACATTTATAACTATACATCCGATAATAGTTCAAAGGTGATAGGAGGGTTTTAATATTAACCCTTATTATTATTATTGTTTAATCAAATTAATTGGGTATTACTGTATTAGCGTATTTAGCTCATGAATTTAATGAATACGTGAGTCTTTTTCTATTGAACTAATTTTTTTATTTTATTAGAACACATATTCATTTTAATTTAACCTAATATAATATATAAAGAGTACAAAATTTGGGGTCTAAGGAAGTCGCCTCACTTGGCTACCCTAGGATCGACCATAAGGGAGTCTCCTCCTATATAGTGAGAGTTGTTTTACAAGTCGTGCCTATAACGTTGATTTGGTCTCAACAAACTCTTGAATCAGGAATGATAAATGCATTAGGGATGTAACAGGGTTTTGGTTGCCAAAACCCAACCCCGCAAAATATTTTCCAACCCAAACCTGACCGTGAACATGAATAATTTTGCAGGTTCGAGTTATGACCTGTAGGTTTTGATGAAACCCAAACCTACAAAATTATTCGAGTTTGGGTTTAGACCCGTGAAGCCAAAACAATGTCATTTTGTGTTTAGAATTCTAATTTACTCCAAACGACATCATTCTTAAATTTGAGTTTTTTAAAATGAATAATGCTAGACGTCATATATTTTCAATCACAATCCATGTGGCAACTGAAGTGTCAATTGATGATTGGATACATAGTGAGTTAAATAATTATTAATGTGTATCAACCTACCAATTGATACCTTAACTGCCACATGGGTTGTGTTTGAAAATGTGTGATTGTGTGTGTGGTGTCTAGCATTACTCTCTTTAAATATCTGAGTTCGTTGTTTCGGGCTTCTTTTTTTTTTTTTTTTTTTTTTTTTTCTTTTTCAGGTTCAGGTTTTTTTTTTCCGAACCCGAATCTAAACCCATTTCGACTGTTTATATTTTATACTCGAACTCAACCTATGACCTGAATAATAAAACTCATACTTGACTCACACAGTCCAGGTTCGGGTGAAATTGACATCCCCTAAAATGCATGAATTTATAGGTGGGAGTGGGATAGGAGATTTCTCGAGTCTTCATAATTTAATTAATTAAAATCAAATGGACCAACTTGCCTGACTTTATTTTTTAAAGTTATTCAAAGCACATTGAATCTCTATATCACCATTGAAGTTTTAAATACTAGCAATACAGTCTGTGTTCAAACGTTATCTACTGATGGGTAATGCTAGATTGTTTACAACGCACATTCCTCTATTTGAATTGACATTATAATTATAAAAAAAAAAATGTAACACTGCACTAATTTACCAAACACAAATTTTACATTCATTCACACATGTTTTAATAAATTATAATTAGCTGCAGCCATATTAACTTAACCGTGTATGAAGTATGAACCCTTATTATTATTTTGACTTGGAGCTTACTTGTCTACTAAACAAAGCATAAGAACAACACTTAGAATAATAGCCAACAGGGGCGTAGTTCAGATGGACAGGTTTGGGTAAATAACTCCCAGATTAGCAGCTCGAATCTTACCAATGACGAAAGCTTTCAAAAAAATACCGGGTCCCGAATAAATAGATATTGTCAAAAAAAAAAAAAAAACAAAAAACAAAAAAAAAAAAAAAAAAAAATTAAAATAATAACAAGTATGCAATCGATACGAGTTGACTTGATCAAATTGATTATATTTTAAAGATTTAGAGAGTGGTTTCTACTTCATTATATATAAATATATAATCCAATCTGTCCAACTCAATCGCTGTTGACTGGAATCTCCAGCCAATTTTCTTGCTTTGAGGATGATCTCTATAAACTATTAGAACAAAGTCACAATTCAAACAAGAACTGAGATAGATCACCCCAACCGATCTTTTTTTTTTTCGGTTTTCGGGTTTTCGAAGACGAAGATGTTGTTCGTCGTCTTCAAATCTCTACTGCTTGTATCAGTTCTATCATTGGGTTGCTTTGGGACACTGTTTTTTGTTGCTGCTCAGCTTCCTCAATCTGAAGGTACGTATGCCTCATTATTTTTTGTTTTGTTCTTGCTTCTCAATTTGTCATTCTAGCTTCTTTGATTTTAATTCATCAGAAAAAAAAAATAAAAAAAAAAGAACATTTCCTTGTCTCTGCTATACTTTGTTTTTTGGCCCACTATCCACCAGGAGGAGCCTGGAAGTGATCATATATCTTTCCTCCACTAAATATTGAAAATAAGAAGAAAAGAAAGAAAGAAAAACGAAACGAGTTAAAAAAAAAAACAAAAACGTATATAAGATATAAGATATAACGTAGCGTATTAACATTTTTTTCTTTTTTCTTTTTCACAATTTAAGAGTATGTGCAATCGGGACGGAGCTGGAAGTTAGTAATTGGGGGACCAAATGATAAAAACTTAAAATGTATAGAACTAAGTGTAAAATACATATTTTTAAAAAGTATTTTTATAATATATATATATATATATATTCTGTGGGGTAGGTGGTGGCCTCCATGGTGGTCCGCCCCCTATGTGCAATTTTGTCTTTTAACCATCGTCACCAAACGTGATCGGTCATTTAACTGATTATATTTTAAGTTTGAGTTACCGTCATTACAAATTGTATATTAAAAAAAACATTATATAACGTTACACAATGCTTTGTCAATGTGTAAATAAAAAACATTATATAATATTACACAATGCTTTGTCAACGAGTTCTTACGTAAACCAAACAAAATAAGCAATATTTGATATGAGATGAGTTTGGTCAAGACTCAAGTGGTAAACCCTTTACACTTACGCCACGAGGTTGTGGATTCGAATCCTCCCCCGTTTAAAAAAAAACCCAGATTTATGTAATATTTCAAAAAGAAAAAAAAAGAAAAAAAAAAAAAAAAAAAAGAAACAATATTTGATGGGCTGCATGTAAAGCAAAACTCGTGATTAGGCCCTGTAAATCGATTAACGTGGTGTGGACCGTGTGGTGTGGTGTGTGTGTTGGTGTTATTATATAGTCTTGCTAAATGCACGGTCTATATTGTTAAGTACACCCATTTTCTAACTTGGATAGTCCAAGACAAGAGGAAATTCTTTCATTTGGCCCTTAAATTAGTAACAAATTCAAAACTAGACACCTAGAAGAGTTTTTATTATTTTTTATTTTTTATTTATTTTTTTATTTATCAATTTTTGACAACGAAATTGTCACTAATAGAGTTACACGTCTATTAATTTTTAACCATTTTCGCTATTAAAATCCTCTCTATATTTTCTCTCGTCTCTCTATATAACTTCTTTTCTCCCTCCATTAGTTTTTTCTCTTTCTCTCCTCTTTACAACTTGTTCTCATTGTCGAAACAATAATTGTTCTACAAAATTACGCACCAAGAACTAGGGGTGGAGCTCAATAGAGTTGGGCAAATTATATAAACAATCTAGAGTTTATATGTAATTACACGTATATTCAACTTTTGTTAAAAATGGCATAAACCATCTCTGCTATCAGTTGACTTTTATCAATTTTTATTATTGATTAGATTTTTGACACGAAAGGATTAAAATACATCTGGTTATTTATTATATCTTTTATTTGATCATTTTCAAATTAATATTTAAAAGTTAAAAAAAAAAAAAAAAAACTAATATTTAAAATAATAAAGTACATAATAAGAAAAAAATATCTATCTTGATTTTTGTTTTCTTCCAATTTTTTTCCATTTTTATTCTTTAATTTTCTTGCATTTTCTCACTACCCAACCACCAAATTTTCACCAAAATACATATTAATCTTAGTAATTTTAGAATTTTATAGTTTGATCCCTACCCTTAACTTCCTCTTTACCCCTCCAATAACACATAAGAGCAAATCAATATGTAATGTTGTAGGAAACACGAATTCTGATACCACATATCAAACCAATTTAAACTTTTACTCTCTGAGCTGGAAATCTAAAATGGTTGATGTGATGTGACTTAAATTTATGAATAAATATTTGGTGTAGTTGATGCACTCAATCAAATAGCAAAAACGATGGGAGCTATTGATTGGATTTTCGACGGCAATGCTTGTGGATTTACAAAGAAACCAGCTTCCGAAACAGATTCTGAAACCAACATTACTTGTACCAATGTCAACAACACACCCCACATTATGACTATGTAAGTTTTTCTTTGCTTCTTCTATCTTCAGTTTTACAGTTTTGAGCAAATTTGATTATGTAAGTCTCAAATTTGATTTGGGCAAGTATTGTTTGATTTCGACAGGCTATGAAATGACTTTTGTAATGTTATTATTGACTTTCATTTTCTAGGGTTTTAAGTGAAAAATCGTGGGTATATTTTCAATTTTCAGAGAATTCAAGCGTTGGAGTCTCTCAGGAGTGCTTCCACCAGAACTGGTCCAGCTTCCCCACCTACAGGAAATGTGAGCTCTACACACTCCTTCACTTGCTCATTCTTGTTTAATTTATGTATTTTCCTCATCTGTGTCAAAAAATAGTTGTAACATTTTTAAATGTTTGATTCAATTCAACTTGGGGTGTTAGCGTTCACATTCCTTTTTGAGATTTCTTTGGGGGTCAATTTTAGCATTTATGATTAAAGGTGTTTCTAAATGATGGAGATTGTGCTAATAAAGATTTGTTTGCATTAGATTCATGTGTGTATTTGTGTGTTTTTCGGCCATGAACAACTTTTGGGAAGAGTAGCCTTTCCATATTGAATCACCTAAGTTAATGGAAAATGCATGCTCTGATCATTGGTTTATTAAGGAAATGAAAGAAAATATCATAAAACTACTCTTTTTTAAATCTACAAAAATTGTCATTTGTTTGGTCATATCCTAATTTCCACATTGTTTCTTTCTTTTGGGGAGTTTCTTGGTAATTGGAAAGTTAAAAAATACACGAAAAAAATGTAAAAAATTCTAAAGTTAAGCCAATGTTTATGGTGGTTTGCAGTGATTTTGCCTACAACTACTTAAATGGGTCAATACCAGTTGAATAGGCTTCGATGCAGTTGAAGTTCATGTAAGCAATATCTACATCTTTCTGATCAGTTTAAGCAAATAGGAAACATTTTTTTCTTGTTGAATTAATCAATTATTAAGAATTGTCGATGCAGCTCTGTTTTTGGAAACAGATTATCAGGCAACATACCAAGCCATTTGGGGAATATTACCAGTCTCACATATTTGTAAGCTTTTAATTCTTAGCTTATGTGAGCATTGATACAGTCTTTGTCATTAACATATATATTTGCTAACTGGGCCTGTAATAATTGATTGGTTTACTTCTCGAAGAATGTTATGTTATTGGTTTCTTTACCCTCACTGCCTCAAGCTTTATGTTTCTGTGGAAGGTGGATTTTTTTTTTTAATTCAAATGCTTCAATCACATTTGATCATATTTTCCGGATGCATGTGTGCGAATGTTCTAGATATGAGTCAGTTGGAGTGTTTAAACAAATTTATTGTTCTAGTAGCAACCTCAATATGTCAATTTTACCAGGGACCTTGAAGCAAACCAATTTTCTGGGACAGTCCCTGCACAGTTTGGGAAGTTAATTAACTTGCAACAACTGTAAGGCATTTACAAGCCTCTTTATGTTTTTTTTTTTCATCTACAAGCAGTGAATTCAGTGAAGTATTAGTTAATTTTTAATTGCAGGAGGCTATCATCCAATAGGTTGAGTGGGAATCTGCCAATAGAACTCGCCGAGCTGAAAAATTTAACACAATTGTAAGCTTCTGTTAAAATTATTTTAAGATTTCATATGAAATTTGGCAGAATTTTATGCTGTGTTTCGTTCTTGACTTCTTTTTACATGATGCAGTAGGATTAATGACAACAACTTCAATGGGAGTATTCCTGAATTTATTCAAAACTGGAAGGGACTCAAGAGACTGTAAGATCCTATACTTTCTTAAGGTTTTTCAACTTATATTCTAGCACCTGAATGTTCTTGATTGGTTTATACAAGTTAATGCAGAGAAATTCAAGGTAGTGGACTGGAAGGACCCATTCCATCATCCATCTCTGTTCTGAAAAACCTAGAACAACTGTAAGTGAATATATCTCAACTGTTCTACTGCATAAATAGAATTATACACAACACTGACTTTTACTGAAAGGGTCAATTGAGAATGCATTGTTACATACAGGAGGATCGGTGACATAAGTGGAACAAATCAGGCCTTTCCTGAGCTTGCAAACTTGACGGCCCTTACACGGATGTAAGTTCATTACTTTTATTCTATCATGTTGATTATTGTTAGAGTGCTTAAAAACCATATTAGACCTTTCCTAATATCTTAAGTTTTTGGGTTTAGTGGTTACTAAAATAGTATCATAGTCGGTTTAACGGGAGTGTTAGGTTTGAGTCCCCTCACATAATTGAATTTGTGTTTGTTTATGAATTTGTTCTAGGTTTGAATCTCTATGTGGGCTTAGGCCACTTAGAAAGTTCGTTGTTGGTTGGTCTTGCACGTGATAGGGTGTTAGAGTGCTTAAATATTATTATTGGCCCTTTTCCTAAGAGCTTAAACTTTTGGGTTAAGTGATTACTAAGAATTATGAAATAAAATTACTGACTCAAAGTTGTTATCTCTGACATGATTAAGTTTGAATTTACAGGATTTTAAGAAATTGCAGTATTTCTGGAGAAGTACCTAAGTATATTTGGGAAAAAAAAGTTCTGCGAATTTTGTAAGTATGTTGCATATTCAATTATTGATTTGAAATTGATGTATAACATGCATAGAAATGAATACCTCTTTTTCTTGTGCATCTGGCAAACAATCGAGTATCTCTGTCTTGTGTATCTGATCCATTGATGCTTCAGCTGTGACACTTTAATGCATGCATGATCTGTTGTGTACTATTTTCATATAATAAACATGCATGACACAAGAAGCTATAATCCTGACTGCAGTATTTTTTAAGCGAACATCAATGAAGATTTATAGAAGCATCATACACCCAAGAAATTCTTATATTTGTTGAGAATAACAGATCTTGTAATTCTATATGAAATTTGTTGATACCTGCATAATTTGAAATGTAAAATGGATTCTTAAGAGTCTTCTCTTGTGATGCAGATCGAATTAGACGGGAGTTTTCTCACATCTATATAGAATAAGACTTCTAATGATTCTACATTCCACCATCTCTTATTATTAGCTATTTCAAGACATCTAATATGGATGATTTTTACCTCATGTAGAATACCAAAAACAAGGAAATCAATGTTTCTATGAGGCTAACAAACACCGTACAAAGTATTTGCAGAGTTTTGATGCTTTTCCAATTTCTCAAGTAAAGTTTTCATCTTTTAACAATTGATTTTTGGAAGCATAAAATTCTTTTAAATGGTTATTCAGTAAAAAGAAGTGCTCATATTAGTTTTTCCTGAATTTGATTGTGTAGTTGGATATTGCTTTCCAATATTTGCACTTGACTGAAATTCTATGTATGTTCTATGCTTAAGTTGTTAGTTTCTTCATCCACTTCAAGTCCCTATAGTGGTTGTTATTTACCTACTTTAGATTAAAATAAGTTGCCTAGAGTTCTTTAGTCTTGTATATCTACTGATATGCTTCTTGTTCTAAAGCAGAATAATGTTTACTGCATAAAATAAATAAGTACATGTAGTTATGATAAAAAATTTATAGACATGTACATATATTCTTATAATTGATCTTGTGGTTTTGGATAGGGATCTCAGTTTTAATAATCTAACTGGGGAACTCCCCGATGTCCCAATATCCGACAATTTGAAATTCATGTAAGTTAATGAAACCAAATTTTCTAGATTTATGGAGTTGAGTTCACAATGTCCAGCACACTAATTGCCTGATCCTGCCTTTATCAGCTTTCTAAGTGGCAACTCTCTCAGTGGGAAGATACGAGAATCAATCTTGAAGAAAGGAATTGATGTGTGCGTATCTTATCTCTTGGATATTTATATTGTCATTCTATTTAATGAATCTATGAGCTTTTATCTTTGTCATATGCGTTCAGTATGTATGGTTAATGTGTTAAAAATACCAAAAGGTTTATGTGCGGAAAACACTGAGGGAGGGGTAACCTGTTAGAGCATGACAAAATGAGTAGTTGTGTGCCCAAACAACAGGCAGTAAATGATAGTGATTCTGCTAGTGTAGGGTATTTCAGTATTTGTATGTTTACAAGGGCATTTTGAGTGTTTTGTTTCTGATGCAAATGTAAGCATTCTACTGAACATTTGTATCAGAGAAAGATAGGCTAGTCAATCAACTTGTGTTAGAGCATGATATCATATCAAATACTTTGAGGTGGTAATGAGGGTTGATGCACACAGTCATCATTTTACTCTCTAGTACTAATAGTTGTTTTCGAAGCAAAGATTAATTTATAGAAAGTACATCATCATGCATCTTCCAATTGCTTCATCATTATACAGGAAATTTACCCTTCTTATTCTTACTTGCATCCAGGGATCTTTCATACAATAATTTTACTTGGCCAAGTTCTGAGCAGCCTGCTTGTCGGGAGGCGCTGTCAGTATATTTCACTTTTTTAGTGAAAAAATGATCTGCTCCATTTACTTCTTTGTGTTTCAATATCACATGGTGGATCTAAGTGTTGATATTCGCTTTATTTGTTGTTACTTCACCAGGAATCTAAACTTGAACTTGTTCCGAAGTTCTCCTGTGAAAAGCTACTTGTAAGTTGCTTTTCTTGAATTCTTATTAACATTCTAGCTTAAGGGACAGAGTTCAGCACAATACATCAAGAAGCTTGCACATATATTTTGCTATTTCTAGTGGCATTACGTGGTGTTTAAAATTTATTTAGAAATACAAAACAAAATAATCCGTTCTTTAAGATATTCTCATGAAAACAGCATGCATTGATCTTTAGTAGCGTCTGTACATGCTAATCTGTTTTTTCCTTGAATTAAACTAGGAGTGGAGTTCTTCCATGCAAGGACAATTTCAAATGTGATCGATGTAAGTATGTTATTGAAAATATGATAAGAATATCCTACTTTCAGATTTGTATTTCCAGGTCACTAACTTTTTCTGAGTTTCTTCACTTTTATTCACTCTATTTAAATTGACTTAAAGCAAGGTGTGAATAAACGTGAAGTAAATTGAAATATATATATATATATATCTCCACTCCTTCAATTCTGGAATATGGAATAGTTTGTGTGTTTGTGAGCTAGAAAGTCTATATTATTTCTATTTTTTCAATTTATGCCCTTTGAAAATAGGTTGGAAGAGAAAAATGTAAACTACCCAGATGATTTTGAAATTTGTTAAAAATCTGGGTTCATATTCTAAAATTCAAAAAAAAAAAAAAAAAAAAAAAAGAAGAAATGAATGAAAAGACCATCCCTTGAAGGTCCTTAGAAACTTATTACTTCTATCTTGAAAATTTTCAAAAGCCTCTCATGTGAGGAGGTCATCGATGAAAGTAAACTTGGGATTTGCCTTTTTATAGGAAACTTGAGGATAGGTTCCTGAAATTTGGCCTTCAAATTATTTAAGCAATAGATGAATTTGCCTTTTAATTTTGTCCATATATGAACAATGTCTTAAATCCTATTGCTAAGATAGTCTTTTGACATTTATTTCTCTTCTAGACCGGCACTCTTTCTATATCAATTGTGGTGGACAAAATGTAAAAGTAAATGGCAGCACATTTGAAGGAGATGAAGGAAATGATGGCGGTGCTGCAACCTACTATTTAAATGATAATGCGAGTTGGGGATTTAGTAGCACTGGAGACTTCTTGGATGATAATGATGAACAAAATAGACGTTATATTGCAGATTCAAATTCATCAGTCATGTCTGAATTATACAAAAATGCACGCATTGCTCCAATTTCACTTACTTATTTCGGATATTGTTTAGAAAATGGGAATTATCTTGTGACTCTACACTTCGCAGAGATCCTTTTCACTGATGATAACACATATCACAGCCTTGGAAGGCGCATATTTGATATTTATGTTCAGGTAAATTTATTACAATCTAGACATACTTTTTGGCTGGGAATGCCTGTGAATCACACAATGTGTGCCAAATGATGTTTGGTGGATTGTTGAGATAATCAATGCTGGCTTATGAAAATGCTACATCCATTATTGTTCAAATTTAATTTACCATTTTTTCTTGCATGTGTTTCTAAACATGTGCCGTGTTTCAAGCTATGCTTGTTAGAGCCCATTCTTTGATTCACAAGTTTCAATGGAGTTCACTCCCTTTAGAATATAACATACTAAAAGGGTGCAATGGAATTGTCATGTTTCAGGACAAATTAGTTGAGAAGGATTTCAATATAGAAGCTGAAGCTTCTGGGGTTCTTAAGCCTTTTTCAAAACTATATAACGTCACCATTGCAAATAACATCTTAGAGATACGTTTCAACTGGGCTGGCAAAGGAACTACTGCAATTCCTAGAAGGGGAGTCTATGGTCCCCTTGTTTCAGCTATTTCTGTGGTGGATCCCAGTGAGTGATTTTCTCCTCCTCTTCTTCTACTTTTCTTTTTGACTAATATTATACTGTACTTTGTATTTACTGTCAAAAAAAATATAATATACTATATTTTCTCTTTGATGAACATATAAGAACACTTATTTTTTAAGACAATCAGTTATTTTTCTCTGTGACTAATTGTAATAATTGCTTGATGGGTTCTTTTGTGCAGACTTTAAACCCGAAAAGAAGAATATTGCATCTATTGTTGTTGGTGTTGTCGTAGGATTATGCACCATAGTCTTGGTTTTGGGTTTCCTCTGCTGGAGATACTATGTCAGAAGCAAGAGTGGAAAACAAGCAGGTTTGGGCTTCTATCAAATGGAAATATTTCAACAGAACTTCTGTTTGCTGTTGAATACTTATTCAATGCAAATCGATTATTCTGAGAGCTTTTAAATATGTAATTCAAAGCGATTATTTTGAGGATATTTAGTTACATTGAGATTTATTCAGTAGATTTCATATGAACACTTGATCAGCTAAGTAAATTAGATTTTGCAACACTTATATTTAACCATGTAGGATCTATCTTATTAAAATCATTTTAGAAAAGACAATTTTCAATTTTCCTTTTCTATTTTACTTGAAACTTGGAAGGGTTATTTCATTGAATTATGAAATGTATTTAGCATCTATGTGATTTTATCTTGATGCTTATTTTGCAAATGAATAAGAAATGAACATGAACAAATAAATAATGAATCTGACCATTAGTATAAAGCATTCTTCTCTCTTCCTTTTGGCAGATCTTAAAGGATTAGATCTCCAAACAAATTCTTTTACCTTAAAGCAAATTAAAGCTGCCACTAACAATTTTGATTCGGTGAATAAAGTTGGAGAAGGGGGATTTGGACCTGTTTACAAGGTATACAAGCTAACTTTGGTCACCTAATCATCGCTCTTCATACATAAGTTCCTTTTTATGGTTCTCTAAATATATAGTTATATACTTATATACACCTTTTTTTTATGACGGCATGCAGGGTCTGCTAAGCGATGGTACCATAATTGCAGTGAAGCAGCTCTCTTCAAAATCGAAGCAGGGAAATCGTGAATTCTTGAATGAGATAGGAATGATTTCATGTTTGCAACACCCAAATCTTGTGAAACTGTATGGCTGTTGTATTGAAGGGGATCAACTATTGCTTGTGTATGAATACATGGAAAACAACAGTCTTGCCCGAGCTTTGTTTGGTAAGTTAAATCTAGTGACATTTATGTGATTGATCATATTGGATGAAAAATAAAATTAGGAAATTGATAATTACAAACGGCTAGATAATTATTTAATTTCCCTAGTAATGCTTCTTTGAATGGTTATTTAAAGGTCGCAATAATTGCCAACTGAAACTGGACTGGCCAACAAGGCAAAAGATCTGTCTTGGGATAGCTAGAGGATTAGCTTTTCTTCATGAAGAATCAAGATTCAAAATTGTTCATAGAGACATCAAAGCTACAAATGTTCTACTTGATAGGGATCTAAACCCCAAAATATCTGACTTTGGGTTGGCTAAGCTTGATGAAGAGGAGAAAACCCACATCAGCACTCGAGTTGCTGGAACAATGTACGTCTCTCTAATAAAACTGAGATTGTAAATATTTTCCTTAAGAGTTAACCCATGATGATTTTGATATGCAGAGGATATATGGCACCGGAATATGCACTTTGGGGTTATTTGACCTACAAAGCAGATGTTTATAGTTTCGGAGTCGTGGCTTTGGAAATTGCTAGTGGAAAATACAATATGAGTTATGTGCCAGATGAAAACTGCGCTTGTCTTCTGGATTGTGTAATTCACTGGTTGATGTTTCATGTCCTTTTTTGCCATTTAATGAATAATCAGAATACTTAGGTTGATAAACATAAAACGTAAAAGCATTTTGTGTGTGCAAAGAAACAATATCCATGATGATATTCTCATTTTGTGAACGGTCACTTTAAAATGTGATGCAAAAATGTAGATTTGTTTCAATTGTTATTGCAGGCCTGTCGTTTCCAGCAAAATGGAAAGCTAAAAGAGCTAGTGGATCCAAAGCTGGGGTCAGAATACAAGGAAGAGGAAGCGGAAAGGATGATCAAAGTGTCTCTCCTATGCACCAATGCTTCACCATCAATAAGGCCAACCATGTCCGAAGTGGTTGGCATGCTGGAAGGAACAACTGACATACCAGATGTCATACCGGAAGCAGGTAGTTATAGTCAAGACTTGAGGTTCAAAGCTATAAGAGACCAACGCCGGCTGATGCACAATCAGAGTTTGGAAGGAAGTCAGACCGGTCATCCAACATTAGCCGGGTTTTCTACTTCTGATCAAGACCTCTATGAAATTAGTGAAGAGTCATATTTGAGGTGTCAGATTGAAAACAAGAATTCAGTATCAGAGGTCCAACTTTCGACATCAATGCCTTCGTGGGCCGGCTCTTCGTCAACATCTGGCCGTGATCTTTATGGCATCAATTCCAGTTCCAAGTAATATATAAGTGGTTTTTTCCTCGTATAATTTTGTATGAGAATGAGGAAATTGCCAGGAATACTTACCTTAGTTTCCATAAACAGATAGCATACATGACAGATGACAGAATTTTTTTTTATACTGGAATAGGGCTAATGTGATGATAACTTATATTTGAGTAAAATTGTATTTATTTTTTCAAGAGCCATACTTCAATAAAGTTAAGTGTTATTTGTCCCTTGTATATATATATTTTTTTCTTTTTCAAAACGTCAATGAATAATGTATTGATGTGAACTAAATATCGTTAACTCAACAATTAACACACTAACACACAAAATAGGAATACTGGTTTATTTAAGACAAATAGATGACAAACTTTGTCATCTCACACGAAACGCAGCGATAGAGGGACTGGAAGATGCCACAGGGTCGATTCCTCAAAACCCAACTCTTCCAAATCTTTAAACAAGAAATCTGGAAAGTCAATCTAGAATATGACGGTAGAAAATAAAAAAACACTCTGACCTCTTTCTCCTGATGCATCCACTATTTAAAGTAAAACTTTGACAGACTTAACTTAATAGACTTAAAGTCCTAAGACTTATTAAATGAACCTAAGTCCCAAGACTCATTAGATGAACCTCTTAGTCTCCCAAGGATATTTTGTAAAAACCAATATTGACTGATATTGGACTCTTTGAAAATCTAAGAGTCTGATTTCCATCATTCCCTCCCGGTTAAAAAGAACTCGACTCCGCGTGAGTTGCCATCTTTGCTGCTTGGCACTTCTCAGCATCAATCTTCATAAACTCTTCTTCACTTATCCATGAATTTTCACAATCAGGTCTTCCCATCCATTTCACAAGAAAGCGAACATACGAACCAGCTCTGGTTTTCATCTCTCGCACCTGGATAACTGCTTCAATAACTTCAGCTTCATTAGTAGGAATCTGTTTTGCAATGTCTTTTTCAACCTCATTGGCTTCAATAGCTGAATCCCTACGAAAAGTATAAAGATCAGCTACATTAAATATCGGAGATATGTTTAATCCTTGTGGCAACTCCACTTCATAAGCATTCTCTCCAAATTTGCGAATTATCCTGCATGGTCCGATCTTCTTGCCCTTCAACTTATGATAAGTTCCTGTAGGAAACCTCTCTTTTCTTAAGAACATCATAACAAAATCTCCAACTTGGTATTCTTTAAACCGCCTATGCTGATCTTTCTCTTCTTTGTAACGCTGGTTCATCTCAATTAATTGTCGCCGAACATTTTCCTGAACTTCCTTCAAATTCTCTGCAAAAGCAATAGCATCATCACTAACACGTGAATGATTCGACATGTCAGCAAGGTCTGCAATGTGGTTTGGATTATGCCCATATATTACTTAAAAAGGACTTTTCCCTGTGATTCTGTTTACAGAGCTGTTATAAGCAAATTCAGCCGGTGCCAAAATTAAATCCCATTGTTTGATATTGTCTTTTGCAAGACATCTCAACAAATTTCCCAAACTCCGATTCACTACCTCCGTTTGGCCATCTGTTTGTGGGTGAAATGCACTGCTGTATTGTAGCCATTAGCTTCCATAAAGTCCTCCAAAAATGGCTAAGAAATTTTACATCACGATCTGATGTAATTGTTTTTGGTACTCCATGTAATCGAACCACCTCTCTAAAGAAAAGATTTGCAACATGGGTTGCATCCAAGGCCTTTTTGCAAGCAATAAAATGTACCATTTTAGAGAAACGATCAACCACAACTAGCACAGAATCCATACCTCTTGCTGTCTTTGGCAAACCCAACACAAAATCCATGCTAACTTCGGTCCATGGTGCTGTAGAATGTACAGACCAATATTCTGCTTCTGACCTTTGGAAACTTGGCATGTATGACACCTATCAACATGTCTATACACATCGCGCCGCAAAGTAGGCCAAAAATATCTTTCAGCCACCAAATGCAATGTCTTGCTTCTTCCAAAGTGTCCCTTTAGACCACCACCATGTAATTCTCCAATCAACAACTCCCTTAAAGAGCCTTCTGGAATGCATAATCTAACACCCTTGAATAAGTAACTATTGTTGATTACAAATTCAGCACATACTTTATTATCTTTGGCTGCATGTTTCTCAAGTATTTCTTGAAAATATGGGTCTTCCTTGTATTTTTCTCTGATCACCTCCAATCCCACAACACTAGTGATCATTGTTTTCAATAAATAAACCCTTTTGCTCAATGCATCAGCCACCTTGTTTTGACAACCAGCCTTGTGTCGTAGCATGAATGTGTATTCTTGCAAAAATCCTACCCATTTCACATGCCTCCGGTTCAGCTTCTTTTGACTGTTGATGTGCTTCAAAGCCTCGTGGTCAGAATTTAGAATGAACTCCCTCTGAATTAAATAAAGCCGCCAAAACTTCAAAGCTTGAACAATGGCATAAAATTCAACATCATAAGTTGAGTAATTCAGCCGAGCCGAATTGAGTTTTTCACTAAAAAATGCAATTGCTCGCCCTTCTTGACTCAAGACAGCTCCAATACCAACCTTTAATGCATCACAATCCACTTCAAAGATTTTACCAAAATCCGGTAGAGCTAGGACGGGTGCTTGCGTCATCCTCCTTTTGATCTCTTTAAAGCTCTCTTCCGCTTGTGAATTCCAGCTGTATTTTCCACCCTTAAGACACTCTGTAATTGGAGCCATGACACTATTGAAATTCTTAATAAATCTTCTATAAAATGTGGCCAACCCGTGAAAACTTCGAATTTCAGTTAATGTTTTTGGAGTTGGCCAGTTGATAATAGCTTGTACCTTGATTGGATCAACCCCGACACCTTTAGCAGAGACTACAAAACCCAAAAACTCCAACATGTCAACCATAAACACACATTTTTTTGAGTTAGCGTAAAGTTGATTCTGCCTTAAAAGCAGAAGGACAACCCTTAAATGTTGGATGTGAGCCTTAGAATCTTTGCTGTAAATCAATATGTCATCAAAGTAGACGACTACAAACTCCCCGATACATGGCTTGAGAACTTGATTCATGAATCTCATGAAAGTACTTGGGGCATTTGAAAGACCAAATGGCATAACCAGCCATTCGTAGAGCCCTTCCTTCGTTTTGAAAGTTGTTTTCCACTCATCCCCTTCTCGAATTCTGATTTGGTGATAGCCACTTTTCAAATCAATTTTTGAAAAGACTTGAGAACCCGACAGCATGTCGAGCATGTCATCCAATCTTGGAATTGGAAACCTGTATTTGATGGTGATTTTATTTATCGCCCTGCTATCCACGCACATTCTCCAAGTTCCATCCTTCTTCGGTGTAAGCAAAGCAGGTATAGCACATGGACTTAAACTTTCCCGAATAAAGCCCTTAGTCAAAAGTTCCATAACCTGTCTTTATAGCTCCTGGTGCTCATTTGGACTCATCCTGTAGTGAGGTAAATTAGGAAGGGTGGCTCCTGGAATCAAGTCAATGCGGTGTTGTATATCCCTTAATGGTGGTAAACCATTAGGCAAGTCACACTACAAGAAAATAGGGGCTTAGTTGACAGTTAAAAACTGTCAAGAATGGAATTCTTGATAGTTTTTAAAACTGTCAAGGAAGCCCCTATCAAGGAAAGTAATGACAGTTTTTAACTGTCAAGAGTTATATTTATTTTTATTTTTTTAAAATTTCATTATTTAATAGTTAATTGTAATATTTAATTAAATAATATTTTTTATATTTATAACAACCACCTCACTCATTGCCACCGGCCACCCACCACCGGCCGGACTACCGGAGCACCGCCGTCGGCCACCACCCGCCGGAGCACCGCCGCCGCCGCCATCCTCATCGGAGCACCGCCGTCGCCCATCGTCGTCGGTCACAACCTGCCGGAGCACCGCCACCGGCCACCCATCGTCGGTCTCTGCCACTGGACGGACCACCGCCGGCACCGTCGTCGGAGCATCGCCGGCGGTCACCATCCGTCGGCCACCACCTACCGAGCACCGTCGCCGGAGCACCTCCGCCGGCCACCACCACCGCTTGTGTCAATAATGACAATTATTTGCCATTGGTGGGAGGTCTCAAGTTCAAGTCCTTTACCACTTGACCACTTCCCCTTATATGTTACAATTGTACAATATTTATATATAAACTATATAAGTTTTAGAAATAAAAAAGATTTTTCAACTAATCAAAATTCTAATTTTCACAACAGACATATATTTAAAAATATTTATTAAAACTTTTAATGAAATTATATTTTTTTTAAACATATATAATTGAATTATTGGTCAATACTCTATGGTCACGTTTGGTTATATGGTGGAATGATAATCGGAATGGTAATGGTAATGGGAATGAGAATGCAAAGGAAAGGAAAACTAAATTTTTGTTTGGTTGGAACTTTAGAATTAGTTTCTGAATTAGTATTATTTTGTTTGGTTAACAATGGAATGGAATAGAGTTAACTGTATTTTGACCAAAATACCCCTAATTATATCATGTATAATAATTATAATATATTATTTTTGGAAATGAGCTGAGGTTATTTTTGTAATGGAGTTGGGGCATATGAGGGTATTTATGGAATATAAATTTTAGTTTGGAATGGAATGTCTTTCCATTGGTTTTTGGATGGAATGTCCATTCCACCAAAAAGGTGGAATCCCCATTCTAATGGAATCACCATTCCATTGCATTTTAACAAACTAATTAAACGAATGGAATGGCTTTCTTTCCATTCCATCCAACCAAACATGGCATATACGAGACTCGTGATATCAGTTGTAATAAGCATGATTTTGAATACAACTTTCACTACATGGGAGATATTTCTCAACATGCATCATATAATGTAATGAACAAATGTAAGACTTAGATTACTAATTTATATGGGTAATTAGATTATTAACGTGTCTCTTAGTATGAAACAGCAGGGTGCAAAATAAATAAACAATTTTTTTAAAATTTTTTTTTTGAATTTTTTAAAAGTAAATGATTTAAAAGTAAATTTATTAAATTTAAAATTTTACTTATCCAATATCGGTTTGTCCAAAAACCGATATCTTACTGTAAAATAAATCCATATCGGGATTTTGTTTGGTGTTGAAAATATGAAGTAAAAGTTTAAAAAAATTATTAAAGATAAAAAAAAAAATTATATATTATGAATGTTTTAAAATATATAATATAATATAATATAATATAATATATATGTATAATATATATATGTATAATATAAATACATAATATATATTATTTAATAAATATATAATATATATTATTTAATATAATAATATATAATATTTATATATTATATAAATATTATAAATATATATTATTATTATATTATTAGATGTGATTTAATTTGCTATAAATATATATATTATATAAATATTATAAATATATATTATTTAATAAATATATAATATATATTATTTAATAAATATATAATATATATTATTTAATATATCTATATATATATTATATTATAAAACATTCATAATATATAATTTTTTTCATTATCTTTAATAATTTTTTTAAACTTTTACTTCCTATTTTCAACACCAAACAAAATCCTGATATTGATTTATTTTACAGTAAGATATCGGTTCTTGGGCAAACCGATATTGGATAAGTAAAATTTTAAATTTAATAAATTTACTTTTAAATCATTTACTTATAAAAAATTCAAAAAAAATAATTTAAAAAAAATTGTTTATTTATTTTGCACCCTTTTGTTTCATACTAAGAGACACGTTAATTATGCAATTACCTATATAAATTAGTAATTCGAGTCTTACATTTGTTCATTATATTGCAAGATGCATGTTGAGAAATATCTCCTCTGTAGTGAGAGTTGTATTCCAAATCATGCTTATTGCAATTGATGTCACGAGTCTCCTATATGCCATGTTTAGTTGGATGGAATGGAATGGAAAGAAAGCCATTACATTCGTTTGGTTTGTTAAAATGTAATGGAATAGATTCCATTGGAATAGGGATTCGACCATTTTGGTTGAATAGGCATTCCATCCAAAAACCAATGGAATGCCCTTCCATTACAAACTAAAATTTTTATTCTATAAATACCCTCATATGCCCCAACTCAATTCCAAAAATACCCTCCTTTACAAAAATAATAATAATATTATTATTATTATTATATATATATATATATATATATATATATATATATATATATATATATATATATGTACATATATTATATTATTATATATATTATTATAATGTATAAAACGATATATAAACAAATATAATATAATATATATTATTATAATGTATAAAACGATATATAAACATATATAATATATATAGTATATTATATTATTATTTATATTATATATATTATACTATTATATATTATATTATATTATATAGTATATATAATATTAATATATTAATATATATATGTATTAATATATATTATATATATTATATATTATATATATTATATTATTATATATATTTATAATATATATATTATTATATGTATTATATATTATATATATTATATATTACTATATTAAATAATATATATTATATATTTATATTATATTAATAATATATAAAAAAAATGTTAGTTATTTGTTGACAGTTTTTTAACTGTCAACAAACAAATATATTTTTATATATTATATTATTATAAACATATATAATATAATATATTATATATTATATATTTAATATATATGTATTATATTAAAATGTTAGTTATTTGTTGACAGTTAAAAACTGTCAACAAACCTAAAAACTGTCAAGGATTGTTGACAGTTAAAAACTGTCAACAAATAACTGTCAATAATGCCCTATTTTCTTGTAGTGTCAGCTGGTATTACATCTTGAAATTCATCTAACAGCCCTTTGACGACTCTTGGTGCAGTTTGAATTTTGCTTTCTTCCTTTCCAACAAGAACAAAAATAACTCCCGCTTGCATGCTTTCTTCTACAGAATCATTAAAACCCAAAAGAGAAGCTGCAGCAGATTCATTTAGCAACATTATCTCTCATAGGCTTTAGAACAAGCTTCTTCTTACCCAATAAAAAAGAATAAGTGTTTTTGTCACCGTGATGGACTGTTTTTCTATCAAATTGCCAAGGGCGTCCAAGAAGAATGTGACAAGTATCCATCGGTACAACATCACACCATACCGACTCCTTATAAGAATCTCCAATTGAAAAATTGACAAAACATTTTGAAGACAATTACCTCATTTCCCTTGTTGAACCAGAGAATACGATACGGCTGCGGATGCTTGTTGATCTTTAGGTTCAGCTTCTCCACCATTTCTTGAGAAACCAGATTTTCGCTACTTCCGCCATCAAGAATCAAATTACAGAGTTTTCCATTTGAAGTGCAACGAGTTCGAAAAATATTTTTGCGAAGCCAACTGTCTTTTTCCATAACCGGTGGTGCTAGCATTGTCCAGCTTATGACAAGAACATCTCCAAAAGCGTCACCCTCAATTCCCTCTTCTTCATCATCGTTATCCTTATCTCCTTCATACTGACTTTCTTCTCCCTCTATCTCTTGTTCCTCATCGTCATCATTTTCAACAAGATTAACTCGTGCGTCAGTCTTTCTTTTTGGACATTCATTAGATCGATGACCCAATTCAGAACATCTATAGCACTTGATCGCCCATTGTCCCTGAGTATTGCTTCTTGGTTGTGTTACCCCTCCACTGTTGGTAGTAGGACGTGTAGCGGCTGCTGTTCTTCCTCCTCGTGTACTATTATTTGTTTTACTAGTTTCACCACTGCTGCGTTCAGTTCCAAGTTTCTTTGAAGAACCTCGATTAAGTTGGGCTTCAATTTTAAGAGCAAGCTGATAAGCATCATTTACTTTAAATGGGTGGTGAAGACTTACTTGGTCTTGGATTGCCAATCGAAGACCATTCACATATCTACCAACGCGTTGTGTCTCACTTTCAACCAAGTTGCTCCTTAATGTTATTCTATGGAACTCTTGTGTGTACTCCTTCACGGTCTTCTCTCGTTGCCGCAAGTTCTGCACCTTTTGATACAGTGTCTCCTCATAATCTCGAGGCAAAAATTGAGCCTTTAACTTTTCTTTCATCTTGTCCCATATTCTGACCTTTTCTTTTCCTCTGACTTCCCTATCATTCTGATAATGTTTCCACCAGGTAGAGGCTGGTCCTCTCAACTTTGCCCTAACAAGCTTGACTTTCCTCTCTTCTGGTACTTCTTTCCAATCAAAATAACTTTCAAGGCTGTCCACCCAGTCAAGATATTCCTCTGCTTCCATGTCACCATCAAATTCTAAAATTTTAACTTGAACACCATATTCTTTGGAGTTTTGCAGAGCACGCACTATGCGATCTTCCCAACGTTGTGGCCTCCTTTGATGACGAGCAGGCTGCCTGAAATTATCAAACCCATCATCACTAGAATTCCGATTTTCTCCTTCAGATACCGGACTGATTTCATCTTCTGCTCCATTTACATGAATACCATTGTTTCCATTACCATTCCCCGAAATATTAACGACTTGTGCAACCATAGTAGTGAGATTCTGCAGCTGGTCCTGTAGTGCTTGAAACATCTCATGAGTGACGTAATTTCTTGCCCTTCGACCGCGATTTCCTCTTCCACGTTCAGCCATTTATACCCAAGATAATTCGATCTCACAGAAAGTAACAGCCCAAAGAAAGAACTTGCTCTGATACCAATTTGATGTGAACCAAATATCGTTAACTCAACAATTAACACACTAACACACAAAATAGGAATACTGGTTTATTTAAGACAAATAGATGACAAACTTTGTCCTCTCGCGCGAAACGCAGCGATAGAGGGACTGGAAGATGCCACAAGGTCGACTCCTCAAAACCCAACTCTTCCAAATCTTTAAACAAGAAATCTGGAAAGTCAATCCAGAATATGACAGTAGAAAATAAAAAAACACTCTGACCTCTTTCTCCTGATACATCCACTATTTAAAGTAAAACTTTGACAGACTTAACTTAATAGACTTAAAGTCCCAAGACTTATTAAATGAACCTAAGTCCCAAGACTCATTAGATGAACCTCTTAGTCTCCCAAGGATATTTTGTAAAAACCAATATTGACTGATATTGGACTCTTTGAAAATCTAAGAGTCTGATTTCCATCATGTATCATTAAGGGTTTTATTATTATTTTATGTTCATTAATTACCAAATAAGCTCAACTAACAAGTTATGCTGAACAGGAATCTTTACCCATGTTATAAATGAAAGAAGAAAAATGAAGAAAGTATATAACAAAGATCGAAGAGGTAGAGAAGTTTTTGTGTTTCTTCATACATTTTCAGTCAAAATGGAGGCCTATAAGCATCGGCCTAGTAATCGACTTAAGTGTCGACATCAAATTACAAATTTTGAAATTCATCGAGTTAATAATTCGGATAATTCGGGGTTTAATGGAGGGAACTTGCATGTCTCAAAGCCACGACCTCAAGATTAGAGGTTTGAAGAAAAGGGACGTGACTCGAATCCATGTTCTTAACGGTTTAGGTGTCGAAGATATATGTAAAAGTTTAAGCATATTACATTATCTCTTAGCAAGGATAGGTAATGCACCTCCCTTCTACATTAGTGATGAGAGGTTCAAATCTCACCATGCGTGGAGAGTTTTCTACTTTTCTCCCTGGTTTTTATGAGTAAATATTCAGATCGCATATATATTATTTGATCTCAACAAGTCCCGACAATCCTATTATAATACCTCCAGAAAGGATGCTTAGTTAATTTTCTCTTCGCTCTCTTTATTAATTTTTTCTTTTCTTCTACATATAACAGCGCTGCTAGCTTATGATGGGAAAGCCTCGACGGCATTGTTGCATGACTGAGTGTGAAATGCCCAGGTAGTGCACCGCCGGTGCCGCTTGGGCCTTGTGACACCTTCGTTGGGCAGGGCACATAATCGTTTTTAAAATTTCTAAAGGAGGTCAACTCTTCTGCTTAGGGGTAGGCGTTTAATGGATCGATTCATTTTTCAATAGAACCGATAAAAAATTGATAAAGTTCGGTTTCTAAAAATATGAACCGATCCAATAAAATTTACAAATGTCAACCGATAAAAAACCAACCGAATTGAACCGGTTCGGTTCGGTTCAGTTTTTTCGATTTTGGTCGTATTGGGCCAAATTCATGGGCTTTAATTAGTGCACATATTTTCATATTTTAATCATTTTGGGCATTTGACAAAATTAAATTATGGGCTTTAACAAATTGAAAAAATACTAGTTTAAAATAGGGGGAATTGCACAAACATCCCTTGAGGTTTGATAAAATTGCACGAATATGGCAGTTTTGACCATATACGCACAAACTTCCCTTAACATTTGAAAATTGTTGCACAAACATCCCCTACCGTTAGATGGATCCGTTAGTCAATGGTCAAATGTGTAAAAAGTCCAAAATACCCTATATTTTTATTTTAAACATTATTAAAAATTCAAAAATAAGATCAAAAATATTAAAAAATCTTTTAGAAAATATGAATGTATCTTAAATCAGAAAGTTGGAAAAAAAAATCCATCTTCAAAAAAAAAAAATTGTTTGTGCAATTCCCCCTTGATTTTAAATAAATTTAAAATTTAAAAATTATTTATTAGTAAATTGTTTTAAAAACTATTTTTTTATTTGTAAAGATGATTTATTTTTTTCAGGTTTCAGATTTAAGATACATTTATGTTATCGATTTTTTTTAAAAATATTTTTTATCTTATTTTTTAATTTTTTTAGTTTATTTAAAATAAAAATAAAAGGTATTTTAGACTTTTTACACTGTTGACCATTGACTAACAGAAAGGGATGTTTGTGCAACAATTTTCAAATATTAAGGGAAGTTTGTGTGTATATGACCAAAACTGCCATATTTGTGCAATTTCATCAAATCTCGAGGGATGTTTGTGCAATTCTCCCTTTAAAATAATATTTAGCAAAAGAAACAAAGAAAAAAAATACATATTATGTGACACACTTTCATAGTTTTATAGTTTCATGGATCATTGAACATTAAACTAGGTTTTTTTTTTTTATATATATAAGTTGGATCTCGGTTTGGTTTTTTGGTTTGTGATAGCGTACCGGGAAAAAATCCGATCCAATCGGTTTTCCAAAAAATGAACCGACTAGCATAAGAAAACCGAAAAAAAACCGATTGGATAAGTTCGGTTCAGTTTATTGGTTTTTTGCCCACCCCTACCTCTGCTGGAGATTGGGAGCTCCATTGAAGGAGATACCAAAACAAAATCCCACCAAAAAAATCTTCTTCAGCAAAACCCCTCTTGATTCTCTCATGGATCTATCATTTTCCCACCTCTCCAAAACTTCAGATTCCTCTCCAGAAAAACCCGATTGGGTTTTTTAAATTGTAAATTTTTTTACCAACAAGCGAAACTCTCTTGTTTCTTCGTCTACGAGACGCAAGATATGGGTTCCCGAATCCAGATCTCTGAAAGCAAAAACAACACCATTTTTTGTGTCTTTTGTTTCTGGTTTGGTTTTGGTTGCTCATTCCAGAGACTCTGCAGAATCATTTATTGTTGATTGAAAGAGAGAGAAAGGGGACACTATAATCAAGCCTTTCTCTTTTTTGTTTTTGGTGGATTGAATTTTTTTTTTGTTCTCCTCCCCAGATCTTCATGAAGATCATCGATGGTCTCCAATGATGATGATGATGATTGTGAAGGAAGAAAATGTTGATGGTGATTGATAAAGAAGAAGATGAAGATCTAAGTTTCCAGATCTGGAAAGAAAAAGTTGTTTACTTTTGGTTTTATCTTTAATTGATGTTATTAATGATGATTGACTAAGAAATTTATTTACTGAACAGATTGCACTCAACCTCCCTGGGTTTTAGTTTCTTGCACAAAGAAACAACTTTATCATTAATTGACACTCACACCCCCTGCCGCTAGGTCAAACTTAACCGTTGACTAATTGTTACCTATAAAAGACTAAACTACCCCTAATCCAAAAAAAAAAAAAAACCACCATCTTCAACCCAAACCCAGAAAATTAACCCAAACCAAACCACCACCAAATCCACACCCAAACCACCACCAATTTCCAGATTTAGAATCAAATCCTAAACACCACCATTATCTCTTTCTCTCCTATCACCGTCGCTCCCCTATCATCCTCTTCAACATCATCAAACCCCATCATCAACAACAAATGATCACCAATCTGGTTATTACACGGCTTCAGTTGCGATCCAGTAACAAGAACGATGGGGGAGCGACGATGAGAGGAGAGAAAAATGATTTTGCAGAGATGTTTCAAAGAGATTATCGGCAGAGCAAGCTTTGAGTAAGTGATTGTCTAATTGTTTTTTTTTTTTGTTTTTTTTATTTATTTTTATATGTATTACTCTGTTCTATTTGGTTGATGAGAAAATTGAGTCTTTAATTATTAAACATATTTACTTTGTGGGTTTTGCTTACTCTGTTTTGTTAATTGTAAATGCAGGGCATCCATGGATCTTAAATGGAGGAGAAACAGCTTCAATGGACTAAAAAAAAAATCAAAAAAAAAATAAAATAAAAGCTTTTGTAACATAGCTTATCGGTGAAGACTGTACCTATTCTTTAATGATCTCTATAGACAAAAGACGGATCCGGAGTGAGAGAAAAGGCAGTTAAAGAGAAGCGTCCCCACATGAGTTCCGCTATGCTATTAAAACTAGCTTGTTTTCTGTGTTTTTTTTTTTTTTGTTAATGTTTTGGAGACGTTTTTTTTAGATAGAGAGAGGTTGAGAGAATCATCGTCCCAAGTCTTTCCCCGCCTTTACTTTTGTTATACCCTAAAAACAGGCCAAAGTCTGATAAAAAGCCTAAACCTCAAAGAAAAGTCCCACCAACGAAGGAAACTGCTCCGGCCCATTTAACAAAAAACCCAACAGACCATTCTCAAAAGAGCCTCATCCAGCCGAAGGACACGAACGTCTTCAGACATATCACTCGGGCACATTTATATATTAAACTAAGTCTCCACCGCCTATATCGAAGGAAGAGCTTATCCTCCCTAACAACACGTCGAAATCTTCAAATAAGCAGGTGTCAAATGGTCATTCGATACAGAATAGGCTCCCGCCCAAGCTACCTAAAATCTGTCAACCTAGGATACTCGAGTATGGTTATTCGAACACGCTTTCGAAGAGTATAAATACAGGGGTTAAAACCCAATAGAAGGGAGAACTTTTTTTCCAGTTTGGAAGACAAGTTTATATTTAAGCTTTGTATCCTCAGTATTCGGAAGAATCAATTGCAACTCAAATATAGATCGCATAAATATTGTTCATTAATTGTATGTTCGACTCCGACTTTCAATTACTAAATTCTATCGAAAACAATTGGCGCTAGAAGGAGGGGGAGAATCCAATTTCGAAGAAATCTTAAAAACGAAGCCTATGAATCCGTCGGACCACATAAGTAAGGATCCGAGGGGTTTCACCACCGTCACCACCGACCCAGCTATCGAAAACCCAGCCCTTGGGCCTCGGGAATCCAATGTTCCACAGGTCACTCTAACTCCACCACCATCCGATACACAGACCCTCCCGAGTCTTTCACCACAAGGACTGCAGGAAGCAAATGCACATCTACAGCAGCTCATGAAAATCATGGGGGGAGTTTTTCAAGTCCCTCCTCTCGTCTATCGCACCCCGAGGAGCCAGGCGATTTTAGCTCCATACGGAGTACAAATCGAGGACCCTCCCTAAGGAGACAGGATAGACAAAGGAAATGCAGTAGCAGAAGAGCGTAGCAAGTCACAGTCCTGGTTCAGACACTCAGATGAGGAAAGCTCCCGCTCGACTCGGACAAAAAGGAAAGATCAAAGAACAACCAACGAGCGGGAGGAGGAGGAAAGTGTCTCCCACAAGCGATACGATGGCCGACGAGGTCGAACGTCCCGAAAGACCAGAACCCCACCTAGAACCAGCGGGTCTCCACCCAAAGCAAGCAGAGTCCCAGAAAATAGGAAAAATCCTTCTGCTCACCGACGCCTCCATTTTGATCGATCGGTCGGAAAGGACCCGGAATATATGCAGGAAATACGACAAATCAGAGACGACATGCAAAGGATGGAAAGAAATCACTGCGAGATGCGAGACTCGATACGATCACCTGGCACCCACCATGGACCATTCACGGAGGAGGTTTCAGAAAAGTCTTTCTCAAGGAATTTCAGAATACCGAATATTGAACAATACACGGAGGAGCGAGACCCAATAGAGCATGTTAGCCGGTTTGTCACCTTAATGGCCACTCAGACTCATGAGGATCGCCTATTATGCCAAGCATTCCCAATAACCTTCGGAGATTTAGCGGGAAGTTGGTTTCGACAATTACCCCAAAATAGCATCAGCAGTTTCAGTCAACTCAGCCAGGCTTTCACACAACAGTTTATGGGAAGCCTCCAACGAAAAAAATCTTTGGCTCATCTTTCAAGTTTAAAGCAAGGAAAGAACGAGACAATTCGAGAATACCTAGCCCGTTTTAACAAAGAAGCGGTTAGGATAGAAGATTTCAATGACATAGCAGCCGTTAACGCCTTCAGCAACGGCCTTCAGAGCAGTTCCTTTTCGTTCCGATTAAGACGATAGAGGCCCTCTATGTATCCAGAATTAGTCGAAATAACGGCTGAATAAGCTCGGGCAGATGAGGAAGAGGTAGCCCAAGGTGGGACCCTGGTGCATGGTGCACGTCCTGAAAGGGGAGAAGGATTAAGAATTGATGCAGCCAAAACGGGACAGAAGGAAAGACGTCTTGATCGAAACAATGGAAGTAGGAGGTTCGACACCCGGGATGGAAGAGATTACCTGAGAAGTAAGTATTTGGCCTACACCCCACTCACACAGGATGTAGAAAGCATATTCACAATAGCCCAAGAAAAGGGAATACTTCGCTGGCCCCAGAAGATGAGCGCCCCCCCACACAAATGACCTACGGAAAAGTATTGTCAATTCCACCGTGATCATGGTCATGAAACGTCGAAATGCTTCCAACTAAAAGAACACATTGAAAGTCTAATTAAAGAATGACATCTGAAAGATTACTTGATCAAGAAGGATGATGGCCGAGGGTTGAAAACAGACGAAAGAAGAGATCTACCTCAAAAAAGCCCCCGAAAAGGAAGTCCGATTCACACGATTTCGAGAGGACCAAACATTGGTCATAGCAACCGGGAAAGGAAAGCCGAGATAAGGGAGGTTTCGGGAAAAGAGATCAATCTCACAGAGCATACCCGAAAGAAGTCAAAGGAAGGATGGAGCCCAATCTCTTTTCGACCCGAGGATGCTAAAGGATACGACGCTCGTCCCAATGATGGTATAGTTGTGGAGTTACAAATCGGGCATAGAGATGTCCGAAAGATCCTGATCGATAACGGTAGTTCTGCAGATATTCTAAGTGAATCGGTTTTCCAACAATTAGGTTTCCCGGTTAAAGAAGTGCTCCAGCTAGACGAACCATCAGCCACTGGGGGGAAGAAGCAAACATTGATCAAACGAGGAATGCCCATCGAAAATACGGCCGAGAGTCCAACGGAATTCACTTTGGATCCAAGGGAGCCAGCCAACAAAGATCAAGAAGAGGAAATTGAGCCAACAGATAATATTGAACTCAATCAAAGCATGCCCGAGAGAGTGGTTAAAATAGGGAGCCACTTGAGCCCCCAATTGAAAGCTAGACTCGCAGCCTTCCTGATAGAATATGCTGACGTCTTCGCTTGGGACCACGGGGATATGATAGGCATTGATCCAAGTATAATCACTCATAGTCTATCAGTCAGACGAGACGCTCACCCAGTGACCCAGAAAAGAAGATGTTTTAACTCAGAAAGAAACGCAGCAGTTAGGGAAGAAGTAAAAAAGCTTTTCGCAGCCGGATCTATCCGGGAAGCAACTTATCCAGAATGGGTTGCCAATGTCGTCTTGGTAAAGAAAAAGAACGACACTTGGAGGATGTGCATAGATTTTACGGATCTTAACAAAGCCTGTCCGAAGGATGGTTTCCCTCTCCCGAGGATTGATCGATTAGTGGACGCTACCTCCGGGCACGAATTATTAAGCTTTACGGACGCCTACTCAGGTTATAACCAAGTAAAAATGAACGGCCCAGACGAATAAAAAACAATGTTCATCACTGACCAAGGATTATACTGTTACAGGGTCATGCCTTTCGGACTTAAAAACGCGGGTGCGACATACCAGCAGTTGGTAAACCGGATGTTTGCTGACCAGATAGGTCGGACGATGGAAGTTTATGTTGATGACATGTTAACAAAAAGCCTGACGGCCGAAGGACACATCGATGCACTCCGACAAACGTTCGCTACCATCAGGCAATTTGGAATGAAATTAAACCCAGTCAAATGCGTTTTTGGTGTCCGAGCAGGAAAATTCCTCGGTTTTGTCGTACATCAGCGAGGCATCGAAGCAAACCCAAACCAAATAGAGGCTCTGATTACAATGAAGCCTTCTCGAACTTTGAAGGAATTCCAGCGGCTGACCGGATGTCTCGCCGCACTGAGCCAGTTTATATCGAAATCAACAGATAAATGCTTGCCTTTTTTTAAAGCCCTAAAAAAGGGCAAGGCAATAGAGTGGACACAGGAATGCGAGGTAGCTTTCCAGCAGCTAAAAATATACCTCGGCACAACACCACTACTGTCAAAGCCAATCATGGGAGAAAACCTTCTCCTATATCTATCAGTTTCCACAGTCGCGACAAGTTCAGTCCTCGTCCGAATAAAAGAAGAATCTCAGAGGCCAGTATATTATACAAGCCAAGCATTAACCGATCCCCAAACAAGATATTCAGAGGCAGAAAAAATGGCACTAGCACTGATCGTGTTTGCCAGGAAACTTAGGCCATACTTCCAAGCTCATCCTATCACAGTCTTAACCAATTGCCCACTACGGCAGATTTTACAAAAACCAGAAGTCTCAGACCGACTGACAAAATGGGCCATAGAATTGGGAGAATTTGATATCGAATATAAACCAAGGTCGTCTATCAAGGGACAAGCCGTATTCGACTTCATAGCAGAATTTTCAGAACCTACAGTCAATATGAGATTGGCCGAGGCCGACGATCTACAAAGTAATTACCCGTGGAAACTCCACGTTGACGGATCATCGAATACACATGGAAGTGGGGCAGGAATGGTAGTAACCACCCCTGAAAATGATCAGATAGAATGTGCTCTCCAGTTCGATTTTAAAGCAACAAACAATCAGGCTGAGTATGAAGCACTTTTAGCAGGAATGAGGGTCGCCACGGCATTAGGGGCCAACCGAATAGACGTATACAGCGATTCTCAACTAGTCGTCAACCAAATCCTTGACGAATATGAGGCCAAGGAAGAAGGAATGACAGCCTATCTAGCCTTAGCAAAACAAGCCATCAGACGCTTCAAAACTTTCCGGATCACTCAGATTCCCAGGGCTGAGAACAATCACGCGGACGCGCTCTCCAAACTAGCCTCTGCCACTAATGCCATCATCACTAAAACAATCTCAGTAACGTACTTACAATTACCGAGCATCCACTCCGACAATCGACTGCTAGTCTCCGAAATCGGCCCAACAGAAACAAATTGGATGACACCGATCAGATCTTTTCTAATAAACGGTCGAGTCCCAGAGGACAAAATTAAAGCCAGAAGACTCAGATATCGCTCGGCCAGATATACAATGATTTCCGATGAGTTATACAGAAGAGGTTTCTTAAAAATATTGCAGCGTTGTGTGGGACCAACAGAGGTGGAAATTATTTTAAATGAAATTCATGCAGGCATATGTGGCAACCACACGGGCCAACACAGTTTAGCTCAAA
Source organism: Acer yangbiense (assembly GCA_008009225.1). Taxonomy (NCBI): domain Eukaryota; kingdom Viridiplantae; phylum Streptophyta; class Magnoliopsida; order Sapindales; family Sapindaceae; genus Acer; species Acer yangbiense. The sequence continues at coordinate 11,678,268 of CM017773.1, forward strand.
GTAATGAGACAGGGATTCTACTGGCCAAAACTATTTGACGACGCTAAAAGGGTAGCAACGAGTTGTGACAAATGTCAAAGGATAGGAGATAATATCAAGCAACCACCTGAATGGCTCAGAATGATGGTATCGGCACACCCTTTCGATCGTTGGGGAATTGATCTAATCGGCCCAATGCCAACAGCAAAGGGTCGGGCAAAATATGCTATTGTGGCGGTAGACTATTTCACAAAATGGGTTAAAGCAAAAGCACTCGTTCAAATAATCGAGGAAAAAACCACGGACTTCATCAGAAAATCGATCATTTACCGGTTTGGTGTTCCAAATGCCATAGTCACAGATAATGGAACACAGTTCGATAACGCCAATTTCTGAAAGTTTTGTGACGAGTGGAATATCAACTGCCTGTTCGCTACCCCGGCACACCCGCAAACCAACGGGCAAGTAGAAGCAATAAATAAAATCATCAAACACAACATCAAAGCTAAACTAGATGTCAGGAAAGGGTGTTGGGTAGATTTATTACCCGAAGTTTTATGGGCATACAGAACGACTTCAAGAACGTCGACTGGAGAAACCCCATTTGCAATGGTGTTTGGAGCCAAAGCAGTCATCCCCATCGAAACCGAAGTAGTTTCACCTCGGGTCAGATTTTATGATCAAGACAATAATATCGCTCTTCTGACCTCGGGCCTCGATGATCTAGAAGCACGAAGGGATAGGGCCCAGATCCAAATGGCCGCCTATGAGCAATGCATTGCCCGACATTATAATAACAAAGTAAAACCAAGACAATTCCAAGTAAGTGACCTAGTTTTATGAAGGATAATGCCCAACACCTAAGATAAGGCTGCGGGGACACTTGGCGATAAATGGGAAGGGCCTTACCAGATAATCGCCATAGTCGGACATGGGGCTTACCGACTAGCAAGACCAGATGGGGGAGTCATACATCGCCCATGGAACGCCCAGTATCTGAAAATTTATTATCAGTAAAAAGATACGTGTCCGAAGAAAAAACTCGTATAATGTCTTTTGATTTGATAGCCTTCCCGCGTCAAATTCTCATGTAGCCCACAGGCATAAAATTATCAAATAAAGTACTATTTTAAAGTTTTGTGAGAATATTTTATTATTCAACTCAAAAAGCATACAATAAAAATGCGAACTTGGCTTACGCGGGCTATCGTTGATCGGATCATTACCGAGTACCTTAAAGTCGGCAGAAAAAGACCAAGTAAAATTTGATTTCCGAAGGTTACGGCAATACTGGATCATAACCAGGGGCTAAAAATCCATCAGATTAATCAAATCAAAATCCCAAAATAGGATTAAATACAAAAAGGATGATTCTCATAAACAAATGGGAAAGGTCCCAACGAATTTTCTCAAAAGATCGAAATACTTAAAGAAACGCAAGAGCATACATCCTCGCCCGACTATCAACATAGTCAAATACAAAACATAGTACAAAAGTTCAAACTTTGAACAAACCAAATACTTGTCCTGCACTATCAAACTAATACAAAAAAAAGTTTGCAAAGATAACAAACGAATACTCAGCTATCACCACCGGTATCTCCTTGGAAGTCCTTGTCAGCAACTTCAGCTTCTCCCTTTTTTTCCCCTTGATCTTCCTCTTCCAGGATTTCATCTTCAAAAAATGGATCATCCTCAGACTCGGAATCTGGACCGAAGTCAATAAGGGGGTCAAGCCACAGGTTACCCAGGCACGAACTACTGAAACATTGACGCACCCGAGCCTCCAAATCGGTATGAACATCTAACAGCGGCATCTTCTTTCTTTTTCTATCAGACTCCCACCTTGAAACTTGCTTCTTCAAATCTTGCTCGGCTTCCTGCAAATTAAGCCGCATGGACTCATCTATTTGGTCGGCCACCGCAGGATATTCCATAGAGCGAACAAGGGTCTTACACGCATCAACTCCCTTCACAAACTCTTTATGAGCAAACGCCTCGAAAGTGGGAGATCGCTTGAAAAGACTAATAGCCCGAACACCAAGTTCAGGTTTCGCCGTTTCAAAATCTCTCTCATACTCCCTAAGACGAAAGTTGAGAGAATCCCTTTGTTTCTCTAAAGCAGCAATTCGGTGACCACCTTTTTCGTTCTTCTTTTTTTCAGCGGCTAGAGCCTTTTCATGACTAGTCAGAAGTTTGGCGTTGTCGGCTAGAAGCTTCGTTCTCTCTTCGGCCAAATTCTTCACTTGGCCGGCCAATTTATCCCTATCTTTAGCCACCAAGTCACATTTCCTTAAAAACTGAAAAAACAAAAACAAATAGAGTCAGTCCAAAAGCCAGGGAAAGACACCATAGAAAAAAGAAAAGATCTTACCATAGTCATGAAATGAAGGCTACGTTGACACTGATCCGTTAGGTCATCTTTGATAAAAGACTCAAAATCCCCGGTTGGCCCAAAAGAAAGCTCTCCAGACATGACCCAACGCAATGCAACCGAAGGATCCAGGGGATCAGGGTCGGGCAAAAACGGTCCAGTCGCTGCAGCTGGCTTAGGGCGTGTTGACCCTTCGCCACCAAAGAAGCCAGAAAGGTTGGCCGAAGGGCATGGTACATTGCGATCCAAAGACTGATCAGGTAAAATGGGAAAATCACCATCTTGAAGAATGGGTGGAGGGTCAGTCGTGACATTTTTTGAAACCCTCTGCTCAGGAAGGGGACCAAGATCTCTGAAGACACTATCAATGGGTTCACTCCCAGTCAGCTCGTTATTTCCCTTCTTGGGTTGCAAAGGAATGCTGAGGGTTCGCGAGGTTTTTGGACCCTTATGAGAAGAAAGCTTCTCTCCTTTTATTTTCCTAAGATCCCCGGCACAGATTTTTTACCCCCGCGGGGGACCATCAACTTTAATTTTAGGGATGGGGGTCGTAACATGAGAACTGGCCGTCACCACATTTGGAGTCGGCATGGAAAAATCTAAACCATCGGCCACTTCCGGGTCGTCGGGTGGCGCAATGCCCTGTCTTTCGGCCGCCCTCACATCTTCCTTGCTAACAACTTTTACGCTCTTCAACGCACGTATAGTGTTAGGTTTATAGTTTGTGTTGGCATAAATTCCATATCAAAACGTGTTTCTCTTGTAATGTTTAGTGGTTCATATATTGAAGATTTAAGAAGATGAAGAATGTCACGACCACAATTCATGCAAGAAGCCGGCATTAAAGAGATATGTGCTTCATTGATCATCAAAGGTAATATAAGACCTCATATCTCTTACAAGGCTAGGCACACACACACACATGGCATCCTTGTGTGTTCCTTCATGGTTAAACATCATTGATATAACACATTCACATACTTGATAATATATGCTCATGCATTTATACTATCTTGACAAACTTTGCTTATTGCATATTCTAGGACTATGTCTAGGAAATAGCATATGTGTGTGTCTTTGTATTTGTATGTTTCCGTATTTTTGTATTTGGAATTGAATATGCTCTATTATGATTCCTTATTGAGTTCCGGTCGTTTCGGTTACTCATTTATTTAATTTCGAGTCCAAACAATGTAGCTACGCTACTTTTCGTTCTCATTCGTTGAGTTGACTTCATCGTCGTTTTCCGAGATGATTTCTCAACCATTTTTAAAGTTGTGTAGTCATCGTCGTGCGTGAGGGAGTCATGATTCGTAATCCAAAAACGGATTCAAAATTGGAGTTCGGATGCCCAAGATACGGCTGAAGAATGTGAGGGAGCGTGCGAGGGCAAAAGTGGCCAAGAGGCCACGTGTGGCCCAAGCCGTGGGTGAGCCGTGGGCCCCACGGCCAGAGGGGCTCTCTGCCCCCGTGTGGCCCACGCGCCCGCCACGGGGCTGGGCTGATGTGGCCCCTTGTGATTGGCCAATATTTGCCTTCTCTCTCCTCCTTTTTATTTCCCTCCATTCCCTCCAATTCATTTTAAGAAGAAAAATTGAAAATTCCCGTCAGATTTTTTCTCCCAATTTTCTCATCTTCCAAACACCATAACTTCTTCATACGAAGTCGGATTTGAGTGATTCAAGTTGGAGAACGTTTGTAATCAAGTCCTCTACCTTTTCCAAGTGGTTTGGTGGCTGTTTGATCGAGTTTTCTGGTGGTTCCACACAGAAATCCGAACCAGCTCGTGAATCCAAGGTATTGGTCTTATCTATGGGGTTTCTTTCTTTTTAACCTTCAATTTGCTTGGGGTTTCTTCTTCTATATGTATGTTTATGTTTGGTGAAAGCTATTGATAAAGATAGCTTCATAATCATTCTAATCAAAAGTCTATTTAGAGACAAATGTGGACTAGTTTCTATGATTCTAGGGTTTTCACATGTTTGTAAGTTGTATTGTGATTAGAATGGCATCTTAGGTTGTTTGTGACTTGATTGAATCAATTTTGTGATAAATGACCTTGAGATTTGATTTGATCCTTTGATTGATGAAATCTAAGATTATTGTATTTGTATGTGTTTTAGAGCAATCTAGGATTTGATTGATTTATATCTTGAATCCTTGCTCTATATTTTTGTCTAGAATATTGATTGATTAAATCTCATATATCTAGCATTTTATTGTATGTTGATAGCATCTTAAACTTGTTCTTCATGAATATATTTTGTTCAAGTGTTGTATGTGTGAATGAGACTTTGAGCTTATGTGTTTGGTGTTTACACATGCTTTAGGTTTTATTCTTGTATTTTGCATCTAGACTTTTATTACTTGTGATTTCACATGTTTAGGTCTATTTGTACCATGGAATGTATTGATCACATGTTCTATGTTGAATTGGTTGTTTGCATCATTTGCATTCACATGATCACACTAGGAAGTCCTTGTAAAAGGCATGAAGTCTTGGTTAGAGTCGGGATGACTCGGATAGCCAAGCAAGAAGACTTGCCTAGAGTCGGGATGACTTGGATAGGTAAGCAAGAAGTCTTGTCTAGAGTCGGGAGGACTCGGATAGACAAGTAAGAAGTCATGGCTAGAGTCGGGAGGACTCGGATAGTCATGCATGGGAGGCTCCCTAGAGGCATGAGTGCCTTGGATAGGGAGTTGGCTATTATATTGGTAGGCCTAGGCGTATGGGTAGACATATACTCCAAAAGAGCGGGGTACACGGGAGGTGTATGCACTCTTGAGGAATTTCTAATCTTCTATCGATGTTGGTTTTGTGTGTTGTCCAATATATGGTGGTTCCGCATCATTGAGAGATTTCATACTTTCCAATAGGGTTGGGTAGACTTAGACTCCACTAGGTTGGGTGAGCTAAAGATTGGTCACTTTGTGGATTCTCTATTTTTATCATCCAATATATATAGTACCCTAATGGTTGTATTTTAACCCGTGGATGTTTCCTCCTTGGAGGTTTTACCACGTTAAAAAATCTCTTGTGTTAATTCTTCCTATCTCTATCTTTTATATTTTACTTGTGTATATTATTATCTTGTTTCATATTATTCACTTGTGATATATAGTGAAGCAAGTATTTATAAAGTGTGATTTGTGGATTCATTCTTTTGATCATTTTTGTATATATGATTCTTTTGTATATTGTAATTTTTGTATAGTGATATTTAATCACTCTTGTAACTCATTGAACATCTATTGAAATACAAGTATTATTTGTTGATGTGTTTATTTGTTCTTATACCTCACACAACTAGGTGATATACATAGACCTTGTTAACATGATTATATTCTCATATTGTCTATGTATGTCTTTCTTGGTTTATTTTGTTGTGTGTAAGGCTACCTTAACGAAAGTTTGTTCAAGGGATTGAAAAAAAAAAGGTGTAAAAACCTATTCACCCCCCCTCTAGATATACCTTAAGCAATTTAACTACGTTTGTATACTTTCATATAGTTTTTCCAAGAATTGGGTCCAAATCTAAAACTACACTAGAAATTATTAGAATCATCAAAAAGAAAAATGGAAGACTACGCACATAAAGGCGTGTACTTACTATGGTTGCGATCATTGATCAAGGCTGGGATTAAGCCAAAAGTCTTCAGTTTTTCCGCGGTCACTAGGGTCTTGAAATTCTGACTATCCATGACAGTTTGGACCGCCTGTGAGACTCGGTCCATTTCCTCTTTGGTCAGTTTCGGCTGATCAGTATAAGTGCCTGAAAACAAGGAAAAATGGGAGTCAAGTCAATCCAAAATACTATACTCAACTCTATCATTCTTGGGACTTAAAAGCAAAATTGGATGATGATACTTACAGGCTTCACAAAAATGACGAGGGATCTCTAAATCCGTCCCATCCAAGTCATCTGAGGGTTTCCTTCCCCAATTCCCTTGGACGAAAAACCAACTCCCTTTCCAGTATTTGTTAGAACTCGAAGCACCCCAAATTAACCCATTCTTTTTCGAAACATCTTCTTTGATGGGCAGATCCAATCTTCCTTCTATCCGCTTCCCATCTTCACCAATGGGCATCCACCTGGAAGGATGGTAAGAACCCAAATAGTATGAACCTGTCTCGTTAATAGATTTCCGAAGGATCAAACAATGTTTAATCTCATTGACCGAAGGCTCTCCAAAATTCAAATCGCGCCAAAGGCAATACAGTCCCATCAGATTGCGATACGCATTTGGGGTCAACTGCATTGGTGCGCACTTTACCGAACTCAAGAAGCGGGCTATAAATCCCGGAATGGGCAAAGTCACACCACAACAAAACATAAAGCCATAAATTGCTATACAACCAGGGGGAGGATTCCAAGCAGCATTTTCCCCAGGTAAGCGAAATACAACGTCGGACGGAATACGAAAAAAGGTCCTGTACTCCCTCAGACACTTTTCATCAACAGCATTGTTTTCACAGTCCACAAAAGAAGGATTCTCAGGCGAATATCGAACCTGAATGCCACGATGGTCCTCGATATCAGACTGAGTAATCTCTCCTTGGTCAGCAAGCAAGCAAGGACCTTTGAGTGCTTTGTTCACCATGGCCTCAGGATTCAAACAAGCAGCAAAAGATTCTAAAAAAGAAAAATTAAGGTCAGGAAAAAGCAAAAGAAGACGCACGGAAATACAAGAAGCGGGAATCTTTTTTAAAAAAAAATTTATCAAAAGCCCTCTTCTTGGTCTCCTTGTATAGATCAACCAAAGGAAAAATTCTCCAAAATTGTGCAAAGGAAAAATTCATGAGAAAGTTTCAAAACTAACCAAGAGAAACGAGATGGAAGGACAGCCGTACAAGAACAAACCGTGAAAAGAAACACCCAGGTCGCCGGTGGCCGAATTTCGTCGGAAAACAGAGAAGATTTTCCCTTTTTCTCCGCCTCTTTTCTGACTTCCCTTCTGGTTTTGTTTTCTTCTTTCTTCCTCTCTCTCACCGATAAAGAAGAATAAAAGCAAAGGTTTCCTTTTGGATGAATAAAAACAATATTTATAAGAGAGAAATGACATAAATATATGCACATATATGAACACCGGAAATCGAAGCACCGTTCGGTGCAAGCATTAAAAACGCCTGGGAGAACTGAACCGGGAGGCGGTGCATGCTCGACACGTGGACAGTGGGAAGCGCAGTCGTCAAATCAAAACCTCAAATCAGACCTCATATGAGATCAACTTACGTGCAGAACAAAAAGTCCATTCCACCAGGTCCCTTGGCTGACTGCTGAAAGAATTAGACTTCAAACCTGTTTTGGCCGAATCTTTGTAAAAATAAACTCAGTCCTAGGGGTCGAGCAACAAATGTTCAAAGACAGGATTCCTCTCGGGCATGTCCGAGTATTTTCTTATTCATGCATTAAATAAATAAATAACTGAGGGCCAGCTATTATACCCTAAAAACAGGCCAAAGTCTGATAAAAAGCCTAAACCTTAAAGAAGAGGCCCACCAACGAAGGAAACTGCTCCGGCCCATTTAAAAGAAAACCCAACAGACCATTCTCAAAAGAGCCTCATCCAGCCGAAGGACACGAACGTCTTCAGACATATCACTCGGGCACATTTATATATTAAACTAAGTCTCCACCGCCTATATCGAAGGAAGAGCTTATCCTCCCTGACAACACACCGAAATCTTCAAATAAGCAGGTGTCAAACGGTCATTCGATACAAAATAGGCTCCCGCCCAAGCTACCTAAAATCTGTCAGCCTAGGATACTCGAGTATGGTTATTCGAACACGCTTTCGAAGAGTATAAATACAGGGGTTAAAACCCAATAGAAGGGAGAACTTTTTTTCCAGTTTGGAAGACAAGTTTATATTTAAGCTTTGTATCCTCAGTACTCGGAAGAATCAATTGCAACTCAAATATAGATCGCATAAATATTGTTCATTAATTGTATGTTCGACTCCGACTTTCAATTACTAAATTCTATCGAAAACAACTTTTTTGTTTGGGAAGCAAGAAAGCTAGAGAAAAAAAAAAAACTAGAAATCTGGAAATGGTGGTGTTTGGGGTTTGATTCTAAATCTAGAAATTGGTGGTGGTTTGGGTGTGGATTTGGTTGTTACAAGAAGAGAAGAAATTGTTTGATGTTTGGGTTCTGGTGGTTTGGTGTGGATTTGGTGGTGGTTTGGGTTGATTTTCTAGGTAGGGGTTAGGGGTAGTTTAGTCTTTTATAGGTAGCAGCTAGTTAATGGTTAAGTTTGACCTAATGGCAGGGGGTGTGAGTGTCAATTAATGATAAAGTTATTTCTGGGTGCAAGAGGCAAAACCTCAGGGAGGTTGAGTGCAATTTGGTCTTATTTATTTATTCTTTAATGTTTTTTTCTCTTGAGAAATAAGCAGATGAGAGATATGGATCTCAAAAAAAAAAAAAAAAAATGTTTCTTTATTTTGATTTTTCGTTGATTTTTCTCTTTTTTTAAAAAAAAAAATTGTGAATTCCAATTTGTTTTTTTTTTTTTTAATATTTTAAAAAATTACTTTTTTTAAATTAAAAAAGAAAGATGGAGGGTAAAAATGTCCTTTAAGTAATCTAATCCACTTTAAAGGGCAGCATGGTCATTTGACCCTCTGCACCTGTTAAATTTCACTTTTTCAACGGAAATCGTAACAAAATGACTAAACGAGATAATTTTGAAAATCAGAGAACCAGTTTGGCTATTAGGTCAAACTAGAGGGACGAAAATGAATTACACTCTAGATATTATATGACACCCGTCACACCAGTGACTAGTCGTATACTCGTATCTTAGAGTGGAAATTTTTGAGTTTGAATTAATTTGATTGATTATTCTGCATTTAAAATTTCCACGGTTTCCACAATATTCCTTATAGAAATTTCCATGAAATAATGATAATATTTCTATAAATTTAAAGTGACAAATTGATAATATTTAATGTTGTTTTTATCTACTTTTAATTTTTTAAAATAAAAAATTAATGTAATATATTTATATAAGTATATAACATGGAAGTACTGCATGAACATATATAATGTAGAATTTTTAACCTATTCAAAAATCAAAAGTAAAAGGGGTGAAAGACAGGAAATTGTAATACCACATGCAAATATTTTCTGAGTGTCTTTTGGCTTCTCAAATATTTCCTTTTTTTTTTCTTTTACTAAAACATGGGGTAATATCGGTAAAACAGTTTTTAAAAAGTGAAAAGAGTTAATTTGTGTACGTACAAGTGATATTGTTGACTACATATGACTATGTTATAGGGATGTCAAAATTACCCATTGATCCGAGGAGCTATGGGGGCCTGTCTTGTTAGTGGCGGTTTTAATCATACCATTTAAGTTGTGGTATGGGACTGATATTTTTTTCACTCCTCAATTTTATTTTGATACGGTTACGAGATTTTATGTCCCTGCCCCGCCTTGTCCCCGTACCCGCTATCTATATATATAAACATAATTTTCCCTCATATTTTCCTCTCCCACTAACATAATTTTCCCTCTTTTTTTTTTTTCCCATTTTTTTCCTTCCATTAAAACACTACTCCATTCCAGATCATTATATATAATATACCCTTCACACTATTATTTTCATATTATTCAATAATATTTTTATAATCTTTATCAATAAACCATAAATAAAAAACTACATTAATGGGATGATGATAGTATGGGGTAAAAAACCGATCCCTTCTATTTATTGTTCTCACTTTTGTGTTGCATTTACATGGTAAACAAGAAACGTCATTTTACTGCTTTTAAATATTTTAAAAATGAAATCATTACCGAACATATATCTATGCGTTATTTCAACTCAAAAAAAGAAAAAAGCGTTTTGAAAACGCTACCAAACACCGCCTAATAATTTTAGAGACTATTTTTGATTTTCTCCTATACTAATAATATGAACAATTAGGAAATTTTTTTTATTTTCTTTTTTAAAATATTACAAGAACTATTATAATAGGACTGTAGGGATCTATCGAGATGGTGAGATCAAACAATATATGTACGGTTCAAATATCTACTCCCATAACGGAAGATAACTACTCTCATAACCCGAGAAAAAAACTCTAGCTCCACACATACTTGTAAAATACGTATAGTAGGATTTAAACCCTCACCGCTTATATAGAAAAGAGGTACACTACTAGCTCTGCTAAGAGATTATATACAACATGAACAATTAGTCGATACTATGCTATCAATCACACAAGTGAGAAGCAATATTGGACCACCCAGCTATTTAAGAGTGAAGACTAGCAAGCAAAGCCTTGGTTCAATCAATAATTATATTGTCCTATCTTTTTGACTTTTAATTTCTCTGTCCCTCATCATTTCCTGACACCTTCGCATATCCTTCTCAAATCTCAACAAACTATTTTAAGTCGGTGGGCTAGCCGTACGTTTAAAAGGTCTTAAAATCTTAAGCGAGTATCCGACTACTAAAAAAGTGACACATAATAATAGTGTAATCAAGTTATTTGTCACGATTTTAAGTAGGTATGAAAATCGAAACAATATCACCGTTGAATTTTTTCAAGTCACCCGGTGAACCAAAGATTTTTTTTTGTTTTGGTTTACACCATCCGGTTTCTGGGTGGGGCGGATCCACCATACGGTGCAATCAGCCCAGACCACATCCTGACTAATCCAGACTCGCACCGGGTCGGCTCACTAAGGGGTAAAGTGCTCCCAATATGTGTAGCTCCGTTCACAAGGGGAGTTGAACCCACGACCTTGCTTAAAGGATGAGAGCGCCGAACCACTCACACCAACACATGATTGGTGAACAAAAGATTTTCTCATGCAAAGGAGAGCTCTTAAAATGAGTTCGATTTTTTTTTTTTTTTTTTTTGGTTGAGGAGGATAAATATTTTAAATTTTTTGTTGAAGGAGAGCTCTCATGCATCGACAATATCAATTTTTTGTTGAAGTATTACAGGTTTACAACTATTACAATAAGGTTGTCGAAACCTGCCAAGATAAGACAATACATATGCAGACTCGGTTAACCACTCCTACAAACTAAGAGAAAACTCATCACACGTACTTGTAAAATGCGTATGGTAGGACTCTAATATCTCACCACCATCGTAGAAGAGACCTGCATTACCATCTCTGTTAAGAGGCAAGGCCGGCCCTGCTGTGTTGCTAGAGGGGCGGCCGCCCCGAGCCCCAATTTTAAAGAGCTAGATTTCTTTGTTTTGAGTATTAGTTTATGTGCCCATTTTCATGTTTACATATTTCAGTATTAGTTTATGGGTCCTTTTTTGTTCCTTTCTTTTTTTAATTATAAAAAGGCTCAACTATTTGTTTTGGGTATTAGTCCAAATGTTTGGGATCAAAGATGCCCATATAAAAAGCTGAAAAGTTAAGAGTAGAGATATTTGCACCCCTCTAAAATTGTATGTACACCCAATATTAGTATTATTTTAAAATTCCAACTTTACCCTTTAATAAAGCTATTAAATGATTAAAATAATTATGAATATACCTTATATATTATTATAAATACAATATTTATTATTTTGAATATTTTAACAAATATACATATTAATTATCTTTTGACCATAATATTAACTATCTATTTATTAAATATTGATTATTTCCGGTTCAAAGTTTTAAAAAAAATCTCGAGTTAAGAAAAAAACAGAAAATCATAAAATGTTTATTTAAAAACTACACAAAAAAACTGTTAAAAAAAAAAAACATAAAAACATTAAAAAAGAGAGAGTTGTCGAGTATCAAAGATTCAAAGTTTTTGGTTTTTGTTTTTGTTTGAAAATTACCCCCTCCATACAGCAAGGTTAACTAAATCCCTTTATTTATTTGTCTTACAAAATTATGATTTTGGGCTTGGTTCAAAACTAAAGGGATAAAAAAATAAATTAATAAAGGATTTCTTGAAAACCAAGTGTTTTGATAATGGTAATGGAGATCCAAGTTTTTTATTTATTTATTTATTTATTTATTTATTTACTGTCCATGTAAATTAAGGCACATGCCGCACATCTTCATTTTTTTTCTTCTTTGATACTTTAATAAGGGTTGGAGGATACTTTTTAATATCCCTTCAAGAAACACTCTCTAATTCAACCTGGTAAGAAGATTTCGGCTTGGAATGAGGAATCTTCTCATTTCTTTTTTATATTTATTTTGTATATTTATTAATTATGTTATAATCTATTAATTTATTGTATTTATAAATAAATTTAGAGAAAGGATATATTTGGTAAAATGTGGAGTTTACTTACAAATTAGAATATTTAAAAAAATTTAATGTGGGTGTAAATACAAAACGGGGTATACATACAGTTTTAGAGGGATGTAAATACCGTCACTCAAAAGTTAAAACAATACCAAAAAAATTAAAATTGGGCCCAATACAAACAAAGTCCAAAGATTTGGTATATCACCTAAGGTCCAATAGAGTTTTTTCACTTTCTTGTTCCCAAATTCTATTTTTCATTTCTTTCAACCTCTCAGCTCTCAACGATTCAACGAATTAACACTCCCTTTTCTCAGAGCCGGCCCTAAGGTATTGGGTTTTTGGTACATAAGTTTAGGTCTGTTATGAGTTGTTATAGTCCATAGAAAAAAGAATTGTGACTCTAAAGGGCTCAATCCATTTTTTTTTATAATTATATGTATAGAATATATTTAAAAAAAATTGGGACTCTGAAGGGTCCAATTCATTTTTTTGAAGAGAGCTTCTTTTTACAATCCACAAATTATCTATTCACACTCCAATTTAATTTTTTTTTATTAATGACGATTTCACTGCAACAAATTTCAGCTTTGATAGCACTCCTCCATATCATTCTTTTTAAAATGCTATAAAATCTATATCTATCATTGCGTTATGTTATAACATGCTATAATGAATATACAACAAGTAACATTTTATATTTTATTATTTTTTAATTGTAATAATAAAGCATTCCAAGAATGCTACATAATAACCGGTACAATTCACAAGTTTAATTTAAACTAATAGCTTTTCAAATATGCTATGATTAATAAAAAAAAACAAAAAAAACAAAAAAACAATTTGAGCCATATACAAAAATCAAAAACGGGAACAAAAACAAAGGCCCGCTAAATTTTTTCACTTAGTGGCATAGTGCACAAAACATTCAGGCTAGAATTATATTTTTACTTTTTTTATTCTACCCGAAAAAAAAAAAACAAAAAAACAAAAAAAAAACTTGCTCTATCATTTATTTATTTTTTCTCAAAATCTAACATTATTTGGATCTGCAAATATCTCAATCACATATATATTAAAAAATCAATTTTCAAATATATATATATATATATGAAAGCTTGAATTGTTGTAACTATATTCGATTAAACTCGGAATTTCTAAGACTAATGAAAGAATTAAAGTTCTCTAGGCAATCACATACCTACAAAAGTAACAAAAAACATTTTCATATTTCGATTTTTTTTTCTAAAAAAAAATGTATTTTTTTTCTAAAAAAAAATATATTATGGTTCCTAAAAATTAAGCTTATTAGTAAGTTTTTTTTTCTTAACTGTTAGTCTTGCTTAAGAAAGAATGGAGATAGAAAATTAGAGATATGTATTGGAGAAGAGAGAGTTTAATATGGTAATTAAAAATTTAGAAGAGAGTATTTGATATGTAATAATTAATATAATGATTTAGGAGAGATAATTTATTTTTTTAATAATTTAATTCAAAAAAGATGAAAAGGATAATTTTGTCACAAAATGAAGTCTCTTTAGAATTTTTTTAAATTTAAAATTTGGAAATTGAGTGTTTTTAGAAAAGAAGTGTAAAAAGAAAAAATTGGATTGTCAAAAGAAGCTTTTTTTTTTTTTTTTTTTGTATAGAATATATTAAAAAAATCGTGGGGTTCATTTTGTGACAATACCTTATTCCTCATTTGACATGCTATGGGACCCATTTTTCCCATTTTCACCCCTGGCCCCAAAAATGTCAGGGCCGGCCCTGCTAAGAGGTGATGTACATTTTTAACACTATATTATATCATAGCTTGTGGTTCATGTATATTTCAGTTCTGAAAACATTACTCAAACACCGTATGGAGAACAACCGAACTACCAACAAGATTACTATTGGAAAAATAAAAACTAAATGCACTTTCCCTAGTATTTTAACAGGGCTGGCGGGAGCGTTAGGCAACTGAGGCTATTGCCCACCTAAAATGAAGGCTCTATATTAAGAGTATTATCCTTAATATAATATAAAATTAATTAATTGTTTTAAAATTTAATATTCAATATTTTCTATATCAAAAGTCAAAACAATTTCTACCGATAAAAAATAATCTTCTTAACTTCTAAATTACCGTTTAAAAACTTTATTATTTTCAACTTTCAAGTAAACAACAATTTTGGATCAGATCTCCTACCCATCTAATTTATACTCATCTTTTAAAGATATGTCAACACATGGCACCCAAACAAATGGATAGGTATGATTAATTTTTTTTTTTTTTTTTTTCTCTCTTCCGCATGACAAACGACATCGTGTCACTCTTAAAGTTTTTATTTTTTCATTTTCTCTCTTCGTCTTGATTTCCAACTGAAACCCAATTTCTCTCTATCTCTCTTCGTATTCTCACATCTCAGCATCAACTTGCCAACATCCGGTGACCGTCGTCGTTTCCGTTCTTCATCGCTTCCTCTACCAAATCGGCCGGTTCTTACCGCCGATCTAACAGTCGCCAGAATCTCAAGCGTCATGTACCTCCAATACCAAGTTTTATTTGGACCCCTGTCATCAGAGATTGGGATGTTTGATGATTGAGGGATTTGGTGAATGGGATTTGTCAAATGAAGTTCAAAAAATACTCAGGTTATAGTTTTGTTTTTGTAGTATGTTTGATGATTGACCATTTTCCATCTATTTCTTCTGATGCATTACATAACCAAACCAAATCCAAACAATCGGTTGATCAATTCTTTATTGTTCGCCTCTATTTCTTTGATATATATATATTTTAATATAATAATGGAAATCAGACTTCAAACAGAAAAGTTAGGGAAACCAAACTAGGATCTCTGCTCCCAAATCTGTGCCTAAAACTAAAAGTCACATCTCAACCAAATCCAGATTTACCATCATCAAGCCAAAATCAAATCCAAGCCAAACCCAATTCCAGATTCAACATCATCTGGAAACCAAGCAAATCGAAGAAGATTTCGATGTTAAATAAAAACAAAAATCCCATCTGGAAACGACTGAAAAAGGAGTAATCTCTTCGACAAATAACAGAACCAAAAATCAAGGTCTGAAGTGTGGTTTGTTTGAGTAGTTAGGGACTTGGGGATTCTGCAATGTTGAATGGGAGAGAGAAACAAATAGAAAAATAATAATAATTAAAAATAAAGCAAATAATCTAAACGACGTCGTTTGGTAGTTAGGACAGTGGAAAAAATAAAACAAATTAATCCTACCCATCTATTTGTTTGAGTGCCACGTGTCGTTAGATGTTTAAAAGATGAATATAAATAAGAAAGTGAGAGGGGCAGAGAAGGTGAGACTAGAAAGATGCGCATGTTTAAGGTTTTGAAAAAAGAGAAAAACAATATTCTCTCTTTCAAGTTTTGTCTCATTGTGTGTTAAAAAAGTATGAATTTTAGTTAATTTGCAAAGCACAAATGTCACAACTATACTTTTGCCAATGTGATTACCGTGGCTGCTCTTGCATTACCTTTATTTCGTTTTTTTAACAAGACAGTCCCAAAACAATGATAATATTTGCATCAGAAGATAATTACTACTAGATGAAGAGATTCAACAAGGTGAAATAAGGCACTCGACAAAACTAAACAAATATTCAGAACTGCAATATATGTATTACAACAAGGTGAAATAAAGTGCTATGTATTTTTCCAATTAAAGAAATTACATAAAGAATTTAGGAGGGTATTTCAGACTTGAAATACAGAAAAAGAATGAAAGAGGAGAACAGAGATAACAGGGGGAGACAATTTGCTTAAACATTCAATGGTCTTATTCCAATAATTCTCAGGCTATATATAAGCCTCTTAATTCAAGCCATACAGTTTTCACGTACCAATAAAATAGGCATTCAACAGAAAAGCAGCTAACTAAATGTGTAGTGCTTATAATGCAATCACCACTACATATCGTGCAACATAAATTAAGGCCAACAATTAACAAGTAACTGACTCCACTACACAACCGATGACAACATGCCTGACATGGCTTGGGATGTGGTATGCACATATCATAAAGAAGCCAATAAGTATGAAGTAAAACTCAAGACATCTCACTCGAGTTTAAATGTACGGACTCTGAATCATGGACAGATGGAAGGTTTGAATATATGGACTCAGAATTGACTGAGTAGAGATCCTGAGCAGATTTATTGATTGAATATATGGACTCAGAATTGACTGTGTAGAGATCATGGGCAGACGTGGTGGAAGATCCGATCCTTGTTCTTTCTGAAGCAAAGTTTGGTGCTGAGCTTCCACTCGAGCTCTGATCCTGCATCTGCTGATAATACCCTTTGAGTTGTTTAATTTGCAAATCAGCACCATATATGCCAGGATCTGATGCAACTTCCTGAACAATTGTTTGTGATTCGAGCATACTAACCACCTCTGACATAGTTGGCCTTAGAGCAGGATCTGCATTGGAACACAATAGAGCCACTCTTATCATTTTTTCAGCCTCCTCCTTATCGAATTTGTCCTCCAAGATTGGATCCACTATCTCCATCAAGTTTCCTTTCTGTTGCAAATTGAAGGCCTAAAACATCCCAGCAAAATATTATGTTGGTTAAACTTTTGACACCCTACTCATACAAAAGACATTCAAATTATCTCTTATACCATGTTAATTCAAAATTCAATCCAACAACTCAAACTGCTAGGCAAGAACCTATCCATAATATTGAAAGTCTAACCGTTCTTAAGCAGCTTACCAAATCAAGAAGGCAAACACGATCATTTTTTGCTCTATGACTAGCATTGTTCCTTCCACCGGCAATTTCCAAAGCAACCACCCCGAAGCTATAAACATCTGCCTTCTCTGTCAGGTGACCCCATAGTGCATATTCCGGAGCCATATAACCGCTGAAATTGAAGTGACGAGTAAGAATAACATAACTTGAAACTAGACTAGTATGATCAAAGTCGTGCAAAAATACTGTAACTCACACAGTTCCAGCAACTCTAGTACTAATGTGGGTATCATCCTCTTCTTTGAGCTTAGCTAATCCAAAGTCTGATATCTTAGCATTCATTTGCCGGTCAAGAAGTACATTTGTAGCTTTGATGTCTCTGTGTACTATTTTGATTGTTGATTCTTCATGGAGAAAGGCTAGACCTCTGGCTATTCCCACACATATCTTCTGTCTTGTTGCCCAGTCCAATTTCAAGGTTCTTGCTTCTGAACCTAATGATAATCAAATTACCAAATTAAGGAAAAAAATGAATTGAGAGCATTGCATAAATGCAAGTGCATTAAAAAATCAAGAATATGCAAATGTCACCTTGTTTACCAAAAAGTGCATGTGCAAGGCAATTATTTTCCATGTACTCATAAACCAACAGTAATTGACTCCCGTCAACACAGCATCCAAAAAGCTTTACAAGATTTGGGTGTTGCAAACCAGAAATCATGCCTATCTCATTTACAAACTCACGATTTCCTTGCCTTGATTTAGAAGAAAGCTGCTTCACAGCGATAACAGTACCATCTGATAGTTGGCCCTGCATCGAGTGATTATAATTTATACATGTTCAAGTATATAATCTCACATGATGTCAGTGTCTAGGGAATTCCATCTCCGTGATGCATGTGCACTCTAAACAAGGTTCAAACATTGTGGGATAATCAATAGGAAATAATTTGTCGAAATACCTTATATACAGATCCAAAACCACCTTCTCCAAGCTTGTTTGCAGAATTAAAATTGTTAGTGGCAGCTTTTAGTTGTGTGAAAGTGAAAGTACCTGTTTGCAAATCTAGTCATTTAAGTTATATACAGAAGCAATCCAAAAGAAGATAGATCACCTAGGAGTCATATATATGAACGATGCAACAGCTAAGCAAAAATAAAAAATAGATAAAACATAGAAAACCAATAGTAACCAACCAATTATCATACTTTTGTTTTTAACCACTTTTAAAATTATAATTGTTAATAACCACTTTTTTTAAAAAAATTCAGTATAGTACCATAAATTACCAGAGTACCCCTGAAAATAGTGTTTTTTTAAACCTCGAAACAAACTTGAAAACACGACTAAATGGGAATACACAAACTTGAAATCATGTCTAAATGGAAATATCAAAACTTGAAATCATGCCTAAAATAGAAATATTCAAACTTGAAATCTGGACTAAATTGAAATTTGCCTTAGGTTTTTTTTCCCCTCTTTCTTCTTCCTTTTCTTCTTCCTCAGATTCAAATTAGGTTTAGGTTTTTTTGATTTCTCCTTTTTATTGCAGATCACGTCGTCGGAGATCGCAGCACGGAGCCGCCGGACGTCGCCTGGACCAGCGACGTCCGGCGATGACTCCGGCGTTGGGCGACGATTCTGGCGACGGGCGACGGGATGGAGAGGAGAAAGAGAGAGATGACCGGGAGAGAGAGAGCAGAGGAGAGAGAAGGAGAAAGAGAGAAACAGTGGTTTTGGGGAGGTTTTTATATGAGGGCTTTTGAGTAATTTCTCAAAAACATGGTTAAAAACAATTAAAAGTATGCATATGGTTAAAAAAGAAAATCCCATAAGTAGATGGGTCAGTTTTGGCAATTTCCACAAATAATAATGTTATACAAATTGTTCTGCACTTATAAAATATTTGGGTGTTTCATGCACACACTTATGTATCAGATGAGTGAAAGTTGAATATATATATATATATGTATTTATATAGATTTAGTCATACCTTCTCTTCTGCTTTTGTGCCCAAAATAGCGTCTCCAAATGAAGAAAACCACGATGGAGAAAATAAGGCATAACATTGAAGCGACAACTCCAATCACAATATGTAAATTACTTGGTTTTTTAGATTCTGAAATAAATAATATCACATACCAAGCAGAAACAAGAAACAAATAACTATTAGAAGACATTTTAACAAACATTGATACCATTCAAGAAGAAGATCATCATAACATAGTTCTATATTTCTCACCCTCACATTTGGCATTGAAACCTGAAAATAAACCAAACAATAATGCTCATTAGATATCAAAATTAAGGGTGAGAGAAGAAGAAGATACTCACCAAACCCAAGTATAAAAACCAGTTTACAAGATAAATCGACTGATAAGAAATATATATGAGTGTTGCAACTGGCCCAGAGCTGCCTCTATTCTATAAAATATAGAAAGACCACTTGAGCTATTTTATTCACTAGTACAACTCATGCTTATAGTGGTTTTAGCATTAGATGGTTGGGTGCCATCTCTGTTTGTTCAGTCAGCAACATAATGCGACAAGAACAAAGATCTAGGAACAAGTATTTATCATTTTCCTTTTCTTTCTAGTGAATAGTAGAGCAAGTATTACAGCAGGATATAATTCCAGATTTCGTCTCAAATTCTCAGCTATTTTACTGAACATTATAACTGGATGTCTCAATAAGAATCTAATGACCATCCAGATATACTTTGAGCCTACTGAAGAGAATAGCTCAGGAATTAAGGATAACATCTGACTTAGAATGTGGGATTTTTAAAAATAAATTTCCCAATTTCAGTCAGTTGTAATTACTCGGTTATTTCAACAGTTAACTTTTTTCAACATGAACTGTAATTGGTTTTGCATTAGATTTCTTTCAGTTTGTTTCATCCAAATGAAGCTCATTGTATCAAATAACAAGTTACTCGGTTCATATTATGTCACTTAGACAAAGGAAAATTGAAGATCACCCGAAATAACATATTCTTATCTATTAAAAACCTAGTAGTTGCAACACCATCTGCATCGCTGGCAGCAAAAAGAGTTACATGACTTACCTTGACATATAGATATGGC
This sequence comes from Acer yangbiense, assembly GCA_008009225.1. NCBI lineage: Eukaryota > Viridiplantae > Streptophyta > Magnoliopsida > Sapindales > Sapindaceae > Acer > Acer yangbiense. The sequence continues at coordinate 11,698,656 of CM017773.1, forward strand.
AGATATGAGGGGACCACAAATTCCTCGACTTGGGATACAAGTAGTCCCTTTCCCTGCCCAATACAAGCGGATCTCCAGGGTATTTTCTGTCACCGTGGCATTAAATGTTTTTATGATTGCTTTACCAGTTCCATTGGCTTGCTCCTTGATATTAAAATCCTTCCATGTTAATATTCCCTGAAATAGAATTTTCATATCAGAGGTTTCTATTAAAATAATAGTAGCATCATTTTCTATTCAAAATGTAACCAATTACCTGAATATAAATATTAAATATGCGTCTTCCAACTTTGTTATATGGTTCTTCATCCCTAAATAATATCTCTGCAAAGTGGAGGTTCACCGTATAATTCCCATTCTCTAGACAATACCCATAATAGGTGAGAAAGAGTGGAGATGCACGTGCTTCAGAGTACAACTTATGTTGTGTGTCAGGGTTAGCTTTTACAACATATCCATTATCATTCATACCGTTATCGTCCATGAAGTCCCCAGCACTGATGAATCCCCAATTGGTTCCACTATCATATTGAAAACTAGCTCCATTTACAGCACCACCATCACGTTCATACACAGTATGATTGATGGTTACATCATCTAGTCCTCCACAGTTGATATGGAATGAATTATAATCTGCAACATATATAATTAAATCATTACTACTGTTATCTTTGTCCAAGTACATCATCAAAACCATGTGGCTTTGAGCAGAAATAAAAACTAATTTTTTTCAGCTTAACTATCTTATTCTTATTGCAATAATGATGCAACATCTTAATAGAGTTCTACAAGTGTTTGAAGAATATATTAGAACATTACTGTCAATCAGAAGATGTGTTTCAAGTAATTGCAGAATTTATATCCCAATAAATCAAACTCACACTTTTGACAGCTAGATCCGCCGGGACATGGAAGAAGTCCAGACCTATTTAACAAGGGGATCAAAATATGTTAGTATACTAAATAGATAGATATTTACACATATAGGTAACCATACTATAAGAGTTGGATATTATTATAGCCCCATCCCAACAAAATGACAAATGAAATTATTATACTCAAGTGGAGATGAGTTGTATTTTCACATTTCCTTCACATGATTACAGGAATAAATTCAAGATTAACTTTTTCTCAGTCAAATAAAAAAACAAACATAAATATATAACTTGAGAAATTAGTTGTTGGGGTAATACTAAAAACCATTGCTAATTTTAAAGAGAAGAGAATAGTAGTACATGTTGTGCTCCCGTGAAAAGCTCCGGTACATGTTTATATTTGAACTGTTTAAAAAATTAAGAAGTTACGAGTATAATGATTTAAAAGGAAAATATATCAACATTATGATTGGAGGTTTTTTACCTGCTATTAGGACAACTAGCTGGCGATGTAAAGTTATTATAGGAAAGATCACTGCAAACGGTGAATAAAAAGGTGTAACATATACAAATGTCAAGATTTAAAGTAAATATATGTAAAATGAAAATTATTAATCTTGCTGTGTAGAAGGGACATTCTGCACAACATGAAATAAGGAGGAATTGTACACCACTCTGGGGTATATGTGCGAAACTTATTTTGAAGTTAAGGGACTTTGAAATAAGAGAGGACACCGAATTGAAAAGATTATTTCGGTTCAACACTACGGATGAATTTACACACACATGTGACCACTCGCCCATGTATATGCATATGTATCTGTCAGTATGTATAGAAGGTTAATTAATTTATTAGATCTATTGTGCTAGACAAACCAGACTCAGAGAGAGAGAGAGAATTTAACTACATCATTGAATTCACTCCAAGGTGCTCAGGAACTTCATCATTGAAATTTAACTCCACAGATCCACAAAGTTCTTTTCAAGGCAAAAGAAAATTCACTAATACTAGCCAATAAATGTGCAAAAATAATTGCTCAGAATTCATTAATAATTATTTAATAGTGAATTTGACCAAACCAAAATAATCAGAGCTAAAATTTATACATGCATAAACTTAAAATTCAAGAATCTAAGAACTGAATCCATGCATCTAAGTTTAGGAACATACAGATGTTTACTTGCGCTGAGGAATGATTCTGGTATAGTTCCAGTGAACATGTTGCCACTCAGAAAGCTAACATAAAGCCACATGATGTAATTTAGCATGAATAATACTTCATGGTAATATTGTAACAATTCCCATCAGAAAATATAAAGCTTCAAAACATAAATGCTTACATATAATTTCCCTCTGGGTCAATGCTATTAATTTCTCCTGCCAACTTGTTAAAGGTCAGATCACTGTATGAATGGAAGAACATAATTGTCAGATTTTGTTGTCAGCTAATGTCTTATATAAATGTATCCTAGAAATGCTGCAAACTTTAAGCAAGATCATTAGGGTTTTATCTTTACAGTGTATTCGGAGTGCCCCTTTCCCGAATATCTGTGGGGATAGATCCAGACATATTCAAGTTTCTCAAAATCCTGCAGACAAAATTCCAAGTAAATTCAAAGCTCTAATTGCACATATATCTATATCTACCATAATAATGTAACGGATCTGGGCATAAAATATATCAATAGATAGAATTAGAAGCGACACACATACAAGACATTCATGTCCTTGGTGATCAGCTTTGGAAAATCAAAACTTGGCCCACTCATATCAGTGATCCTCCTGTGCATATACAAGAAACCATAAACTGGAATGAATATTCAAGTTCCCAAAAAGAAATTGATAAGAGAAGAACTTGTCAAAATGCCTATGGCAAACTGTTCAAGAAAGTTCTTCAACTCACAAGTCAGTCAAGTTTTCTAAAGCGAAAATTGTTGCATCGATGGGTCCTTTCAGTCCACTTGAGTACATTTCCCTTCAATAATGCAAAAGAACAAAAGGGAGGAGACAAATAAATTCAGGAACTTCCATATGCACTTCTCATTTAAATTTATTCCAGATCAAGATCTTACAGTCTTTGGAGTTTAGTCCATCCCCTGATAAATTCTGGTACGATGCCATTAAAGCTATTGTCACTTATTCTACTGCACACAACAATAAGAACAGTATCCTTTTAATGCTAAACCATCTGGATTAGAGGAGAATATATATGAAAAATACTTACAAATGTATCATGTTCGTCAGCTTTGCTAGTGTTATAGGTAAGCTTCCAACAAACTGATTGGAAGAAAGAGCCCTATAATTGTGAGATCATGGAACCAAACGACCCTTGTTATATATCTCTTGTTAAAATTCGAACCTATAATCAGACAGTTACTACAATTTCAATATTAGGAGTTTAGATGCCATACAGTTTAGTTAAGTTGACCAATTTACCGAGCTCCTCAGGTATAGTACCGGACAACTGGTTGGCTTCAAGGCTCCTGTTTTATTTTTATTTTTTTTCAATTGAAACTACATAAGAATCAAAGTGGAATACACTGCTTAGATATAGCAGAAACACCCAACTTTCTAAAGATCAAAACTTACAATTCAGTGAGGTTGGCAAAGTTTCCCCATTCCTTAGGAATTTTCCCTGATAAGCGGTTGGCAGTAAGCGAGCTGCATAAAATGTTTGTTCCTTATATGCAAAAGAGAACCTTAATTTATAATCTCTTAAACAAGGCTAAGATGAATTGAACATGCTTACATAGTGTTTAAATGTCGCATTGAAGTCCATTCTTTTGGAAGTTCACCGCTAAGGTAGTTGCGGGTGAGATCACTGTTACAATGAAGATAAAGGTGAGATTTTTTTTCCTCAAATAAATTAGAATTAAGATATCAATAAGACAAGAAATATTCAAAGGAAAGTATGTCATGTGCTCTACCACATATTGTAGTACATGCATACCCTTTTCTGATAATGGGTTAAACCTTAATTTTACCATATTATCTTAATGCACTACCCGAAATGCTTATCAGAAAGCACATAACTTATGTACATATTTATTGAGAGGGCCTTTAATGAACACAATGCTATAAGCCTATAATGATTAATGAAAGTAAATCACTAAATTGCATGAAGAGCCCATCCAAAATTAAGGTTGCCAAAATGAATGAATGTTAGGACCAAAAATGTGAAGCAAATAAAACAATTTTCAAGAAGCAGAAATGAATGAATGTTGTTACATTTCTTCAAGAAACGTTAGGTTGGCCAATTCTGGTGGAAGCCTGCCTTGAAGACTCGCTTTTTGCAGCTGTCTGCAGTTCAACGAGGAATAAGGTTATATAATCAGATCAATAAAAGCCTCCTTTCCACCTAACATTGAAAATTCAACTGCAATTGAATTTCGTGGACTTTAGACCATATATAGAACACATTTTATTTTAAATTTAAACGAAAATTGGAAAAAAAAAAATTATCAATTCAGCTTGAGAATATTTTAGAGCTGCAAGAATCTAATCGAATTGAATGAGGGAAATGTTAGTGATGAAACGAAGAGAGAGAGAAGAAGAAGAAGAAGAAGGCACTTACAAGTTTGTGATGTGAGAGTAGTTGCCTTCAGTGTAACTACAATTGATAATGTTGATGATAGTTTTATCTGTTATTATAGGGAGCTTTCTTGACTGGCAAGGATTGACAGTGAAATTGGTGAGTTTGGCACCCAATTTTGCAGCTATTTGACGAACAACAACATCTGCTCACATTCATCAATTATTCAATTCCACTGTAATCAACTATCGCGCATCACATCCATTGCCATTGGCGCTTACTATAATTTTGAATTTAAATAAGGGGGATTATCAATTTAGTCCTAACTTTTGGCCGCGCCTTCTCCCAGAAAAGTTAGGGAGGAGGTCGCGACCTCCTCCTAGCTTTTTCCGGTGGAGGCCTCCACCGGTAAATCTTCTCTTTTTTGTTTTTTTTTGTTTTTTTTTTTTTTGGGTTTTTACAATTTGGTCCCAATCTAATTGGAAAACGTCACTTTTTTACTCCTTAATTGAAATTTCATCAAATTAGTCCTAATGTTAATCAAAGTGACTGATTGAAAATAACTTAAATTAGATCAAATTGATGAAATTTCAATTAAGGAGTAAAAAAGTGACGTTTCCCAATTAGATTGAGACCAAATTGTAAACACCCATTATATATACGTTATATGAAAAAAAATATTAAAAAATTAAAAAAAATAGTATCATTTATTGCATGCCACGTGTCACGACCATAGCAAAAGTAGCTATTTTTATTATATATAATTATTTAATAAATATTATTATTATATGTTATATTGTATAATTAGATATTAGAATATGCAATAATAATAATAATAATAATAATAATATGATTGTTATTTTTTATATATATTGATATATATTCTTATTATTAATACTATCATTTAATGTGTATGTTGCTGACTTTGTGAATTCCAGAAGTTGAGACTATTATATACATTAGAAACCGAAAATATAAGATTATTATAATATATATTTTAATAAATATTATTATTTTTATATGTTATATTGTATAATTAGATATATTAGAATATGAAAATTTTTAAAAATATATATTAATATGATTTTTATTATATATATGATTATTATTAATAGTATCATTTAATACGTATGTTGCTGACTTTGTGAACTCCAGAAGTTCAAACTATTATATATTTATCATAAATTGGAAATATAAGATTATTATTATACATTTTTTTAATAAATATTATTAGTATTAAATGTTATGTTGTATAATTAGATATATTAGAATATGGAAAAAATTCTTAAAAAAATTATTATGATTATTATTATTTGTTATATGAAAAAAAAAAAAAATTAAGGGGTTTTTACAATTTGATCCCATTCTAATTGGGAAACATCACTTTTTTATTCCTTAATTGAAATTTCATCAGTTTGATCCTTATATAATTGAAAATAACTCAAATTAGTTATACCGTTAGTCAAAGTGATGGATTTGACTAACATTATGACTAATTTGATTTATTTTCAATTATATAAAAACCAAATTGATGAAATTTCAATTAAAAAGTAAAAAAATGACGTTTCTCAATTAGATTGAGACCAAATTATAAAAACCTCATTTTTTTTTCCACCAATTTGATATAATAGTATTTATGAAAAGTAAAGGGATCACAAATGCTAAAAAAAATAAACACGTTTAAAAAAATGATATTTAAACAAACATTAGGGACTAAATTGATAATTCCTTATAAATTATTTATGTTACGTCTTCCGCATACTTTTGATTAGATTAAATTAATTTTTACCTAAAATAGATTTATGTTAAATTAATTATAATAAAATTAAATTATTTTTTATTAAGTTAATATATATATTTTTAAGTATTACATTATTATATAAATTCAGGGTTTTAAAGAGAAGGCGAAGGATTCGAACTCGCAATCTCATAGTGCAAGTGTGAGGGTTTTGACGCTGGTGGTTTTGGCCTGTCGCCTTCTGTGTTTCTTGTTCTCTTTTCGGGCTTCTTTGGCCGTCGTATAAAGTTCGCCTTTTATAAATAAAAAAAGTGTGAGGGGTTTACCACCGGACCAACCTAATCTCGTCATTTTTAATTTATTCAAAAGAAATATTTATACTCATTTTAAATGAACTATAAATAATTAAGCTAATTTTTTTATAAAAAAAAAAATTAAGTCATACAAAAATTAATTTTTAAGTACAATATCCTAAATTATTTTTTAGAATAAAGTATATTTAGTTTAGATTATTTTTAAACAAATTAAATTATTTTAACATATTTTTACTAAATGACGATATGAGGTTGTCTAGTGGTATACCTCTCACACCTATACTATAAGGTTGTGGGTTCGATTTCTCCTCCCTCCCAAAACCTCGAATTTATGTAATACTTCAAATATATATATATATATATATATTTGTATCAAATATTTTAGATTATTTAAGAATAAGATGAATTATATTAATTAATGAGCAAATAACACCAAACCTAAAATAAATATATAACCGAAAAAATGTGCCTAAAATTAGGGGCCTGTGCAAGTTTGCAAGTTTGCAACTTCTTGTCTCAGTGGAGAGAAGAGGCTCTCGACTATGTATTACATCATATTTTGTAATTAGTAAAAAATATCAAGTGCAAAACATTCGTATCATAAAATTTAATGAATTTTAATAAGATTTTTTGGTATGAATATAAGAAAAATGAAATATTCTTATAGGTAGGGAGTTATAGGTAAGCTAGAATATTTTTTAGAAAATGGGAAAACATAGGAAAATTTGAAAAAAATAAAGTTATTATATCCAAATATATATATATAATATAAAATTCAAATCATAATGATATGGTTTATGAAAAAGAGGTTTATGAATGTGGTAGAAGGCTATAGTTTGACAGTAACTACACCTTTCAATAAAGTTGAGGTCTCCCAAATTCAAATCTACCTCTTTCCGAGTAAAAAAAAGAAAGAAAAGGATTTGAATATAAGTTTATGTACGATTTTTCAACGAGATATGATTAATTTGAAGATATTAATTTGAATATAAGTTTATGTACGATTTTTTTTTCTTTTCTGTAAAGATAGAAACAATTAACTTTTTAGTGTAGGAAGAATAAAACTAAAACAACGGCACTTGGCTTAATTTGGAAACAAAGAAGACAATTGCAATTAAGTGGTGATGATGAAAAGCTAATTACAATTACCTTCGTTTGGGTGCAGCTGGAGTTGAGCAAATGTCAGCTGCCTGAAACTCAAAAAAGAGAGCAGAAGAACTAAGCTCATTTGCTGGTTCATGTGCATCATCATCAACATTGCTTCAGCTTTCGAGTTTCAAATGATCTGCTTGCTTAGCTTGCTTGGTATCTTTGTTGGGATGTGCTTATATATACACGTATGTATGTATGTATAATATTTCCCCAAAAAATTTAATGTAGATGCAATCCATGAATACCTAATAATTGTAGGGAAAAAAATATCAGAAATAACCCCTAGAAACATTAGATATTTGTTTTTAAGCACATACTAAATTTTAATTGTTAATAACCATGTTTTGAAAAATTACCTATATACCTCGTATAAAAACACTCCCAAATTAAAAAAAAAAACAAAAAAAAAAACAAAACAAAACGTAAAACATTGAAATGTTTCACATTTTACCAAATACCCCCATTTGGAGGAAATGTTTTAGTAATTTTCTCGTAAAAATTATTAACAAAGTTTTAGAGGGTGTTTGAGTAATTTCATGTTTTCAGAAAAGCCAAGATGTCACCTTTTTTTTTTTTTCTCTTCAAGATATCACGTTTTTCTATGAGATTTCATATATTTTTTTTGTAAAAAGAAGAAAGAAAATAGAAAAGATATTGCAGTGAATATTTTCGTAATTTTTGGTTATAGACTAAAAATAAATTTTTGATATTGTTTTTCTTAAAGATGGAAACAAGTAGCTTTTTAGTGTAGGAAGAAGAAAACAAAAACAAAATCAGTCATGACATGGACTTAATTACGAAGAAAGAAGAAAATTACAATTAAGTGGTGATGATGAAAAAAAGCTAATTATAAATTTATAATTACTACCTTCCTTTGGGTGCAGCTGGAAGGCAACAAATAAAGAAAGCAGAAGAATTAAGCTCATCTGCTGGTTCATGTGCATCATCAATATTGCTACTGCTTTCAAATATCTCCTTGCTTGCTTGCTTGGTATCTTTGTTGGGCTGTGCTTATGTAATATATATACATATACGATATTTGGATCCCAAAAATTTAATGTAGATGCATTGCATGAATACTTAATAATAGTAGGGGAAAAAAATCAGAAATAGCCTCTACAAACATTAGATATTTATTTTTAACCACATACAAAAGTTTAATTGGTAATAAACATGTTTTGTTTTTTTTTTTTTTTTTTTGATAAATTACCTATATATCCTATATAAAAACATTCCCTAAACTGAAAAATAAAAAAAGTTATAAAACGTAACACCCATTTGGAGAGGATGTTTTAGTAATTTTCTCATAAAAAAATTATTAACAAGGTTTTAGAGGGTGTTTCAGTAATTTTCTGGAAAAATATGAAAGGACCCTTGTGTTTGTGGAAAAATTCTGATGTGTCGAATTCTGGCTTGTCTGATACTCTGATATAACTAGACATGATAAGGCCACCAGTGGACTTAAAGCTGTATGAACACACATTAGCTGTCAAATATCAATCGTACAAGAAAGTGAGAAGCATTAATATTGGGACCTATAGAATTATAGATAGTGAGCTCCTGTAATAGAATTAATTAAAGGACCCTTGTGTTTGTGGAAAATTCTGAAGTGTAGAATTCTTGCTTGTCTACATGGTCCCTTGCCATAGTGGTGGGCCTTCCTTTGGGAACCCCCCACCACCAAAGTTCAAGACCTAGTGTGTGCATAGAATTATGTAAATTTTCCTAGGCCCATTTAAAAACATGGGTGTTGTCCCACTTTGTGTGGGTGGTTGTCCCTCCTTCGTGTGGGAGCTTCAGTCTGGGTTGCGTTTGGAAGTCGATTCTTGATGGGTCCCAGTTGTTGTTGTAATCATGTAATCATATCCTGGATATGTATTCCAGTTGTTGTAATCCTGTTGTTGTATTCCAATCAAAAAAAAAAAGAATTCTTGCTTGTCTGATATATGATAAGGCCACCGGTGGTCTTAAAGCTTTTTGGGAGTTTTAGACTTTAATTTATTTGATCGACTCTATCTGCATGGCAACTACCCAGGGCCGGTCCTGATGTATTAGAGGCCCGGGCGAAAATTCTGAAAAGGGCCTTTCATTGACTTCTGATTTTTTTTTTTTTTTTAATATATTGTATATTATAAAAATGATTTTTTTTCCGAAGACAAGACTCAAAGCAAAAGCTAGTAGAGAAGAAAAAACAGCCTAGAGGCTAGAGTGGTGCCTGTGGTGGCTTGTCATAAATGTCACTTATCAGCCTCCACCAGGAAGTTGATACAAATATATTCTTTATGGGCCCTGGTACAATTTTTTTAAATATATTATATATATAATTAAAAAAATAAATCGGGCCCTTTTAATTTTTTTTTTTTACAACGAATTGGGCCTTTTAATTTATGTACCTAAAACAGTAAAACCCAATACTATAAAGACTTTAATAAAAAAAAGTTGGGCCCAGGGCGGTTGCACTTGGTGCACCACCCCAAGGCCGACCCTGCAACTACCTCACACGGTATCTATTTATTAGATGCAAGTGAGAGTGAAATGAGTTGACAATTAAAGACTATACTATAGCCAAGCATTCACTTATCGATGAGTGAGACTCACTTACGGTGTCACTTTAATACCTTGGTTAATTCTTTATACTTAATATGTAGAATGTGAACATTCAAAGAAATTCCATAGGGATGTGGGGATAGTTATTCTAGTTGGCGAGCTGAAATGTTTAAAAGATTATTAACTCTTGAATAATTTGTTTATTCTAAATTATAAATATTATTATGATCATCATGTTGTAATTGGAGTTAACTCGATATTCATCTTGATTAGCGGATGTCTTTGTGGAGGATAACATTACATGTCATTTAAAAGTAGACTGGGTTTAAAATTTCATCACTTGAAAATTTGTAGGACTACGGCAATCGCGAATCCAAACACACCTCCATTGCATGCAACTTTTTCTTGGCACAAAAGCCTTAAACCAAGGTTCTGGTAATAAACACGTTTTTTGAGAAATTGCCTAAATATCCTATATAAAAACATTCCCTAAACTGAAAAAAAAAATAGAAAAAAAAATTATAAAACGTAACACCCATTTGGAGAGGATGTTTTAGTAATTTTCTCATAAAAAAATTATTAACAAGGATTTGAAGGGTGTTTCAGTAATTTTCTACTTTAAAACAGCTAAGATGTCACGATTTTATATGAAGTTTCCCGTTATTTTATTTATTTATTTATTTTTGTAAAAAGAAGAAAGAAAATATAAAATATGCTACAGGGGTATTTTCATAATTAATGAAATGAAAATAAATTTTATTTTGTGGTTATTAAAACTCGTATGTGGTTAAAAACAAATTTTATATAAAATATATGGTCATTTTTAACAAATGTCATACAATAATACTTTATGAACACACATTAGTTGTTGATACAGAGCTATCAAATATCAATCGTACAAGAAAGTGAGAAACATTAATATTGGGACCTTTAGATAGTGAGCTCCTGTAATAGAATTAATTAAAGGACCCTTGTGTTTGTGGAAAATTCTATTTAAGCTTTTTGGGAGTTGAAAATTCTAACATCGACCGACTCTGTCTGCATGGCAACTGTCTCACAATATCTATTTATTGTCCTCACTTTTGTGCTGCATTTGCATTTACACGGTAAACAAGAAACGTGATTTTACTGCTTTTAAATATTTTAAAAATGAAATCATTGCCGAACGCATATCTATGCGTTATTTCAACTCAAAAAATGAAGAAAGCGTTTTGAAAACGCTACCGAACGCCGCCTAATATTTTCAAAGACTATTTTTTATTTTCTCCCATACTAATAATATATTAATATGAACAATTTTTTTATTTTTTATTTTAAATATATTACAAGAATTATTACAATATGATTTTTGGGACCTACCGAGATAAAACAATATATATACGGTTTGGATATCTACTTCCATAACGGGAGATAACTACTCTCACAACACGGGAAGAAAACTCTAGCTCCACACACAAGAGCGTACCCTTGAGAGAGCTGACCCAGGATACAATACAACCTAGGTAGCCTTCTGAAAAAAAAAAAAAAAAAAAAAAAACTATAATTGCACGGGAACCTTTTTATTATTAGTAAATTACATTTAATTTCAACTAATATTAATAAATTTACCCTTAAATATAGCATTATTCATTACATTGCCCTTTATTTTCATCCAATGTTATTTTCGTACTCTACTTTTAATTTTTTGTATTCAGCATGTGATATTTGTTCATTTGTTTGGGTTGTGATTTATAGAACTTTAGCCTTATATTACTTCTAATTTATAGGTTTTAGTGTGTTGAATGCTTGATAATTTACCAATAATAAAAACCAAATTCAATCAATTACCTACTCTAACTCAATGAAAATATTGCATGTGTTAAGTAGTCTTTATAAGTATGTAATTTTATGCATGTTTTATATAAAATATTTCCCTGATTTTGTTTCAACTGTTTGATTATATATTGCATATTCACTTGATTTTGTTTTAATCGTTAGATTAAACATTTCATATTCACTCCATTTCTTTATAATTGTTATATTATACAATTCAAATTAATCTTTAAAAGTAATTAAATTTTCATATAAGTAGAATAATTTATGTCAAAAAAAGAATCTATTTATGTCCCTACATATATATAAGTTTAGCTCGGTTAACAAATATTTTCTGGATCCGCCCATATCCATACATGCTTGTAAAATACGTATGGTGGGATTTAAACTACCACCACTTATGTGGAAAGAAGGTGTACTACTAGCTCTACTAAGATGATATATGCAACGTGAACCATTAGTCGATACTCAGCTATCAATCACATAAGAAAGTGAGAAGCAATATTGGACTGGCTATGTAATAGAATGAAGTAAACGAAGAAAGTGAAGACTGAGGACGACCATTGATTGGTTGTGGCAGAATTAATGAATAAAATCATATGTGCTTGAATGATTGACTCTGCATGCATGACAATATCAATTATTATTCAATTATTACGACTTATGAAGACTAGCAAGCTATGTAGCACCGATACGGATACGGATACGGTACGATACGGGGATACGGTAAATCTTCAAAAACTAGGATACGGATACGGCAGGATACGTCAATTAAAATAATATATATTTATATTTTAAAAATAATAATAATATATGAAAACATATTTGATAATTCATTCAAAATAAAAATATATTCATAATCCAAATAAACATGTCACATAACTACATAAGTCATAACAATGTCACATATTATAGGATCCAAATAAAACATGCCATATAAGTCGAACATATTATAAAATCCAAATAAAACATACGTCACATAAGTCATAATATATTACAAAATCCAAATAATACATAAAAAATAAAAAAAAATAAAAACTCATAAAACATATTTTAAATTCCTAATTAACTTCATTATCATCATTCATATTGTTAACGGATCTAAATAATTCGGTCTCTAACTCTGGTTCATCAAGAGAAAGGTTTGCAATCTCAAGTATCCCGATATTCTCCATGTCAATGGAATCAAAACTAAAATTTCCTTATAATTTCATTTTGACTCCTAAAATTTTGAAATTATAATTTGACCCCATTTTATACTAAAATAATTATAATATTGCCCTAAACGTATCCTCCAAGTATCCCCAAAGTATCCTCTAGTCAAACTTGTGAAAAAGTCAACGGATACACCATTTGGTGTATCGGATACGTATCCTAGAATATTCGAGAAGTATCTGAACTGGATACAAGTTCGATACCAGTTACCTCTACCAAATAGAGTATCCGTGCTTCCTAGCTAGCAAGCAAAGCCATTGACTAATCGGTTCAATCAATAACACTATTGTCTTATCTTTTTTACCTTTAATTTCTCTGTCCCTCCATCATTTCTTGACACCTTCGCACCTCCTTCTCGAGAAAAACTTAGGTGCAACCGATGCACCACGCTAGAATCTGATGATGGTGCATCGGTTCCACTCAACGGTTAACACCTGTCACTTACTATAGTTTTTTTATTTTTATTTTTATTTTCTGTGTCTTTTCCACTGAAACTGAATTTTTGCTTCTCTCTTCTTCCTCAAATCTCACCGTCTATTTGACGGTCAGATCGTCGTCGTTCCGGTCTCGCCATATTCCGGTGACCGTAATAGTAGTGCATGTGTTTTTCTCTCTCTTCAAAGATAGAGTAGTCAAGAAAAACAATTGGGAAAGCATCTAAAGAAAAACAACCTTTGAGCGAATGTGGTTGCTTGTGGTCACCTGGAAAAACTGCTTCTCTTCTATTAATTCTTGGTCCTCTCTGAAGAGAAAACAAACTCAGAAGTTTGAAGTTTTTTTTAAAAAAAAAAACCCTGTTCCATTTTTAGTTCAGCTACTTCATACACATTTAAAGATTTTAAGACTTAATAATTATTCTATCTCCTCGAATTGGGAAGGCTAAATGAAGTTGTGAAACAATGAGAGATAGGAGCTCTATGAAAAAGCGAGGTGTGTTGATAACTTCCAAGAGGTCTAAAACTTCTCTCCTTGTTGTTGCAATTTTTATTTCAAGATTGCTGACACTGTGTTTCGATGTTGATGCTTTCATGGCCCAAAACACTTGACACAATATCAAGAGCAAAAATGATGTGCTTGGTTGATCATCTTCATTGCCATCATATGATCTGAAGCTATCAATGTACATTGATCAGAATAAAACCCAGAAATCAAAAGGATTGAACTCCAATGTCCAAAACCAAACCCAGAAAAATATCAGAATCATTGAACTCCAATGTCAAAAACCAAACCCAGAACAAAGATAGGGAAAAGGAGCCGTTGGTCTCCTCCGACGCAGATCTTCTTCATCTGCGTTGGATCTTCTCCGATCGGAGGAGATCCGCGTCAACCGCCGGTGAAGATGACTGGTGTTGGTCCAGCTGACCGAAGGGAAAGGCTATCGTAGGAACTCCTGGTGTTGGAGATGGAACTTTTCCAGACGGAATATGACGACGGTCACGGCAATTAGACGGTGAGATTTGGGGAAGAAGAGAGGAAGAGAAAATTCAGTTCAGCTGAAACGGCAGAGAGAAAATGAAACAAATTTTTTTTTTTTTTTAATTTTAATAAGTGACATGTGTCATCTATTGAGTGGAACTGATGCACCACCATCAGACTCTAGCATGGTGCATCTGTTGCACCCAAGTTTTTCTCTGGTTGTTGATACTCAAATATCAATCAACAAGAAAGTGAGAAACATTAATATTGGGATCTATAGATAGTGAGCTATCAAATATTAAAGGACCCTTGTATTTGTGGAAAATTCTGAATGTGTCCGAATTCTGGCTTATTTGATGTGATAAGGCCACCAGTGGTCTTAAAGCTTTTTGGGAGTGGAAAATTAGGACTTGAATTTATTTGATCAACTCTGTCTGCATGGCAACTACCTCACAATATCTATTTATTAGGTGCAAGTGAGAGTGATATGAGTTGACGATTAAAGACTATACTATAGCCAAGCATTCACCTATTGATAAATGAGACTCACTTACGGTGTTACTTTAATACATCCGTCAATTTGTTATACTTAATATGAAGAATGTGAACATTCAAAGAAATTCCACAGGGATGTGGGGATAGTTATTCTAGTTGGTGAGCTAGAATGTTTAAAAGTTATTTAATTCTTGAATAATTTGTTTATTCTAAATTATAAATATTATTAAGTTCATCGTATTGTAATTAGAGTTAACTCGATATTCATCTTGATTAGCGGATGTCTTTGTGGAGGATAACATTACATGTCATTTAAAAGTAGACCGGGTTTAAAATTTCATCACTTGAAAATTTGTAGGACTACGGCGATCGCAGAATCCAAACACACCACCATTGCATGCAACTTTTTCTTGGTACAAAAGCCTTAACCAAGGTTCTGGATACATTTCCAGCAAAAGTTTTGTTTACATTACCTAATAAAGATTAATGTTTCATTTGTGCAACAAGTAACCAAAGAATCATGATGATACAACATATAAACATAAAGGTTATTGAAAAACCGAAAGAGAGAGAAAAACGGAATCTTGAAAATAAATAGCAGACATTTTTGTACATTTGTAGATCTCAGATTGTATAATGAACATCTTGGGCAGGTTCCGACGAGGAGCCAGTCAATGGGAGGCTATCTGATGTTGAAATTTCAGCCAGTGAGTTTTGTCTTTCCAACTGTAGACGACTGTCTCGCATAGCTTTAAACTTCATATATTTCTCTGCATTAACTTCACGGACATCATCATGAGTAGAGGAAGGACCGGATGAGGAGCTGGTTGATGCTGAATGATATATATGATTATGCATCATGAGGCGCTTGTCTCTAAGAGCTTTAAACTTCATATCTTCGGTGTAGCTACCTGCTTCGGGTATTGCATCAGGAAGTGGGGTTGTTCCTTCCAGCATGTTCACCACTTCAGACATGGTTGGCCTTAGAGATGGTGAAGCATTCGCGCATAAGAGTGCTACTTTCATCATCCTTTCTGCTTCAACCTTGTTGAATTCAAATCCCAGATTCTGATCAACTAAATCCATTAGCTTTCCATTTTGGTATAAATGAAAGGCCTGAAAAATACAAATAAACTTAATAAAAGCTAAAATCCTACAACTTAAGGATTAAATACAAGCACAAAATGCTCTTAAAGCCTACAACGACAAAGGGGTCTAAAGAATATACAAAGGGCAAGACATATGATACTGCAAATTGAGGGGAAGCATAGTTTGAATCAAGTAAATAAAGAAACATAAATTAGGGAATTACCCAATCTAGAACGCAATAGCAATTTTCGGCAGGCACATAACTCATATTGTTCTTCCCACTAACAATTTCCAAAGACACAATTCCAAAACTATAGACATCTGCTTTGTAGGTTAAGTATCCCCACATCGCATATTCTGGTGCCATATATCCTCTGCACGATCAAAATTCTCACATGTTTCATACTAAAACAATATAATATATTGTCAGTTTTACAAGAGATAATGTGACTTACATTGTTCCAGCAATTCGAGTACTGATGTGGGTTTTCTCCTCCTCATCGAGCTTAGCCAATCCAAAGTCAGATATTTTGGGGTTTAGATCCCTATCAAGCAGAACATTGGTAGGTTTGATGTCCCTGTGAACAATTTTGAATCTTGATTCTTCATGAAGAAAAGCTAAGCCTTTGGCTACCCCAAGACAGATTCTGTGCCTAGTTGGCCAGTCCAGTTTCAGTTGAGAGTGTTCATGACCTAAACATAGCCATTCCAAGAAATATTACGGAGGGGAAATAAATCAACATATACTTGTATGTTACTTCTAGTTAACTAAATGAAAATTACCAAACAATGCACGGGCAAGGCTGTTGTTTTCCATGTATTCATATATCAGCAATAGTTGATCTTTTTCTATACAACAACCATATATTTTCACAAGATTTGGGTGTTGCAAACATGAAATGATGCCTATCTCATTCAAAAATTCACGATTTCCCTGCCTTGATTTCGAAGAAAGCTGCTTTACAGCAATTATAGTACCATCGCTTAATAGACCCTGCATCCGAGTCATGAAAAGGAGTTTAGATGTTTTTAAGCAGAACTCGAAGAATTTCCTGTTTTATGAAGGATAACTGAGGTGACCAAAGGTTAGCTTGTATACCTTATAAACAGGTCCAAACCCACCTTCTCCAATCTTGTTCACTGGGTCAAAATTGTTGGTGGCAGCTTTAATTTGCCTTAATGTAAAAGAACTTGTTTGGAGATCTAGTCCTGTAAGATCTGTGTAAAGAAAGAGAGACTTAATCCATTTATTTTCAGTTTCACATGCATAGGTAAATAAGTATCGATATATGATCTATTAGTTGCTAGCCACCATAACAGATATCTAGATATATTTCATAATACAATTGAACTCGGAGTAAAGAATTTAAGTTTAAAGGAAAAAACCAACATGAAAAATGGAAAATGTCTTCTTATGAGGTTTTAACACATATCCTACATCCTTCAAAAATGTGTTGTTTCAAAATGTGTTTGGACTCAGGTTATACTAGTAATGTGTTCATAGGCAAATAATTGAAAAAAAATTCTAGATGTGGCTAAATACCCTCATCAAACTAGGAATATTCAATTGAACATGTAATAGCTATCTAGAAAATTTTGGCATTGTTAAAGCTTCCAAGTACTTATACTGTTCCGGTAGATAACTTTTGCAGTGAATAATAAGATGTTTGTTGACTGTTTTGTCTTAAACAATGATCTTTGAATTGGAAAGAAGCCCAAACCTTTCTCTTTCCAACGCTTGGTTCTGAGATAGCGTCTCCGGTAGAGGATGCCCAACATCAAGATTATGAGACATAATCCTACAACAGCAACAGCAACAGCAACAGCAACAGCAATTGACATAGTCTTCTTCTTTCCCTCCCTATAATGGGGTTTGAAATCTGCTCAAATCAAGCCACCAAGCAATTATGTAAATCAGAAACACACAGAGAGACAGTCTTGGAAAGAAAGCCTGACTGCAGAGTATTGTAGACTACACCGACTAGGATCAGCTAAATTGTATTTCAATCCTTGAAATAACAATTAAGAAATAGAGAATAAGAGAAAAAATCACTCACTGGGTTCCACAGAAATAGCAGAAATAAGAGGGCCGTAGACGCCGCCTACAGGAATTGCTGTAGTGCCTTTGCCAGCCCAATAGAAGCGGATCTCTAAAATGTTATTTGTAACATTGGCATTATACGGTACTATAAGTGGGTTAAGAACCCCAGGAGCTTTAGCTTCTATGTCAAAATCCTTCTCCACTATTTTGTCCTGCAAAAATGCCAATCCAGTGACACCTTTTTATTTTGTTACCTTTGACCCAAGGCATAGCTCTCAAAAACACAGCTTAAAACATGGAACATGCTTAGACACATCACGAGATGGTAAACTGGAAATGGAACTCAATTAAGGCAACATATTAATATCCCCATCCACATATCTCACTAACAATCTACCGTATTATTCAACACTAATCTTCCTATTCTGAGACCTAACAGCCAAAATGGTGTCCAATGACAAACTATTGTTGACCAGGTTCCATTACCTGAACATAAATATCAAATATGCGCCTGCCAATGCTTCTATAAGTGTTGTCATTTGTAAACTGGATCTCAGCAAAGTGTAGATTCACAGTATAATTTCCATTTTCTAAACAATATCCAACATAAGTAAGAGAAGTAGGAACAATGCGCGCATTAGTGTATAATTCTGGAATGTTTGATGAGTTTGCAGTTGCAATATAGTGTGTGTTTTGTTCATCATTGTCATCCGCAAAGTCTCCAGTGCTACTAAATCCCCAGTTAGTACCGTCAAACCATTGGTATGTTGCAGCACCACCACCAACTCCTGCATCTCCTTCAAATGTTCTGCCATTTACTTTTACAGTATTTCCACCACAATTAATGTAAAAAGAGTGCCAATCTGAGAAGAAAAACATGTATTAAAGCCAAACTCACCCTTGAGGTTTTAAGATAATGTTTATGCAATGAAAAATTGAGAGCGAAACAAATACAGCTAACCATAAAAAAAAAAAAACTACTTTTACATACTAGAGAACATATAAAAAAACCTCACAGCAAAAAATCTTTTAACCTTTTTTAAGCTATTGGAGAAAATCTAAATGTAAGTTACTCACATTTGAACTCCAAATGCAAAAATATTTTAACATAAAATAAAAATCTAAACGCAAAAATCTTTTAACCTTTTCAGCTGAACTCTTGGATAAAATCCTAATATTAAAATACAAATTCTGAATTGGCCTTCCATTCAGTTCAAATTAGTTACTTGTTTTTCTAAAAAACATAAAATAAAACTAATCTCAACTAAGCTGGATCAATAAAAAGACATAAAAGAAAGGATTGTTAAGGAAACAATTTTTTTCAGATAAAAAAATAGGAAAAATTCTAGATTTAGAAATAAATGTCTCTCCTGACCCTTCTTTGCAGCCAAACAGAGCATAAGTGAAAAATATGAATAGATTTTGAAGATGATAACAACAAAATGATTTCATACTTTGAAATTGAAAGGTCATATCATTGTCGTTTAATGCTTCTTTTGCAGTCAAGAACTTTTGTTCTAATATTATTATTTTGCAGTCAAGAACTCTTGTTCTAAATTGAACTGTTAGTAACCGGTAGATGGACTTGGCACATGTACCAAACCCAAATACATGCCTAGTCCAAATACGTATACAGATTCAAATGCCAAATGTAGAATTAATATAGAATCAAACGCATGTGAGGGGTGGATTCAAATCTAAGACTCTTAGCATCATTGGCTTTGATACCATGTCAGTAACTATTAGAATCAAAAGCTTTAACTGTCAGATTATGCCCAAACAAAAATCTAAAACTCTAATAACTTTACCTATAAAACTACTTTGCATAGGATATTTTCTGCTATAATGACAAGATCTGTGATTGTAACAGCCAATAAACAGGCAAAGACTCATGATATAGGACTAGGAGTGAGAAGATTCAGAACAGATTTGTGAATTGCAAAATATTTCAGTGTAACATATTTACGTCAGATTAAAACCACACACGTTGATAATTTGAATTTATTCATACATGGCATATTTAGAACAGGTTCACGAATCAAAGATATGAATTTCAAGGTAATATATTAACATAAGATTTCAAACATACTTACATCGTTGGCATCTGAATTTGTTCGAACATGGAGGGAATTCACTCCTAGTTTAAGTCAAGGGTAAAGAAGAAAACAATTAGCACTATGTAAGTTCAAGCACACGTGACTGTGAATTGGCTATCATGAAAAGAACTTGCTTTTGATAATAGGCTAATTATAAAGTAGAGTAGGAAATTTGTATTCTTTCACATGACAAACATGCAAAATAAAAATAAAATGTTTAAAGCTCAAGAATCTATCAACAAACACTCCAGAAGATATTACAGAACAAACAAGTGGAAAAGAAATGAAGATGAATGAATAACTATGTAAGCAAATGTGTTGATGGTTATTAGTAGCTAACCCTGTAACTTAAGCTGGAATTATAAGAGAGCCAAAAAGTAACTTACAAGTTTTTTTCCATTGAAGAACTTCGAAACAAGTTCAGGTTTAAATTCCTGGAAGAATAAAGATAAAAGAGATATCAGCATTTAGATCCACTACATGATGCTGTAACACCATGAAAGTAGAGAGAGCATATTTATTAACTACAAGAGAGAAATAAACTGACGGTTTCTCCAGACAAGCAGACTGCTCAATGCTTTCCAAAGTAAAATTATTGTACGTAAGATCCCTGCATGCAACAAAGAAACATAAGTAACTTCTCGCTTTGAAGATGCAGGAGAATTTCTTACAAGTAATTAAGAATTATTTGTTCCAAAACTAAAATTAGTACTGTAATAGAGGCATGCAGCAGAATAAATGTTAATTGTGCATCGCTCCATAATATCAACTCCTATAGAATTCCTAAAATAAATAACAAAAATTTCAAAGTTTAGTATTTCAACCTCTGGAAGATCAATAATAGCAAAAATAGTGAAATACATAAATGCACAAGAGTGGCACCCTAGCCCAACATAATTAAAATTAAATAAATAAGTCAGTTACTCAGAAACAAAACCATATTATTCTCTAATCTACATGATTAACAAAGTAAAGAAGGATGTGATAATCATATTATTAGAAGTCATGAATTTTCCAATGGATGCCCTCCCAGCTGCAGTTAAGCTTGCTCATATGCTAACCTCTTAGAGGGATGTGTAACCTCTTAGAAGTTTCATGCTTCAAGCAACCTCCTTCCCCCTTTCACCCATTAAAAGAAAAAACTCCTCAACCTGTTAACTAATTAGCTTCTTAACATATGCTAGTATGATATTCACTGTGTTCTACAAAACCAAATATGTCAATTAACATATCAATAAATGTTTGGAGGTTAACGATACATATATAACGAATGCATAATACAGGGGTCTATGCTCATAGATTCCTAAAATAAGTAGATTTAGATTTTAGACAGCTAGGAGATAAGATACACACACATTAATTCCTTTCTTCAAGATTGACAGTGGTATATTCCCGCTCAGAGAGTTGCCGGTTAGAAAGCTGATAAAACACAGATGACAGATCATGCAATTAGTATGCAGGGTTTTGCAAAATTAACACTGTTCATCTCAAACTTAGGTCATCTTACATGAATTTAAAACTTGCAGAGATTTGAACATTGGTAAGTTCCCCAGTTAGCTCGTTAAAACTAAGATCCCTGTCCAAAATCACCATAAATCATAGAAATTATACAAATGCAAGCAAATTGTTGACCTAATAACATGACAACTTTTCAAAAAAACAAATCTGACAATCTATGCAATACAACAGTAATTCTCCAGAGAAATATATCATTAGATGTAGAAGAGTGAAAATTCTAGCTCTGAGTTTTAAAATATTGTCTGCATGATAAGCTAATCACCATGGGACTTAAGGGAGAAAATATCGACTGAACATAAGAAAATAGAACTATAGTCGAATACAAACATTTGAAGGCAATAACTAGTGAACTAAAGCAATCAAACTGATAATAAAAACACCCTAAGCTGATGTTTAACCACACAACCGTTCATAAGGAGTTTCAATTTCAAAGAGAATGTTAAAAGATGAGAATTGTAATTGAAAAAAATGGTAATGTAACAATTACTCTGCATGTATGTAGTACGGTGTTCTTTAGCCTCGTAATCTGAGTTCCTTGTTTTGGTATTCTACATGAGGTCAAAATCATCTATATTAGACATAATAAAATAGCAAAGTGGGTGGAATCAGATCACAATAAATCTTATTCTTCAGAGGATGGATGGAACTTCTATCTAGGTTGAGCCAAGCCAGCCCCCATGAGTCTATCCTTAAGAGTCCAACTTACATGTGTTAAAATATACAGACATCAACCAACTTTCCATGTGCTAGTCTACTACTAGTGTTTTTTCTCAGCAAATATAAGTACGGTAATAGGTATGTCCTCTCTGATCCTATGAGATTTATTGGTATGGCACATCTCCCACAGAAATCAGGATAACAACACAACATTCAAGAATTTAGCCTTCTAGCATCACTTATATTTAGGTTATCTGAGTTTAGTATACAACAGTTGGAACCCCATTAAAGTGTCCATAACAGTTAATGCATCAGATACAAATTGCATTACAGTGGCTAACATGTGTAAAAGAGTTAGTTGTTACATTGTCATGCATGATGTGTAGGCAGTTTGATTTCAGTTTTGAAGTACTGATTTGCAATTCATAATTTTCTTTTATCAATAAATGTTTTATAGTGTCCTATAAAAACAAGTATGTAATAAATTAAAATTCGATAAATAAACTTGTGTTATACTTACAGATAACGCACATTTTTCATTCCCCAGATATACTCAGGTATCCCTCCAGAGATACCGCAGTCCTTCAAAATTCTAGAAATCCGATATTATTTGTGTTAGATATAACAATTGTATAGTTGATAATTATACTTTTTCATCAACATGATAATAATAAGCAATGAACATACATCCGAGTAAGTTCCGTCATGTTTGAAAGCACAGGAAAAGACTGATTTGTTCCACGTATGTCACTAATCCTTCTGTAAATAAAGTGTGTCAATATGGACATATCCTTTCAGCAGCATTCAATATAGTATAAATTTGATCATTAATGTACCAAGTCATTCCAATAGTTTGGAAATATTCACTGACATTTGAGTTAGCTTTTCCAAAATGGAGAGGGATGGCGGAATGGGTCCTTTCAGTCCACTACCTTGTATTTCTCTGCATTAACTCAAACTAACTGATCAAAAACATTCAAGAGCCATAATATAAACCAAAAAAAAAAAAACCTTTGTAAAGTAGATGATCTTACAGCCTGTTTAGTCCGTTCCAGCTTGATATAAATTCTGGTATACTCCCAGTGAAGTTGTTATCGTTAATCCTACTGCATTGTGCAATAGCAATGGTTACAGCTTAAGCTTCTGCCAGATTTTGCATATAATTTTATCACAGCTATATGAAAAGCTTACAAGTCTGTTAAATTTTTCAGCTCAACCAGTTCCAATGGCAAATTTCCACTGAACCTATTGGATGATAGTTTCCTACAAATGAAAAGTCAATTGATCCTCCACCAAGTAGGTTGACTATAAGCATAAACTAAACATGAAAAGGTTCTGCAATTCTGCAAATGCCTTACAAAGTTTCCAAGTTAACTAACTTCCCAAGATCTGGAGGAACCATTCCTGAAAATTGGTTTTCTTCAAGGTCCCTGTCAAAATAGATTCATTGAGTCTGCTAGTTGCATACACATAAGGAAAATACTCTAAAGGTGTTCGTGCATAGTTGCATACACATAAGGAAAATACTATAAAGGTGATCCAAACATTACAAGTATATTGTGTATGCATTTGATGGAAGGAAACATCACTGCTTAGAGTTCTTCTACCATTCATCTCAAAACACAAAGCATGAGGGAAAGGAAACTGATATTATAAATACACTTAAGAGTCACACATCTATGTGAAACAAATAACAATATTGCTGTCACTAATTGCTACGAAAATCGAACATTGCAAATCCATAAAGTTAGAATAGAGAAATTATAGTCAGTATTTTTAAAAGTTAAGCAACTGATATGGACAATAATCATCATATTGGAGCCCTGAACAAACTTGCAAACTAAGTTCAAAACTTACAAGTATGTGAGACTGGTAATTTTCCCCAAATGGCTTGGAATATTTCCTGATAATCGGTTAACGAAAACAGAGCTGCAAGAACAAATTATAAATGGTTAATTAATTCAATGGGGAAAATGCAGTTATAGTTGCTTGAATTGATCAGAAAGACGTAGAAATAGCTTACATGTACTTCAGTTGCATCGAAGCCCATTCTAGTGGTATTGAACCCTTTAAATAGTTGTAGGCAAAATCACTGCATTCCACAATGTTTGTTAAGAATGTTTCACCTTTTCGAATCGGTTGTTTAGAATGTCATTTTTTCTTCTTATTATTATTCCCATGTTATGTATTTACAACTATTTTGTAAGAAAACAAAAACAACATAATTAACTTCAAATAAATAGAATAAAAGTTCAAATCCAATCCAACAAAAGGACAGACAAATAAACATATATGATTTCAAGACAAAGAAACAAAATTAAGTGCATTAACTCACATTTCAGAGATGTACGGAAGATGAACAAGTTCAGGTGGAAGTGTTCCTGGAAGGCTGTAGCACATGAACTTTCTGAAAAATGTAAACTGACCCAGAATCAGTTTCATGGCAAATAATAACAGTAGATAAAAAAAATCAGAAAATATTAATCCAAAATCAAAGAAATGAAATCAACCTACATGACTGTAACATGGCAAGTGTCGTTCTCAATTTCACAGTCACAAGTAATATTCCTAAGAGGGTCTGTCTGTACAACTGGTTTGACATCATATGTGCCTTCACAAGCATCAGAACCAAAAGTCCAGTTGGTAGCTCCCATTGTCTTAGCAATTTGATTCAGAACATCAACTGCAACACAACACAACACAACAAAATACAACATATCCAACATCAAACAACTATTCTAACATGTGCAAAACTGCAAATCATAAAAATATAATGAAAAAAATGAAACTTGAATTGAACTTACCTTCATCTTGAGGCAGCCTAGAAGCAGAAAATGTTCGTGTCAAGAAGCAACTCAAAACTAGAACTGATACTGGAAGTAGATATCTGGGTTTTGCCATTTCTGGAAACCCAAATAAAAAAAAATCAAAAAAATAAAAACTGTAGTCTTCAAACTCTCTCAAAACTCTCTTCTCTTCTTGAGACTTTTGAGCTAACCTAGCATCTGGTACATTCTCTTATCTTTAACTGTAACTGTGTCCCTTTTGTCGTATTTCGTTTGATTAAGTAATAATTATTATAATATAGAAATGTAAAGAATGCAAATACAAATTCTAATGAACTAATATTCTAATCACATCTCTCAAAAAGAAAAAAGAAAATATATTGTTAATTGACCCTTTTTATGTAATACGACAAAGGATAACAATGGATGGGTTGTTGTTATTGGAGGGATCTTGCTTGAGATTTGAGATTAGTTGATTGTTAATGTGTCAAAAAAAATAGTAAGTAATTGGAATCAGTTGAATTTCCACATACACCATTTGTTTATAGTTCAATAGTTACCTATTTGGTCTTTATTAGTAATTCTATATTTTCATTTTAAACCAATTATGTCGGTATTGTTTCAAGTTAAACCAAAATTGTTCATAAGTTTTGTATTAACGAAAGGTGTAAAATGTACATAGTAGGACCTGAATCCCACTACCACATACTAAAAAGTGATGTGCGTAACGAATCGTGATTTGAACTTGGAACTTGTCAGGAATTTTAACCTCGAACAACGTAACTCGATTAATGAAAGGGTATTTTAACACATTTAGATTCAAACAATTTTTAGGAGTCTTATTAATTTTATAGGATTTTTTATAATTTTAATATCTTATAGTGACTTCTTTTTATTATTTTTCAATATTTTTAATGGATAATATGATTAATTTAATTTTTATATATTACTATAAATTAGGTGTAATAATTTTTTAATTTTGATAGTAAATTAAATAAAAGGACTAAATTGCTATATGTTCCAAATTTTAAACTAAATCCATAATTATTTATTTATTTAAATAAAATATATATTTTTCCTGGTTAAAACATCTTTTAATGGCAAGTTGATTGACCTTTTGCTGGTCAATGAATGACTGGGCACTCACTCAATCTAGTTGTTGCCGACACGTGACTAGTTTATTATTTTAAGGTTATTTATTAGTTAACTAGACGCCGTCTTCGTGTTTGACCATACCAATTTTCAATTCAAGCATATTGTTTTTCTTAAAATTAAAAATTAATTTTTTTTCTGAAATATTACATTTACGACCATTACACATGCAGTCTTGATAACTATTTCGACTAATTGGAAGAAAATTCCTCACACATACTTATAAACTACGCATAGTGAGACTCAAATTCTTGACCACCGGGTGTGAAAAAAAGTACAATACCATCTCTACCGTGAAATGATGTGTTAAAAATAAAAATAATAATAAAAAAAAATCTTTTCAAGCACCTTGTATCTTGTAACACCTAACTTTTTTTGTTTTGTTTTTAATATCATATTCGAACTTTAATGTTTTCTAACTAAGTACCTTTACCACGTTGGTTAACATTTGACGATTTATTTTTCAAATTTGATTCCTTCGTATACTAACTTTAACTAATCATCTTAAAATAAAAAAAAAAAAAAAAAAAAAAAAACCTTTAACTAATTTTGAATTATAAGTTTAACTTGTGATTAAATAAAAATATTGACTGAGCCATGTGTGTAGGCTGCTAGGATATACCAAACTATAGGAAACTTGAATTATAAGTTTAATATGGAAATTTGTTACCTGCAAAGTGCAAACATGGACTATTATAGAGCTTTACATCATTATTTGACTGACATATTGGATTAAGTTGTAAGTTTGTAAATTGATTCACACAATCTATTGCACTTCCCCTTAGTGGTCAAAGTGATCATGGATCTAACTCAACCGTAAAGGCTAACTCAAAGGATGAAGATTGCCCTCACACTTATCAATTGTACTTCCCCTTGATGCCCAAATGACGCGGGATTATAAATGAAAATAAATAAATAAACTGATTTGAGCAGCGGAATGTGATTTACTGAGAGTAAGATTTGGGCATTAATGCATCCTAAAACTGAAGTCAAGCTTAGTAAATCTTCATTTCACAACCGCGGTGATGTGTGCGTAAGTGGCAACCGCCACTTTCCTTATTTCTTGCATACCACTTCTCATTGTTTCCTTTAATTTATGCATTAGTGGCCTTAATGGCAATGAGTGGCAATGAGTGGCACCGATTGTTCATGTTTAGTGGATGTTAGTTTATTTTAGTGGGTTCCTTAAAATATGTAAGTTCCTTTTATGTATTTCAAAGTTTGAAATACTTTTCTAAATTCACCATATGTACTTTCCAGGATCAGAAAAGTACATAACAATGGTATCAGAGCAGTTTGAATCCATGGACACACGATTTCGTAATGAAATCTATGAAGTCCTAACTCGTCATGAGTCTATCTTCATCCAAATTCAAAGTACCCTCAACACCATTAGGAATGAACTTCAATCTCTATGTGTCTTTCACAAAGAGAGTTCATTTCAGAAAAACACCAATCCACCACCACCCATGCTCACCACCATTCATATCACTCCTACCAATCCACCACCACCAATGCTCACAACCACCATATCACTCCTATCACCTCCCATACCTCTCCAACTGGAACCACCATTCCTAACCCAAATTTCAACCAAAACCACACCTAACACAAACTATTCTTTCCTAAACTTGGTAGAGACGATCTCTTTGGATGGATCTAAGGTAGAACCAATTTTTGACTTCAAAAATTTCACTCCCCAACAAGTCCAACTGGCATCATTTCATCTAGAAGGAATTGCTCCCCAATGGCACATTCGATCAACCAAATTTGGAGACCCTCTTAATTGTGGCGAATCCAACGGCTTGGAACTCCCTACAGACTTATTTGGAATTTATCCTTGTGGACAAGGATAATTTGAGAAGGGTGGAATGATGTGTGCGTAAGTGGCAACCGCCACTTTCCTTATTTCTTGCATACCACTTCTCATTGTTTCCTTTTGGCCTTAGTGGCAATGCGTGGCACCGATTGTTCATGTTTAGTGGATGTTAGTTTATTTTAGTGGGTTCCTTAAAATATAAGTGTTGTTGAACTGATTTCCTTGTTATTTAATATTGTTGTTTGTCAGCATGTATTGTTCAGACTATATAAATAGCCTTGAGAACTATTGAATGAATATATCGAAAATATTAAGCAAATTTGTCTCTCGCTATCCCCTATATTACTCTCTATCTCCTGTATCTCTCCTCTGCTCCTTTTATGTATTTCAAAGTTTGAAATACTTCTCTAAATTCACCATATGTACTTTCCAGGATAAAAAAAAAGTACATAACACACGGTTTATTGTCAAGAAGGTAATCAAATAAATAATCATATTTACAATTATAATAACAATAATAATCTATTAAAAAAAATAACAATAATAATAATAATAATAGATTACAAAATTAAGGTTGAAAAAGCAAACCTCTTATCTAGTTATATCTTACTTAAGAGCTTGAATTGATGCTAAAAAGATCATGGACAGGTGATGAAGAAGAGCCAGCCCACAAGGCCATAGATGTCGAACATTAGAGCTCTGATACCGTACTCTTGTTTTGCATATGTACAGGACTCTCTCATGGCTTTAAACCTCGAATAGGACTATTCATTAACTTCATAGAGTTCTTGGCCAGAAGTGGAGGAAAAACTATGAGAGGTTCCTACTGATGTTGGATAACAGGCCTGACTTCCTACCGAGCTCTGACTATGCATCGACTGGCGTTGGTCTCTTATAGTTTTGAATCTTATGTCTTGACTATAATTAA
Organism: Acer yangbiense; assembly: GCA_008009225.1. Lineage (NCBI taxonomy): Eukaryota > Viridiplantae > Streptophyta > Magnoliopsida > Sapindales > Sapindaceae > Acer > Acer yangbiense. Next base: position 11,727,839 of record CM017773.1, read on the forward strand.
CTGGTTGAGGTATGATATCTGGTATTTTGGTTGTTCCTTCTAGCATGCCAACCACTTCAGACATGGTTGGCCTCAGTGATGGTGAAGAATTGGTGCACAAGAGAGATACTTTTAGCATCCTTTCTACTTCCTCCGCGTCAAATTCTGATCCCAACTTTACATCCACCATCTCCATTAGCTTTCCGTTTTGCTGTAAATGGCAGGCCTGTGGAAAACATAGCAATAGTAATAGTAAATACCTACATTCTGGGGGGAAATTTACATTGCATTTCGATTTAACCATTAACTTGATTATTAACAGTCTGAAATTAGCACATCATCAATTCATCATGGACATGGCTTCCTTGCATCGGAACAATTTTTAACTTATCAACCGAAGCATTTCTATTTATCTACTAAACGAAAAGAAAGATTAAGGGATATATGAATAAGTGAATTACCCATTCTAGAAAACACGAATAGTCGTCATTTGGCACATAACTCGTGTTGTTTTTCCCAATAGCAATTTCGAAAGCCACAACTCCAAAACTGTATGCATCTGCTTTGTGTGTCAAATGACCCCATTGTGCATATTCCGGTGCCATGTTTCCTCTGCATGTCGAAATCATCATAGGTTTTACTCTAGGAACAATTACAAAAATCTCAGTTTTATAAGAGAGGCATGGCTTACATTGTTCTAGCAATTCGAGTGCTAATGTGGGTTTTCTCCTCCTCATCAAGCTTAGCCAATCCAAAGTCAGAGATTTTGGGGTTTAGATCCCTATCAAGCAGAACATTGGTAGGTTTGATGTCCCTGTGAACAATTTTGAATCTTGATTCTCCATGAAGAAAAGCTAAACCTTTGGCTATCCCAAGACAGATTCTGTGCCTAGTTGGCCAGTCCAGTTTTAGTTGAGACTGTTCATGACCTTCAGGTAACCATTCTAATAAGTATTACTAAGGAAGATAAATCATTATCTACCTATATGTAATTATCAGGTTCCTATTTTAATTTTTTCACCTCATATGATCAATCACATAATTTCAAACCTACCAAACAAAGCACGTGCAAGGCTGTTGTTTTCCATGTATTCATAAACAAGCAATAGTTGATCCTCTTCAGTACAACAGCCATAAAGTTTCACAAGATTTGGGTGTTGCAAACATGAAATCATTCCTATCTCATTCAAAAATTCACGATTTCCCTGCTTCGATTTTGAAGAGAGACGTTTCACTGCAATTATGGTACCATCACTTAGCAGACCCTGCATGTCAGTCATAGAAAAAAGTGTGTAAATTTGAGCAGGACATGAAGTTAAGAAGGATATGATGGTGAGCAGATGTTTGCTTCTATAGCTTGTATACCTTGTAAACAGGTCCAAATCCACCTTCTCCAATTTTATTCAAAGAATCAAAATCATTTGTGGCAGCTTTGATTTGCTTTAAGGTAAACACACTTGTTTGGAGATCTAATCCTTTAAGATCTGCCAAAAGGAAGATAGAGAAGTAGGATCTAAATTAATTGCCAGATTCACAATTTATTTTCTTATAATCATTTTTTATTTATTGGCAAAATAAACATCAAGATAAAATAACACATATCCTAAATACATGTCATAACTTAATGAAATTGCCCTTCCAAATTTCAAGTAAAGATTGAAAAGGAAAATGAAAATTTACTTCTACCATAATTTTAACGAGCGTCCCACATGGCTAAATATACAAGTGTTGCAAAATCTTATTACTTAGGTCACAAATGTTAGAATACATAAATGTTATTGTTGGTTCACTTCCTAATAGCTTAAACTTTTGGGTTTACTGGTTATTAACATGGTATAAACCAAGTTTTACCAAGAATGTTTCGGTTTGGTTGCTCCCATCTGATTATATTTAAGTTTGTTATATATTTGTGTTTTAGCTTGAGTCACATGGCAATCCCGTTTGTCTTGTATATGAGGGGGTGTATTAAAATGCTTAAATACTATTGTTGGTATTTTCCTAATGGTTTAAGTTTTGGGGTTTAGCTGTTACTAACAATAAAGTATTCACATGAAATATACTAAACAAATCCCAATGTGGCTAAATAGCCTCAATATAAATGTTTCAATTGCATATTGAAAAGCTGCTGAGATCGAGGTTCTTAAAGCTGATAAAACATTCTGATTTTCACTATAAAAACTTATGCACTGAACAATTATTGAGCAGCAAACAGAAGTTCATGTTGTGAATTTTTCATTTGATAGAAGACCAAACCTGTTTGTTTTCGGCTCTTGGTTCTGCAGTAGTATCTCCACTAGAGGATACCCAAAACCAACACTATAATGCAAAATCCTGCAACAGCACCACCAACAATTGGTGCAATATTCTTCTTTCTGGGTTTGAAGTCTGCACAAAACAACCCACCAAGCAATTATAATAATTCGTCACTTACAAAATTAACTAATTGTTATAAAAGACAAGTATCCTTATACATTCACCAAAGGGAAAATCATTTACTGCTAGTGGGACTGGAATATAACTCCAGCCAACTAAGTACATCATAAATACATTTCTTCTACTCGACACATTTATATATTTATTTAACTTGTTACAATAAACTATTAATCAATTGTCAATCAGCTATAATCAATGTGTCAATCAGCCATAGATTGATGTAATTGGCTAGGTGATTGATTGAGTAATTATTGTAATTGATTCTACTTCATTTTCTCTTCTAGGCCTAGCACTATAAATTTATGTATCTTTGGTTGAATAATATACAACTCAATTATCTCTTCCCCCTACCTCTTTTGTGGTAACATAACTTAATGTAATTTTATAACTAAAATAATCTATTTGCGCTTAGTATGTCTAAATATGTCACTATGGTACTCCAGGCCTATTCCGTCTAATGGGTTATCTAATTTTCACTCTGATTTTTGCAACTGTAGATGTTACATTATGATTTACACTTCATGCTACAAGGGCAATTTCTGCTCATAATAAACAGAAATAAGAGATTTAGTATATCGTTAGTCAATATGAAAAATACAGGAAGAAGAGGAAAAGATCACTCACTGGGATTCACCACAGAAATAGCTGATACGAGGGGACCATAGGCTCCCTTTATAGGAATTGTTGTGGTTCCTTTGCCAGCCCAATGGAAACGTATCTCTAAGATGTTATTTGTAACGGTGACATTATAGAGTTTTGAAACAGGCTTAAGAACCCTAGAAGCTTCAGCTTCTATATTGAAATCCTTCTCAACTAATTTATCCTGCAACATGCCAATCCAATCACTCATTTGTAGTCTGTTATTTCCTAAAAGGATTAAACTCCATCTAAACCAGCAAACCAAAGAATGGGCTCTAAAAAATACAGCTCAATTATGACATGTTAGACATGCGAGTAAGAAACAATAGTAGACTGAAATCGGAAGAACAATTATTGCAGCTTTTTAACAAGCCAGCATTCATTATCTCAACAGTCCATCTTATCATTCAGCACCAATTGTTTGATTCTCATGCACTTTGAGCAAGAAAGTATTTCTTAATTGTGATTGATTTACCTGAACATAAATATCAAATATGCGCCTCCCAAGGCTGCGATATGTGTTGTCATCTGTGAAAAGGATCTCCGCAAAGTGTAGAGTCACAAGATAATTCCCATTTTCTAGACAATATCCGAAATAAGCAAGTGAAACAGGTGCAACACGTGCGTTAGTGTATAATTCAGGCATGAGTGAAGAATTCGAAACTGCAATATAACGTGTGTTTTGTTCATCATCATCATCCATGAAGTCTCCGGTGCTACTAAGTCCCCAATTAGCACCATTATATAAATGGTATGTTGCAGTACCACCACTAATTCCTGCATCTCCTTCAAATGTGCTACCATTTACTTTTGCATTTTGTCCACCACAATTAATATAGAAAGAGTGCCAATCTGTGAAGAGAAAAATGCCAACACTGTCTTAGTGAGGAGCTTTTAAGTTGTTAATACATTGACAAACTAAAAGCCAATTTCATTTTATTAGAAAGAAAAGGTTAAATTTCAGCAACCTCTCCTTAGGTCTGCTAAAAAGAGGGGGTATGGGAGTGGGGAAGACAAATCCATCCAGTTAAATTTCCGTCAATGACCTCCTCCACAAGAGAAATTTCTGGAAATTTTCAAGAGATTTAAGGGAAGCTTCTAATTACTTCAGGAGAGATCTTTTATGAGTTCTAGAATATCAATCAAGATTTCTGGACAATTTTGAAATCATCTAAATTGTTTGCATTTTAGTCAAATGATAGGAAATGTCCCTAAAAGTTGTCAAATCAAGGAAAAAAACCTCATATCATCTAAGGTGGATAAGATATATGAAGGCATATAAGTGAGGGGAAAGGAAGCCTTTTACTTAAACTATGTTTTCTCTTCCTACCCATTTTCAGAGAGCATAAATGAAAAATAATAATAATAATATTTTCCAGCTCATATTCACATAAATGATTCCATAGACCAGAATTTGAAGGGTCGCACCAATCACCATTATGGCATAGTGCTCCTTTTGTGGTTAACAGGCCATGTTCTATTACCATCATTCTACAAATCAACTAGGTTACAGCACCTTTCCTTTAAGTTGATTTGAATAGAGTACAGAAAAGCGAAGAAAATTCAAAACAAGTTTGTGAACTGGAAATACAAATTTAAAGGTGATTTATTCATATCAGATTTCCAAATATGATACTTACATCGATGACATTTGAAATTTTTCTGGCAAGGAAGAACTCCACTCCTAGTTTAAGTCAAGGGAAAAACAGATTAGCACCATAAAGAAACTAGTTAAGGTCAAGATATGCTGCGTTTGTGAGAATTATGTAACAGATTATTTGTTTTTGATTCCCAAACAAATTTAAAACACCATATATTCCATAAGGAATGAAAAACTGTATTGAAAAATTCTTGATGAATTGGTGTTGTTAACTATGTCACTTAAGTTGGAAAGTTAATAAGAAACCAAGAAACACTTCCAAGTTCCTTTCCACCGAAGAACTTCGGAACAAGTTCAGGTTTAGATTCCTTGGTAAGTGATAAAAAATAAAGCAAATATAACACTTAGATTCACCAAGTGATATTGTAACACAGAAGTAAACAGTGCAGATTATTTGTTCACTAGAAAAGAGAAAGATACTGACTGTGTCTCCTGACAAGCAGGCTGCTCAGAGCTTGGCTGAGTAAAATTATTGTATGAAAGATCCCTGAATCCAAGAGAATATGAACGGTAAACTTCATGTATAATGATGAAGCAATCAAAAGAACCATGATGATGTACTTCTATTAATTAATATTTGGTTGAAAAACTACTATTGGTGCTTAAATAGAGACGGGGACAGAGTAAATGATGACTGAGCATCACTCCTTTTTATCAACTCCCACTATTTGATTTGATATCTTGCTCCAACACCGGTATATTGAATATCATATCTCACTCTGACACCAAACTATTGAATAAAAACAATGTTCACTAGAATGCTCAGATGTACATCACATAGAAAGCACGCAAGAGCCCCTCATAAATATACAAATATCTTACACTAACAGAATAACTACCTTTTTCTGCCTACTCTTTGGGCATGCACAACTCAAGTAACACAACAATTCATCATTTTATCTTGCTCTTACAAAGGCTACCCCCTCTCGGTGTTTTCCACACGTAAAATTTACTTTGGTGCAATCAAACCACGTTGGGTGTTTTAAACACATCAACCATAAGTAATGAATGCATATGACAAAGATAGAAGCTCATTGATTCCTCAAATACATAGAAGAAGAGTCTAAATATTCAAGTGATAAGATACGCACACATTAGTCCCTTTCTTCAAGATTGACTGTGGTATCTTCCCACCAAGTGAGTTGCCATTTAGAAAGCTGATAAAGACGAGATTGAGCAGTTAGTGTGCTGGACATTGGAACTCAAGTAAATCTAAAAATTTGGTTCCATTAACTTACATGAATCTCAAACTCCCAGGGAGCGGGGACATTGGGAAGGTCCCCGGTTAGGTTGTTAAAACTGAGATCCCTATCCAACATCACAAGATCAATCATAAAAGAAAATACACGTGTGTAACTTTTAGGTCCTAACAACATATGCTTATTTAGTTTATTCTAAAACGTTGATTCTGCTTTAGCAAAAGGATCATATCAGTAGATATACAAGGGTAAAGAACTCTAGGCAGATTAATTTGAAATCTACGGTATGTAAAAAACCACTACAGCAACATAGAGTGGACCAGAAAACACCAACTTATGCATAGAATATGAATAGAATTATAGTTAAGTACAAATATTGAAAAGCAATATCCGACTACAGAATCAAATTCAGAAAAATCTATATAAATAGTTCTCTGTAATGATTAATGAATAACCATTCAAAAGGGTTTATAATTTCAAAAGGTAAATGTTAAAAGATGAGAATTTTACTTGAGAAAATGGTAAAGCATCGATTACTCTGTAGTTCAGTGTTCTTAAGCCTCATAAATTTGATTTTCTTGTTTTGGTATTCTACATTAAGTAAAAATTATCTTGTTTAAACATATTCTTATAGCAAATTAGAAGAGGTGGTGGAATGCAGAACCATTAGAAGTCTTATTCTGTACAGATGCATAAAAATTCAGTATCGGTTGAGCTACTTGACAAGATTCCTTTCTTAATAAACCAATTTACATTTGTCAAATCATGCAGACATCAATAAGAAAAAAAATAAACATAAAAAATCTGTTATTTCTCAGCAAGTATAAAAACGATTTTAGATATGTCTTCTTTGTTTCTTTGAGATTGATGGCTTCTTTAAATCTCCATCGATTTTCACTTAAAACAATAATGCACACATGATTATAGCTTATTGCCATGTATGTTTGGTATTATATGAATATAGTACACAACAGTTCTTACATGCATAAAGTGTGTCACGGCTGATTAGATACACAAGAAATAGAGAAATTCAATTGTATTCCAAATACAAAAAAAAAGGTATAATTTTCCATGCATACTATGTAGGAAGTCTGGTTTTTAGTTTCAAACATATAATAGTTTCAAATTGATAAATGAATATATAAATACTTACAGAAGTCGAAGATTATTTAGTCCCCAGATATACTGAGGTATCTCTCCAGAGATACTGCAGCTCCTTAAAATCCTGTAAATCCAAAGTTAATCATGTCAGAGATAACAATCCAAAGGTGAAAAATTTTACTTCTTCATCAACATGACAGAAATAAGCAATGAACTTACATCCGTCTAAGGGCTGTCATATTTGCAAGCTCAGGAAAGGCCTGATTTTTTCCATTTATGTCACTAATCCTCCTGTATATAAGAGTGCATTACTAATAGATCCTTTCAGAAATACTTAGTGTTTGTAAATCATTCTCTTTACAGCAGTAGAAAAGTGGAGAAATTTCACTCACAATTGAGCAAGGTTTTTCAAAACTGAGATGGATGATGGAATGGGTCCTTCTAGTCCACTACCTTCAATTTCTCTGCATCAACATGTATAAACCAATCAAGAACATTCAAGAGCCGGAATGTAAGTAGAAAAAACCTTAGGAAATTATGGGATCTTACAGTCTCTTGAGTTCCATCCAGCTTTGAATAAAATCTGGAATACTCCCATTGAAATTGTTGTCATTAATCCTACTGCATTATGCAAAAAGAACAGAATACAACTTACACTTCTGCCAAATTTTGTAGGTAAACTTAAAATGATTCTATGAAAAGCTTACAAGTCTCTTAAATTTTTCAGCTCAGCGAGTTCCATTGGCAAATTTCCACTCAACCTATTAGATGATAGCCTCCTGAAATGAAACATTAATTGATAATCCAACAAATGCACTGCTTGTTGGCGAAAACTAAACACAAATTATCCTTGAAAATGCCTTACAGTATCTCCAAGTTAACCAACTTCCCAAGCTGTGCATGGACTGTCCCGGAAAATTGGTTTGCTTCAAGGTCCCTGGTAAAATTGATGTATTGAGGTTGATAATACAACACATTTGTTTAAACTCTCCAATAGACTCATAACTAGAAATGTGCATACGCATGCACGTGCACATATCCAGAAAATATTCTCAACTGTGATAATCCAAATTTGTATAATCCAAGAAATCAAAGCTTACAAATATATGAGACTAGTAATATTCCCCAAATGGCTTGGTATGTTGCCTGATAATCTATTTCCAAAAAGAGAGCTGCATTGGCAATTATCAATAAATTAACTCAATGAGACAAAAATGAGTTGTATCTGCTTAAACTAATAAAAAAGATGCAGATAAAGCTTACATTAACTTTAACTGAATTGAATCCCATTCAACTGGTATTGACCCATTTAAGTAGTTGTAGGCAAAATCACTGCAAACCAACCACAACATTAGTCTAACTTCAGAAAATTTCACATTTTAGAGTGTCTTTCCGATTACCAATAAACTCCCATGAAAGGAAAGGAAAACAATGAATAAAGAAATTAGGATCATATCACCATGTTTTCTATACGAATGAAATGAAACAAATTATAGAAAATTGTTGAACAATGGTAGTTTCATGGTATATTTTTTCATTTCCTTAATAGACAATGATTGGAGAGTGTATTTCCATTAAAGTAATTGCTATGGTACTCACATCTAGATCAAATTTAGGTGGCTCAATGTTGAAACACCATTATTCCCAAAAGTTGTGCATGGCCAAAACACACATGTAACTATTACAATCAAAACTTTAATTAGTCAATCTCCATTATTTGGAATTTGAACACATAACTTTTTGAAGCACCAGTACCATGTTAAAAACATTGTTAATCATAAATGCTTAAATTGACAGAAAACAATCTCAGCAAGTATTTGAACACTGACACTTGAAGTTTCAAGCGCACAAAGTAATTAAAGTTTACAACTCGTTTTTGACACTAATGAGGAAAATACAGTTAAAATACTCAGGAAAAGACTCGAAGACAAAGCAATTTATAATAATTTCATTTCCTATTTTGGAAAGAAAATCAGTTTTAGTCCTTTCCCAGTTTCACCTACAGTGTAATTCCTTTTGTGTTTTTCCTCCTTATAAAATTCTAGACAACCTAACGGTGACTAAACACATTTCATGAAACATGGTATATATATATATATGTGTGTGTGTGTGTGTAACAATTATATGAGTATCTGAGATGATCTAAAGCTCACATTTCCTCGATGTAGGGAAGTTGGACCAGCTCAGTTGGAAGCACTCCTGAAAGACTTCAACGCTTGAATTTTCTGAGAATGGAACATAGACACAGAATTCATTAGTGAAAACCCAAGGAAAAAAAGTCAAGAGCAATACAAAAATCATTTTAATCCTAAACCTACCAATTAAGGAGTTGCAACAATCGGAGCGTTTCTTTTAATCCTAATTAAGAAAGAAAATCAATTTTATTCCTCTTTAACAATTATAGAGTACAGAACCTCACCCACAACATTAAAACAACTCTAACACTACTATACCAGTACTGCTAAAGTAGTGTAGCATGGTCAAATAAAATTAACTTTCAATCATTAATTTTAGTAAGAGATAAGACTAAAACATCCAAACACATATTTATTCATATTTCTATGTATTAAGATAACTGCTGAATTGATATCCATTTACACTCAACTCATTTGAAGAAGTTACAAATTATTCAATTTCTCGTAAATAAACCAAATAAATTTCGTATATATATATATTGAAAGAATCTTAGAAGTAGGGAAAAACTTACATGGCTATAATGTGGCTTGTATTGTTAACAGTGTTGCAAGTAATGTTGGTGGTGGGATCTGTTTCAATAACCGGTATCTTCATAACTCCACAAGCATTGGCATCGAAATTCCAATCAGTAGCTCCTATTGTTTTGGCTATATGATTGAGTGCATCAACTACACCACATCCACATCCAACAAACAAATATAAGAGACAAGCATTCAAACTCAGCATCACAAGTAAAGGTGTAAATGGCTTGATATATCAGCCTATAAGTTCTAAATATACCATTTTCATGTAGGACAGCAACCCAACCAATTCCTTAAGTAAATTGTGACACAAGTTCTTATTAGAGTGCTTAAATACTATTGTTGGGCGTTTTCCTATTGGCTTAAAGACGTAATCGGCTTAAGGTTTTATGTCCTATGTTCGAATCCCTCACGTGCTTAAATGCTGATGGATACTAACCGTGTTCTTAACTATTAAATTATACTTGTTGGGATTGAATATACTGTAACATAATGTTTTGGAATTGTATAAACAAATATTTAGAAAATGGGTAGTTAATAAGATAGACAATTGAAAGTAACACTATAAAACCAGATTCATCAATACTGCTGGTTACAGTCTGATGAACTAAAATCAAATAAAACAAAAGCAGAAACAAAGAGAGAATGTGGCATACCTTCAGACTGAGGAAGCTTAGCAGCAACAAAAAACTGTGTCTCAAAGCAACCCAAAGACAAAACTGATAAAACAAGTAGAGATTTGAAGAACATCTTCAAATACCCAGAAACAAATATGCCGTTTTTCGATCTAGTTTGAAGCTCCCACTAATAATTAACATTAATTAGACAAAACTAAACCAACTTTTTTCTCTGAAGAGAGTGAAAGCAGGAAATTGAAGCAGAGTGGGGTTCCAGTGAAGTGAATCAACTTAACAGATTGTCGTATTTGGATTGGCAATGTATTTGACATTTGCTATGCGTTGTACGGTTGTCAAGTACCAAAAGTTGTCCCGCCGTGTCCTCTGTGTGTCCTAGCTGTGTCCCAGCCGTATCCTTCACGTGACCTCCGCATGTCCCCTTTGTTGACTTTTAAAAAAATCAACGGACACGTATACAGTCGTGTACAACGAGTGTTGAATACGGATATTTGTCTGACACGGGCTATGTGCCTATGGAGGAGTGTCCGTGCTACATAGCCTGTAAGGCTGTAATACATATCATATACCACTTTAATGCATGAAGTGGGTCTTCAATTGGAAATCAGATAACTTTTGTGGAGAAAATCTTCAATGTTCTCTATCATAAATCCCTTAAGCAACGATATAATATTACATTGGTTTTTATATATATATAGATGGTGAAAATGGAAACTAGTCATAAAATTAAAGAGGTTTATTGTTTTTAGCCGGAATTAGTATTTTGATTGTTTTTGTCAAACAATCCACTTTTCGGACTTAAATGCCCTTTTTTTTTCAAAACCTCATCTCTTTCTTTTTCTACAGAATCTCTCTCTCTCCTTTTCTCTCACATGTTCTTCTTCTTCTTCTTTCTCTCCTCTCTTCTCTCACGCCTTCTCTCCTTCTCTCCTCTATTCTCTCTCTTTCTCGGTTTTTTCCAGATTTTTAAAAAAAAATCAGATTTTTTAAAAAACAAAATTTTTTCGGATTTGCTTGTGTTTAAGTTTGGGTTTTCCGATCATCGGTCATCGGATCTAGGTTTGAGGGTTGTTATTGTGTTTATGATTGGTGAAAACGACTAAACACACCAGGCTAAAAGGATTTAAACACACCAGGAAAAATGAATTAAACACACTAGGCAAAAGCGACTAAACACACTAGGCAAAAATGACTAAACACACCAGGTGTGTTTAATTGGGTTGCCTGATGTGTTTAATTCGTTTTGTCTAGTGTGTTTAATTCGTTTTGCCCTGGTGTATTTAATTGTTTTTGCCCTGATGTGTTTAATGAGTTTTGTCTGGTGTGTTTAATGAGTTTTACCCTAGTGTGTTTAATTGTTTTTGCCCTAGTGTGTTTAATGAGTTTTGTCTGGTGTGTTTAGTCTTTTTTGCCTGCTGGTGTGTTTAATTCTTTTTTGCCTGGTGTGTTTAATTCCTTTTTACCTGGTGTGTTTAGTCATTTTTGTCTGGTGTGTTTAATTCTTTTTTGCCTTTTGTGTTTAGTCATTTTTACCTGGTGTGTTTAGTCGTTTTTGCCTGGTGTGTTTAATTCCTTTTTGGCTGGTGTGATTAAGTACTTTTTGCCTGGTGTGTTTAATCGGTGGTCTGATGTGTTTAATTGAACAAAATCTGGAAAAAAAAAATTCAAACATGATTTGAAATTTTCAACTTCAACAAGAAAATCTAGAAAAAAAATAAAAAAATAAAAAAAATAAAAAAAAACTCCCACCATTCATAAAAACAACCATCACACTTTAAAAAAAAAAAAAAAAATCTAGAATTTTTAAACAAAACAAGATCTGTAATTTTTTTTAACAAATCTAGAAAAAATTTTAAACATTCACAACCACAACCACCCTTAAAATTAACTACATTCACAACCACAACCAACCACTACATTCACAACTGGATTTTTTTTTTATAAATAATCTGGAATTTTTTTTTTAACAAACATAATCTGAATTTTTTTTTTTAAAATCTAAAAATAATTTTAAACAAAAACAAAATCTGAAAAAAAAAAATTCAAAATAAAAAAAATTCTAAATTTTTTTTAAAAAATTGGAAAATACGTGAAAGATAAAGAGAAGAGAGGAGAGAAAGAGAAGAAGAAGAAGGAGAGAAGGTCGGACGACTGACGATCGAAAAACCACCAAATCTAAAAATTTTTGTTTTTAAAAAATCTGGAAAAAAAAGAGAAAAAGAAAAAGAAGAAGAAGAAGAAGAAGAAGAAGAAGAAGAAGAAGAGAAAGTGAGAAGATGAGAGAAAGAAGAAGAAAAAGGCGTGAGATGAGAGAGAGAAAGAAGAAAAAAAATATTCTGCAGAAATGAGAGAGAAAGGAGAGAGAAGAGGTATTTTAAAAAAAATGAGGGGCAATTATGTCTCTACAGTGGATTTTTTTAACAAAAACAACCAGTTTACTAATTCCGACTAAAAACAATAAAGACCCTTAATTTTTGGTTAAAAAGGGTATTTCCTCATATAATATATATATATATATATGAAAATTTTCTCCTCAGTGCACACTGATAAATATATATATCAGTGTCTTGCATGTGGACCATTGGATTTGATTGTTTTGACTCAGTCTACGTGCACTTGTCAGTGCTTATCCATAATCTATAGTCCACATGCAATGCACTAATGTATTTTATATCAATGCGCACTGACGAAAAAATGACTATATATATAGGGAGGTTCTCCCATCAAGTCGTCTTGAAATTATAATTTCAGGACGACCAACCACAGCCACATGTTTTGGGAAGTTTAAATGTTTGTTAAAAAAAATCAGTATTTTATTAAAACATGTGGTTGTAGTTGGTCGTCCTGAAATTATAATTTCAAATGGGAAAACCTCCATATATATATATATAGTGGTTCTTTAGTAAGGACGTCTTGAAATTATAATTTAAAGACATCCTGAAATTATAATTTAATGTCTTTAAATTATAATTTAAAGACATCCTGAAATTATAATTTAAAGACATCCAACCACAACCATACATTTATATTGAGTGTGAGTATTTATTAATGTGGGGTTGTGTGCCCACTGTAAATGTGTGGTTGTGGTTGGACGTCCTGAAATTTTAAAGTCAGGATGGTCCTAATTAGAGAAGTATTATATATATATATAAATTTTCAAATGAGGACGTCCTGATATAACTTCATAAGGATATTGAATGTGAACCACTAGTTTTACATGCTTTAACTCAAGTGTGTATGCACTTGTTAAAACTAGTGGCTAACATTCAATATACTCATGAAGTTATATCAAGATGTCCACATGAGAACGGGATTGATATATAGAAATTTTCAAATGCATACATACTTGAGGCAAAACATGTAAAACTAGTGGTTCACATTCAATATTCTCATGAAATTATATCATGACGTCCTCATTTTAAAACATTCAATATCCTCATGAAAAATCAGGACGCCCGCATGAGAACGAGACTGTATATATGTATATATATATATATATATATGGGGTGGCGGTGGGTTAAAAACATTGTTAAACCGGATGAATGTCAAAATCATACATTAATTTAAAAACCAATGGTAATAATTTAAATTTGTTCATTTTTATCCCCTTCAAAAAAATAATAATCATTTTTACGAGTCAAAAAAACATTTGAAAGACGTTTCCAACTTTCGAAGTGCAACTCTTTCTCTTAAAAAAAAAATAAAAAATTTCCGAAAGCTTGATTGCATCTAGGGTTGCACATTTTCCCTCGGATCCCTGTTTTCCCATTTCCCCATCCCCATTTGGGGGATGGGGAATTTTTTTTTTGGGGAAATGGTGAAATGAGGGGATGAAAATCATCCCCAAATTGAAATAGGGATGGGGATGGGGAGACCCTCCCCCATCCCTATTTCCCCATTTTCCCCCCAAATATTATAAAAATAATTATATATATATATATATATATATACAGTCGTTCTATTATCAGTTCGAACTAATAATAAATATATCATGACAAAGAATGTGGACCACAGATTATGGAAAAGTTTTGACAAGTGCATACACTTTGAGTCAAAGTATGTAAATCTAGTGGTCTATATTCTTCGTCCTGATATATTTATTGTCAGTTCGAACTGATTATAGAAAATCTGTATATATATATATATATATATATATATATATATATATATACAGTCTTTCTATTATCAGTTCGAACTGACAATAAATATATCAGGACGAAAAATGTGGACCACAGATTATAGAGAAATTTTGACAAGTGCATACACTTTGAGTACAAATATATAAATCTAGTGGTCCACATTTTTCGTCTTGATATATTTATTGTCAGTTCGAACTGATAATAGAAAATCTATATATATATATATGAATACCTAACTATGAATTGGCAATTGGCTGCTATTAAGTTTTATTTTTATTTTATTTTTATTTTTTTTTTATTTATTTTTATTTTTTATTTTAAGTTTGTGTTGCTTTATATGTGAAGTTGCCTTGGTTTCAAACTTTGAATTATTGAAATATTTTATTTTGTAATGTATTTTTTTTTTGCATTTGTAATGGAATGTTTTTTTTAGTTTAATTTGTAATTTTCAATCAAATAAGGAAATGGGGAAATGGGGGAATGGGGTGAACGGGGGAAAACGGAGAAAATAGGGAAATGGGGATGGTGATGGGGGGACCTCCCCCTAAAACTCCCACATCCCCATTTTCCCCAAATAGAGAAATTGGGGGGACCTATATTCATCCTCATTTCCTCAATGTCATAATTGCATTCGTAGAATAATTCTTTTAAATATAAACACCAAACGGATTTAAATTGGTAAACAAAGTTTAATAATACATGCTTTGAAAAGAACTGAAAATCTACGTCACTATTAATTTGTTGACCGATTGGAGCTGATGTGAAAAGACCCATATAAGGTTTTCTCGATAAGGAGTTGGGAAGGTGCAGGGAAATGATAGAGGGACAAAGAAAATAAAGGTGAAAAAGATAGGACTGCTGCACAATTCAATAATTGAAGCAATTAGTCAAATTACGGCTTGCATGTAATTGAATAATTAATAATTGTACAATCATATCCAGTACTGCTACTCAATTGAATCAATTAGTTAATGGCTTTTACTTTTCTAGTCTTCAATCGTAATTGAATAATAATAATTGGTAGTGGTTGCCATGCATGCACATATATGATTATAATTCATTCAACTGACCTTTGTCCACGTCATATCATGCCATAAATCACAAATGATTTCATTAATATTCATTTAAAAACTCCACAAGATCAAATTTATTTTTAGATCATTAATTATGAAAATACCCCTGCAGCATCTTTTCTATTTTCTTTCTTCTTTTTACGGAAAAAAAATAAAAAAAATGGTGAAACCTCATATAAAATCGTAACACATCTTAGCCATTTTAAAGTAGAAAATTACTGAAACACCCTCTATAACCTTGTTAATACTTTTTTTTATGAGAAAATTACTAAAACATCCTCTCCAAATGGGTGTTACATTTTATAATTTTTTATTTTATTTTTCAGTTTAGGGAATGTTTTTATATATGATATTTAGGCAATTTCCTTCTTTCTTCCTAATTAAGTCCATGTCATGACTGATTTTGTTTTTGTTTTCTTCTTCCTACACTAAAAAGTTACTTGTTTCCATCTTTAAGAAAAATAATATCAAAATTTTATTTTCTGTCCATAACCAAAAATTACGAAAATATTCACTGCAATATCTTTTCTATTTTCTTTCTTCTTTTTACAAAAAAAATAATATGAAATCTCATAGAAAAATGTGATATCTTGAAGAAAAAAAAAAGGGGTGACATCTTGGCTTTCCTAAAAACATGAAATTACCGAAACACCCTCTAAAACCTTGTTAATAATTATTTACTAGAAATTAATGTTTTATGTTTTATTTATTTATTTATTTCAATGTGGGAATGTTTTCATATGAGATATATAGGTAATTTTTCAAAACGTGGTTATTAACAATTAAAATTCCGTATGTGCTTAAAAACAAATATCTAATGTTTCTAGGAGTTATTTCTGATTGTTTTTTTCCCTACAATTATTAGGTATTCATGGATTGCATCTACATTAAATTTCTGGGGGAAACATTATACATACATACGTGTATATATAAGCACATCCCAACAAAGATACCAAGCAAGCTAAGCAAGCAGATCATTTGAAACTCGAAAGCTGAAACAATGTTGATGATGATGCACATGAACCAGCAAATGAGCTTAATTCTTATGCTCTCTTTTTAAAGTTTCAGGCAGCTGACATTTGCTCAACTCCAGCTGCACCCAAACGAAGGTAATTGTAATTAGCTTTTCATCATCACCACTTAATTGCAATTTTCTTCTTTGTTTCCAAATTAAGTCCAAGTGCTGTTGTTTTAGTTTTCTTCTTCCTACACTAAAAAGTTAATTGTTTCTATCTTTACATACCAAAAAAAAAAAAAAAAAAAATCGTACATAAACTTATATTCAAATTAATCATATCTCATTAAAAAATCGTACATAAACTTATATTCGAATCCTTTTCTTTTTTTTACTCGGAAAGAGGTGGATTTGAATTTGGGAGACCTCAGGTTCATTGAAAGGTGCAGTTACTGTCGAACTATAGCCTTCTACCACATTCATAAACCTCTTTTTCATAAACCATATCGTTATGATTTGAATTTTATAATATATATATATATATATATATATATATATATATATGGATATAATAACTTTATTCTTTTTTTCAATTTTTCCTAAGTTTTCCCATTTTCTTCAAAATATTCAAGCTTACCTATAACTCCCTACCTATAAGAATATTTCATTTTTCTTATATTCATGCCAAAAAATCTTATTAAAATTCATTATATAAATTTTATGATACGAATGTTTTGCACTTGATATTTTTTACTAATTATAAAATATGATGTAATACATAGTCGAGAGCTTCTTCTCCCCACCGAGACAAGAAGTTGCAAACTTGCAAACTTGCATAGGCCCCCTAATTTCAGGCACATTTTTTCGGTTATATATTTATTTTAGGTTTGGTGTTATTTGCTCATTAATTACAAGGGGTAATTACCCTAGTGGCCATCAACTTTTGCCACCACTATTAAAATGGCCGCCAAATGAGGAAATGGATAGATAATGGCCATTTTTAGCAAACATTGTTACATTAATGGCCACTCCATCCAATTCCATCCATTTACATCCAATTCCATCCAATAAGTGGCATTTTGGTAAATAAAGGGATGATATTAATTTATTTTAGATGTTTTTTGGAAATCAATTTTTTCTTTTGTTTTTTGAAACAAATAATTATATTTAGTGTGTATATACGTATAGCATATCTCAAACATATATATATGTATTTTCTTTTTTAGAAGATTAATGCTACAAAATCTAAAAATTCTAAAAAATATATTTGAGATAAGTTGAAAAGAAATATATATATATATTCTTTTTTGAAAAGATTAAGGTTACAAAATCTAAAAATTCTAAAAAATATATTTAAGATAAATTGAAAAGAAATATATATATTTGAGATATGTTATATGTTATATGTATATGTACACACTAAATATAATTATTTGTTTCAAAAAACAAAAGAAAAAATTGATTTCTAAAAAACATCTAAAATAAATTAATGTCATCCCCTTATTTACCAAAATGCCACTTATTGGATGGAATTGGATAGAATGGTCATTAGTGTAACAATGTTTGCCAAAAATGGTCATTTTCATCCATTTTCCCATTTAATGGCCATTTTGATAGTGGTGGCAAAAGTTG
This sequence comes from Acer yangbiense, assembly GCA_008009225.1. Taxonomy (NCBI): domain Eukaryota; kingdom Viridiplantae; phylum Streptophyta; class Magnoliopsida; order Sapindales; family Sapindaceae; genus Acer; species Acer yangbiense. Next base: position 11,746,001 of record CM017773.1, read on the forward strand.
ATGGCCACTAGGGTAATTACCCCTAAATATAATTCATCTTATTCTTAAATAATCTAAAATATTTGATACAAATATATATATATATATATATATATATATATATATATATATATATATATATATATATATATATATATAGTCTTTCTATTATCAATTCGAATCGATATAAAATATATAGTTTCTTGCATGTGGACCATTGGATTTAAAAAATGTTTTGACAAGTTCATGCAAGCCAAGTCAAAGTATTTAAATCCAATGACCTACATGCAAGGAACTGATATATCTTTTGTCAGTTCGAACTGATAATAGAAAGACTGTATATATATATATACAGTCTTTCTATTATTAGTTCGAACTGACAATAAATATATCAGAACGAAGAATGTGGACCACAGATTATGGAGAAATTTTGACAAGTGCATACACTTTGAGTCAAAGTATGTAAATATAGTGGTCCACATCCTTCGTCCTGGTATATTTATTGTCAGTTCGAACTAATAATAGAAAATATATATATATTTGAAGTATTACATAAATTCGAGGTTTTTGGAGGGAAGAGGACTTGAACCCATAACCTCATAGTATAAGTATGAGGGGTAAACCACTAGACAACCTCATATTGTCATTTAGTAAAAATATGTTAAAATAATTTAATTTGTTTAAAAATAATCTAAACTAAATATACTTTATTCTAAAAAATAATTTGTAAGGATATTGTACTTAAAAATTAATTTTGTAAGACTTAATGTTTTTTTTTTTTTTTTATAAAAAAATTAGCTTAATTACTTTTAGTAAAAATATTTTTTTGAATAAATTAAAAATGACGAGATTAGGTTGGTCTGGTGATAAACCCCTCACACCTGTATTACGAGATTGCGGGTTCAAATCCTTTGCCCTCTCTTAAAAACCCCGAATTTATATAATAGTGTAATACTTAAAAAATAATATTAAATTAATAAAAAATAATTTAATTTTATTATAATTAATTTAACATAAGTCTATTTTAGGTAAAAATTAATTTAATCTAATCAAAAGTATGCGAAAGACGTAACATAATTAATTTATAAGGAATTATCAATTTAGTCCCTAACATTTGTTTAAATATCATTTTTTAAATGTGTTTATTTTTTTAGCATTTGTGATCCCTTTACTTTTCATAAATACTATTATATCAAATTGGTGGAAAAAAAGGGGTTTTTACAGTTTGGCTTCAATCTAATTGAAAAACGTCACTTTTATACTCTTTAATTGAAATTTCATCAATCTAAATGAGAAACGTCACTTTTTTTACTCCTTAATTGAAATTTAAGACCGAAAATCTCCTTTTTTTTTTTTTTTTTTTTTTGGTAAGAAACACTTATATAAGATAAAGATTTTTTTTTAAAGGTATTTTTTTTTTCTTGCATGTGCTATTACAATTTACTGCCTTTCACCCCTTTTACTTTTGATTTTTGAATAGGTTAAAAATTCTACATTATATATGTTCGTGCAGTACTTCCATGTTATATAAATATATTACATTAATTTTTTATTTTAAAAAAACTAAAAGTAGATAAAAACAACAAAAAATATTATCAATTTTTCACTTTAAATTTATGGAAATATTATCATTATTTCATGGAAATTTCTATAATCAATCGAAATATCATGGAAACAGTGGAAATTTTAAATGCAGAATAACCAATCAAATATGACTGGTGTGACAGGTGTCAAATATCAGCAGCCAATACGATCAGACTTTTCCACAAGGGTCTTCGCTGGTCACTTAGTTTCTTCCTCCAATTATATTACAGGATGTCAGACAGTCTTGTCGTCTAGAGATATAACATTCACTTCATTTTCTCGTGTGATTGATAGCTCATTATCAAGTATCAACTCCTTTTTCGTATTATCAGGTATTCATGCATGGAATCTAAGGGCCCGTCCTGCAAGCCGTTTTTTGTTTTTGTTTTTCGAAAAGAAAAATGAAAATGAAAACAGTGTTTTTTGTTTCATTTTTGAATTCCGAATACTCGTCTGGTAGCATTTACTGGAATCCATATTTTGAAAATAAAAACGGAAAAAACGCGTCTGGTAGGATAAATCGAAAACTTTCGAAAATTGAAATTAATATAAACAAATTAATTAAAATAATTAACCATTTTTTAAATATAATTAATAAATTAACACAAAACCCTTATCAGTGGAAGAGGAAGAAGAAGAAGAAGAAGAAGAAGAAGAAGAAGAAGAAGAAGAGGAGGAGGAGGAAGACCAGATCGGTGACGGCGGCGGCAATCGGCGATTGGCGAGAGGCGAAGGAGGAAGAGGAAGAAGAAGAAGAAGAAGAAGAGGAGGAGGAGATCGGCGACGGCAAGAGGAAGAAGAAGATCGGCGACGGCAAGACCAGACCAGGTCGATCGGCGACGGCAAGACTAGACCAGACCAGATCGGCTACGGCTAGACCAGACCAGGTCGATCGCGAGCGAAGGAGGAAGAGGAAGAAGAAGAAGAAGAAGACGGCGCGATCGGCGGAGGAGAAGGAGGAAGAGGAGGAAGAGGAGGAAGAAGAAGAAGAAGAAGAGGAAGAAGAAGAAGAAGACGGCGGCGAGCGGTGAGGGGCGGAGAAGGGGATGATCGGCCGACGGCGGTGAGGAGATCGGAGATGAAGGAGGAAGAAAGAGATGGAGTTGAGGAAGAAGAAGAAGATGGGATCTGGTGGGATGAGAAAAAAGAAAAAAAAAATTATTAATGATGTGGGACCCATTTCAAATGAAAAACAAAAACAAATTCAACAAAAACAAGTTTTTTTTGTTTTTCAAAATTTCCACTATTAACACTTGACTTTGTTTTTGTTTTTGTTTTTGTTTTTGTTTTTGATTTCTGAAAATAAAATGAAAAACGGTTACAGGACGCGAATTCGAAATCATTTTTGGAAAATAAAAACGAAAACAGGCTGAAAACAGTCTGCAGGACGGGGGCTAAATCCGTGGGCGAATTTAGAGAGGGGCCAACAAGGGCCATGGCCCCCCACCCAAGAAAACAAAAACAGCCAAAAAGTAACAAATAAAAAGCAGTGTGTCGGTGACTTTGGCATTATTTTTTTGTTTTTTAAATAAAACGCTAGCCATTATATCATCAACCATTCTTGGAAATATCCTTAAAATATAAGATCCTTTATTAGTTTTTATTTAAGTTTGTTCAAAATTATTATTATTATTTTGAAATATTACAATAATTCGGAATTTTAGAAGGGTGTGAGACTTTGACCCATAACCTTATAGGTCACATTTAGTTAAATGATGGAATCGTAATCGGAATGGGAATGTGAATAGGAATGTGAATAGGAATGGGGATGGGATGGGATGGGATGGGATGGGATGGGATGGAAAGCTGATTTCTTTATTTGGTTGGAACTTTAGAATTAACATCTGAATCAGTATTATTTTGTTTAGTTAACAACGGAAAGGAATGGAATTAACTGCATTTCGACCAAAATGCCCCTAATTAAATAATAGTTATAATAATAAAATATGAAAGTATATACAATAATTATATATATAAATTAATCTAATTAATAATAAAATTTATATATTTCAATTATTGTCTTTGTTCTCCTAAAAAAAATGTCTTTGTCCTCCTAAAAAATAAAAATAAAAAAAATTAATTGTCTTTGAGATCGATAGCTCCAGTGCCGACCGATAGCTCCAGCTTCAGCGACCCGCGTCGCCTTGTTCAACCCGACCCGATCGTTTTTCCTTCAACAGCGACCCACGTCGCTTCTTCTTCACCGGCGACTTATCATCTCTTCTTCCCGACCACCGTGTGCCGCCGACCTTTTCACACAAACAGAAAATACCATGTCTGAGATATTATAGAACCATATGTGAGACAATAAGCCAAGCCCTAATTCGAAATCCCTGAAATTTTCTTGTCACTTTCTCGAGAAAATAGAGAACGAAAAGAAGAGATGAAAACAAAATTCTACCTAAAATCAAGAAGAGGAGTCTAGGATGGAAAGAAATCCTCGAGATTTCTCAGAGAAGAGGACTCAGTGCCTTAGCAATGGAGGAGGTCACGATTTCTTTTCTCAGAGCAAACAAAGCCAAGCCCAATTACTAGAGGGTCATTTTTGGAAGTGAAATGTTGAATGGAATTGGAATGGCCTTTCCACTGGATTGTGGATGTAAAGCCAATTCCACCATTTTGGTGGAATCCCAATTCCATTGGAATCATCATTCCATTGGATTTTTGCAAACCAAACATTTGGAATGGAAACTATTCCATTCCTTTCCTTTCCATTCCAATGAACCAAACACAGCCATAGTGTGCGTATGAAAGACATACCACTGGATCAACCTCATTTTATCTTATTCAAAATTATTTTAAGTTAAATTTATTTGATATGAATATTTTAAAATTAAATTACAAAAATGCAAATAATTGTGATTTAAATATATTAATAATATAGTGGTATTTTAAATATGTTATAATGAATATACTTGTGGGTTTAAAAAAAATTTGTCATTATTTGGACCGGGTTTGTAAGAAAGTCACCACTTTAATAACTTAAGTTTAAAAGACATCTATTATGGTAAACGGACAAAAATACCCCCTTAGTAACCTTTTTCACCATTTTGTTTTTGTTTTTGTTTTTTTGTTTTTTTTTTTGTTTTTCTTTGAAAATCCTCCATCAATGGAGGACCTCCATCAATGGAAGTGGAGCTGATGAATCGACGAACACACATACACCGACCAATCGACAAACAAAAAGGCTCGAAAAGTCTCGAATACTAATAGAAAAGTCTCGGAGATACAATATTAATAAATAAAAAAAATTGATGGTTAAAAAGGCTCGAAAAAGGCACTAAAAAGGCTCGAAAAAGCTCGAACACTTATGGAAAGTCTCGGAGATACAAAATTAACAAAAAAAATTGATTGTTAAAAAGGCTCGAAATGGCTCAAAAAGGGCTTAAAAAGGCTCGAACACTTATAGAAAAGTATCGTAGATACAAAATTAACAAAAAAAATTGATGGTTAAAAAGGTTCGAAAAGGCTCGAAAAAGGCACTAAAAAGGCACTAAAAAGGCTCAAAAAGGCTCGAACACTTATAAAAAAGTCTCAGAGATACAAAAAAAAATTTAAAAAATTGAGGGATATTATCATTTTCGTCCCTAGGTTTTGTCCGATGATGACTTTTTTAACTGTCTTTCTCATTTTCGCTGATTGGTCCCTATGTTTTCAAAAACTCATCAATTTGGTCCCTTTGACCAAATTTTTAACGGTCAACCCTCACATAAATAACAAAATGACATTATTACCCTTGATTTTAATTGAATGAGTTAAAAGTACAATTTTAACCTTAAATTTTTTAAAAATCAACAACTTTCATCTAACTAATTACCTATAAAAAATTGACACGTGTCACCAATTTTATTTTCTTAAAATAAACTTAAAATATTAAATAAAATGAAATTGTAAAAAGAAATCAAAATATATTGAATAAAATAAAATAGAATAAAACTGAAAAATTATAATCTGAGTTTTTTCTTAAAAAGAATATAAAGAAAAGAAAATCAATTAAAAAAAAAGAGGGTGTCGAAACAGAGTTCATAATTTTTTTCAAAAAAAAAAAAAAAAAAAAACTCCCAGTTCTTGTCATCACCAAATTCACAGAATTATCAATCTCCTAATTGATTCAACACTAAAAACCTTCCATCCAGTAACCAAATCAAACCCAAAACACCATAAAACATCATACAGATTCGATTCAACATCAAACCTAAATAATATGTCGATCATCATCAAGATTCAACATAAAAAACAAAACCAAACAAGCACCAGAAACCCAACAAAACGCAACCAAATCACATCAAAAACTTTCCATGATTCCATCAATAACCATTCAACACAACACTAACTAAAAAAAAAAAAAAAAAAAAAATCAACCAAGAAAGTAAATAATAATAAATAGAAAATGGGAAAGTGATCAGTGACCATAGAGGCAGCAAGATGAAGAGGATTTTTAAAAAATAAAATCATTTTGTTTTCCTTCATCTTCTTCACAGTTTTCCCCCCATCTTCGAATACTCGAATAATCGAATAATCCTTCTTCAAATCCCACGTATTCGCTAATACCATCCTCAAACCCCCAGAACTCACAGATTCCAGATGACCTAGACGAAACTCTCACCAACTCAGTAAATTCATCGTTTTTAGCCTTTTGTCTTGAAACAGTAGCAGGAGGCAGTCCAAGTTCATCATCACACGCTTCTAGAAGGTACCCCAGATCCGGCTGGGACTCACCGGAATCTGATGACGTCAGATCCACGACCTCAACCAGCGACGAAGAACGTGCAGATATTTCTTGTTGGAAACTCTGCATTACTGAGTCGAGGTCATGAGTTTCAGAGTCAGGAAACGTTTCGTCTCTCGATCACGTGGAGGAGCTGCGCCGTGCTCTGGAGCTCGCCCACGAGCTTCATCTCACCGGAGATCTGCTCCATCTGATGTGGTTCGTGGTTGAGGAAGATTGGTTTTTGTTTATTGAAGAGAGATTAGAGAGAGATTGAATAGAGATGGAATTTGTGTGGGTGTTAGTAGATCGATCGTTAACAGATTGTTTGTGTGGATGATTGTGGTTGACAATGGTGTGTGAGTGTGGGTGTTAGTTTGTTTTAATGATAATATCCCTTTATTCAATTGTGTGGATGAGTGTGGGTGTTAACCATTCAATTGTGTGGATGGGTGTGGATGTTAACAATTTTGCTTTTCCAGATCTTCACTAAGATCGTAATCTGGGTTTTCCAGATCTTCATTATCATAGTCTTTTTGTTAGAGATGGAATTTTTTTTTCCTCGTATTATTGTCATTATTTGATTTTTAAATTATTTTTTATTATATAAAATGATTTTAATTTTTTAAATTTAGTTATTTGTATATATATATTAAATTTAATACATTTATTTTATATATTTTTTTGTGTTGACACGTGGCGGGTTCATTGTTTAAAGACGAAAATAACCCTCATTCCGTTAACTTTGACCAACGTTTGACTCACAAAAGGACTAAATTGATGGGTTTTTTTAAAACATAGGGACCACTTAGCTAAAAAGGAAAAGACAGTTAAAAAAGTGTCAAAAAAAAATAACATAGGGACTAAAATGATAATTCCCCAAAAATTGATTGCTTGAAAAAGGCACGAAAAAGGCACGAAAAAGGCTCGAAAAAAAATTAATAAGGCTCGAACACTTATAGAAAAGTCTTGTAGATACAAAATTAATTAACAAAAAAATTCATGGTTAAAAAGGTTCGAAAAAGCTCGAAAAAAGCACTAAAAAGGCTCTAAAAAGGCTCGAACACTTATAGAAAAGTCTTAGAGATACAAAATTACAAAAAAAAAAAAAAAAATTGATGGTTAAAAAGGCTAAAAAAAGGCTCGAACACTTATAGAAAAGTCTCGGAGATACAAAATTAACAAAAAAAAATGATGGTTAAAAAAGCACGAAAAGGCTTGAAAAAGGCTCAAAAAGGCTCGAACACCTTTTTCAAGCCTTTTTCGTGCCTTTTCGAGCCTTTTTAACCATCATTTTTTTTTTTTTTGTTAATTTTGTATCTCCGAGACTTTTCTATAAGTGTTCGAGCATTTTTTAGCTTTTTTCGAGCTCGACCCCTAAATGCGTTTGCGTAGCGCCACTAAACTAATTATTCAATGAAGATGCATTGATAATGTTATAATGTTCAACCTCAATTGGAGGTCTGAGAGACCTCTGTGAGAGAAGATGAAAAAATAAGTTAAAAATAAAAATAAAAATAAATAAATAAAATAAAATAAAATAAAAAAACTTCAAAGTAAGAGAATGTGTGTAAAGTAAGGGCATTTTTGTCAATTCACCATATAGGTGCCTTTTAAACTTAACTTATTAAAGCACTGACATTTTCACTAAATCAGTTGAAAAATGTGACATTTTCCACCAATTCCACTATATTTGTTTTATGTATGCTTGTCATTTAAATTATTGAATATTAATTATCAAAAAAATTTCAAGGTTTTAAAAAAGCAATTAAGTTTTATTTATATTAGTTGGGAACAATTTTCAACCATGTTAAGAATAGACATAGGTTTTACAAAAAGAAGAAAAAAAATTTCTCACTAACTCATTCATTAATCATTATGAAATTGGACTAAAAAATTAATAAATTTAATTATAAATGATTTTCTAGATATAAAGTAGCGACAAGTTACATTTGTCTTGCGTGACTTTAAATATTAGTTTATGTCTTGGTTCCTCCAAAGTGAAAATCCTGGCTTCACCCTTGAAATTAAATCCACATTAAATTTCTAGGATTTCATTGGATTTTTTTTTTTTAAATATATTACAGGATTGAATTAGACTTTTTTTTTATAATTTTTTTTTTAATGGGTTCAACATCTACTTAATAATTTAAGTTTTAATAATATTAAAGTAGTGAAATTGGTAATTATTTAAAAAAAAAAAAAAAAAAAAACTGGAGACTTTATAAGTCTTAAGAGTTAAAACTTAATCAAATTTTTTTTTTTAAAAAGTGCGAGTCTTATTTTGTGTTTATGTTTAAAGGGTGAAACACATTTTATGTACTATTAAAACTCATATTATTAGATCGATAATAATCACGTCAAATCAGTACCAAAAGGTGTTTTAAATTTTATAAACTACTCGAAATATCATAGGTATGTCCTACCTAGTGGCGTAACCAGGATTTCTGACTTGGGAGGGCTAGACTAAAAACCAGTGATCGAAACAATGGAAAAATTGGCCACCTATACACTAGGCGGACGCCAGTCGGCCGGCCCATTTTTGCCAAATTGGCCATATTAGGCCGCCAAAAGAAAATCGGTCGATTTGACCGGGAAAATCGAGCTAAGTGCCTAGTCATTGCAAAGACTCGCTGTCGATGGAAGACGTAACCCCGGATCAAGTTCGAGAGTACTAGTATTGACATCTTTAACCTCAACTATATTAGGCTTAGAAATATGTTGGTTCTCAATAATTGGAACATCAACATTTGATAGATAAGCTATTTTGCTTGATAATTGATTCTCATTTGATTTTGGGAAGAAATCCAAATTATTTTTCCTTTGCTTTAATTTTTGATTATTTGACATAATAACCCACAATATGATGTAGGACAAAGAAGAAGGAACCACGGCCCATGCCGCTACCGGTGTCCTGCCACCCAACCGCGCCTAACTTCAGATTTAGACGGTTTTGGGAGTTTTCTTATTTTATTAATTTGGGTCATTGTTTCTTGTTTTGCAAGTTTATTTATTTTAGTTTGATTAGAAATTAAATTTAGGTTTTGGAAATAAATCATACTTACCTTTTTGGTAAGATTTGATCTTTGTTTTCTAGTTAATTTAGAAGTCATTAATATTTGAAGATTATGATTAATTTTTATCTTTTCATGTTTTAGTCTTTTTAGGAATATCGTATTCGAGTCGTATTAGGATTAATTTATTATAAATAGTCTTATTATTTCTAATTATTGTAACTTTTAAACTTTTGATTGATTTTAATAAAATTGTTCCTTTGGAACATTTATTTGTCGTGGATTCGACATGCTCTTTGAGGATTCTTTGAGGATTCGAGAGCATAATTTTCTAACGAAGATTAGGGAATGATGGCCCCTGCATGACGATCCATGCTTGGGTAACTACTGGTCGCTGTGTTAAGGTTCGTCTAAGTGTGCCTCAGGATTCGACAAAGTGATCATTATTATTTTCATCATACCCTACTGCTTCAATTGGTATCAGAGCTATCAAGTCTACACCGGAATTTGATGAACTTGACAGCCTGACAACCTCAACTATGCCGGAATTTGGGTGGGTTCGCCGTATGAGGTCTGTGAAATCAACATAAAATGTGATTTTGATTGGAACTTGACATCCTAACATTGAATATTAATATAATTCTATAGCTTTTCTTTTGTAGTTTTGTTTATGCTTTATCTCTGCCTTAATTGGTGGTAGGAGCTGTGATGTCAGGTGAGTGGCAGTCCCACTTTGGTGAGTGGAGGTGAAATAAAACAAATAAAAATATATATATGTATGCATATAATTTTTTTTTTTTTTGAAAATCGAGACCGGGTTACAGCCTGGTCTAACCTACATGTGCCTCCGCCACCGGTCCTACCACACTCCAATATAGGAATTGGTCAAAAAACACACACAGAGAATATATATATATATATATATATATTCTGTCTATAAATATTATTAACCAACCATGCAAGTGCAACCAATCAGTACAGATAATTGAAAGCTGAAGCAATGTTGATGATGCAGATCAACCAGATGAGCTTAATTCTTCTGATCTCTTTTTTGTGTTTCAGGCAGGTGATATTTGTTCAACCACAGCTGGACCAAAACGAAGGTAATTATAAATTTATAATTAGCTTTTCATCATCACCACTTACATGAATATTTGATTGTTGATTTCTAATTATTCTTAAACAACTTTTGTTTCTTTTTTCTTATTCTTAATTAAACTGCAATTTTCTTCTCAATTTGTTCCTGATTAAGGTCCGTGTCAGAAGTTAATTATTTGCAGTTGATTAAAATTTAGTTTAGATAATTTTATTTTACTAAAATAAGTTATTTGAAATAAATTTATTTTACTTATAATTAATTTAAAATAAATTTATTTTAAGTGAAAATTAATATAATCTACTCCCAAAGTATGTCAAATACATAATATAACTATTTTAGTCTGATCCCATATTACATAAAACATGCGACAGATTTAAGGGTGGGCATGAAAACCGAAACCAAAAATACATGACTTTTGTTTGCTTCCAGCCAGTATTTGGAAAAGAAAACCGAAATTAAGGCTTAGTTTTGGTTTTGGTTTGACAAAAGTACAAAACCAAACCAAATTTAGTAAACATATATCTAATATGTATAATTGCTTTTTAACTATATATATATTGAAATATAAACCTAAACTCTTTTTTTTTTTTTTTTTTCACATGATAAATGCTGATTATATCATTATGTTAAAAATATTCATGGGAGTTGTTTGATTAGATATAATGGGATTTGAATTTATCAAACAGCTATTGCAATTTCTTTTATTTAATGTTTTTTAAAATATTATTTTAAGCAATGTTTTAGTAAGCGCTAGGCGCTAGTCGGGCGGAGACCCAGCGCCTAGCGCCTAGGCCGATTAATCGGCGATTAATCGGGGATTAATCGGAAAACATAATTACAAACAAATTCCAAATATTAAATCCAAAAAAAATTCTTTCCAAATCCACAAATGCCAAATTAGTGAATTACAAATCCAAATCCAATTAGGACCAATCCAAATCACTAAGCATCCATTCAAATGCAATCAAAAATTAAAAATCCAATTACAAATAAATTCCAATTATAAATGCAAACAAAATTCTTTCCAAATCCATAAATACCAAATACAAATGATAAGTAAAATTCACATGTAAGCTAAAACAAAAAGTCAAGAAATGTAAACAAGTCAAATAAAAAAATGATAAAATAAACACTGAAGTAGACGTACACAATACGCACACACTAACTTCTCTCTTTCTTTCTAGTTTCTTCCAGCTTCTTCTTCTACGCACACAGCCACACACTAACTGACTAACTTCTCTCTTTCTTTCTTGATTTCTTCTAGCCTCTTCTTCTATAGCTTCGTTTCTCTCGCTCTTTCAAAAATGAAAGAAACAAACCCCCAACCTCTTACTCTCTCTAGATCCTTGTATGTACATAAAAATCTCTCTCTCTCTCTCTTACTGTTACGAGTGATCGGAGATGGCACAGCTGCAGCAGCTTTCGGCGGCGGCGGCGACGGAAGATGGCAGCTTTTGGCGACTGAAGGCAGGCGAATGAAGCTTCGATTTGGTATTTTGAATTTTTGATTAGGTTTGGTCAGCTGTTTGGTCGAAGAAGAGAATGGAAGAACGAAGTGAAAACTGTAATTTGGTTTAAACGGTGACGTTTTTCCCCAATTTTTTTTTTTTCACTGGGTAGGCGGGGTCAAAGGCGTTGACCCGCCTAGCTGATTACGTGCCGCTCAGACCGATTACGCGCCGCCTAGACCGATTACGCGCCCACCGTAGAATAGGTCCGATTTGCACCTTTTCAGTGCGTTTTCTGGCCGCCTAGCTGTATTGGTCCGACTAATAGGCCTAGGCGGCCGCAAACTAGAACACTGATTTTAAGTGATAATTATGAACCTATGAATATAAGATTAGCTCAATGATATGCCTCTTATACCTACACTATAAGGTTACGGTTTAAATCGTATCTCCTTTCTGAAACTCAAAATTATTGTAATATTAAAAAAATAAAATAAATTTATGAACCTATAGCTGGCAATTTTTATTTTAAAACATATTTCATACAAGTCCAAAATATTGACCCAAAAATCCAAATAGCAGACCCATAAGACCCAAAAAGTACTTATCCCGAAAGGCCAAAAACCATATGAAATTGAAACAATTAAAACCCGTTAAAATAAAGAAAAATCAAATATTTATGGGTTCAATTTGCTTCAGTCGAAAATCAAAATGACCCAAATCATGCTCATCCCTACAAGTCAGTACTAATTTAGTCACATCATATCCTATTATATTCAATGTAACTCAATATAATCTCATAAAATAACTCAATTCATTAGCTGTGTAATAATTATAAAGGTTGTTCAAAAGGGAGAAAATTGGACAAGAAGAGATTGTGAGTTTGAGTCAGCCCCTCCCTGAATCCCTAGTTATTGTATTATTTAAAAAAAAAAAAAAAAAAAAAAATCATATATAGCCCCCTAAGACAAGTAAAATTTGTTTGTAACAACATACGTAATTTCAATTATTAATAACCAACCGAAATGTGAAATACCCCAAATAGCCCTCAAGTAATTGTCTCCCCCTAACACACACACACTGTCTCTGCTGTGCAAACATGATTCGAAAGAGGAACAGGCGTCACTTCGCATAAATTCTCACTATTTGGGTGGCAAAATGTTTAATTCAAATTATAATAAGCAGCAGCTGCTGCTGATTTTCTCGCCAAACAGGGTGCGGTGAATGGTTTGGATCAGATGGCTTGGTCGTCTTGAGGGTTTTTTCTTTCTTTGCTGTGGTTGCTGTGTGCTGTCCCTCTGTGGTTCTGCTGTTTTGGTTCTTTGGGCTGTTGTTTTTGCGTTTTTGCGGGTGTTGTGCTTTGGCTTTCTGGCCTGCTCTGTTTGTTCTTCTTGGTTTCTAATAAAGCTTGCCTTTTCCAAAATAATAATAATAATAATAAGCAGCGATGCCAATGAATTGAATTTGATGTTGTGCTGTGCACTGTAGTTGATGTTCTCCGTAAAATAGCTACCACATTGAAAATCACGAATCCCACTAACGATCCTTGCATCTCACGGACGCTCTCTGTAAACGCTAGCATTTCCACGGAGCAGAGTATCACTTGTGATTACAGAGATGGCTTCCTTCACGTCACAATCTTGTAAGTGCCTTCTTCTTCTTCTTCACTCTCTCTTCGTTTCATCACTAAGGTTTCTGGTTCATCTTCTAATCATTATTGTAATTGTTTGACCCAAAATTCAAAAGAATGCCATGTGTTATATATATATATATATATATAATGTCACGTGTCAGTTGTCACATGAGAAAAAAAAAATTAAAAATAGATCTAAAAAAAAAAATTATGTTGTATCACATCGTGGAGTTGCAGACTTGCAGTGCACCCATTAAACATATGGAAAAAAATCTTTGGTGCACCAGCTAGGTGTTGCACCTAGCCATTGATAGTTTAATACGTGGACACAAACATAATTAAATATATCCTTTTTTTAAAAACATAATTAAATATATATTCAAATTTAATTTTAATTAGAGTGCTATTTAAAAAAAGATTAATTTATAGATTGTTTTTAATATTTTAAAATTTTAAATATATTTCAATTGTCAATTTAACTTCTATAATTATTGGGTGTTATTTGTTAAAATATTGTAATTTGCTTGAGGGTAAAAATGTATTTTTATACTCTTTCTAGTAAAATCAATGATAAAATTATCTTTTTGTGGCTTTTATCACTTTTGACCGTCAACATTTTGAGAAAAGAATCAAATTTATGTATTTTATAAAATTTAGGGTCGATGAGAGCTATAAAAAAAAAAAGGGAAGGTAAAAAAGTAATATTTTGAAACGTACTGTATAGTCTTAAGTCCATAAAATTCAACTGCAGTTGAATTGATCTCATTATTACTTTTTCCCTCCTTGAACTTCAGAAAGCTGAAATCTATGAGTCTTGAAGGCACGCTTCCACCAGAATTGGTCAACCTAAAGTTTCTTGAAGAGATGTAAGAACATTTCTTTATTTCTGGTTTCTTGGGATGAGCTCTTCTTACAATTTACTCTCTTTATTGCATTGTGTTCATTAGGAGCTCTCTCTTAATACAATTTACTCTCTTTATTGCATTGTGTTCATTAGGAGCTCTCTCTTAATACATACACACATAACTGATGTGTTTCCTAATACACATTATTAAGATAATAGGATAAAATTAAGGTTTAGACCATTATTAAAAAGGGTATGCTTGATATTATAATCCTGTATTTTCTCATTCCTAATTAGATTAGAAGATATATAGAATATGCTGGCATGTTAGTTGTTACATGTATTACCTTTGTGGGTAGGTTTTTTAGAACTAGAGAGTATGCGGTAGTGTAACCTAACAGCTTAGACCCACATAGTAGATATTGTCCATTTTGGGTTTCAGGCAAGCATCCTTCACCTTCACGGATTTGGTTTGGATCATATGCTCCACGCAAGCGTCCTTCACCCACTAAGTAGATATTATCCGCTTGCGTTAAGTCCATGATCCAAATCAAATCCGTGGGGTGAAAGACGAGTGCGTGCGGGATTCCCAAAGCAAATAATATCTACTTGGTGAACCTGAGCCGTTAAAAAATAGAGCACATTACATACTTTTCTCTGAATATTTCTCGTCTTATTGATATCTTAATTCTATTTATTTGAGGAAAAAAAAATCTCACCTTAGTCCTCATATAATGTTTATCTTCATCATAATAGTGATCTCTCCCGCAACTACCTTAGCGGTGGACTTCCAAAAGAATGGGCTACAATGCGACATTTAAATAGAATGTGAGCATGTTCAATTCATTTTAAGCAACTATAATTTAAGGTTCACTTTTGCATATAAGGAACAAACATTTTATGCAGTAACCTTCTTGCCAACCGCTTATCAGGGAAAATTCCTAAGGAATGGGGAAACTTTGCCAACCTCACTGACTTGTAAGTTTTTATCTTTAGAAAGTTGGGTGTTTCTGCTATACATAAGCAATGTATTCCACTTTGATTCTTATGTAGTTTCAATTGAAAATAATAATAATAATAAATAGGGGCCTTGAAGCCAACCAGTTGTCCGGTACTATACCTAAGGAGCTCGGAAATCTGGTCAACTTAACTGATTTGTATGACATCTAAACTCCTATTATTGAAAGTGTAGTAACTGTCTAATTATAGGTTCGAATTTTAACAAGAGATATATAACAAGGGTGGTTCACAATTACAGGTCTCTTTCTTCCAATCAGTTTGTGGGAAGCTTACCTATAACACTAGAAAAGCTGACGAACTTGACAGATTTGTAAGTATTTTCATATATATTCTCATCTAGTGCACATGGTTTAGCATCACCAGGATACCTCTGTTATTGTTTTGTGCAGTAGAATAAGTGACAATAGCTTTAATGGCACCGTACCAGAATTTATCGGGAGTTGGACTAAACTCAAAAGACTGTAAGCTCTATATTTGTAACAAATTTAATTGTGAAGTGCATATGGATGATCCTGAATGTTTTTTGTCCATTATTGAAGGGAAATGTCCTCAAGTGGACTGGAAGGACCCATCAGTCCAACGATTTTTGCTCTAGGAGACTTGACTGACTTGTGAGTTGAAAACCTTTCTTGAACAGTTTTGCCGATGGGCATTTTGACAAGTTCCTCTCTCACCAAATTATTTATGGGTACTTGAAGATCCCAATTCAATTCATTGTGTCTTCTTTATACGCAGGAGGATCACTGATATGATTGGGCCAAAGTTTGATTTTCCAAAGCTGAACAGCAAGAAGATGGAACACTTGTATGGTTATTGATTCTAATTCTATCTATTTATTTATTTTATGCCAAGATCCTTAACATTATTACAGTAGATATAGAAATATGTGCAATTAGAGCTTTGAATTTACATGGAATTTTGTCTACAGGGTTTTGCGAAACTTGAATATGTCCGGATTTATCCCTACATATATTTGGGACATGGGTGTTGGGGAAACACTGTAAGGATAAAACTCTAATGATCTCCTTATATGTATCTGTGGTAAACATTGCAATGCTTATATCTTGTGTTTGTAACTTCATATAGCATCCTTAAATTCAGGAGAAAGTAAAGACATGATTCTTAAATGTTGCACATGCCACCTTTTTCAACAACAACCATCATGATTTTTTCATGTTTCTCTAACATATATTGGAAATTAAAAACTATCAACTTTGTTCCAAAAGATGCAATATTTTGGCTGTTTGCTGCACTTATAGATTCAGGCGCTGCTCCATTTGAAAAGGGTACACAACTTAACTTGGTCATTGAAATTCCCCACTGAAACCCAGGCACATGACTATGCGTGTGGCTTTTTGTGTAATTGCTACAAAGGAGATCTATATAATTTGCTGGCGAAGAACCATGGTTAGTAAATAATCAGGAAAGTAGCTGTAAAAATTCAAGAGTATTTACTAGAAAATAAGAAAATTTGATTGCACAGCAAGTGTTTGATAAAAGGCTCAAGAGAGCTCTAGAATTATCAGTAAGAAACAGAGGAAATTTGTGAGAGAGTCATTCCTTTTGAAAGTGACGAAGTAATTTATAGTATCTGAGTATCAGATATTTTACAATCGATTGTGTAAGATTGCCACTAGGCAACTTGACAGTTGGAAACAAAACTTTTGGCGGGAAACAAACTTTTGGTGGGAAAGTTTGTTAGGTTGTTGTAACCGCCTCAGATGATGCTGATGATGATGATCATGTGATGATGACTGTGTCATCATGATCATTCTTCTGTTGTTCAGTTCTTCTAGAAGCGGACTATAGTTCATTTACATTCATGTTTGCTGCAGCTGGTTTCATGTGTGTGAAACTAGTAGAGTGATATTCTTCCTCTGGTTTCATGTGTGTGAAACTAGTCATGCTAATACAATTCCCAGAATGTATTACCTTATCATGATTATTCTTAACAGTAGCAATGTCTTACTGAATACAGAGGTTAATCATTCTTTTCACAATGTAGATGTGGAGAGCAGATGAGGAAGCTAAAATGTCAATTTAGGAATCGATTAATTGGTAGATAAGTTCTGGAATCACATAATCCTTCTTATTATATCCAACAAATTTTTTCTCCTACCAGAATTTTTATTTAGAGTCATGGTGAAAGTAGTTTCTTATAACTTCCGGGTGGAACATATTTCTGCTCGTATGTTTTTGTACCGAACATATTGCTTTTTCCACTTGCTTAAAGTTTGCCAGCATTTCTAGGATACATTTTACGTAAGACATGAAAAGAATTATAGAATGGATTTTTACGACAACAAAATTTGACAATTTATATTCTTCCATTTATACAGTGATCTGACCTTTAACAAATTGGAAGGAGGAATTGAAAACATCAATACAGAGACAGATTTTATGTAAGCATTTATGTTTCGAAGCTGCATATTTTTTGATGGGATTTGTTGCAATATTACCATGAAGTGTTTTATTATGCTAAATTACATCTTGTGGCTTCATGTTAGCTTTCTGAGTGGCAACATGTTGAGTGGAACTATACCAGAGTCAATAATCTACAGCACGAAAAAGAATCTGTATGTTCCTAAACTTAGATGTTTGGATTCAATTTTGGTTGCTTGAATTTTAAGTTTTGTATAAATTTTAGTTCCCATTTTTTGGTTTGGTCAAATTTACTCTATTAAATAATTATTTTTGCACATTAGAGAATTTTCTTTTGCCTTGAAAAGAACTTTGTGAATCCATTGAGTTAAATTTGAATGATGAGGTCCCTGTTGTTGAGCACTTTGGATATGGGTGACGGGTGAATTTGTAGAAATTCTGATTTGCCATGAAAACTTCAGAATGCAACTGCTATTGAAAGTCATTCTATCTATTTTGTAGCATGGCTCCTCAATGATGGTATGATAGTTTTTTTTTTTTTTTCTCTCTTCAGTGTAGATCAATCAAGTACAAGAATGAGAATCTCTTGTTCTCAAATCTTTTCTTTTCACTCTTAAAAGTTTTTGTTGGCTCTCGTTATTGTGAAGGTTATGCAACTGATATTGTGGTCTCTCTCTCTTTCTGAATCAGTTGTAGTTGTTAGTCCGGACCTAAAAATTCTTTTGAATTCTGATGTCCTCTCTTATTTCAAAGTCCCTTAACTTCAAAATAAATTTCTCACATATACCTTATTTGGTACAGTTTTTCCTTATTTCATGTTGTGCAGAAGTAAATTTGGTACTTCTATGTTTCTCTCCAAGTATGTTTGAATGCAATCATATGATTTTTTATCTTACAAACTTTCATTATACATATATTTACTTTTAATTTTGACGTATGTTACTCATTTATATTTTTATTCACCGTTTGCAGCGATCTTTCTTATAATAACTTTACATCGCCAGTTAATTGTCCAACGAGGTAAAAAACTTCTGATCATAATGTTGATATATTTCCTTTTAAATCATTCCATTCGTAATTTCTTAATTTTTTAAACAGTTCAAATATAAACATGTACCAGAGCTTTTCTTGGGAGCACAATATGTAAGACTATCCTCTTCTCTTTAAAATTAGCAATGGATTTAGTATTACCCTAACAACAAATTTCGCAAGTTATATATTTATGTTAGTTTTTTTAGTTGATTGAGAAAAAGTTAATCTTAAATTAATTCCTGTAATCATGTGAAGGAAATGTGAAAATACAACTCATCTTCACTTGAGTAGAATAATTTCATTTGTCATTTTGTTGCGGGATGGGGCCATAATAATATCCGACTAATATAGCATGGTTACCTATATGTGTAAATATCTATCTATTTAGTATATTAACATATTTTGATCTCCTTTTTAAATAGGTCTGGACTTCGTCCTGGTCCATGCCCCGACCGATCCGGCTGTCAAAAGTGTGAGTTTGATTTCCCGGGATATAAATTCTGCAATTACTTGAAACACATCTGCTAATTGACAATAATGTTCTGATATATTCACTTGTAGGAAAAACAAGTCACTTGTAGAGCTATATTAAGATGTTGCATCATTATTGCAATAAAATTAAGTTAGTTAAGCTGAAAAAAATAAGTTATTATTTCCGCTCAAAGCCACATGGTTTTGATGATGCACTTGGACAAAGATAACTGTAGTAATGATTTAATTATATATGTTGCAGATTATCAATCATTCCATATCAACTGTGGTGGACCAGATGTAACCATCAATCATACCAAGTATGAAGGTGATGGTGGTGCAAATGGAGCTGTATTGCAATATGATAGTGGAACCAAATGGGGATTGATCAGTGCCGGGGACTTCATGGGCGATAGCAATAAAAATGCTAATGGATATATTGTATCAGCTCAACCTGACACACAACCAAAGTTGTACTCTGAAGCACGTGCATCTCCACTCTTTCTCACCTATTACGGGTACTGTCTGGAGAATGGGAATTATACAGTGAATCTCCACTTTGCAGAGATATTATTCACAGATAAAGAACCATATCACAAAGTCGGAAGACGCATATTTGATATTTATATTCAGGTAATTGGTTACATTATGAGTAGAGAATGTTGCTACTACTATTTTAATAAAAACCTTTGACATGAAAATTATAATTCAGGGAATATTAAAATGGAAGGATTTTAATATCAAGGAGCAAGCCAATGGAACCAGTAAAGCAATCATAAAAACATTTAACACCACGGTGACAGAAAATACCTTGGAGATCCGCTTGTATTGGGCAGGGAAAGGGACTACTTGTATCCCAAGACGAGGATATTATGGTCCCCTTATATCTGCCATATCTGTATGTCGAGGTAAGTCCTGTAATTCTTTATCAGCCTGTATGTCGCTAATGCTGCTGCAACTACTAGGATTTTAATGGATAAGAATGTTATTTCAAGTCAAATTGTCCTTTGTCTAAGTGACACAACATGATCTAAGTAACATGTTATTTGATAAAATGAGCTTCATTTGGATGAAACAAACTGAACGAAGTCTAATGCAAAAGCAATTAGAGTCCACGTTGAAAAAGTCAACAGTTGAAATAACTGAATAATTACAACCGATTAAAATTGGGAAATTTGTTTTTGAAAATCTCACATTCTAGGTCAGATGTTGTCCTTAATTCCCTGAGATATTTTCTTTAGTAGGCTCAAATTATATTTGGATGGTTATGACTGTCATTAGATTCTTATTGAGACTTCAGTTATGATTGCATTTCAGTAAAAACGCTGAGAATTTGAGATGAAATCTGGAATTATATCATAGGGGTGCATACCTGCTCTGCTTTTTACTACAAAGAAAAAAAACGATATATACTCTTACCGGAAAAACATGATCTTTGTTCTTGTCGCATTATGCTGCTGACTGAGCAAAGAGAAACGAGGCCCAACCATCTAATGCTAAAACAACTATAAGCATGAGCATGATAGCTTTCAATATCATGCTCAAATGATTTTTCTAGTTTATAGTAAAGAGGCAGCTCCAGGCCAGTGACAACAATCATATATATTTTCATGTTAGTCAATTTATCTTGTAAACTGGATTCTATTCATACTTGGTTTTGGTGAGTATCTCTACTTCACTCATCTTAATTTGATATCTAATGAGCATTATTGTTTGGTTTATTTTCAGGTTTCAGAGCTAATTGTGATGGTGAGAAATACAGAACTATGTTATGAGGATCTGCTGTTTGTATGTTATCAATGTTTATTAAAATGTCTTCTAATACTTATTTGTTTCTCGTTTCTCGTTTCTGCTTGGTATGTGATGTTATTTATTTCAGAATCTAAAAAATCAAGTAATTTACCTATTGTGATTGGAGTTGTTGCTTCAGTGTTATGCAGAGAAATTGAGCTGATTTACTCTTACTGTCAGCATATTGAATTATCAATTGTTTTCAGTTGACTCTGTTCTATAATTATTGTCCCAGTTGATGAGTTGATATTGCAACTATTTGCAGAGAACGAGCCATTTAGTCCCTCTGTTAGAAATATGTAGATATTGTTTAACTAGTGAAGATGATCAGGGCTATACGGCCTTGGAAGAGTTTCCTTGAGCTTTTTATCTTATACTTTGCATACCTCCTTGCAGCAGCTGCACAGTGGCAAAGACTTTCTTCAGTAATAGCAGGAGTAACTGTTGGGACTTTCGCGCTAGTAGTTTTAGTTGTCGGCTTCTGCATTCTGTGTTTAAGGAAGAAAAGAAACACGGATGGAGGTGTGGAGGATTACTTTGATCAACTCTCAGGAATTCCCACGAGATTTTCTTATGAAGAGTTGAAACGGGCAACTGAGGATTTCCAGAGAAAACTTGGAGAGGGAGGTTTTGGCTCAGTTTTTGAAGGTACCCTGGTAAGTGGAGAAAAAGTTGCAGTAAAGCGGTTAGATGCTTTAGGCCAAGGTAAGAAAGAATTTTTGGCCGAGGTCAAGACCATAGGAAACATCCACCATATCAACCTGGTGAGACTGGTTGGATTTTGTACAGAAAAATTACACAGGCTTTTAGTGTATGAATTCATGTGCAATGGATCATTGGATAAATGGATTTTCTGTAGGATACCACAACAACCTGCTCTAGATTGGCAAACCAGAAAGACAATTATCATTGACATAGCAAAGGGGCTTGCCTATCTCCACGAAGAATGCAGGCAGCGAATAGTACACTTAGACATCAAACCTCAAAACATCCTGTTGGACGTAAACCTACGTGCAAAGATTTCAGATTTTGGGTTGTCTAAGTTAATTGACAAGGATCAGAGCCAAGTGGTGACCACAATGAGAGGCACTCCTGGTTATTTTGCTCCTGAATTGTTGAGCTCAATTGTAACTGAAAAGGCAGATGTTTATAGCTTTGGAATTGTAGTCATAGAGGTTGTCTGTGGAAGAAAGAATTTAGATCGATCGCATTCTGAAGGATGCATACATTTGCTCCCTTTTTTCATGATTAAAGCAGAAGATGATTGCCTGATTGATCTGGTTGACAAAGACAGTGAGGATATGCAATTGCACGGGGAAGAAGTCGTGCAGATGATGAGAGTTGCGGTGTGGTGCTTACAAAATGATTACAACAGGAGGCCTTCCATGTCAACTGTGGTGAAGGTCTTGGAGGGCACAATGGAATTTGAAGCATCACTTACAGCAATAACAAGAGAGCCAGAGGAACAGTCTGGTGGCGCTACCACGTCTGTGTTACTAACCTCAATTCTTTCAGGACCAAGGTGAGGAAAAAATTTCAGCTAAGAGCAATTCCTGAAGTGGTATGTTATTACTTATTACCTGAACCTTTAAAATTTCAGTTCCCAAATCAATAGACATCCACTGCTTTCTAGCTGGCTGAGCATGAATCATATGTGCTTATGTTAACTTCGAATAAATCATATATTGTAAGATTATTTTTTTTCTCTCACCCCTTTTCGCATATATATTTATTTTATATTTTAGTTTTTTTTTTTTTGGGTTCTCAGAACCAAGTGAAGAAATTATAGCTGAAGGGTGCTCTAGATTTTTTTTTCTCTGTAGTTTTCTTATGAATAATCATTTATCAAAGAACGAATAAATTTAGAGAAGTACAAACCTGATAAAAGTATTGTGATTGTGACGATCTTCCAACATCAAGTTCATACAATCTGCATTGTTTGCTGTTATCATGTTTGATACAATCTGCATTGTATGCTTTGGTTATTGGTTCATAAAGTTTGTTATCTGCTGCTGCTGCTGAATGTGAACTTTACCATTTGACTGTGTAGGTGAAGCCTGATAAATGTCAAAGCAATCTGCAGCTCTTGGGCTGCCCATGTGAGGAACTTCTTCTCCTACCTCATTGCACTGATTCCACGACTCAATTGCCACTCTCAAGCTATCTCTTTTCATACCAGGATCACCAGCTGATATGTATCCAATTTGATCAGCTCTTGCAATTGCAAACCAACCATTATTGCAAAGAAATAATACCACAACAACTAGAGAAAGAGCAAAAAAAATGCAGCATTCTTCCTTCTGCTTAGCAAGGAGGTTAGATGCTTTAGGCCAAGGCAAGAAGGAATTTTTGGCGGAGGTCAAGACCAAAGGAAGCATTCACCATATCAATCTGGTGAGACTGATTGGTTTCTGTGCAGAAAATTTACTCAGGCTTTTAGTGTATGAATTTATGTGCAATGGATCATTGGATAAATGGATTTTCCATAGGATAGCACAACAATCCTGCTCTAGATTGGCAAACCAGAAAGACAATTATCTATGACATAGCAAAGGGGCTTGCCTATCTCCACGAAGAATGCAGACAGGGAATAGTACACTTAGACATCAAACCTCAAAACATCTTGTTGGACTTAAACCTACACGCAAAGATTTCAGATTTTGGGTTGTCTAAGTTAATTGACAAGGATCAGAGCCATGTGGTGACCACAGTGAGAGTCACGCCTAGTTATTTGGCTCTTGAATTGTTCAGCTCAGTTGTAACTGAAAAGGCAGATGTTTATAGTTTTGGAATTGTAGTCATAGAGGTTTGTGGAAGAAAGTATTTAGATCGATTGCAACCTGAAAGATGTATGCATTTGCTCTTCTGCTTTTTTCATGAAAAAAGCAGAAGAGGATTGCCCGATTGATCTGATTGACAAAGACAGTGAGGATATGAAATTGCATGGGGCAGAAGTTGTGCAGATTATGAGAGTTGCGGTTGTGAAGGAGAATGAAACATCAGAGCTCTCAAGATAAAGCCACCGGTGTAACTACTATATACATGACAAAGGGTACACCTGTGAGCAGAGGAATAAATCTCAACACTCACTAGTGCCAAGCTCAGCTAACATGAAGAGTGCTCACTATAACAAGGCTTAAGACAGCAATCATGATCAGCACCTTGGATTATCTATCAACGGCTGTAACAAAGAAAGGAACAGAGGTAGATTAGTGTGAGGTATTCAGTTAGCTGAGGTAGCAGTAGAGATTAGAAATTAGTTAGAAAAAGGGCAGTAACTTCATCCTGAGAATTCTGTTTTTGACTCTTGAATTTTTTTTGTATAAATAGCTTAGTATTGTATAGAGATCACGTTGAATGAATGAAGAAGATGAATACTCTGTTTTTCATCGTTGTTGCTTTCTTAAGCTTTACTCAATAAAGTTATTTTAGAACTTTTAACAAACACCTACACTTCTATATCAAACACCTACTTCACTTCACAATTTAACATTATGTTAATTCGAATAAATCATATATTGCAAGATTGTTTTTTTTCCCGTAACACCCCAAATCCGAGACATAACGAACCGGGATGTTATGTGATTCGGAACTTACAAAAACCTTAATTCTACAAAAATTCACAACTAATATCATCAATAATCTAACTATCTTCCTGATTCTAAACGTAATTACAGTATTAAATATGTTGAGCACTTACAACACAGTTATAAGCATATATATTTTTCTATAAGCATGAGCATGATAGCTTTCAATATCATGCTCAAATGGTTTTTCTAGTTTATAGTAAAGAGGCAGCTCCAGGCCAGTGACAACACTCATATATTTTCATGTTAGTCAATTTATCTTGTAAACTGGATTCTATTCATACCTGGGTTTGGTGAGTATCTCTACTTCACTCACCTTAATTTGATATCTAATGAGAATTATTGTTTGGTTTATTTTCAGGTCTCAGAGCTAATTGTGAGGGTGAGAAATACATTATAGAACTATGTTATGATGATCTGCTGTTTGTATGTTATCAAAGTTTATTAAAATGTCTTCTAATAGTTATTTGTTTTTTGTTTCTACTTGGTATGTGATGTTATTTATTTCAGCTAGAATCTAAAAAATAAAGTAATTTACCTATTGTGATTGGAGTTGTCGCTTCAGTGTTATGCCTTATTTTCTCCATTGCGATTTTCTTCTGTTGGAGATACTATTTTGGGCACAAAAGCAGAAGAGGAGGTATGGCTAAACCTTTATATACACACACATATTCAATCTTTCACTCAATTGATACATAAGTGTGTGCATGCTAACACCCAAATATTTTTTAAGTGCAGAAAAACTTGTATAATATTTTTATTTTCTATGTTTTATCGATTTAATTATTTTTACTCAGTTGTTGTATCATTCATATATATGAATCTAGGTGATCTATCTTCTTTTGGATTGCTTCTGTGCAGATCTTAAGGGACTAGATCTGCAAACAGGTACCTTCACTTTTAGACAACTAAAAGCTGCCACTAATAATTTTAATTCTATAAACAAGCTTGGAGAAGGTGGTTTTGGACCTGTATATAAGGTATTTTAATTTGACAAATTATTTCCTATTGAGTGTCCTACAATGTTAGTACCTTGTTTAGAGTGCACATGCATCACAGAGATGGAATTCCCTAGACACTGACATCATGTGAGATTATATACATGAACATTGATAAGTTATAATCACTCAATGCAGGGTCAACTATCAGATGGTACTGTTATCACTGTGAAGCAGCTTTCTTCTAAATCAAGGCAAGGAAATCGTGAGTTTGTAAATGAGATAGGCATGATTTTTGGTTTGCAACACCCAAATCTTATAAAGCTTTTTGGATGCGGTGTTGAAGGGAGTAAATTACTATCGGTTTATGAGTACATGGAAAATAATTGTCTTGCACATGTGCTCTTTGGTAAACAAGGTGACATTTGCATATTATTGGTTTTTTTTATTGCACTTGCATTTATGCATGCAATGCTCTTAATTCATTTTCTTTTTCCTTCTAAATTTGGTAATTTGATTATCATTATTCATTAGGTTCAGAAACAAGCACCTTAAAATTGGATTGGCCAACAAGACAGAAGATATGTGTGGGAATAGCCAGAGCTCTTGCCTTTCTCCATGACGAATCAACAATCAAAATAGTTTACAAAGACATCAAAGCTACAAATGTACTCCTTGACAGGCAATTGAATGCTAAGATATCAGACTTTGGATTAGCTAAGTGCAAAGAAGAGGATGACACCCTCATTAGCACTAGAGTTACTGGAACTGTGTGAGTTACAATATTTTAGCATGATTTTGATCTTACTAGCGTAATTTCAAGTGATGTTATTCTGACTTGTCACTTCAATTTTAGTGGTTATATGGCTCCGGAATATGCACTATGGGGTCACCTAACAGAAAAGGCAGATGTTTATAGCTTTGGGGTGGTTGCTTTGGAAATTGCCAGTGGGAAGAACAATGCTAATTATAGAGCAGAAAATGGATGTGTTTACCTTCTTGATTTGGTAAGTTGCGTAACAATTGTTAGAATTTCAATATTATTGGTAGGTTCTTGCCTATTATTGGATTGAATTGTTAATTAACATGGTATGAGAGACAAATTGAATGAGGAGGGTGCCCAAAGCTTAACTAGTATATTATTTTGCTGGGATGTTTTAGGCCTTCAATTTGCAACAGAAAGGAAACTTGATGGAGATAGTGGAGCCAATGTTGGAGGACAAGTTCGATATGGAGGAGGCTGAAAAAATGATAAGAGTGGCTGTACCGTGTTTCAATGCAGATCCTACTCTGAGGCCTACTATGTCAGAGGTGGTTAGTATGCTCGAATCGCAAACCATTGTTAGGGAAGTTGCATAAGATTCTGGCATATATGGTGATGATTTGCGAATTAAACAACTCAAAGGCTATTATCAACAGCTGAATGATCAGAGCTCGAGATGAAGCTCGGAACCAAACTTTTCTTTAGAAAGAACAGGGCACGGATCTTCCGCTACGTCTGTCCATGATTTCTACATAGTCAATTCATGTCTGCCCACGTCTGTCCAAGATATTGACCTAGTTTATTCAGAGTCCGTACATTGAAACTTGAGTGAGACGTCTTGAGTTATTCAATCCTTACATATGCCCAAAATCTTGACCTAGTTGATTTAGAGTTCATACATTTAAATTTAAACTTGAGCTGAGATGTCTTGAGTTTTACATCATACTATTTACTGCTTTATTTCACCTTGTTGTAAACTTGTAATACATATATTGCAGTTTTGAACATTTGTTTAGTATTGTGGGTTCCTTATTTCACTTTGTTGAATTCATCGTCTATAGTAATTATCTTAGTAATTATCTTGTGATACAAATATTTTCACTGTTTTGGGCTTGTCTTGTTAAAACATGTCAATTTACTTGACGGAGGATATATAATCTTCACCATCCATATTTTAAAAAAGTTTCTTTAATTGTATGTCTTATTTGAGAGGAAAAATGACAATTTTTCCTTTCAGCCAATAAAAGTTGTTAGAGGATAACTAACGGTTAGAGATGTTTATACAATTTCAAGCGAAATGTCCATCCAGCTGCAATTAGGCCTAAAAACAGGGGTGTTGTTTGTTTAATTTGCCCATAATTTTATTACTTTTTTATATATAATATCAGATACCTGATACCTCAGGACTCAGGTCCTCAACTATTGCCCAATAATTAAATAAATAAAAGAACCATAAAAAAAAAAAAAAAAAAAAAAAAATCAGCTTTGAATATATTTTTATGAAAAAAGAAAATAAATAGTTACTTATACGGTTATACTTGAACGGACTGGAAAAGAGTGGTGAGAATAGCAGAGAAGGTGACATGGATTTCTCTCCTCTAACCGATGCCATGGCCTCCAAATGGTATGACAAAATCGCTAAAATTTTGGATTGATCTTCTGGTGGTAAAATTGATATAACTTTCTCTAGAAAAATTTGGAATTGCAAATCGGAACATTTTCTGAAAAGCTAACTTCCAAATCTTTTCAACCATATAAGGCTCGGAACCTGATTCATTCTAAGCATGAACAGTTTAATCTGCGAAGTTGACCCATATGCAGAGGCAGTTCTTACCAGGTTGATACAAAATCTTTCATCTTGCTTCCATTTAGCTGGTAGGACTTGATTAGCTGAAAACTAACAAAAGCCATGTAAAACGCACAAGTTTAACTCAAAACAAAGCAAGAAACTAAAGGAATAAAGGTATAAAACAAAGGCAATTCTAGCATTATCAAAAGTTACGAGAAAATAAGTGTTTGAAGAAATGCTTCAAAGAGAAGCAAAAACTAGGTTGATCCAGAGTTTTAGCATAGTGGCAAACTTGCTTGATCCAGAGTTTCCCTTTTCTTGCTCTGTTTTGCAGCGAAATTGGCTTGATGTTGTCTTCTAATTATCTTCATGTGTAACATCGTTGACAAAAGTGTTTATTAAAATCTGTTGGGAATCAAATCACATTATGTGGGTCCCACACACAAATCACGAAATTTTCTACTATAAATAGAACTTCATTCCCTCTCCTACCTAAAGGATCAAGCTCACTTTCCTAATTTCACTTTCCATATAACTTGATTTCCTTTAATTTTCATTTTCAATTAATAAACGCATCCTAGAAAGGGGAGCTTACTACATGTCTCAATTATTTAATTTCGACTTCCTTTAATTCAAATTATTTCATAAATACTATTCTGGTATTTATCGTATGTATGACCTTAATCATAATTTATTAATTTATAATGGTATAAATTATGATTAAGGTCATACATACGATAAATACAAGAAAAGTATTTGCGAGATAGTTTCTACCCATTTCAATAGAGCTGACCGTAATATAATTATTGTGAGCAACTCCAAAGTGGCGGTTTAGTGTGTTAACAACGAAGGCTTTGGAAGCGTCAATCATGTGAATATAATTTATGCCATTAGTAACAAGCTAAGTTTACTGGGTAATGTGAGGATCCTCCACAACTCCAGAGCTACAAATTCTGTGGCTGATATGCTTGCAAAACGAGGATCCAGTTCGAAGGGTGACATATTTTTTATGGGGTGATGGCTGCGCTTCTTTTTTGTTAATTGATTCTTTTGTCCCTCTTTTGCGTTTTCTGCTGGGTCTGTGTCTCTTGCTGGGTTGTAGTTTGTCAGCGTTTTGCTTACTGGCTTTTGTGGGGCGTCCCCTGCTGG
This sequence comes from Acer yangbiense, assembly GCA_008009225.1. Classification (NCBI taxonomy): domain Eukaryota; kingdom Viridiplantae; phylum Streptophyta; class Magnoliopsida; order Sapindales; family Sapindaceae; genus Acer; species Acer yangbiense. The sequence goes on from CM017773.1 coordinate 11,775,232, forward strand.
GCCTGCTCTGTGGGATGTTTGCTTGTTCTGTTCTGTTTTCTTGGTGACCCTGTTTTTGGCCTTTCTTTTCCTGAATAAAATCCAACAACGTTAAAAAAAAAAAATCATAATTTATACCTTTATAAAATTATGATGAACTCGAAAATAATTTAATAATTATATTAAAGCAATTTTTCCAAAAAGTACTTATATTGTCAACTAGTTATATGGTTGTCAACTGCTTTCAATTATTCTTTTAATTCATTGAGTTAAATTCAATTGCGACACAATGATGATAATGATATATCATATGATTCTAAATAACAAATTATTCATGAATTAAATACTATTTAAATATTCTATCTCCCCAGCTAGACTAACTATGCCTATAGATTCATGATCATCCATCACGTAATTTGTCCATTGAGACGATTATATTTTAATTTTATGAGATCTGTTGAATTCATTTGAATATGTTTGCTCTTCATATTAAGTAAAACGAGTTCATCAACTTACCCAGGTTGTGATGGTAAGCAAGTCTCACTCGTTGATAAGAAATTATTAAGCAGAAAACGAGCCCAACTGAGAGAATATTGTTGAACCAATTAGTCAATGCCTAGATATAGTCTTCAATCGTCGACTCATCTCATTCCCACTTACATCTAATAAATTGATATTTTGTGTGGTAGCTGCTGACCTATAAAATTATGCTAGATGGGGCACTTTGATTATCATGTTTTTCTCTCAAGATGATGACAACTTAAGGATGTGAAAATTTTCTTTTTAGGCAGTGTTTTTCTCCTAACTCCTAAGTGATTTGTTTTTATCAGGTAAATTATGAGAGAATATTGTGAATGATACGGTAAGGATAAATTATTTGTTACATCATTTGTCTTGATTTTTGGACTAATATTTTAAGTTGTTATTAAAATTATAATTGGATAAGGTTAACTTAGTGGTATGCCCCTCACATTTCACAAGGTTGTGAGTTGAGTCTATTCCTCCCTTTAAATCCGAATTATTGTAATATTAAAAAAAAAAAGATTAAAACTATAAAATAAAGAAAATATTAGAGAAAAAAATTGAATAATTAATGATAAATTAATAATTTTGGTAATTTTAATTCGTTAACTAACTAATTAAGCCTAATTAAGAATATTATAAATATAAAAATTTAAGAGAATGATAGTTACTTAATAAAAAGAAAAAAAAAATAAGTAGAAAAGAAACATGTGATATATTAGTGTAAATAAATCAAAAAATAGAATTTTAAATGTAGAAATGAAATGGATAAAAAGTGAAATGAACAAAAGAAATTATAAAAATATGGAATAAATCAAAATTTCATGCAGATCGAATCAATAAAATAAATTCAACTCAGAAGTCTGAAAAGGCTTCAATATAATTGGTGTCATATCATGCCAAGTTTAGTCAAATTTGAAGGACCCAAATCGTAGAATTTTCATTTTAAAGGGATAAAGAAAAAAACCAAAAAATCTATTAATAACTTTGACTAAAATGTATTTTTTTAAAAGGCTTCCCTGATCTGACAGTAGCCAACACATTCAGACTTTTCCAGTTTCCACAACTACAACACATTCAGACTTTTATTTATTCTATTACAGGAGAGCTGATGATCAGTATGTATGTATAGGTCCCAACATTAATTCTATTACGCATTCAGATAATTGAAACTTGAAAGCTGAAGCAATTTTGATGACGATGATGCACAGGAACCAGCAAATGAGCTTAATTCTTCTGCTCTCTTTTTTGAGTTTCAGGCAGCTGACATTTTCTCTTTTTTTTTTTAAGGGTTTCTTAAAAAAAATAAAATAAAATATTATTTAACGGTTAAAATCAAAAACTTCCATGGACCCTCTAACTCTTTATTTAATTATCATGTTAAAATAATTTAATTTTGTTTAAAAATAATATAAACTAAATATAATTTATTAAAAATAATTTTTGAGAATATACCTAAAAATTAATTTATATGACTTAATTTTTTTTTATTAAAAAAATTAAGCTTAAATATTCGTTCTAGTTAAACTATTTTGCAAGCCACTGGTTTCATTAATAGTCATTCAACAACAATGATATTTTTGACAGACTAGAGTGGGAAAAGACTCTATTGCCTTTTAAATCTTTAGATTTTTTTGAAAACATTTGAATTAATTACCCTTTGTATGTTCTGATTTTAATATATAAATTATTAAAAAATAAAATGATTAAAAATTACAACTGAAAATAATTTTTCCCCTCAAACACCACCCAATCCTCAATCATCATCCTCACCGAATTATTATTATTATTATTATTATTCAGAAAACTAATATCAATTTTTGAAACGAATCGTGATTAGATTTTAGAACTTGTCAATAATTTTAACCTCGAACAACGTGGCTCGGTTAATGAAAGGGTATTTTAACTCAATTAGATTCAAACAATATTTAGGAGTCTTTGTTATTTTATAGGATTTTAATAATTTTAATATTTTATAGTGACTTCTTTAATTCTTTTTATTATTTTTCAATATTTTTAATGGATAATATGATTAATTTAATTTTTATATATTATTATAAATTAGGTATAATGATTTTTTATATAAAAATTAATAGTAAGGTAATGATTTTAATTTTGATAGTAAATTATATAAAAGGACTAAATAGCTACATGTTCCCAAATTTTAAACTAAATCGATAATTATTAAATAAAATAGATATTTTTCCTGGTTAAAACATCTTTTAAATGGCATGTTGATTGACCTTTTGATGGTCAATGAATGTCTGGGCACTCACTCAACCTAGGTGGTAAGAAGTTGCCGACACGTGACTATTTTATTATTTTAAGGTTATTTATTTTGTAGTTAACTACAAGCAGTCTTCGTGTTTGACCATACCACTTTTCAATTCAACCACATTGTCTTTCTTCAAAATGGAAAGAAAAAAAAAATTAAAAAAAATTGAAGCATTACATTTGCAACCGGGATAACTACTCCGATCAATAGGAAGAAAACTCCATAAATATATTTATAAAATATGTATGATAAGACTCAAACCTCTGACCACAATGTGTGGAAATGATGTGCAATGTCATCTCAGTTACGAAGTGATGTGCTAAAATTGAATATATATATATAATAAAAAAAATCTTTTCAAGCACCTTGTATCTTGTAACACCTAACATTTTTTTTAATATCATATTCGAACTTTAATGTTATCTAACTAAGCAACTTTATCACGTTGGTTAACATTTGACGATTTATTTTTCAAATTTGATTCCTCAGTATGCTAACTTTAACTAATTTTCTTTTCAAAAAAGAAAAAAGAAAAAAGAAAACACTTAAACTAATTTTGAATTATAAGTTTCACTTGTGATTAAATAACAATATTGACTGAGCCATGTGTGTAGGCTACTAGGCTATATCCAACTATAGGAAACTTGAATTATAAGTTTAATATGGAAATTTGTTACCTGCAAAGTGCAAACATGGATTTTTATTTTTTATTTTTTAAATATTACACTATTATATAAATTGATTTTTTTTTTTTTAAGTGGATGACTCAAACCCGTAATCTTACGGTACAGATATGTGAGGTTTTATCACCAAACCAATCATATTTGGTCGTGCAACACATGGACTATTATAGAGCTTTATAGCATTATTTGACTAGCAGTTTGGATTAAGTTGTAAATGGACTCAAGAGCATCTCCAAGGGGGGGCTCTCTAAATGGCTCTCTATTTTAGAGAGCCTCTTGGTGACTCTCTAAATGTAGGGAGCTCCATATCTTCTCTTTCTTATGTTTTTAATATTTTTAAATTTATTTTGTTATTAAAAAAAATGATATCATGAGAGCATGGTTATTAAATATAATTTAAAACAAAATAAATTTATTTATATTTTAAATTTAAAAAATATTAAAATATTAATGATTAGTTATGATAGAGAGTATGGTTGGAGTGGCCTAATGAGAAGTTGATAGCTAAAATAGCATTTGAGCTAAAATAACTAAAATTTAGTAAAAATTTAAGGAGCATGGTTGGAGATACTCTTATCAATTGCAATTCCCTTTAGTGGTCAAAATGGTCTTGGGCCTAACTCAACCGCACTAGCTAGCTCAAAGGGTTAGGCCATTAGGGTTGCCCTTACACTTATCAATTGTATTTCCCCTTAGTACCCAAATGACGTGGGACTATGATTGAAGGAAAAAAAAAAAAAAAAAAAGGTGACTTGAGCAGCAGAATGTGATTACCGAGACTAAGATTTGGGCATTAATGCATCCCAAAACTGAAGTCAAGCTTAATAAATCTTCATTTCACAACCGCGGTTTATTGTCAACAAGGTAATCAAATAAATAATAATAATCCATTAAAAAAAATAACAATAATAATAATAGATTACAAAATTAAGGTTGAAAAATGCAAACCTCTTATATAGTTATATCTTACTTAGAGCTTGAATTGATGCTAAAATGATCATGGACAGGTGATGAAGAAGAGCTTCTAACTGACTTGATATATCGGCTTCTAAGTTCTAAATTTACCATTTTCATGTAGGACAGAAACAAAGAGAGAATGTGGCATACCTTCAGATTGAGGAAGCTTAGCAGCAACAAAAAACTGTGTCTCAAAGCAACCCAAAGACAAAACTGATAAAACAAGTAGAGATTTGAAGAACATCTTCAAATACCCAGAAATAAATATGCCGCTTTTCGATCTAGTTTGAAGCTCCCACTAATAATTAACATTAATTAGACAAAAGTACAAAACTAAACCAACTTTGTTCTCTAAACCAAAGTAAAGTTTATAGAGAGTGAAAACAGGAAATTGAAAGTTAAATAGATTGTCGTATTTGGATTGGAAATGTATTTGACATTTGTTATGCATCGTACAAACGTAGCTGGTTTGTCTGCTGATAAATGACCACCTAGATTGAGTGCCCCCTGCCCAGTCATTCATTGACCAGCAAAAGGTCAATCAACATGCCATTAAAAGTACGGGACTGGCTACTACACGCAGGAAAATTCCTTGGTATGATACCAAGCTTTTTGAAAATTAAACACAACCTTTGGATTGAGAAAAATGTCAATCCAACGGAGGAAAAAATATAAACAATTAAAATAAATGATTAAGAAAGCAACCGGTGTAACCGGTTCCTTGAAAAAACCTCTTCTTTCTATCTCATCCATTCAGACAAAAATCAAAACCTCTTCTCTGTTCTCACCGACTCACCCTCTTCTTTCTCATTCAATCTCTCTCCTTTACCTCATCCATTCAGACAAAAATCAAAACCCTATTATCCCAACCTTCGAAGATTTGCACTGGATTGAGTCTCGAAGTTGGAATTATTTGAACCTCAAACTCGATTTCTATAGGTCTATCTCCACCGCCTCCGTTGGCGGTCGTAGATGTCAGATCTCCACAACCAGTCGGAGGAGATGGACGTGGAGATCCAACGAGGAGGAGTCAGATCTACTCCAATCAAAGGAGATCAACATCGATCTCCTCTAGTGGTGGAGGAGTTCCATGCTCATAACGACGATCTCCTTCGACTGGAGGAGACCTTCCAACCCTTGCAGGAAGAGCCACCACCAGCGGAATTCGAGGTTTTGTATTTTTTTAGAAACGTTTACTGAAATTGTTTTTTGGAGTTCATCATTCTAAAATTCAGGAGTTCAAAGCTATTGATTTCTTTTTTCTGGGTTTGCTTTGTAATATCTTTTTTGTGGGTTTGCTTTGTAATGTTTGTAATTGTGTAATTTTTTTCTGGGTTTGCTTTATGATGTTTGTAACTGTGTAGAAATTTTTTTTCCTGAATTTGGTTTGGTTTTCTTTTCTTTTCTTTTCTTTTCTAGGTTTAATATGGTATTCTGACTTTGTTTTTCTGGGTTTGGTTTGGTTTTATGTTTTTGGTTTGATTTTGTCCTGGTGTTTACTGGGTTAGCTTTGATTTCTATGCTTTTATTAAAAAGTTTATATTTGCAATGAGGATCATTAGATCAGTGATTTAATGTGATTGTTTTGTTTGTTTGGTGAGAAAATACAATAGCAAGTTGGAAGAAAAAATTGGAAGCGATAGATTTAAAAAAAAAATAGAAGTCAGTCTTCTAACTGGTCACCGACATTTATTATTATGCTGGTAAAGCTCATACATGTCTGATAAACCGTAGTTGCCTCTTAAGTGCAAACCTAGTCATTACGATTCTATATCAGTAAAGGAGAAGTTCATTCATGCAAAGGTATAATTGGATTTAACATTTACTCTGGTCTTTACGTTTTAATTGTTTTGATTCTTAATTGCATACGGTTGACATTCGGAAAATGCGTAAATCTGAATTTGTGATGCCAGATTGTTACTTAAATCATATTATAGCAGGCATAGTTTTGCATTATGTTAGTTCAGCATGCCTGCAAAATATTAACTACGGCAATGGAACATTTTAAGTAATAAAAACCGTTATACGAAGTATGAGGAAAAGAAATTGTCTGACGGCAGAATAATGGAAACTTGAAACCTGTAAATATTTTGTTTGTTCTCATAGTCTGATCAATAGCTCTAAAGATGCATCTAGGATTGCTGAAGTTTTATGCTCTGCTGTTGCAACCTGCTGAAATTTCAAGTTTTCTTTTGATTGCAGTATGCAGAAATACTTTTTGTTAGCAAGCCAAAGGACAATCAGTATACCTATTCTGCAGCACAACAGATATGGGAAGCTGTTTGTGCAAATGACAAAAAAGCCTTATATTGCCACATTGTTAATTCTGAAGCAGATGTGAACGCTGTGCATGAGCAAGTGGCATGTAACTCTTCATTAACCCTTGCCAAAGCGATGCTACTGAATGAACAGACAAGCCTTGAGTCTTGACCAGAGCTCCAGATGCTTGACAGGGAATTCGTCGGACAGATCTTCCTCTAGCTCTTTGAACTTAGTAGGTACGAGTGAAGGCCAGACCATGGACTATCTGGAGGGTTGCTCCCTTCTCCATCTGGCTTGTGAAATTGGGGACATTAGCCATTGTATTCTCAGAGGCAGAGACATGAGCTACTTTTGCTAAACTACTTCTTTCAAGGTAACAGAAAATCCTTGCTCTTAATCATTTTATTTCCTTAGCAGGATTATGTTCTCACCATCTCTTGTTCATTGTTGTATATCGATATATTGAATTCCAAAAATGATCACTGCAATTTACTTCCGTAGGGGAGCCAATCCACATGCTGTAAATGGAGAAAGTAAATATTCTCTTGAACTGGCTCTAGAATCAAACTTTGTAGGTAGAATTATATGTTTACTGTCACTATGAAATTTAGTGAATTTTGAATGGATATAATAATTGTTGGAGTTTTCGGAGTGGACAGGGGTCAGTATAGATTTCTGCTGGGCAGATTTGGAAAACCAGAAAGGAATGATAATTTATGTATGCTAATGATCATATAATATTTTGAAAATTTTACTGTAGATAATCTTATATGTCTATGTTAACTCTGTAAATTTTTATACAATTTGGTGGTGTGGGGAATTAGTTAAAATTATTGGAGTAGGTAATGGTCAGTTTAGAAAAAACAAGACCGAAGGAATATTAGAGGCCTTTTTAATTCGATTAGACTGTTTTGGGATGACAACATGATCGAATTTTAATTGTACTTGGTATAGGGTTCGTGTGAATTTTGATGTTTAGGAGTAAGCTACATTATTACGTGGAGTCGAGGTAAGTAAATTCCATACACAATACCTACATATCGAATATATTTTGAAATGCTTTACTTCCTAAAATATTTGTTCATAAATTTTGGAGTTTTCGTGTTATTATTTGCTGCTAGCTCTGAAAACATATTGATTTACTTTGTTTACTTATACAAAATGATTTGAAATGAACAAGTGATCTTATTTTCATAAAATTATTTTATCTTAATTTGATGACAATGGAGCAGACCACCGGGTTTCTATTGGAGGTTGATGAATGTTTTTGAATTGTTCTTTACACTTTGTTCAACTTCAAGCAATTCAATTATAGATTTTACAAAATTTAAATTGTTTATTGTGATGGCATTTCATTTGAACTAAATATACCAACAAACATTATTGCAATTCAAATGAAAAGTAGACTCATTTTGTGTTCCCAAACTTGGTGTTTATAGAAACTTTCTTTTTGTGTGACTTTTGGCTGTGTGTGTACACAGGTGGACTTATAATGGTGTTGTGTATTCTTGAATGGAGGTTCAGTAGCCGAAGATGTAACTCCTTAATAAAAAATAAAAAAAAAGATACAACTCTTTTGTAAATTCCGCCGGTCGTAATGTTAAGTTGATTATTTTTCAGTGATGATGATATGTTGTATATTATTTTGTGAGAAATATGGATATATAGGAGTTAAGAAAATAATTTATGTGGTTTTTTTTAACAGGGATGGTCCTACCAATTTTATTTTTATTTTTGCTACTGCCACAATTTGGGAAAAAAAAAATAGAATCTCTTTAATATGATTAGTAAGTCCTTTTTTAAATGAACCAATCCTTTTTCTTGTTTTATAAATTAATTATTGAAATTTACTTACTAGAATTATTCATAATTTTGTTATATATATGAGGATGTATTGTTATTTTTTTTAAGATGCTTGGAGATGTATTGTTACCCTTATTATATTTGACTGTTTATTAATTTATTAGAATTTAATTTTTAAGAAGTTTTAAAGTTTATTATTAATTATTTAAATTTATATTGATTTTTGAAATTATTATTGTAAAATTTATGTCGATTTGTAAGTGGACATTATTAAGACCAAATATTTAATTTACAATTTGGGAAAAAAAAAATTGAAACTCTTGAAGATGATGAGTAATTAAGTATAATAATTAGGGGTATCCATAATTATCGAATATATTATTGGAATAGATTTATAAGAGTAAAATAAGATAGAAAACTTGTCAAACCCGTTTTATATTCTAAGAATATTCTAGGAGAATTGTTGCAGTAAAAAACTTATCAAACTCCATACATCTCTATTTCCCTTCAGAAATCGGTTTTTTTCATGTTCTGATATTATTTATAAAACCAATTTTTTTCAATTGGAGTGTATTTGGCATTCAGGTGGTAGTTCACTGGATTGTCTTTACTTGTATAAATCAAAAGTCGACAAAGGGGTTGTGTGGGGAATCCAATAAGTTTAACAATATTGTATTTGACTTTAATAAATATTTAAACTTTTTTTTAAAAATAACTCATTTATTATTATTATTATTATTATTATTATTATTATTCATCCGGTTTTTTCAAACATACTTGAAAAGAATTTCAATGTTAGGGAGGAAATGGAATAATGTAAGAAAAAAAAATGTATATAAGTAACAAATTTTGAAGAAACCATGAAATAATAATTAAAGCCGTAAAAATGTTTACCTAAGCCATAATAGTGTTTACAACTTACAAGTCAAATTCTGGCAATGTTTTTAAAATTTAGGGTTTTAGGATGGAGCCTTGTCAAAAAAGGAGTGTTAAAAGATAAAAATGCTAATTTTGAAATAAAATGGAGTGTAAGGATTGTTTATTAAGTGTAAGAATATTATTTTAAAGATGATATAAATATTATTTTATTATGACAATTTGGGGCAAAATTCCCAACTGTTGTGGATAAAACAAAATTATAAAGCAAAAAATTAATAAACTTACAAATATAATTCTAAAAGCAAGATACTACAAATGAAACGTTTTAAGGATTGTTTTTATGCATCTTCAATATGTATATATAATAGAAAAATAGAACCTGAAAAAATGGGGGAGACGAATAGACTAAATATATATTATTACTTAAGGGTTAATGTAAGAAATTTGAGTTGATATACCTGAACTATTACTAATTAACAAGAATATTTTTACAATTGATTTAAAAAATAAAAATTATTACAATTAATGCAGCTCCATATCTGTTTAGAAAAAAAAAATATTACAATTACTAACTATAGATTTTTTTTTTTAAATAGAAGTATATATCTTTTGGTGTGACTATTGACTTTTTTGTGTACACAAGTGGACTTATAATTGTGTTGTGTATACTTGAATGAATGTTTGGTAGCAGAATGATGTAACTCCCAAAAAAAAAAAGAGGATACAATTCTTTTGTAAATTCTACAGGCTGTAATGTTAAGTTGAATTTTTTGTAGTGACAATGATATTTTGCATACAGACTTTGTTAGAAATATGGATATATAGGAGGTAAGAATATTTAGGTTTTTTTTTCTTTTTCTTTTTTCTTTTTTATGGGGATGATCCGACTAATTTTAATTTTATTTTTATTACTGTCACGGTTTGGGAAAAAAAATAGAAACTCTTTAAGATGATTAGTAAGTTTTTTTTTTTTTTTTTTTTTTTTTTTTTTTTTTTTTTTTTTTTGGAACCAATCCTTATTCTTGTTTTATATATTAACTATTGAAATTTACAAACTGAAAATTTTCATTTTGTTATATATATATATATATATATATATATGTGAGGATGTATTGTTACCCTTACTATATCTGACTGTTTATTAATTTATTAGAATTTAATTTTTAAGAAGTTTTGAAATTTATTACTTTTGAAAATGTCTTGAATGTAGCACCCTTATGAAAGGGATGATGTAGAACAGGATTGTATAAGGGATCAAGATATTTTCAATCTAGATTTCTCTTAGGTTAAATAAAAAAAAATCATCGATATCTACGGCTATCTTAAATTTTTTTTTTTTTTTTGGCTTATTGATAAAGTTCATAACTAGACATAAAAAAAAGAGTAAAATCATATCTAGACGTAAAAGTTGTTTCTTTTGTTAAAGTTGAGTAGTTCCCGAAAACAACTACAATGTTGGTTAGAACGTTAAAGTGGTTATCATTAACGTTAAAGTTGTTTCAAACGAGTAATCGTTCCCAGAAACGAATTTGACGTTGATTGGAACGTCAAAGTTGTTTCCATAACATAAAAGTTGTTCCCTTTGTTAAAGTCGAGTGGTTCCCGGAAACAACTACAACGTTGGTTATAACGTTAAAGTTGTTTCCGTCAACATTGAAGTTGTTCCCAACAAGTAGTTGTTCCCGGAAACAACTTTGATGTTCATTGCAACGTTAAAGTAGTTTCTATAACGTAAAAGTTGTTCCCTTTGTTAAACTCGAGTGGTTCCCGAAAACAACTACAACGTTGGTTATAACGTTAAAGTTGTTTCCGTCAACGTTAAAGTTGTTTCCGTCAACATTAAAGTTGTTCGTAACAAGTAGTTGTTCCCAGGAACAACTTTGACGTTCATTGTAATGTTAAAGTAGTTTCAATAACGTAAAAGTTGTTCCCTTTGTTAAAGACGAGTGGTTCCCAGAAACAACTTTAACGTTACAATGAACGTTAAAGTTGTTTCCGTCAACGTTGAAGTTGTTCCTAGGAACAACTTTGACGTTCATTGTAACGTTAAAGTAGTTTCCATAAGGTAAAAGTTGTTCCTTTTGTTAAAGTCGAGTGGTTCCTGGAAAAAACTACAATGTTGGTTAGAACGTTAAAATTGTTTCCGTTAACGTTGAAGTTGTTCCCAATGATTTGTTGTTCCCAAGAACAACTTTTACGTTCATTACAACGTTAAAGTTGTTTCTATAACGTAAAAGTTGTTCCCTTTGTTAAAGTCGAGTGGTTCCCAGAAACAACTAAAACGTTGGTTAGAACGTTAAAGTTGTTTCCATCAACGTTAAAGTTGTTCACAACGATTAGTTGTTCCCATGAACAACGTTTACGTTCATTGCAACGTTAAAGTAGTTTCCATAACGTAAAAGTTGTTCTCTTTGTTAAAGTCGAGTGGTTCCCGGAAACAACTTTAACGTTGCAATGAACGTTAAAATTGTTTCCGTCAACGTTGAAGTTGTTCCCAACGAGTAGTTGTTCCTGAAAACAACTTTTACGTTCATTGTAACGTTAAAGTAGTTTCCATAAGGTAAACGTTATTCCCTTTATTAAAGTCGAGTGGTTCCCAGAAACAACTACAACGTTGGTTAGAACGTAAAAGTTGTTTCAACGTTGAAGTTGTTCCCAAGAACAACTTTTACGTTCATTACAATGTAAAAGTAGTTTCTATAACATAAAAGTTGTTCCCTTTGTTAAAGATGAGTGGTTCCCGGAAACAACTTTAATGTTCAGGAAACAACTTTAACGTTGCAATGAACGTTAACGTTGTTTCCGTCAACGTTGAAGGTGTTCCCAACGAGTAGTTGTTCCCGGGAACAACTTTGACATTCATTGTAACGTTAAAGTAGTTTCCATAACGTAAAAGTTGTTCCTTTTGTGAAAGTTGAGTGGTTCCCAGAAACAACTAACGTTGGTTAGAACGTTAAAGTGGTTTCCGTCAACATTGAAGTTGTTCCTAACGATTAGTTGTTCCTAAGAACAACTTTGACGTTCATTGCAACGTTAAAATAGTTTCAATAACGTAAAAGTTGTTCCCTTTATTAAAGTTGAATGGTTCCCGGAAACAACTATAACGTTGGTTAGAACGTTAAAGTGATTTCCATCAACGTTGAAGTTGTTTTAAGCGAGTAATCGTTCCCGGGAACGATTTTGACGTTGATTGGAACGTGAAATTGGTTTCCATAACGTAAAAGTTGTTCACCAATGTTTACTTAATTTATATTTTAAAAGTAATTTATTTTATATTTAATTACTTATTTTCACAATTTTCATTATATATTTTTTTATGATAAATGTAATTTTATTGCATATTAATATCATTTTAAATATATTTTCAAATGTAATAATATTATTTATTAATATTATTCTACAAATATTTACAATTCTACATTTTAATATAATTTTATTATTTATTAACTTTATTATAATAGTTTTCAATTTTTCTATATTTAATATAGTTTTATTATTCAATTAATATATAATTAAAAAATGTATTTAAAAAAAAAAAAAAAAAAAAAAAAAAAAAAAACCAATTGTTAGTGATGTTTTGGGGAGAAACCGGTTTCAACCGGTTGTCCCAAAAACTCAAGCTCCCTTTTTGTGCCAGTTGGCAGCACAAATTAATTGCCATGATACCTTTCACTTTCAACGAGGTATACTAGCCAACTCCCATTAAAAGATGTTTTAACCAGGAAAAATATCAGTTTTATTTAAATAATTATCGATTTAGTCCTTTAATTTAATTTACTATCAAAATTAATATCATTACCTTTACTAAAAAAAAATATTATACCTAATTTATAATAATATATAAAAATTAAATTAATTATCTATTAAAAATATTAAAAAATAATAAAAAGAAGTCATTATAAGATATTAAAATTAAAAAAAAAAATCCTATAAAATTACAAAGACTCCTAAAAATGGTTTGAATCTAAATGTGTTAAAATACCTTTTCATTAACCAAGCCGCGTTGTTCGAGGTTAAAATTCTGACAAGTTCCAAGTTCGAATCACAATTCATTACGCATATTACCTCTCAGCATAGGTGATAGTGTGGTTCGAGTCCCACTATATACATTTTACATGCATATATCCACCATTTCGTTAACATAAAACTTATGAACAATTTTGGTTTAACTTGAAACAATACAGACATAAAATGAAAATATAAAATTACTAATAAGTAATAAAGACCAGTTACTTACTATTTTTTTACACATTAAATAATCAACTAATCTCAAATCTCAAGCAAGATCCCTCCAATAGTCCAATAACAACCACCCATACATTGTATCCTTTGTCGTATTACATAAAAAGGGTCAACTAACAAATGGATGATAAAGTTTTTTTTTTTTTTGGGAGATGTGATTGGATCATTAGAATTTGTATTTGCTTTCTTTACATAATTAATTCCTTAATCAAAAGAAAGACAACAAAAGGGACACAGTTACAGTCACAGTCTCACAGATACGAGAATGTGACAGATGTTAGGTTAAGCTTAAAGTCTCAAGAAGAGAGCTTAGAGAGAGTTTTGAAGAATAAAGATTTTATTATTATTTGGGTTTCCAGAAAAGACAGTACCCAGATATCTATTTCCAGTATCAGTTCTAGTTTTGAGTTGCTTCTTGACACAAACATTTGCTGCTTCTAGGCTGCCTCAAGATGAAGGTAAGTTCAATTCAAGTTTCATGTTCATTATATTTTTATGATTTGCACAAGTTAGAATAGTTGTTTGATGTTGGATGTGTTGTTGCAGTTGATGTTTTGAATCAAATTGCTAAGACAATGGGAGCTACCAACTGGACTTTTGGTTCTGATGCTTGTGAAATGTAAGATAATGCACTTAATTTTGTTTCTTTGTCTTGAAATCATATATGTTCATTTGCTTGTCCTTTTGTTGGATTTGATTTGAAGCTAATGATGTTATTTTTGTTTTCTTACAAAATAGTTGTAAATACATAACATGAGAATAATAAGAAGAAGAAAAAGTGACATTCTAAACAACCAATTCGAAAAGGTGAAACATTCTTAACAAACGTCAACATTGTTGTGGTTTGCAGTGATTTTGCCTACAACTATTTAAAGGGTTCGATACCACTAGAATGGGCTTCAATGCAACTGACGTACATGTAAGCTATTTCTACACCTTTCTGATCAATTCAAGCAACTATAACTGTATTTTCCTCATTGAACTAATAAACCATTGATAATTTGTTCTTGCAGCTCTGTTTTCGCTAACCGATTATCAGGAAATATTCCAAGCAAGAAATGAATGGATGTTGTTACATTTCTTCAAGAAACGTTAGGTTGGCCAATTCTGGTGGAAGCTTGCCTTGAAGACTCATACTTTTCAGCTTTCTGCAGTTCGAGGAAAAATGTAGTAATGAGATCAATTCAACTGCAACTGAATTTCATGGACTTAAGAACATAAATACAACACATTTCGGTTTTTTTTTTTTTTTTTTTCAATCTTAGTTCCTGATGCGGCGGATCAACTGGCATTAGATTATTTGGAGGGGTGGGATTTGAAACAAGCCAAGTAAGACCAAACCCGGGCGACGGATTCAGAATGACTTGAAATTTTGACAGCTGATGCGTTTTGGCGTTTCCGGAACTACTACGTAGCTTTGCTACGTAAGCACGTCCTTTTTTAGGCGAATTCCGTCGTTTAGGCCTTGAATTAGGCGTTTTTGCTATTTTAGGAAAGTTTCGTTTTCGCTTTAATTTAAGTTTCCCAATTCCGAATCGACTTACGTCAATTCTGGAGTGTTTAGGATTCTCAGTAGAATTAGTTTTTGCTTTAATTTCGTTTTTGCCTTTTTTGGTAAATTTCCGTTTTAATTCGTTTTCTTGCTTTCCAAGGAATTCGATTAGGTTTAGGAGTTGTTTTGCTTTAAATAAAGATGTAGGCCGAATTGGCCAGACAGTTTTTGATTTATAAAAATTAGAGTTTTCTCTATTCATTCCAATTTCGGTATTCATCACGAATCAACGAATTGAAGCCTAACTTTCCGGTATTTGTGCGCAAATCAACGGAACTTTAGTAGGTTGTTTCTAATCGTGTTACGCAGGTTTTTCTCGACAGAGCTTCCGCTACATCAGTTCCACATCATTTGGGTACTAAGGGGAAGTGCAATTGATCTGTTTACATAAATTGGGTCAGTTTACATTTTCAGAAAATTCATGCTTTACAGTCTTCCTTACATCTCTGAAATGTGAGATAATGCACTTAATTTTGTTTCTTTGTCTTGAAATCATATTTGTTCATTTACTTTTTCTTTTGTTGGATTTGATTTGAAGCTAATGATGTTATTTTTGTTTTCTTACAAATTAGTTGTAAATACATAACATGAGAATTATAAGAAAAAATGACATTCTAAACAACCAATTCGAAAAGGTGAAACATTCTTAACGAACATCAATATTGTTGTGGAATGCAGTGATTTTGCCTACAACTATTTAATGGGTTCGATACCACTAGAATGGGCTTCGATGCAACTGAAGTACATGTAAGCTATTTCTACATCTTTCTGATCAATTCAAGCAACTATAACTGCATTTTCCTCATTGAACTAATAAACCATTGATAATTTGTTCTTGCAGCTCTGTTTTCGCTAATCGATTATCAGGGAATATTCCAAGCCATTGGGGGAAAATTACCAGTCTCACGTACTTGTAGGTTTTAACTTAGTTTGTCAATTTGTTCAGGGACCAATACGATAATTACTGTCCATATCAGTTGTTTGACTTTTATAATTACTGACTGTAATTTCTCTATCCTAACTTTATGGATTTGCAATGTTCGATTTTCTTGCCCGCAAGTGAACAACAATATTGTTGTTTGTTTCACATAGATGAATTCCTTCTCTAACTGTATTTGAAATAGCAGTTTCCTTTCCCTCATGCTTTGTGTTTCCAGATGGATTATAGAAGAACTCTAAGCAGTGATGTTTCCTTCCATCAAATGCACACACAATATACTTGTAATGCTTGGATCAGTGCTTTATAAATAAAAGTCTGTTAGAATATTTGGATCAATGTCTACTACTAGAAGTCTCAATGAATCTATTTTTAACAGGGACCTTGATCAAAACCAATTTTCAGGAATGATCCCTCCAGAGCTGGGGAAGTTAGTTAACTTAAAAATATTGTAAGGCATTTGCAGAACCTTTTCATTTTTAGTTTATGCTTATGGTCAACCTACTTGGTGGAGGATCGATTGACTTTTCAATTGCAGGAGACTATCATCCAATAGGTTCAGTGGAATTTTGCCATTGGAACTAGCTGAGCTGAAAAATTTAACAAACTTGTATGCTTTTCATATAGCTGTGGTAAAATTATGTGCAATATCTGGCAGAAGCGTAAGCTGTAACCATTGCTATTGCACAATGCAGTAGGATTAACGATAACAACTTCACTGGGAGTATACCAAAATATATATCAAGCTGGAGCGGGCTAAGCAGGCTGTAAGATCATCTACTTTACAAAGGTTTTTTTGGTTTATATTATGGCTCAATGTTTTTGATCAGTTTATTTGAGTTAATGCAGAGAAATACAAGGTAGTGGACTGAAAGGACCCATTCCGCCATCCCTCTCTGTTTTGGATAAGCTAACTCAAATGTCAGTGTAAATTTCCAAACTATTGGAATGACTTAGTACATTAATGATCAAATTTATACTATATTGAATGTTGCTGAGAGGATATGTCCATATTGACACACTTTATGTACAGAAGGATTAGTGACATACATGGAACGAATCAGTCTTTTCCTGTGCTTACAAACATGACTGGACTTACTCGGGTGTATGCTCCTAAGCTCATTGCTTTTTATTATCATGTTGATGAAAAAGTATAATTATCAACTATACTATTGTTATATCTGACACAAGTAATATTTGATTTCTAGAATTTTGAAGAACTGTGGTATCTCTGGAGGGATACCTGAATATATCTAGGGAATGAAAAATCTGCATTTTCTGTAAGTATGTTGCATGTTTATTTGTCGATTTTTAATTTATTCCATACATGTTTTGATAAGAAACTATATAACGTTTATTGATAAAAGAAAATGATGAATTGCAAATCAGTACTTCAAAACTGAAAATCAAACTGCCTACACATCATGCATGACAATGTAACAACTAACTCTTTTACATGTTAGCAACTGTAATGTAATTTGTATCTGATGCATTAACTGTTATGGACACTTAAATGGGTTCCAGTTGTTCTATACTAAACTCAGATAACCTAAATATATGTGATGCTAGAAGGCTAAATTCTTTCATGTTGCGTTGTTAACTTGATTTATGTGGGAGACGTGCCATACCCATAAATCTCATAGGATCAGAGAGGGCATACCTATTACCGTACTTATATTTGCTGATAAAAATCACTAGTGGTAGCACATGGAAAGTTGGTTGATATCTGTATAACATATGTAAGTTGGACTCTTAAGGATAGACTCTTGCGGGCTAGCTAACTTGGCTCAACCTAGATTGAAGTTCCATCCATCCTATGAAGAATAAGACCTATTACGATCTAATTCCACCACCTCATATAATTTGCTGTTTTATTATGTCTAATATAGATGATTTTGACCTCATGTAGAATACCAAAACAAGAAACTCAGATTACGAGGCTAAAGAACACCGTACCAAATACATGCAGAGTAATTGATACATAACCATTTTACCAAGTACAATTCTCATCTTTTAACATTCTCTTTGAAATTGAAACTCGTTATGAACGGTTATGTGGTTAATGATCAGCTTAGGGTGTTTTTATTTATCAGTTTGATTGCTTTAGTTCACTAGTTATTGCCTTCAAATGTTTGTATTCGACTGTAGTTCTATTTTCTTATGTTTAGTCGATATTTTCTCCCTTAAGTCCCATGGTGATTAGCTTATCATGCAGACAATATTTTAAAACTAAGTGCTAGAATTCTTCACTCTTCTACATCTCATGCTATATTTCTCTAGAGAATTACTGTTGTATTGCATAGATTGTCAGATTTGTTTTTTGAAAAGTTGTCAGATGTTAATAGGGTCAACAATTTACCTGCATTTGTATAATTTATACGATTTATCTGTTGATTTTGGACAGGGACCTCAGTTTTAACAAGCTAACCCGGGAACTTACCGGTGTTCCAATCTCTGCAAGTTTTAAATTCATGTAAGTTGACCTAAGCTAAGTTTTCGATGAACAGTGTTAATTTTGCAACATCCAGCATACTAATTGCATGATCTGTGTTTTATCAGCTTTCTAACCGGAAACTCTCTGAGTGGAATTATACCACCGTCAGTCTTGAAGAAAGGAATTAATGTGTGTATCTTATCTCCCAGCTGTCTAAATCTACTTATTTTAGGAATCTATGAGCATCGACCCCTGTATTATGCATTCGTTATGTATTGTTAACCTCCATAAACATTTTTTGATGTGTTAATTGACATATTTGCCTATTTGGTGAAAATTATAACATCCCAACATATTTGGTTTTGTAGAACACATTGTATATCATACTAGCATGTGTCAAGAAGCTAATTAGTTAGCTGGTTGAGGAGTTTTTTCTTTTAATGGGTGAAAGGGGGAGGGGGGTTGCATGAAGCATGAAACTTCTAAGAGGTTACACATCCCATTATTAGTCTCATATGACTATATGAGAAAGCTTAACTGCCGCTTGGAGGGTATCCATCGCAAAATTCGTTACTTCTAATAATATGATTATCACATCCTTCTTTACTTTGATAATCATGTAGATTAGAGAATAATATGTTTTTGTTTCTGAGTAACTGATTTATTTATTTAATTTTAATTATGTTGGGCTAGGGTGCCACTCATGTGAATTTATGTATTTCACTATTTTTGCTATTATTGTTCTTTCCAGAGGTAGAAATACTAAACTTTGAAATTTTTGTTATTTATTTTTGGAAGGCCATAAGAGTTGATAATATATTAAGGGGTGATGCACAATTAACATTTACTCTGCATGTCTCTATTCCGGTACAAATTTTAGTTTTGGAACAAATAATTATTAATTACTTTATAAGAAATTCTCCTGCATCATCTAAGCGAGAAGTTACTTATGTTTCTTTGTTGCATGCAGGGATCTTTAATACAATAATTTTTCTTTGCAAAGCGTTGAGCAGTCTGCTTGTCGGGAGAAACCATCAGTTTATTTCTCTCTTGTAGTGAATAAATCTGCTCTTTCTACTTTCATGGTGTTACAGCAAAATGTAGGTGATCTAAATGCTGATATTTCTTTTATCTTTTTTCTTCCAGGAATTTAAATCTGAACTTGTTTCAAAGTTCTTTGGTGGAAAAAAATTTGTAAGTTGCTCTTTTGCTCTCTTATTATTCGGTTTAAGGTACGGGGTTAGCTACTAATAACCATCAACACATTTGCTTACATAGTTAGTCATTCAACTTCATTTCTTTTCCACTTGTTTGTTCTGTAATACCTTCTGGGGTGTTTGTAGATAGATTCTTGTGCTTTAAACGTTTTATTTTGCATGTTTTCCATGTGAAAGTATACAATTTTCCTACTTTACTTTAAAATTAGCCTATTATCAAAAGTAAGGTCTTTTCATGATAGCCAATGCACAGTCATGTGTTCTTGAACTTACACAGTGTGTCGGTGCTAATTGTTTTCTTCTGTACCCTAGACTTAAACTAGAAGTGGATACCTTCCATGTTCGAACAAATTCAGATGCCAACGATGTAAGCATGTTTGAAATCTTATGTTTGTATATTACCATGAAATTCATATCTTTGATTCGTGAAGCTGATCTAAATATGCCATGCATGAATAAATTCAAATTATCAACAATGGGTGTGGTTTTAATCCAACGTTCATATGTTACATTGAAATGTATTTATAATTCACAAATCTGTTATGAATCTTCTTCACATCTTCTCACTCCTAGTCCTATACCATGAGTCTTTGTCCTATTTATTGGCTGCTATAATCACAGATCTTGTCATCATAGAAGAAAGTGTCCTACGCAAAGTAGTTTTAAAGGAAAAATTGTTAAGAGTTTTATATTATTGTTTGGGCCTTAAGCTGATAGTTAAAGTTTTGATTTTAACGGTTACTGACATGGTGTCAAAGCCAATGATGCTAAGAGTCTTAGATTTGAATCCACCCCACACATGTATTAATTTTTACATTTGGCTTTTGAATCTACATATGTATTTAGACTTGGCATGTATTTGGGATTGGTCTATGGGACAAGTCCACGTGTACTGGTTACTAACAGAGTTATGTTAATCCAGTTGGTACATCAAAATAATAATATTAGAACAATAATTCTTGACTGCAAAAGAAGCATTAAACGACAATGATATGTGCTGTAAAAAAATGGCAATGATATGACCTTTCAATTTCAAAGTATGAAATCGTTTTGTGGCTATCATCTTCAAAATCTATTCATATTTTTAATTTATGCTCTGTTTGGCTGCTAAAATGGGTCAGGAGAGAAAAAAAAAATTGTTTCCTTAACAATCCTTTCTTTTGTGTCTTTTTATCAATCTAGCTTCGTTGAGATTAGTTATATTTTATGTTTTTCTGAAAAACAAGTAACTAATTTGATCTGAATGGAAGGCAAATTCAGAATTTGTTATTTTTAATATTTGGATTTCATCTGAGAGAGTTCAGCTGAAACTTCTACCATGTGAGTAAGTTACATGTAGATTTTCTCCAACAGCTTAAAAAAGGATGAAGAATTATCGATTATATGGAATTTTTGCTATGTGAGGTTTTTTTATATGTTCACTAGTATTTAAAAATAGTTCTTTATGGTTTAGCTGTATATTTGTCTGACTCTTAATTTTTCATTTCATAAACATTATCTTAAAACCTCCTTGCTCCTTGGTGAGTTTGGCTTTAACATTTGTTTTACTTCTCAGATTGGCACTCTTTTTACATTAATTGTGGTGGAGATACCGTAAAAGTAAATGGCAGAACATTTGAAGGAGATTCAGGAGTTGGTGGTGGTGCTGCAACATACCATTTGTTTTACGGTACTAACTGGGGATTTAGTAGCACCGGAGACTTCACGGATGACGATGATGAACAAAACACACACTATATTGCAACTTCAAACGCATCAAACATTTCAGAATTATACATTGATGCATGCATTGTTCCTACTTCTCTTACTTATTTTGGATATTGTTTAGAAAATGGAAATTATACTGTGAATATGCACTTTGCTGAGATATAAATTGCAACTTCAAACGCATCAAACATTTCAGAATTATACATTGATGCGTGCATTGTTCCTACTTCTCTTACTTATTTTGGATATTGTTTAGAAAATGGAAATTATACTGTGAATATGCACTTTGCTGAGATACGGTTTACAAATAACAACACCTATAACAGTATTGGCAGGCACATGTTTGATATTTATGTTCAGGTACTGGATCTTGGTCAACCATAGTTTGTCATTGGACACCATTTTGGCTGTTAGGTCTCAGAATAAGAAGTTTAGTGTTGAATAATATGGTAGATTGTTAGTGAGATATGTGGATGGGCATATTAATATGTTGCCTCAATTGAGTTCCATTTCCGGTTTACCATCTTGTGATGTGTCTAAGCATGTTCCATGTTTTAAGCTGTGTTTTTGAGAGCCATGCTTTGGGTCAAAGGTAACAAAATAAAAGGGTGTCATTGGATTGCCATTTTTGCAGGACAAACTAGTGGAGAAGGATTTCGACATAGAAGCTAAAGCTCCTGGGGTTCTTAACCCACTTATAGTACCATATAATGCCAATGTTACAAATAACATTTTAGAGATCTGCTTCTATTGGGCTGGCAAAGGAACTACAGCAATTCCTGTAGGCGTCTACGGCCCTCTTATTTCTGCTATTTCTGTGGAACCCAGTGAGTGATTTTCTTTTCTTCTTCCTCTATTTCTTAATTGTTATTTTAAGGATTGAAACACAATTTAGGTGATCCTAGTCAGTGTAGTCTCCAATACTCTGCAGTAAGACTGTCTCTCCGTATGTTTCTGATTTACATAATTGCTTGGTGGCTTGATTTGAGCAGAGTTCAAACACCGTTATAGGGAGGGAAAGAAGAAGACTATGTCAATTGGTGTTGCTGTTGCTGTTGTAGAATTATGTCTCATAATCTTGATGTTGGGTATCCTGTACCGGAGACGCTATCTCAGAACCAAGCTTTGGAGAGAGAAAGGTTTGGGCTTCTTTCCAATTCAAAGATCATTGTTTCAGACAAAACAGTCAACAAACATCTTATATGTGTTGCTCTCTAATTATTCACTGCAAAAGTTATCTACCGGAAAAGTATAAGTACTTGGAAGGTTTAACAATGCCAAAATTTTCTAGATAGCCATTAGATGTTCAATTGAATATTCCTAGTTTTTTTTTTTTTTTTTGAAAGACAACTATATATCGGAGGCCAAAAAGCTAAACCCAAAAACACAGCAAGGGAACAAAACACCCACAAAAGACCGCGACAGAGGCATCACAAACAAGACCCCTGTCGCTGACCAAAACAGAAAAGAAAAACACACACCCCCAACACCCCCCTCTGACGACTCACCATTCCAACAACTCGTCACCTCCACCAGCTCCTCTTCTTGCAAGAGCATCCACAAAATAATTAGTGTCTCTTGACTCGAATTCCACAGACACCTGATCCAATCTTCTCAACATACTCCTAATTTCCAAAATCATCTGCAGAAACTTCCACTCCCCCACTCCATTACTATTAATCCATGCCAATACCTGCTTGCAATCACTCACAACAGCAATTTTTTCCCCCTTCAGATCAGGCCTAGACAAACATAAGAAACAAGCTTTTGCAATAGCCCGAAACTCAGCCGAAATACGGTCAAGAATCCCAACATATTCAGAAAAAACACACAAAACTCTGCCCCTACAATCCTGCCCCACCCCCCCCCCCCCCCCCCCCCCCCCCCCCCCAGCTTGACCAGGCGATCCCCTGGCAAAACCATCAACATTAAACTTCAACGAATCCGACTTAGGCGGTATCCAGTCCGTGCTTAGGAAGTTTAAGATTTTTAACATCAATACATCTCTCCGCAATATTCAACAAAATCAACGTAATAGGATCCTTTAAACCCTTTCCAATATATTTAAACCACCACCCAACCCGAAATTTCACCATATCCACAGCCTTATCGAACGGGATCATAACATCCTTGAACACCTCCTCGTTTCTAGCTTCCCAAAATTTTTTATGAGGGTATTTAGCAACATCTAGATTTTTTTTTTTTTAAATTATTTGCATATGAACACATTACTTGTATAACCCGAGTCCAAACACACATTTTCGATTTTTCATGTTGGTTTTTCCTTTATACTTAATTTCTTTACTCTGATTTTAATTGTATTAAGAAATATATCTACATCTGTTATGGTGGCTAGCAATTAATAGATTACATATTGATACTTATTTACCTATACATGAGAAACTGAAAATAAATGGATTAAGTCTCTGTTTCTTTACACAGATCTTACAGGACTAGATCTCCAAACAAGTTCTTTTACATTAAAGCAAATTAAAGCTGCCACCAACAATTTTGACCCAGTGAACAACATTGGAGAAGGTGGGTTTGGACAGAGATGGCAATATTCCCCGCGGGGCTGGGGCCCGCAGACGGAGCGGGGATGGAGGATAATATTCGGGGACGGGGATGGGGACAAAGTCTTATCCCTGAAGTTAAAGCGGGGTGGGGACGGAGGAATCACTCCCCGCCCCATCCCCGCCCTGATATTATATATATATATAATATTCAGAATTTTTTAATCATTTATATATATTGACACCACGTTTGGCCAGGTTGTGATTTGTTGGAATATATAACTGAATATATATATATATAACTGAATTATATGTTCAACCACCTGTCAAAACATTAGCTGCTATTGTAAGGTCTGCTGGCGGAAATGTAATTAACAGGTTGGACAAAGTAAACGAAGCATCAAAAACAATCTTTATCGCGTGTGAAGAAGACATGGAAGAGGCATTATCAGTTGTAAAGAAAGGAATATTGACTTTCAGCAGTGAATGGTTGATGAACTGCATCATGAAGCAAGAGCTTGACTTGGAAACCCCCCAGTTTGCAGAGTCATTGTGAGAAATAATTTATTTATGTGCAGCGTAGATTAGGCATACTAATTTTAATTGCTGTTTTTATTTTATTTTCGAAGTTTTATCGAGTCCTTCCATGACCAGAATGCCCACCTATGGGTTGCAAGAATGCTAAGGCCCCAGTTTTGCTTGAATGAATGGGAAAATGTTGAAGGATTTGATTGTTCAAAAAAAATAAAAATATATTATATATATTATATTTATAGTATATAACTGAATTTATACTTTTTATTTTATTTTTAAAGTTGTAATTTTTAAATATATAATAATATTAAACGGGGAATGGGGCGGGTATGGGGAAGGCCCCTCCAACGGGGAATCCCCACCCCGACCCCGCTTCTCTTAATGCGGGGACGGAGAGGGGACGGGGACGGGGATGGGGATGGGGATGTTTTGGGAGGCGGGGATGGGGATGGTAAAACATTCCCCGACCCCGACCCGCCCTGTTGCCAACCCTAATTGGACTTGTTTATAAGGTATACAAGCTAACCTTTGGTCACCACAGTTATCCTTCATAATACAGGAAATTCTTCAAGTTCTGCTTAAAAACATCTAAACTCCTTTTCATGACTCAAATGCAGGGTCTATTAAGCGATGGTACTATAATTGCTGTAAAGCAGCTTTCTTCAAAATCAAGGCAGGGAAATCGTGAATTTTTGAATGAGATAGGCATCATTTCATGTTTGCAACACCCAAATCTTGTGAAAATATATGGTTGTTGTATAGAAAAAGATCAACTATTGCTGATATATGAATACATGGAAAACAACGGCCTTGCCTGTGCTTTGTTTGGTAATTTTCATTTAGTTAACTAGAAGTAACATACAATTTTATATTGATTTATTTCCCCTGTAATATTTCTTGGAATGGCTATGTTTAGATCATGAACACTCTCAACTGAAACTAGACTAGCCAACTAGGCACATAATCTGTCTTGGGGTAGCCAAAGGCGTAGCTTTTCTTCATGAAGAATCAAGATTCAAAATTGTTCACAGGGACATCAAACCTACCAATGTTCTGCTTGATAGGGATCTAAACCCCAAAATATCTAACTTTGGATTGGCTAAGCTCGATGAGGAAGAGAAAACCCACATCAGTACTCGAATTGTTGGAACAATGTAAGCCACATTATCTCTTGTAAAACTGACAATATATTATACTGTTTTAGTCTGAAATATGTGAGAATTTTGGTCATGTAGAGGATATATGGCACTAGAATATGCAATGTGGGGATACTTAACCTACAAAGCAGATGTTTATAGTTTTGGAATCGTGTCTTTGGAAATTGTTAGTGGGAAGAACAACATGAGTTATGTGCCCGCCGAAAATTGCTACTGCGTTCTAGATTGGGTTAGTAATTCCCTAATTTATGTTCCTTACTTTATCTACTTAATACAAACTATGCTTCCCCTCAATTTGCAGTATCATATGTTTTGCCCTTTGTATATTCTTTAGACCCCTTTGTCGTTGTAGGCTTTAAGAGCATTTTTGTGCTTGTATTTAATCCTTAAGTTGTAGGATTTTAGCTTTTATTAACTTTATTTGTATTTTTCAGGCCTTTCATTTATACCAAAATGGAAAGCTAATGGAGTTAGTTGATCAGAATCTGGAATTTGAATTCGACAAGGTCGAAGCAGAAAGGATGAGGAAAGTAGCACTCTTATGTGCGAATGCTTCACCATCTCTAAGGCCAACCATGTCCGAAGTGGTGAACATGCTGGAAGGAACAATCCCACTTCCTGATGCAATACCCGAAGCAGGTAGCTACAGCGAAGATATGAAGTTTAAAGCTCTTAGAGACAAGCGCCTCATGATGCATAATCATATATATCATTCATCATCAACCAGCTCCTCATCGGGTCCTTCCTCTACTCATGATGATGTCCGTGAAGTTAATGCAGAGAAATATATGAAGTTAAAGCCATGCGAGATAGTCGTCTACAGTTGGAAAGACAAAACTCACTGGCTCAAATTTCGACATCAGATAGCCCTCCATTAACCGGATCCTCCTCAGAACCTGCCCAAGATGTTCATTATACAATCTGAGATCTACAAATGTACAAAAATGTCTGCCATTTATTTTCAAGATTCCGTTTTTCTCTCCTTCTCTTTTGATTTTTCAAGAACCTTTATGTTTATATGTTGTATCATCATGATTCTTTGGTTACTTGTTGCACGAATGAAACATTAATCTTTGTTAGGTACTGTAAACGTTTCTGGAAATGTATCCAGACACTTGGTAAAGGCCTTTGTACCAAGAAAAAGTTGCATGCAATGGACGTGTGTTTGGATTGTGCGATCAATGTAGTCCTACAAATTTTCAGAGTGATGAAATTTTAAACCTGGTTGTTGAAAAAGCAATTTTTCCAAAAATTACTTTTAATGACGTGTAATGTTATCCTCTATACAAAGACATCCGCTAATCAAGATGAATATTGAGTTAACTCTGATTACAACACGATCACGATGATCATAATAATATTCATATAATTTAGAATAAACAAATTATTCAAGAATTAAATATCCTTTAAACATTCTAGCTCGCCAATTAGATTAACTATCCCTACATCCTTGTGGAAATTTCTTTGAGTGTGTACTTTATCCATATTAAGTATAATAAATATAATTGACTGTTTTAACATAAGTGAGTTTCACTCATTGATAAGTAAACGTCTAGCTATAGTATAGTCTTCAATCGTGAACTCATGAGTCATATCATTCTCACTTGCATCTAATAAATAAATATTGTGACTTGTGAGGTAGCTGCCAAGCAAGTCAGAATTTTCCACTCCCAAAAAGCTTTAAGACCACTGGTGGCCTTATCAGACAAGCAAGAATTCAACACATTCAGAATTTTCCACGAACACAAGGATCCTTCAATTAATTCTATAACAGGAGCTCACTATCGATAGGTCCCAATATTAATGTTTCTCACTTTCTTGTACGATTGATATTTGATAGCTCACTTTCAACAACTAATGTGTGTTCATACAGCTTGAAGACCATTCAGACAAGCCAGAATTCGACACATTCAGAATTTTTCCATAAACACAAGGGTCCTTTCATATTTGATAGCTCACTATCTATAGGTCCCAAAATTAATGTTTCTCACTTTCTTGTACGATTGACATTTGTCATTTGATAGCTCGGTATCAACAGCTAACTTGTTCATATTATTGTATGAAAATTGATTAAAATGACTATATATTTTATATGAATTTTGTTTTTAACCGCATACAAAGTTTTAATAAAAACATTATAAAATTTATTTTTAATCCATAACCAAAAATTACAAAAATATTACTTGCAATATCGTTTCTATTTTCTTTTTTCTTTAAAAAAAAAAAATGTGAATGTGACATCTTGAAGAAAAAAATAAAGTGACATCATGGCTTTTCTGAAAATAGAAAACTACTGAAACACCCTCCAATCCAAAACCTTGTTAATGATATTTGTACGAGAAAATTAATAAAACATCCCCTCCAAAAGGGTGTTTTGGTAAAATGTGAAACATTTCAATGTTTTACATTTTTTGTCCAGTTTGGGAATGCTTTTATATGGGGTATATAACGATTAAAATTTATCAAAACGTGGCTACTAACGATTAAAATTTTGTATGTAATTAAAAACAAATGTCTAATGTAGAAATTTCATTTTAAAGGGATAAAGAAAAAAAGACCAAAAAATCAATTAATAATTTTGACTAAAATGAATTTTTTCAAAAGGCTTCCCTAATCTGAAATCTGAAGTGATTTCCATGCCCGAAATTTCAATAGCCAACACATTCAGACTTTTCCACAACCAATACACATTCAGACTTTAATTAATTCTATTACAGTATGTATGTATAGGTCCCAACATTGTTTCTTGTTATGGGTAAATATCGTATGAGTGATGTGTCAATCCAGCGAACCGATGCGACAAGATGTTTGCACCATATCCGCAAAATCATCCGGATCTTTACCCTAGTGGTAGCCTCACCAAATGAATGATTGAACAATGACACTCGAGAAAGGATGACTCGACCTAAAAAGAGTTTCGCCAATATAAAGTTCTGATCGGCCCAAACATCTCAATGAACAAAGGTCACAAGTCTGATAATCATGCCAAGATACGGGGGTCAACAATCACTCTCCAAACAGGAAAAAACCATATCTCCTCCAAAAGGAATTAGATATTGAATCAAGCACAATGTCAGCTGCATTTACTATGAGATAATGCCAAACAAAAAGGAGATCGAGACAAACACGAAGACCTAATAAAGGGGAATCAAAGCAGGATTCTACAAGTCAACTACTTACACATCAAGTCTAGGGTTACAAAATGTGTATAAATACAACCCATTTCTCACTGTATAAAGTGGGCAATATGCTGAATATAGCAAAAGAGAGAGAAATGAGCAGAGCATTGTAACCTTTTTTTATTCATAATGAATTCTTTGTGCTGTCACCGGCACACCATGGTTTTTTCCTTTTCTAGGGTTTTCCACGTAAAACTATTATTCTTTACATTACTGCTCATTTCTAATTACAAATACCATCCCTTATCTAATCAATAATTTAGTTGACAAAAAATGACCATCAATAGTAGGCGCTAGAAGAAGGGTAGAGGGCTTAACATCAAGAGAAACTTGTGAATAGACTACAGAGTTTAGGCATGAGGCCTTTCATGGCTCGAGAAGGCAGAATTGAAAATGGTGGAGGCTGAGCCATGGATGAAAGTGAAAACTGTGCTGAAGCCCCAACCAGATTCGAGCTCGATCCCAGGGAGGAACTTGCAAAGGGCATGGACGAACCAACCATATCGATAGTACTTGATAAGAGTAAGCCCGCCCAAATAGTCACACTAGGAGCGCAATTGTCTGATTAGATAAAAGCAGATTTGGTCGGATTGCTAAGAGAATATAGGGACGTGTTCACATGGAAACACAAAGATATGCCTAGGATCAACAAGCAGATAACATCGCACGGTTTGGCAGTTATTGCAGAGTGTAAACCGGTGGTACAGAAGTAGCGGAGATTCTACTTGGAGAGAAGCGCATAGGTAAAAGAGGAAATCGAGAAGTTGCTCGCCGCCAGGTCAATCAAAAAAGTGAAGTATCCTGAGTTGGTAGCCAATGTCGTACTGGTGAGAAAGAAGAACGGCCAGTGGAGGATGTGTGTATACTTCACTGACCTTAACAAAGCCTGTTTGAATAACAGTTTTCCACTCTCAAGAATCGATCAACTAGTAGATGCCACTGCCTGGCATGAGCTCCTTAGCTTTATGGATGTATATCCAGGATACAACCAAATCAGGATGCACGAACTGGATGAAGAAAAGACATCATTCACGACTAATCAAGGATTATACTACTACACCGTCATGCTGTTCGGGCTAAAGAACATGGGTGCAACATACCAAAGATTGGTAAACATGATGTTCGCCCGCCAAATAAGGAGGAACATGGAAGTGTATGTCGACGACATGCTGACCAAGAGTATTACCGCCGAAAGACATGCCTCGGATTTACGGGAAACATTTGACGTGTTGAAGAGATATAAGATGAAGTTAAACCCAAACAAGTGCATTTTCGGAGTACCCTCGGGGAGGTTCCTCAAATTTTAGGTACATTAATGGGAAATCGAGGTCAACCTGGACAAAATCAAGGCTCTCACTGACATGAAATCTCTGAAAGCACTCAAAAATATACAAAGGCTGACCGGGTGCTTAGCATCGCTGAACAGATTTATTAGCAAATCAACAAAAACAAAAATGTATCTCATTCTTTTAGGTAATTAAAAAGGGTTAAGGGATCGAATGGAACGATAAGTGTGAGAAGGCATTTCAGCAGATCAAAGACTACCTCGGGAAGGCTCTAATCTTATCAAAACCGAAGCTTGGAGAAACGTTGTACTTATACTTGTCGGTAACATTTGTGCCTTTGTGGCGACCAGTTCCATACTGGTCAGGTTGGAGGAAGGCATCCTGAAATCGGTTTATTATACGAGCAAGGCATTACTCCCGACCGAGACCAAATACTCACTGGCAGAAAAGATGAGCCTAACGTTGATCACAGCCGCGAGAAAATTAAGACCCTACTTTCAAATTCATAGGATCGAGGTTTATACAAACTGCCCACTGAAATAAATTCTGTAGAATCCAAAAGTATCGAGGAGATTAATCAAATGGGCAACAAAACTGAGCAAATTCGATATCACCTATACTCCCAAAGCATCGACAAAAGGTCATGTAGTAGCAAATTCCGTAGTTGAGTTCACCGAGCCAGATGTCGAAGTAGCTAGAATGATAGAAGAACAAGGCAAAAAACCTTTTCAATGGCAATTGCACGTGGATGGCTCGTCAAACATGCACAACAGCGGGGTGGGGATAGTGGTATCTACCTAGAGGGAGACCTGATCTAATGTGCCCTACGTTTTGACTTTAAAGCAACCAACAACCAGGCTGAATATGAAGATTTGCCTGTAGGGATAATAGTATGTGTAGCCTTAGGCGCCAATGAAGTAGAAATCTTTAGCGACTCCCTGGTGGTGGTCAACCAGGTCTTGGATGAATACCAAGTCAAAGATGAAAGCATGATGGCTTACTCGAGCCTAGCAAAAGAACTTTTGGGCTGATTCAAAGCTTTTAAAATCACCTAGATACCTCCGTAGGAGAACGAAAAGGTAGACGCTTTGTCCAAGTTAGCTTCAGCAACAACCATCATATGGCCAAAAACCGCCCCAGTCGCACATTTGTCTCAACCAAGTATCAAGGAAAAAGAGGAACTGCTCGTAGTGGAGATCGACAGCGGGGAAAGAAACTAGATGACTCCCATCCGAGACCACATTGAGAGAAATTAATTGTTATTATTATTATTAATTGTTATCATCCACATCGAAAGCAACTGGATGATTTAATATTTTGTTAAATTAATTTTGTTTAACTGGAAATATGGGTAGTTTAATTGTTATTATTATTATTATTATTATTTAAAAAAATTATTAATATTTTTTAAAAAATATTTTTTTAGACATTAGTCAAGTCAAAGGGTGTTTTTGTGTTATTATTATATTTTTCAGTTGTAATGCAATTATGCATATAATCAGGGTGTATAAGTGTAATTTTCCTTTGATGTCCATCCCTCTTCTGTCAGTTTTTGCCAATAAATGAAAGTTCAGGGGGTTTAATGCCAAGAAAAAAAGTTCAGGGGGCACTATGCTACCTCGCTATAAGTTTAGGGGCCATTGGTGCTATTAACCCTTTTAAATATTTTTTTGGTTTTTTAGAATTATATTATTTTAGTATTTTATTATTCTTTATATTAATGTTTTTAAAATAAATTTTTTATTTTTTACATTTCATTCTTTATATTAATGTTTTTTAAATAAATTTTTTATTTTTACATTTCATTTTTTATATTAATGTTTTTTAAAATAAATTTTTTATTTTTTCATTTATTTCTTTATATTAATGTTTTTTTTAAAATAAATTGTTTAATTTTTTTTAAAAATAAATTGTTTAATTTTTTATTTTCAATTTTGTTTTTTAAATACTTTTATTAGTTTTTTATTTTTTTTATTCTGATTTTTTTTTCTTTAAAAACAATTAGTTTAATTGATTTTTTGATGATCAAAGTACTAAACTAACGGAATTCCCTATGGCAGGGGGTAAAATGTCTAATATTTTGGTTTTCAAGGGGGAGAATGGCCATTACTGAAACTAGCGGGAGCAAAGTGTCTAATATGACAAACTACAGGGGGAATGATTATATCCCTAAAATATATTGCTTAGGGGCAGCTTAGTCATTTCATAATCTTTAATTAATAAGTCAATTTACGGTCTTGCCCTTGGTCAAAATGTTTCTAGAAGCAATCAGTGTAAGTTTACACTTTTAACCTCTTAACTTTAACAGAATCTTTGAAAACCCCAACAAAATTGAACAATAAAGACTAAAATACAGATTTTTGATAATTAGAGAGACCTATTAACACAATTTTGAAAACCAAAAAACCAGTTTGGTTATTAGGTCAAACTAGAGGGACGCCAATGAATTTCACCCTAATATCTATCTAAAATGATTTCTAGCCACAATTTCTCAGTATTCAACACAACCAGACTTTTCTACAAGGGTTTTCGTTGATCACAGGTTCTCAGAGACTTGGACAGTCTAGTCGTCCAGATATACAGACGTTTCTCACTTCATTTTCTTGTGTGATAGATAGCTCATTATCAACCACTTTTTTATACTATTAAATGGTATTCATGCTTGGCGTCTAAATTTACATTAAATGTCAAGGATTTAATTGGAATTTAAAAAAAAAAAAATTATTACAGGATTGATTGACTTTTTTTTATTGGATAACATCTATTTAATTATTTAAGTTTTAATAACATCAAAGCAGTGAAATAATTGACAATTAGTTTTTTTTTTAAAAAAATTGGAGACTTTTATAAGCCTTAAGAGTTAAAACTCAATCAAAGATTTAAGTGTGAGTCTTATTTTGTGTTTGTGTTAAAAATGTATCGTCAAAAACACATTTTAGATACTATTAGACTCAAGTTATTAGGTCGATGATAATCACATCGAATCAGCACCAACAGGTGTTATAAATTTTAGGAACTACTCAAAATATCATAGATATGTCCTACCCACACCACAATAATACAGGAACCGGTCAAAACACACACACACACATATATATATATATATATTCTGTCTATAAATAATATTAACCAACCATGCAAGTGTAACCAATCAGTACAGATAATTGAAAGCTGAAGCAATGTTTATGGTGCACATCAACCAGATGAGCTTAATTCTTCTGATCTCTTTTTTGTGTTTCAGGCAGGTGATATTTGTTCAACCTCAGCTGGACCCAAAAGAAGGTAATTATAAATTTATAATTAGCTTTTCATCATCACCACTTACATGAATATTTGATTTACTGATTTCTAATTATTCTTAAACAACTTTTGTTTCTTTTTTCTTTTTCTTAATTAAACTGAAATTTTCTTCTCAATTTGTTCCTAATTAAGGTCCATGTCATAAGTTAATTATTTGCAGTTGATTAAAATTAGTTTAGATAATTTTATTTTACTAAAATAAGTCTATTCCCAAAGTATGTCAAATACATAATATAACTATTTTACTCTAATCCCATGCCACTAATTTATGGGTGGGCATGGAAACCGAAACCAAAAATACCTGTTCATTTTGGTTTCAACTTTAGTTCGCCTTCAAACCAGTGTCCAGAAAAGAAAACCGAAATTAAGGTATAGTTTTGGTTTTGGTTTAACAAAACTGTCACAATATGTACAAAACCAAACCAAATGGAGTAAACATCTAATACAGAGGTCTCCTTCTAATACACCTCCAGCCGTATTACACAATACAAAGGGTGGAGGTGTGTTTAGCTTGTATTAAGCTCCCACCCAACTTTTTCATTCAGTATGGAAAAACAAATGTAAGAAAAAAAAACTAAAAATACTAAACAGCTGAGATCCAAACACAAAATATAAAAAATATATTTAAAAAAATATAAAAAAAAAAAATTCTGCGATTGAACGAGATTGGGAAAAAAATCTGGATTTTTTTTTTTATTAACAAAAACCATAAAAACCAGATCTGGAAATTCTTTTTGGAACAAAATTAGATTTGGAAATTTTCTTAAAGACCATCAACCACTATTAGAAACCAGAGAGATAGAAGAGAGAGATATGGGAGAAGAGAGTGCCGATCTCCTTATGGCGGAGGGGATCGGCTCACCTTTGCCGGCGACGATGAGAGGGGAGAGAGAGAGAGGTGGAAGGAGGAGAAAACAAAGATTTATCGTCGCCGGACTCCCGAAAAATCCACAGTTATTCACGCAGAGCCGGTGACCTTCGTGTGCTTGAAATCGGTGCTCCTCCGCCATACTTTTTTTTTTCCTCCGATTATTAGAGCAGATCGATTGCTTAATCTGTTACAGAACACGAAAATTAAGAGCAGATGGAAATGAAGAATTATCAGAATTGAGTCAGGAGAAGAATAATGAGAGAGAGAGAGAGAGGGAGATAAAGGATCGGCGAAAAGAGACAAAGAGATTGATAGTAGTAGACTGGTAGGGTTTTTTGTTTTGTTTTCTGGTATGTTTCGTTTTCTTTTAATGTTAATATTATAATTTTTTATTTAAAAAAAAAATCAAATTTATTAATTTATAATCATTGATATTTATTAAATACAATATTATACAATAACTTACCAAACATTTGTATTATTTAATACGGTTTAATACAATACATCACCAAACAAATGATTGTACAACAATAATATAATCCGGTACAGTTCAATCCAATCCAACTCAATCCACTATAGTCCAATACAATACAATATGGCGTGCCAAACGAGCCCTAAAAATCACGAATCCCACTAAAGATCCTTGCATCTCACGGACGCTCTCTATAACCGCTAGCTTTTCCGAGGATCACAATATCACTTATGAGTTGTGATTACACAGATGACGACTATCTTCACGTCAAAAAGTTGGTGGAAATCTCCATCGCTCGAGATGGAATTGAGTGACGAGGAAGAAGTCATCTCCATAGACCACGATGGAGATCAAGATTGCATCTCCACCGATCTAGTTTTTTTTTTTTTTTTAATTACTTTTTTAAAAGGAAAATGGATCTCCATCATCAATCTTTGAGATGGACAGTAGAAATCTATTTAAAAAAATCAGTTTTTTTTTTTTAAAAAAAATACTTTCTTTTTCTTTAGAAAATGGATCTCTAACATACATCTTGAGATCCATTTAAAAAAAAATCAATATTTTATTTTTTATTTTTATTTTTTTAACTTTTTAATAAAGGTTTTTTTGGGTGCATTTTGGTATTTTTAATATTTAAATCTGGTCAAAAGTTTGACTAGCAGTAAGGAAGAGAGTGTCATGTTTTGATAAAGTTGATTAAACGTGTAAAAGAGAAAACATCATGGGGATCAGGCGGGGTTATTTGCTCTTAATTGTAAGTTTATTGAAATAGTTAAATTCAAAACTATAATAAGCACCAATGAAGGGTTCAAAAATTTTTTTGTCACTATTTGGGTCTGACTTTGTAAGAATATCACTACTTTACTAATTCAAGTTTAAAAGGTATCTATTTAGGTGACCAGACAAAAATGCCCTTATTTTGTCAGTTTGTGTCTTTTGAAACGTAGAAAGAAAAAAGTTAAGAGAGAAAACAGTGGAGAGAGAAAGTATCGAGTGCAAGATATCCAGCTGAAAATCTCACAGCGAACTCACCGGCGGTGGCGCTACAGTCTTGAAGTCGACCAGAATCTGCAAGACGATAAAGATCTGGGTTTTCGAGCCTTTTAACACTTTTTCCAAGCTTTTTCAAACAGTCTCCGAGCTTTTTAAATAGTAATCCGAGCTTTTTTAAGGAATATGAATAGGTTTGTCAATTTTTAATCTCCGAGACTTTTAACACTGTATCCGAGCCTTTTCAATTAGTCTCCAAGCCTTTCAATTATCTCCGAGACTTTGTAAATAGTTTCCGAGCCTTTTCAATTTGTCTGAGATTGGTCCCCTCCTTCCCATGGAGCTTTGAAATTTAATGTTGATGGGTCGGCTAGGGGGAACCCTGGGTCTGCGGATATTAGTGGTGTCTTGCATGATCATTGTGGCAAGGTTCTAGGATCCTTTTCTAGGATCATAGGCATAGCGGACGCCAATACAGCTGAGATTATTGCAATCCATCAAGCGTGTGTGTTGTGTGCTAGCTCGTCTGGCATGAGAGGTAAAGGGATCACCATCATAAGCGACTCAAAGGTGGCTATTTCGTGGGTCAATGACTCTGGTTTTGGGAGTCTGAAACATGTGAACTTTATTTATGACATTCGATCTCTGTTAAGACTCTTGGGCAGAACAGAAGTCATTTACAACCCTAGGTCCTCCAATTGTTTTGCTGATTCCTTGGCGAAGAGAGGTTCAATTTCAGATGGGGATATGGTTGTGTGGGAGGTGGACTGATTCTTGTTTGCTGGGCTCTTCTGTTGCCTCTTCGTCTCTGTTTTTTTCCTTTTGTTTTTTTCCCGGTGTGTGGCTGTTGCTGTTTTGTTGGGTTTGGCTCTTGTGCCTTGGGTTTTTTGTGTTTGTGTTGTTGTGGCCTGTAGCTTTTCTGTTTTGTCTCTGGCTTTGGCTATTGGCTGGCGCTCTTTGTTGCTTGCCTTCAGTCTTTTGTTTGCCTTTTGGCTTCAATAAATTTCTACGGTTCAAAAAAAAAAAAAATTGTCTTTGAGACTTTTCAATTAGATTCAAAATTCACACAATTAGCTTAAAGTTTACAAAATACTCGAAGAACAAATGAAAAGGAATCCAATCCGAGCTCGACCCCCGAATGGGTCTGCGTAGTGCCATAAAACTAATTATCTAATGAAATTGTATTGATAATGTTATGATGTTCAACCTCCATTGGAGGTCTGTTATAAAGGAAGATGAAATAATAAAATATCATAAAACTTCAAAGTAAGAAAGATGATGTGTAAAGTAAGGGCATTTTTGGAAATCATTTACTTTAGTGCCTTTTAAACTTAAGTTATTAAAGTGGTGAATTTCTTACAAAATCTGGTCAAAAAGGTGACATTTCCCACCATTTCTACCGCCAATGAAATGCCATGACCCATGAGCGCTAGTTGATTACAGTGGATCTGAATATATTATATATTTTGATGGATGTTGTGCAATTCAGCTGCTGTTCTTCGTGAAATAGCTGCGACATTGGGTGCCACACTCAACCATTCCACTATCGATCCTTGCCAGTCAAGACTCCTCCCTATAACAGATGAATGTATTGTCAACAATATCACTTGTAGTTACAATGATGGCATCTTCTTTCACGTCACAAACTTGTAAGTGCCTTCCTCTTCTTCTTCTTCACTCTCTCTTCGTTTCATCACTAAGGTTTCTGGTTCATCTTTTAATCCATCCTTGGTCAAATTTAATTGTTTGACCCGAAATATAAAAGAATGCCATGTGTTATATATATATATATTAAAAAAAAATGTCATGTGTCACATGAGAAACAAATTAAAAATAAATCTAAAAATCTAAAAATTATGTTGTGTCACATTGTGGAGTTGCAGTGCACCCATTAAACACGTGGAAAAAAAATCTTGAATACACTAGCTGAGTATTGCATCTGGCTATTGATAATCTGATATGTGGATGCATAAATATAATTAAATATATCTTTTAAAAAAAAATACATAATTAAATATATATTCAAATTTAATTTTAATTAGAGAGCTATTTTTTTAATAAAAAAATTAGATTAATTTATAGATTTTTTAAATATTTTAAATTTTTAAATATATTTCAATTGTCAATTTAACTTTTATAATTATTGGGTGTTATTTGTTAAAATATTGTAATTTGTTTTACGGTAAAAATGTAATTTTATTACTTTTTCTAGTAAAATCAAGGGAAATAATCATCTTCTCCCCTGCAGTTTGACATATTAGACACTTTACCCCATCTAGTTTTAGTAATGACCATTTCTCCCCCTGAAAACTAAAATATTAGACATTTTTCCCCCTCTAGTTTCAATAATGGCTATTGTCCCCCTGAAAACCAAAATATTAGACATTTTACCCCCTAACCATTTGGTAGTCCATTAGTCAACAACTTTGACCGTTAAAAAATCATTTAAATGCCCTTATTACCCTTGAACACATAAAATATTAGACATTTTACCCCCTAACCATTTGGTAGTCCATTAGTCAACAACTTTGACCGTTAAAAAATCATTTAAATGCCCTTATTACCCTTGAACACATTAGTTATGCTATCTAATGACACCACTAATTGTTTTTATAGAAAAAAAATTAGAAATAAAAAAAATTAAATTAATACAAGTATTTAAAAAAAACATAATTGAAAATAAAAAAATTATAAATTTAGTTAAAATTTAATAAAAAAAATTCAATATTTCAAAAAAAATAAAATAATGTTTTTTACATTATTTTTACATTAATTAAAATTTTTAATTATTTTTACATTTCATTCTTTATATTAATGTTTTGTAAATGAAATTTTTATTTTTACATTTCATGCTTTATATTAATGTCTTTTAAATAAATTATTCAGTATTTCAAAATATATATATTAATGTTTTTTACATTATTTTTACATTAATTAAAATTTTTGATTATTTTTACATTTCATTCTTTATATTAATGTTTTTTAAATAAATTTTTATTTGTACATTTAATTCTTTATGTTTATTTTTGTTTAAATAATTTTTTTATTAAAGTTTAATTAAATTTTATAATTTTTATTTTCAATTATTTAAAAAAAAAGATTTTTTATTTTTTATTTTTTTTATTTAAAAACAATTAGTAGGGGCATAACAAATGTATTTAAGGGTAATAATGTCATTTAATTAATTTTTTAACTGTCAAAGATGTTGACTAATGGACTTTTTAACGGTCAGGGGGTAAAATTTCTAATATTTTGGTTTCTATGGGGGAAAATGGTCATTACTGAAACTAGAGGGGGCAAAATGTCTAATATTTTAGTTTTCAGGGAGAAAATGACCATTATTGAAACTAGAGGAGGCAAAGTGTCTAATATGTCAAACTACAGGGGGTAAAATGATTTTATCCCTAAAATCAATGGTAAAATGATCTTTTTGTGGCTTACTCGGTCACGTTTGACCGTCAACGTTTTGGTCAGAAGAACCAAATTTATGTATTTTAGAAACTTTGGTAAAAAAAAAAAAGGTAAAAAGGTAATATTTTGAAAAAAAGTAGAAACCAAAATCATAATTGTGGAATTGGTGAGAAATGTCACCTTTTTAAACTGATTTGGTGACAATGTCACTGCTTTAATAAGTTAAGTTTAAAAGGCACCTATTATGGTGAACAGACAAAAATACCCTTACTTTACACATTCTTTTCTTACTTTGAAGTTTTCTGAGATTTAAAACAGACCTCCAATGGATAATTAGTTTTGTGGCTCTACACAAACGCATTCGGGGGTCGAGCTCCCCGCTGAGCTCGCGGTGGTCGAGCTGCCCGGTCAGCTCGTGGGGGTGTGGGGGCAACGCCCCCAGAGATTTTTTTTGGTTTTGAATCTTCCATTGAAAAGGCTCGAAATGAAGTGTTCGAGCCTTTTCATACACCAATCGTGCCTTTTCATTAGTGTATGAAAAGGCTCGAACACTTAATGAAAAGGCACGATTACTGTACCATCGTGCCTTTTCATACACCAATCGTGCCTTTTCATGTATAAAAAGGCACGATTACTGTACAAAAAGGCTGGAAACTTTGTTCAAAAAGGCTCGAAATATTTTTTAATTTTTTAATCGAGCCTTTTGGAAAGGTTATCGAGCCTTTTGGAAAGGTTATCGAGCCTTTTGGAAAGGTTATCGAGCCTTTTAGAAAGGTTATCGAGCCTTTTCCAAAAAGGCTCGATAACCTTTCTAAAAGGCTCGATAACTTTTCCAAAAGGCTCGATAACCTTTCTAAAAGGCTCGAAATGATTTCGTGCCTTTTTGAAATATTTTCGTGCCTTTTTACACTGTCATCGTGCCTTTTGAAGTTGTTATCGAGCCTTTTGGAAAAGTTATCGAGCCTTTTAGAAAGGTTATCGAGCCTTTTGGAAAAGTTATCGAGACTTTTCCAAAAAGGCTCGATAACCTTTCTAAAAGGCTCGATAACTTTTCCAAAATGCTCGATAACAACTTCAAAAGGCACGATGACAGTGTAAAAAGGCACGAAAATATTTCAAAAAGGCACGAAATCATTTCGAGCCTTTTCCGAACTTTTTTCGAACCTTTTTCGAGCCTTTTGGTGAAGAAGGTTACTGTGGGGGGCAATTTTGTCCGTTCACCATAAATGGTGCCTTTTAAACTTAAGTTAGTAAGTTGGTGCCTGTTCCCAAAAAAGAGCCTCAAATAGTGCTATTTAATTTTTTAACCCAATCATAATTACCCTTGATTTTAAAATGAAACGTGTTGTATAGTACTATTGTCTTAAGTCCATAAAATTCAATTGCCAGTTGAATTGATCTCATTATTACTTTTTCTCCCCTTGAACTGCAGACAACTAAAAAGTACGAGTCTTCAAGGCAGTCTTCCACGAGAATTGGCCAACCTAACGTTTCTTGAAGAGATGTAAGAACATTTCTTCATTTCTGGTTTCTTGGAATTTTTTATTTTTTATTTGCTACTCATTTTGGGATGAGCTCTTCATACAATTTATTCTCATTATTGCATTGTGTTCATTAGGAGCTCTCTCTTAATACATATACAAATAACTGATGTGTTTCCTAATACACATTATTAAGATAATATGATAAAATTAAGGTTTAAACCATTATTAAAAAGGGTATGCTTGATATTATAATTCTGTATTTTCTCATTCCTAATTAGATTAGAAGATAGAATATGCTGGTATGTTACATGTATCACCCTGTGGGTAGGTTTTTTAGAATGGGATTATCCATGTACCAGAGAGTATGCAGTAGTGTAACCTAACAACTAAGATCCACACGGTAGATATTGTTCACTTAGGACTTCATGCAAGCGTCTTTCACCACCGAGTAGATATTGTCTGCTCGTGTGAAGCCTATAATACAAAGCAAATATGTGCGGTGAAAGACGTGTGCGTGCGGAATTCCCAAAGTAAATAATATCTACTTGGTGAGTCTAAGCTATTAAAAATAGAGCACATAACATACTTTTCTCTGAATATTTATTGTTTTATTGATATCTTAATTCTAATTCATTTGAGGAAAACATCTCACCTTAATTATCATATGATGATTATTGATTATCTTCATCGTAACAGTGATCTCACCCGCAACTACCTCAGCGGTGGACTTCCAAAAGATTGGGCTACAATGCGACATTTAAATAAAATGTAAGCATGTTCAATTCATCTTGGCCTGGTTTAAGCAACTATAGTTTAAGGTTCACTTTTGCATATAAGGAACAAACATTTTATGCAGCTCGCTTACCGCCTGCCACTTATCAGGGAAAATTCCTGAGGAATGGGGAAACTTTACCAGCCTCACTTACTTGTAAGTTTTGATCTTTAGAAAGTTGGCTGATTCTGCTATATATCTAAGCAATGTATTCGACTTTGATTCTTATTGTAGTTTCAATTGAAAAAAATAAAATAAAATAGGAGCCTCGAAGCCAACCAGTTGTCCGGTACTATACCTAAGGAGCTCGGAAAATTGGTCGACTTAACTGATTTGTATGACATCTGAACTCCTAATATTGAAATTGTAATAACTGTCTGATTATAATTTAGAATAACAAGGGTGGTTTGGTTCCATGATCTCACAATTACAGGATTCTTTCTTCCAATCAGTTTGTTGGAAGCTTACCTAAAACGCTAGAAAGCCTGACGAACTTGACAAATTTGTAAGTATTTTCATTTATATTCTCCTCTAGTGCACATGGTTTAGCATCAACAGGATACCTCTGTTATTGTTTTGTGCAGTAGAATAAGTGACAATAGCTTTAATGGCACTGTACCAGAATTTATCGGGAGATGGAGTAAACTCAAAAGACTGTAAGCTCTATATTTTCACAAATTTAATTGTGACGTGCATATGGATGATCATAAATGTTTTTTTCTCCCCCCTTTTGTTCTTTTCCATTATTGAAGGGAAATGTACTCAAGTGGACTGGAAGGACCCATCAATCAATCGATTTTCGCTCTAGAAAACTTGACTGACTTGTGAGTTGAAGAACTTTCTTGAACAGTTTGCTGATAGGCATTTTGACAAAGCCCTCTCTTATCAATTTCTTTTTGGGAACTTGAATATTCCATTCCAGTTTATGATGTCTTCTTTATAAACAGGAGGATCACTGATATGATTGGGCCAAAGT
Source organism: Acer yangbiense (assembly GCA_008009225.1). Taxonomy (NCBI): domain Eukaryota; kingdom Viridiplantae; phylum Streptophyta; class Magnoliopsida; order Sapindales; family Sapindaceae; genus Acer; species Acer yangbiense. The sequence continues at coordinate 11,817,626 of CM017773.1, forward strand.
TTGATTTTCCAAAGCTGAACAGCAAGAAAATGAAAACCTTGTATGCTTATTGCTTCTAATTCTATCTATTGATTTATTTTATGCCGAAATCCTTAACATTATAACAGTAGATATAAAAATATGTGCAATTAGCGCTTTGAATTTATATGGAATTTTGTCTGCAGGGTTTTGAGAAACTTGAGTATGTCTGGATCTATCCCTACAGATATTTCGGTTCTAACAACAGTACTGTAAGGATAAAACTCTAATGATCTCCTTATATGTATCTGTGGTAAACATTACAATGCTTATATCTTGTGTTTCTAACTTCATTAGCATCCTTAAATTCAGGAGAAAGTAAAGACATGATTCTTAAATGTTGCACATGCCACCTTTTTCAACAACAACCATCATGATTTTTTCATGTTTCTCTAACATTTGAAATTAAAAACTATCAACTTTGTTCCAAAAGATGCAATATTTTGGCTGGTTGCTGCACTTATAGATTCAGGCGCTGCTCCATTGAAAAGGGCCAATTCTGCATCCACGTATCTTGCCTTGTAAAAGAACACAACGTAACTTGGTCATTGAAATTCCCCACTGAAATCCAGGAACATGGCTACGCGTGTGGCTTTTTGTGTAATTGCTACAAAGGAGATGTATATAATTTAATGGCCCTATGTGAATGTCGAAGAACCATGGTTAGTAAATAATGAGGAGAGCAGATGAAGAAGCTGAAATGTCAATTTAGGAATCGATTAATTGGTAGTAATTAGTATCTGGAGCAGATAAGTTCTGGAATCACATAATCCTTCTTATTATATCCAACAAATTTTTTCTCCTAACCGAATTTTTATTTAGAGTAGTTTCTTATAACTTCAGGGTGTGGGAACATATTACTGCTCTTATGTTTTTGTATGGAACATATTGCTTTTTCCACTTGCTTAAAGTTTGCCAGCATTTCTAGGATACATTTTACGTAAGACATGAAAAGAATTATAGAATGGATTTCTACGACAACAAAATCTGACAATTTATGTTCTTCCATTATACAGCGATCTGACCTTTAACAAGTTGGAAGGAGGAATTGAAAACATCAATACAAAGACAGATTTTATGTAAGCATTTATGTTTTGAAGCTGCATATTTTTTGATGGGATTTGTTGCAATATTACCGTGAAGTGTTATATTATGCTAAATTGCATCTTCTGGCTTCATGTTAGCTTTCTGAGTGGCAACATGTTGAGTGGAACTATCCCAGACTCAATAATCCTCAGCACAGAAAAGAATCTGTACGTTCCTAAACTTAGATGCTTGGATTCAATTTTGGATTCTTGAATTTTAAGTTTTGAATAAATTTTAGTTCTGATTTTTTGGTTTGGTCAAATTTACTCCATTAAATAATTATTAATGAATTCTGGGCAATTATTTTTGCACATTAGTCAATTTTCTTTTGCCATGAAAAGAACTTTGTGAGAGTTAAATTTGAATGATGAATTCCCAGTTGTTGAGCACTTTGGATATGGGTGACAGGTGAATATGTAGAAATTATGATTTGCCATGAAAACTTCAGAATACAACTGCTATTGAAGGTCATTCTATAGATTTTGTAGCAAATGTCCTCAACAATGGTATGATAGAGTTTTTTTTCGGTGTAAGATCAATCAAGTACAAGAATGAGAATCTCTTGGTCTATAATCTTTTCTTTTCACTCTTAAAAGTTTTTGTTGGCTCTCACTATTGTGAAGGTTATGCAACTGATATTGTGGTCTCTCTCTCTGAATCTGTTGTAGTTGTTAGTCCAGATCTAACAGTTGCTTTGATAGGTGCAATTGCCATAGCTCGTCAGTAAAAAATCTTTATAACTAGCAACAACAATCCAAATTCAACTTTTCTGTATTATCACATCTATTTGCCTTCAATTCTATTTGAATATTGTTTCATGTATAAATCAAATAGAAGTTTTTTAATTCGATTTATTAACAATATATTCTTTTGTTCTATACTTGTTAGATTATAAGCAATCAAATCACTTGACTTATTGTTCATATTGATATCTCAATACAAAAAAGTGTGTGCATATTGACATATCTCATTATACTCTGTAGTACAATACTTAAGTGGATTTCTCTTCATTTATCATTTAGCTCAGTTTTAGTTTTAATTTAGGTTTATGAAATTTCAATAAAATAAGGAGTTTTTATGTCATGTTACCGAGGGCCTCTTTTCAAAAAAATATGCCGCTTGGGGGCTTTACCAGGACTAACAAGTAAAAGACCTGGAGCCGGAAGTGATCTTAGAAACCAATCGCGCTCCGGGAAAAAATCTGAATGTCCTCTCTTATTTCAAAGTCCCTTAACTTCAAAATAAATTTCGCACATATACCCTGGAGTGGTATACAACTTTTCCTTATTTCATGTTGTGCAGAATAAATTTGGTACTTCTATGTTTCTCTCCAAGTATGTTTGAATGTAATCATATGATTTTTTATCTTACAAACTTTCATTATACATATATTTACTTTTAATCTTGACATATGTTACACCTTTTTATTCACCATTTGCAGCGATCTTTCCTATAATAACTTTACATTGCCAGCTAATTGTCCAACGAGGTAAAAAACTTCTAATCATAATGTTGATATATTTCCTTTAAATCATACCACTCATAACTTCTTAATTTTTTAAACAGTTCAAATATGAACACGTACCGGAGCTTTTCTTGGGAACACAACATGTAAGTTCTTCTCTTTAAAATTAGCAATGGATTTTAGTATTACCCCAACAACCAATTTCTCGAGTTATATATTTATATCAGTTTTTTTAGTTGACTGAGAAAAAGTTGATCTTAAGTTAATTCCCGTAATCATGTGAGGGAAACGTGAAAATACAACTCATCCCCACTTGAATAGAATAATTGCATTTGTCATTTTGTGGCGGGATGGGGCTATAATAATATCTAAACTATCATAGCATGGTTACCTATATGTGTAAATATCTATCTATCTAGTATATTAACATATTTTGATCCCCTTTTTAAATAGGTCTGGACGTCGTCCATGCCCCAACGGATCCCGCTGTCAAAAGTGTGAGTTTGATTTCCTGGGATATAAATTCTGCAATTACATGAAACACACCTTCTGATTGACAGTAATGTTAGTTAAGATGTTGCATCATTATTGCAATAAGAAAACAAGTTTTTATTTCTGCTCAAAGCCACATGGTTTTGATGATGCACTTGGACAAAGATAACAGTAGTAATGATTTAATAATATATGTTGCAGATTATCAATCTTTCCATATCAACTGTGGTGGACCAGATGTAACCATCAATAATACCATGTATGAAGGTGATGATAATGCTGGAAAGGGAGCTATATTGAAATATGATAGTAGACCCAATTGGGGATTCATCAGTGCCGGGGACTTCATGGACGATAGCAATAATAATGCTAATGGATATATTGTATCAGCTGACCCTGACACACAACCAAAGACGTTGTACTCTGAAGCGCGTACATCTCCACTCTTTCTCACCTATTACGGGAATTGTCTAGAGAATGGGAATTATACAGTGAACCTACACTTCACAGAGATATTATTCAAGGATAAAGTACCATATCACAAAGTTGGAAGACGCATATTTGATATTTATATTCAGGTAATTGGTTACATTATTACATTATGAGTAGAGAATGTTGCTATTACTATTTTAATAGAAACCTTTGACATGAAAATTATATTTCAGGGAATATTAAAATGGCCGGATTTTAATATCAAGGAGCAAGCCAATGGAACTGGTAAAGCAATCATAAAAACATTTAACGCCACGGTGACAGAAAATACCTTAGAGATTCGCTTGTATTGGGCAGGGAAAGGGACTACTTGTGTCCCAGAACGAGGATATTATGGTCCCCTTATATCTGCCATATCTGTATGTCATGGTAAGTCATGTAATTCTTTATCAGCGATGCTAATGCTGCTGCAACTACTAGGATTTTAATGGATAAGAATGTTATTTCAAGTCATGTTCAATTGTCCTTTGTCTAAGTGACATAACATGATCTGAGTAACATGTTATCATTTATTTGATAAAATGAGCTTCATTTGGATGAAACAAACTGAACGAAGTGTATGTTTGGTATGGCTTTTGAAAGGATCAAAAGCGATTTTTTAATGCTATAAGCTATTTTGAAGTTTTTTTAGTTGTTTGACAAAACTCAAAACAACTTTTTTAATATATGAATTGTCTCAATTGCCCTTTAAAAAAGTCATTTTATGTCTACTTAGAGAAAGTCCACGTTGAAAAAGTCAACAGTTGAAATAACTAAATAATTACAACTGATTAAAATTGGGAAATTTATTTTTGAAAATCTCACATTCTAGGTCAGATGTTGCATGTCCTTAATTCCCTGAGATATTTTCTTTGGTAGGCTCAAATTATATTTGGATGGTTATGACCATCATTAGATTCTTATTGAGACTTCCAGTTATGATTTCATTTCAGTAAAAACGCTGAGAATTTGATAAGAAATTTGGAATTATATCATAGGGGTGCATACCTGTTCTGCTATTTACTACAAAGAAAAAAAAAGATATATACTTTTACTAGAAAAACATGATCCTAGATCTTTGTTCTTGTCGCATTATGCTGCTGACTGAACAAAGAGAAACAGCGCCCAACCCATCTAATGCTAAAACCACTATAAGCATGAGCATGATAGCTTTCAATATCATGCTCAAATGCTTTTTCTAGTTTATAGTAAAGAGGCATGCAGCTCCAGGCCAGTGACAACACTCATATATATTTTCATGTTAGTCAATTTATCTTGTAAACAGGATTCTATTCATACTTGGGTTTGGTGAGCATCTCTACTTCACTCACCTTAATTTGACATCTAATGAGCATTATTGTTTGGTTTATTTTCAGGTTTCAGAGATAATTGTGATGGTGAGAAATATAGAACTATGTTATGATGATCTGCTTTTTGCATCTTATCAATGTTTATTAAAATGTTTTCTAATAGTTATTTGTTTCTTGTTTCTGCCTGGTATGTGATGTTATTTATTTCAGAATCTAAAAAATCAAGTAATTTACATATTGTGATTGGAGTTGTCGCTTCAGTGTTATGCCTTATTTTCTCCATTGCGATTTTCTTCTGTTGGAGACGCTATTTTGGGTGCAAAAGCAGAAAAGGAGGTATGGCTAAATCTTTATATACACACACATATTCAATCTTTCACTCAATTGATACTAATGCTAACAACCAAATATTTTTCAAGTGTAGAAAAACTTGTATAACATTACTAATTATTTTCTATGTTTTATCTATTTAATTATTTTTGCTCAGTTGTTGTATCATTCATATGTATGACTCCTAGGTGATCTATATCTTCTTTTGGATTGCTTCTGTGCAGATCTTAAGGGACTAGATCTGCAAACAGGTACCTTCACTTTTAGACAACTAAAAGCTGCCACTAACAATTTTAATTATGCAAACAAGCTTGGAGAAGGTGGATTCGGATCTGTATATAAGGTATTTTAACAAATTATTTCCTATTGAGTATCCCACAATGTTAGTACCTTGTTTAGAGTGCACATGCATCACAGAGATGGAATTCCCTAGACACCGACATCATGCGAGATCATATGCATGAAGTGGAATTGCATAAATTATAATCACTCAATGCAGGGCCAACTATCAGATGGTACTGTTATCGCTGTGAAGCAGCTTTCTTCTAAATCAAGGCAAGGAAATCGTGAGTTTGTAAATGAGATAGGCATGATTTCTGGTTTGCAACACCCAAATCTTGTAAAGCTTTTTGGATGCTGTGTTGAAGGGAGTCAATTACTATTGGTTTATGAGTACATGGAAAATAATTGTCTTGCACATGCGCTCTTTGGTAAACAAGGTGACATTTGTATATTCTTGGTTTTTTTATTGCACTTGCATTTATGCATGCTCTACTCTCAATTCATTTTTTTCTTCCTTCTAAATTGGGTAATTTGATTATCATTATTCATTAGGTTCAGAAACAAGCACCTTGAAATTGGAATGGCCAACAAGACAGAAGATATGTGTAGGAATAGCCAGAGGTCTTGCCTTTCTCCATGAAGAATCAACAATCAAAATAGTTCATAGAGACATCAAAGCTACGAATGTACTTCTTGATAGGCAACTGAATGCTAAGATATCAGACTTTGGATTAGCTAAGCTCAAAGAAGAGGATGACACCCTCATTAGCACTAGAGTTGCTGGAACTGTGTGAGTTACAATATTTTAGCATGACTTTGATCTTACTAGCGTAATTTCAAGTGATGTTATTCTGACTTGTCACTTCAATTTCAGAGGTTATATGGCTCCGGAATATGCACTATGGGGTCACCTAACAGAAAAGGCAGATGTTTATAGCTTTGGGGTGGTTGCTTTGGAAATTGCCAGTGGAAAGAACAATGCTAGTTATAGAGCAAAAAACGGATGTGTTTGCCTTCTTGATTTGGTAAGTTGCGTAAGAATTGTTAGAATTTCAATATTATTGGTAGGTTTTGCCTTTTGGATGATTGAATTGTTAATTAACATGGTATAAGAGACAATTTGAATGAGGAGGGTGCCCAAAGCTTAACTAGTATATTATTTTGTTGGGATGTTTTAGGCCTTCAATTTGCAACAGAAAGGAAACTTGATGGAGATAGTAGATCCAATGTTGGAGGACAAGTTCGATAAGGAAGAGGCTGAAAAAATGATAAGAGTGGCTCTACTGTGTTCTAATGCAGATCCTGCTCTAAGGCCTACTATGTCAGAGGTGGTTAGTATGCTCGAATCACAAACCATTGTTAGGGAAGTTGCATCAGATCCTAGCATATATGGTGATGATTTGCGAATTAAACAACTCAAAGGCTATTATCAACAGTTGAATGATCAGAGCTCGAGTGGAAGCTCGGCACCAAACTTTTCTTCAGAAAGAACAAGGCAAGGATCTTCCACCACGTCTGCCCATGATCTCTACACAGTCAATTCTGGGTCCATATATTTAATCAATAAATCTGACCAAGATCTCTACTCAGTCAATTCTGAGTCCATATATTCAAACGTTACATCTGTCCAAGATATCGACTCAGTTAATTCAGAGTCTGCACATTTAAAATTGAACGAGAGGTCTTGAGTTATTCAAACCTTACATATGCCCATGATCTCGACCCAGTTGATTTAGAGTTCATACATTTAAATTTAAACTTGAGCTGAGATGTGTTGAGTTTTACATCATACTATTTACTGCTTTATTTCACCTTTTGTAATACATATATTTCAGTTTTGAACATTTGTTTAGTATTGTGAGTGTCTTATTTCACTTTGTTGAATTTCATCATCCAGTAGTAATTATCTTAGTAATTATCTTGTGATACAAATATTATCACTTTTTTGGGCTTGTCTTGTTAAAACTTGAGGATATATAATCTTCACCATCCGTGTTTTAAAAAATGGTTAATATTAAAAACCTCCCCTCACTTTTGAAATATTATTGGATGTATAGTTACAAATGCTTCTATTTTAGTAACCTCTTTTATGGACTAATACCATTAACATTCTATTTATGTTGACTGAGTTTGACTATTAAAAAGTCCAAAATGTTTTTATAAGCTTCAATTGTATGAATTAACCATTATACTCTCATACTTTTACCAAATAAATTAATAAACTGATACAAAATGCAGGAATGTTAACTTGCAAATGAGAAGTTATTTTGTGGACAATTTTATCCCTAAAAATAACAAAATTACAAATGAACCAAAAACATTGAAAATAAACCAGAATATGTATTTATTTATTTGTCTTTTTTTTATATAAATCCAAACAAATACTCATTTTTAATGCTTTTGGTTCATTTGTAATTTTGTTATTTGTAGGGATACAATTGTCCACAAAATAACTTCTCCTTTGCAAGTTAATATTCTCACATTTTGTATCATTTTATTAATTTATTTGGTAAAAATATAAGGGTATAATAATCAATTCATACAATTGAAGCTTGAATGTGGACATTTTAGACTTTTTATTAGTCAAACTCAGTCAACACAAATAGAATGCTAATGGTGTTAGTTTATAGGGGAGGTTTATAAAATAAAAACATTTGTAACTATACATCCAATAATAGTTCAAAGGTGAGGGGAGGTTTTTAATATTAACCCTTTAAAAAAATTTCTTTAATTGTATGTCCTATTTGAGAGGGAAAATGACAATTTTGCCTTTCGGCCATTAAAAGTTATTAGAGGATAACTAACAGTTGGAGATGTTTATGCAATTTCAAGCGAAATGTCCATCCAGCTGCAATTAGGCCTAAAAACAGGGGTGGTGTTTGTTTAATTTACCCATAATTTTATTACTTTTTTTTATATAATAGTAATTTTATTACTTATTACTTATTATTATTTTTATTTTTATTTTAGAAAATGATTGTTAGATAACGGATACCTAATACCTCAGGTCCTCAACTATTGCACAATAATTAAATAAATAAAAGAACCATAAAAAAAATCAGCTTTGAATATATTTTTATGAAAATAGAAAATAAATTGTTACTTATACGATTATTTTTTTTTTTTTTGAACGGCAAAGTTTATAAAAAAGCGGCAAAGCCGTAGAGCAACAAACAAGCCACACACCCACAAGCCTACGAAACACGCAACCGCACTAACCCCCAAACAAGCAAAAGCACACCAACAAAACAAAACACGAAAACAACACAAACCTACAAACTGAAAAGCAGAAAGGGCCTCGGAAACAACTTGAAAAAAACCACAAAACAAGGCCCAAAAACAAAAAAGAAAAAAAGAAAACCCTAACCGATGGCACCAGTCAAGCCACAAAGACACAAATGCTAATTGTTTTTGAACGGATCAGCTTTGATCCTCCTAACGATCTCGGCTTTGATGACCTTAGCTAATTCTTCTTTTAAATTCCAAGAAGCCTTCTTCACCTCAGGAACTATGATTTCCTTTCTAAATTCATGATTTAGGATAAGAGCCGAAGCCTTCGAATGTCTCGTAATCATACCATGTCTCTTAACCGAGTGATTTTTCTTTCTTCCTCCACTCTTGATGGGTCAGTCATGCTCCTCTGCATCAATTAAATTATCTTGATTTGATAAAGCAACCTTACCATTCCCAAACTTGACCAAACCATCATCTTCAGCGCCAGATTTTGTAACAACATGAGAAACTTGATCAGATGCTTGAAACACATGAGTAGCTTGAACAGCGCCCGATTTTGAAACTACATGAGAAGCTTGAACAGCAGCTGGAGTACCATTCCCAAACTTGACCAGACCATCATCTTCAGCACCAGATTTTGAAACAACATGAGAAACTTGATCAGATGCTTTCTTGTTCTCTGATGTTGAATCCGAAAAGCCCACTTCTGGACCTCTTAGCAGGCCTTCCAACTTATCAAAACCATATCCTTCTAGGCCCACATCAACAAGTTTGCTACAATTCGGCCCACCAGAAACTTTCCTTAAGCAATTCCCGCCCCTCAACAAATTGGAATTCCAAATTACACCAGCTAAAGACAAGCTGGGACCTTTATCTATACTGACAACCTTTATCCCACTACACCTACCTCTTATAGCATACTCAGATTTGCACATCTCCCCAGCATCTTTTGAAACCATTTTATCTTTTATTATAAGCTGAACAACTTTATCACTTTCACCCAACATGTCATCTTCAACGGACACAAAAGGGTACACATCAGAGGTCCCTTTCCAAGACAAAGAGTCCAAACCATCTGTATCGGGAAAAAAATTCAAACAATCAGAAAAATTCAACTTCAATCCCAACCACTCAATCAGCCATTTGAAATCAATCGGCGCCTGAACCTCTTCCACTGTCATCGGAAAAGAACCATCACCCACATTCACCATCACCTTACAAGAACCATTGAAATTATTCGGAATCAGGATGAGTACCCTGCCTCTGTCCAATCTTCTTCTTAGAGAAGAGTCCTCTTCTAACAGTAAAGCCTCACCAAGAAAGCTGCCCAACTGAATGAAAAAGGATGGACACCACACACTCAAAGGAGCTGCCAAACAATCAGCCCATACTAACCTTGATTAAGGGACGAATGATTCACGCCATCTTGACATAGAGGAGAAACAATCATCCCAAAAAAATCTGTTTTGAATAAATCCATCCCTCTCATTTTCAGAATACTTGAACGGAGTGGAAAAGAACATAGAGTGGTGTGAATAGCAGAGAAGGTGACATGGATTTCTCTCCTCTAACCGATGCCATGGCCTCCAATTGGTATGAAAAAATCGCTAAAATTTTGGATTGATCTTCTGGTAGTAAAATTGATATAACTTACTCTGGAAAAATTTGGAATTGCAAATCGGAAAATTTTCCGAAAAGCTAACTTCCAAATCTTTTCAACCATATAAGGTTTGGAACCTAATTCATTCTAAGCATGAAAAGTTTAATCCGCGAAGCTGACCCATATGCAGAGGTAGTTTTTACAAGGTTGATACAAAATCTTTCATCTTGCTTCCATTTAGCTGGTAGGACTTGATTAGCTGAAAAACTAACAAAAGCCACGTAAAAGTATAAAACGCACAAGTTTAACTCAAAACAAAGCACAAAACTAAAGCAATAAAGGTATAAAAAAAAAAAAAGGCAATTCTAGCATTATCAAAAGTGTTTATTAAAATCCGTTGGTAATCAAATCACATTATGTGGGTCTCACACACAAATCAGAAAATTTTCTATTAGAAATGGAACTTAATTCCCTCTCCTACCTAAAGGATCAAGCTCTCTTTCCTAATTTCCCTTTCCATGTAACTTGATTTCCTTTAATTTTCATTTTCGATTAATAAACGCGTCCTAGAAAGGGGAGCTTACTACATGTATTAATTATTTAATTTCAACTTCCTTTAATACAAATTATTTCATAAATATTTTTCTTGTATTTATCGTATGTATGGTTTTAATCATAATTTATACGATTATAAAATTATGATGAACTCGAAAATAATTTAATAATTATATTAAAGCAATTTTTCCAAAAATTACTTTTGTTGTCAACTAGTTATATGGTTGTCAACTGCATTCAATTAATCTTTTAATTCATTGAGTTAAATTCAATTGCGGCACAATGATCATAATGATATATCATATAATTCTAAATAAACAAATTATTCATGAATTAAATATCATTTAAATATTCTATCTCCTCAACTAGAAGGGGTATTATCACCAAAGTCCCTACTTTTTCATAAATTGCCACATTTTTAAACGTCTTTACTATATTCATCACTTTAGTCCTTCCTTTTTCCAAAACATATCACTTTGGGCCATTTGACCGAAGTTTGACAATCAACTTTAACAGAGTGGGTTAAAGTACATTTTTGCCCTTACTATTATATAATGTAAATGAAATGACAATTTTAACCTTAAATTAAAATGAAAATCAAAAAAATTATTAATAATTAAATCGTTAAATAAATAAATAATAATAATAATAACAATTACATAGTAACAAACCCATATTTTCTGACATTCGCCTGTTCCTCTTCTTCTTCCTCACGCCATTTTAATCTCCTCAAATCCCTTTAATTTCTTTTTCTTTCAATCTTCTGAAGATTAAATAAATTTAAATGGTATGTTTTAATTTTTTTTCGTTGGAAGCAGATTTATCTCACAATAACACTAATCTACACATAATCTAACAAAGTAGAGATTTTTAACATAAAATTTTTCATACACAGTTTTCTTCTCTTTTTTTTGTTCTTTTTTTTTTTTTTTTTTTTTTTTTTTTTTTTTTTGTGGTTCATCATCATCGACATAATATAATTTCCCCATAAAATCAGAAACTTTAAGAAAATGAACACATAAAAAACATGATCTATGAAAATTTGATTTTGTTATTTGAAAATCGGGATTTAAACCCAGAAAAAAGTTTAGATTTTTTATACAAATAATACTAACCCAATTAAAGAAATAGGAGAATATGTTGATGATGATTGATAACCCAAATTTTCTTTATTAAATATGGTCTATGAAAGTTTGATTTTATTATTTGAAAATCTGGGTTGTGTTGTTTTTTGTTGAAAATATGGATTTTCTTTTAAAGACTAGATTTTGTTGTTAGAAAGTTTGGATTTGGGGCTTCCTTGGCTAGGTAGATTTCTCTGCGTCCCCTTCCTCTAAACAACCACAACCAAACTCTTTTGATTTTTCAAAATTTTGAGGTGGAGATGGGAGATTGAGATGGAAAAGAGATAGAGATAAAAAGAGAGAGAAACGAGAGAAGAGGAAGCGTAGAGAAAAATGAATAAAAAAACGTGGGTCCTCTCTTTTTTTCTTCTTAAATTGATTTCCCACTTCCCAATCCCTCTTTTTGGTTTTTTCAATGGTCTTTTTTGTCTTTTAAGTTTTTTTTTAGGGTAAATTACACTCACACCCTTAAGGTTTGAGGCAAAGACACTTAGATGGAAAATTTTAGTTATTCTACACTCACACCCCTGTATTGTCGAAAATGCCCTTGTATAATAATAAAAAATAAAAGTTTTTTTACACTAACACCCAAGGGCATTTTGGACCTTACAATGGTCAAATAGGGGTGTTAGTGTAGAATAACTAAACTTTTCCATCTAAGTGTCTTTGCCTCAAACCTTAAGGGTGTGAGTGTAATTTACCCTTTTTTTTTATTATATTTAGTATGGCCCACATGTCGGAAAGCATATGTTAGGAATTTGAAATTTAATGTTTTAAATACTAAAATGTCCTTGGATATGTTATTTTTGACTAACGGATGACTAACGAAAGGACTAAAGTGGATGTATTTTGAAAAAATAAGGGACCAAAGTGACTAATATGGCAAAAACGTTTAAAAAGGTGACAATTCGTAAAAAAGTAGGGACTTTGGTGATAATACCCCCAACTAGAATAACTATGCCTATAGATACATGATCATCCATCACATAATTTGTCCATTGGGACGATTATATTTTAATTTTATGAGATCTGTTGAATTCATTTGAATATGTGTGTTCTTCATATTAAGTACAACGAGTTCATCAACTTACACAGGTTTTGATCATAAGCAATATCAAAATAATACAATTGTGAAATAATTTTCTGATAATTTTATTCATTGTGTTTCTACAATATATATAATACATACAATGACCATATACAAGGAAAGAATCAAACTACAATCAAGCAAATCAATCTATAGTCAACTACACGAATTAAGCAAATCAATCTATAATCAATTACATAATCTCAATCATGATTGAGAATATCCTATAATTAAGAGGAGAATAAAGGCAATCATTGACTAAGAATATTGCTTAATTTAATCCAATAATTCTTGCCCAATTCAATCCCATAATTCTAGCACTCCCCCTCAAGTTGGAGCATGGATATCGCATATGCCTAACTTGTCTAAAAAGTCATCAAAAGCATTGATGGCTATAGTTTTGATAAGAATATCGGCTAATTGATCTTCAGACTTCACAAAAGGAAACATAATAATCCCAGCTTCAAGTTTTTCCTTAATGAAGCGTTTATCAATTTCAACATGTTTTGTTCGGTCATGTTGAACTGGATTGTGAGCAATCTCTATAGCTGAAGTGTTATCATAATACAACTTCATTGCTTCTTCAGAATCAAAACTCAATTCCATAAGCAATTTCTCAGCCATAGTAACTTGCATACTCCAAAAGCCATGCCCCTATACTTAGCTTCTACACTAGACCTTGCTACCACTGGTTGCTTTTTACTCCTCCAAGTCATAAGATTTCCACATACAAAAGTGAAGTATCCCGAAGTAGATCTTCTGTTATTAGCTGAACCTGCCCAATCTGCGTCAGTGTAACCTTCTACCTTTAAGTGATTATGTTTGGTGAAGAGTAATCCTTTACCTAGAGCAATCTTCAAATACCTCAATATACGTTCCACGGCATCCATGTGAGGTTTACGAGGATCATGCATAAACTGACTCACTACACACACTGCATAGGCAATATCTGGTCTAGTATGGGACAAATAGATCAATTTTCCCACAAGGCTCTGGTACCTTGCCTTATCAATAGAAGTTGTATTCAAACACAAACAATTTATGATTTTGTTCCATAGGAGTCTTAGCAGGTTTACATCCAAGCATACCTGTTTCAGTTAACAAATCAAGAATGTATTTTTGTTGAGATAAGAAAATACCATTCTTTAATTGTGCTACCTCGATCCAAGAAAGTACTTCAAGTCACCAAGTTGCTTCGTTTCAAACTCCGAGGCCAAGTGTCGCTATAAACTCTCAATTTCATCGTGATCATCACCTGTCACCACCATATCATCAACATAGATAATCAAAGTAGTAATTTTACTCTTTTGGTGTTTCAAGAACAACGTGTGATCTGAGTTGCTTTGTTTATAGCCAAAGTTCTTCATAGACTTGGTGAATCTACCGAACCAAGCCCTTGGAGATTGCTTTAACCCATACAATGCCTTTTTGAGTTTGCACACTATTGTAGTATTTGAGTACTTCTCTATATCTGGAGGAGGGTCCATATACATTTTTTCTTCTAAATCTCCATGTAATAAAGCATTCTTTACATTAAACTGGAGAAGTGGCCAATCCCGATTGGCTGCCAAAGACAAGAGCACTCTAACCGTATTAAGCTTGGCAACTGGTGCAAAAGTGTTTTGATAGTCAATCCCATAAGATTGTGTATACCCTTTTGCAACCAACCGAGCTTTATACCTTTCAATCATCCTATCCACCTTATGCTTGACTGTAAACACCCTTCTACATCCCACTGTCTTCTTTCCCTTAGGCAGAGGTACAAGTTCCCAAGTAGCATTTTTCTCAAGTGCTGCCATTTCTTCTGCCATAACTTGGGTCCATCTAGCATCTGCTAAAGCTTCCTGCATTTTACTAGGAATAGAGATAGACAATAATTGTATCACATAAGAAGCATATGACTTGGATAATTTTTGGGAAGATTCATGGTCACTAATAAGATATCTAGATTTTGAGTTAAGATCAGGTTCATATTTAATGGGTGGAAAGCCATGATTAGAACGAGGTGGAAGACGATATTGAGACAATTGAGATTCAAAATTAACATCATCAACAACAATAGAATTAGGATTAGTGGGTACCTCTAAAGGAATCTCAGGAGAAGATTGGCATAGTGGTTGTGTCGGATTGTTAGGAGACATTGTACTATCATGAAGAGAATCATCCTCAGCGTTTAGAATCGTTAATTCATCAATTGAGAGCCCTTCCTGATCGTCCAATTGACCAGTGGTATCATTTTCGATTGTTCGGTTGTCTTCATCCGGTCTATTGGTAGTGTCACTTCCGGTTGCTCGGATACTGGAGAAGTCTAAATCTCTTGGAAAAAACACATGTAATTCTTCAAGATTTATCACTTTTTCTTGATTCTCCCTCTAAAGTGATAAATCAGTAGGTGGTCGATAGAAGAGCTCTTTCTCATGAAAAACGACATCCATGGAAACATAAAACCTCTTAGAAGATGGATCATAACACTTATAACCTTTTTGATTGATTCCATATCCCATAAACACACACTTCAAAGGACGAGAATCAAGCTTAGTACGTTGATGTGGATGTAAGTTAACATAGACGACAAACCTAAAAATCCGGGGAGCTAGAAGTACCATTGACGGAAGAGTGCAATGATTGGAAAGTGCATCCAATGGTCTTCTAAAATTAAGGACACTAGAGGGTGTACGGTTGATCAAGTAGACTATCGAACTCAAAGCTTCACCCCATAAGTGAGAAGGAACATGTCCACCAATCAAGAGAGACCGAGTAACTACCAATAATTGTCGATTTTCCCTCTCTACAACACCATTTTATTGAGGGGAATAATGACTAGTTGTTTGGTGAATAACACCCACCGAACGCATGAAGTTCGTCAATTCTTTCTTGAAGTATTCACCCCCATTATCGGAACGAAGGACTTTTATCTGAATGTCAAACTATGTATCCACCATCTGATAAAACATGCGAAAAATTGTGCAAACATCACTCTTGTGCTTCAATTGATAAACCCAAGTCATTCTAGTACAGTCATCCATAAAAGTAACAAACCACTTCATCCCATTATGAGTAGAAATTAGTGTCGATCCCCAAACATCTGAATGAACTAATGAAAAAGGAAGATCTGCTTTATTATAACTCAAATGGAAAACGATACGATGGCTTTTTGCCATCACACAAGTATCGCAAATAAAATCCGAAAAATTGCAACCACTAAATAAAGATGGAAACAATCTCCTAAGATAACTAAATGAGAGATGTCCTAGTCGTCTGTGCTATAACCAAATCTCTTCTTTCTTCTTGTTCACAAAATTTTCATTCACCAAGTGAGCTTGCCTTTCTCTATTGGATCGTTGGAACCCATCCTTCAGATAGTACAATCCTCCACTTTGTTTACCACTACCAATCTTCTCCTTGGTATGGATATTCTGAAAAATACAGTGAGTAGGAAAAAATATAGTAACACAATTATGAGACTTGGATATTTGATTAACAAAGAGAAGATTGCAATTTAGTGATGGAACAAACAAGACATCTTTAATAGTTAATGTAGGAGATAAATGGACAATACCAATTCCAATAACTGGAGATGATACACCATTGGCATTGGTAATGGTAGTTTTGGAATATTTAGAAGATAAATGACTAAACCTATAATGATCACAAGTCATATGATCTGTTGCACCAGAGTCAATTATCCAATCACTATTTCCAGTAAAATACGAAAGTTTAATATCAGAGTTAGATATACCTAACTCAGTAGCAAGTCCAGATAGAATAGTAGATTCATTCTTCTTTGTTAGAGAATCTTCACCATTATTCTTTAAATCAGTCGTAGTGATAAAGAAACTAAAAAAGAACTTCACAGTGGAATAATAAGAACAGAAAGAACAATTGTGAACGCATGACCAAACTTCAATTCTTAGGGTAAAGAAGAGGAGATTGAAGGTGGCTCCAATACCATATAAAAATAACACAATTGTAAAATAATTTTCTGATAATTTTATTCATTGTGTTTCTACAATATATAGAATACATACAAGGACCATTTACAAGGAAAGAATCAAGCTACAATTAAGCAAATTAATCTATAGTCAACTACACGAATTAAGCAAATCAATCTATAGTCAACTACACAATCTCAATTATGATTGAAAATATCCTATAATTAAGGGGAGAATAAAGACAATCATTGACTAAGAATATTACTCAATTTAATCCCATAATTGTTGCCCAATCCAATCCCATAATTCTAGCAAGAAAGTCCCACTTGTTGCTAAGAAATTATTAAGCGAAAAACGAGCCCAATTGAGAGATTGTTGAACCAATTAGTCAATTCCTAGATATAGTCTTCAATCCTCCTCGACTCATCTCACTCCCACTTACATCAAATAAATTGATATTGTGTGCTAGTTGCTGACCTATAAAATTATG
This sequence comes from Acer yangbiense, assembly GCA_008009225.1. NCBI lineage: Eukaryota > Viridiplantae > Streptophyta > Magnoliopsida > Sapindales > Sapindaceae > Acer > Acer yangbiense. Next base: position 11,835,102 of record CM017773.1, read on the forward strand.
CTAGATGGGGCACATTGATTATTATGTTTTTCTCTCAAGATGATGACAACTTAAGGATGTGAAAATTTTCTTTTTAGGCAGTGTTTTTCTCCTAAGTGATTTGTTTTTATTAGGTAAATTATGAGAGAATATTGTGAATGATAGGTAAGGAAAAATTATTTGTCATATCATTTGTCTTAATTTCTAGACTAATATTTTGAGTTGTCATTAAAATTATGACATGATAAGGTTGACTTAGTGTATGTCCCCACGTTTTCATCATGAAGTTATGAGTTGAGTCTATCCCTCCCCTTATATCCCGATTTATTGTAATTTAAAAAAAAAAAAAAAAAAAAGAGATTAAAACTATAAAACTAAGAAAAAATTAGAGAAAAAAAATTGAATAATTGATGATAAATTAATAATTTTGGTAATTTTAATTCGTTAACTAACTAATTAAGCCTAATTAAGAATATTATAAATATAAAATTTTAAGAGAATGATAGTTACTTAATAAAAAGAAAAAAAATAAATAAACACTTCCTTATTACAAGATGAAAGTAAGTAGAAAAGAAACATAGGGTTAATTGTACAAACATGACCTCTATTTATCTAATAATGTAAATTTTCAAGCAAATACCCTATTCAAACACAAACATCCCAATTGAAATGTGTTTAGGGTATAAAAAGTCAATAGTGCCCTTGGGTAAAGGGAGAGGTTATTTTGGTAGGTAAATTTCACAAACAACCCTGAATTTAGGTGTAATTGTATAAATATTCATTTTTTTTCCTAATAATTATATAAATATACCCTGCCGTCATTTAACTTTTGTTAACTTTAACCTTTAACCACATTTGTATCCTGAAATAACTAAACTACCCTTGAAAACTTATTTATATTTTCTTTTATTATTTAAAAATATTAAAAAATATTTGCTTAAAAAATTGAAAAAATCAATACAAATTTTTTTTTGTTGCTTTTATTTTCTTTTTCTTTCTATCATTTTTTTATTTTTTTTTACGTTTTCCATATCTCCAAACACCAAAATTTCAGATTTCAAAAACCAACTTTATCACCAAAACATTCAATTTCATACTCATCAACCTATAAACAATTTCATTTCATCAATACAATCAAAACCCACCAACAATTACATTTAATCAACAGAATCAAAACCCACAAAACTAACTAAACACAATCAAAACCCACTAAACACAGCCATTTTTCCAGTTTTGTAGGTTTTGATTGTGTTAAAAAAAATGATAGAAAGAAAGCGACGAAAAAATTGTACCGATTTTTTTAATTTTTTAAGTATATATATTTTAATATATTTAAATAATAAAAAGAAAAGATAAATAAGTTTTCAAGGGTAGTTTAGTTATTTCGGGATACAAATGTAGTTAAAGTTTAAAGTTAACAAAAGTCAACTGATAATATGGTATATTTATATAATTATTAGAAAAAAAATGAATATTTATACAATTACACCTAAATTCAGGGTTGTTTGCAAAATTTACCCACCAAAATAACCTCTCCCTTTTACCAAAGGGCACTGCTGACTTTCCATACCCCAAGTACATTCCAATTGGGATGTTTGTGTTTGAATAGGGCATTTGTTTGAAAATTTACTTTATTAGATAAATAAAGGGTATTTTTGTGCAGTTAACCCAAGAAACATGTGATATATTAGCGTAAATAATAAAAATAATAATAAAAATAGAATTTAAAATGCAAAAATGAAATGGATAAAAAGTGAAATGAACAAAAGAAAATATAAAAATATGGAATAAATCAAAATTTCATGCAAATCGAGTCAATATTTTTTTTGGCCATATACACACAAAATTCTATCAACATTTGAAAATTGTTGCACAAATATTACTTGCTGTTAGATGGATCCGTTAGTCAATGGTCAAAAGTGTAAAAAGTCTAAAATACTCTTTATTTTTATTTTAAATAAACTAAAAAATTAAAAAATAAGATAAAAAATATAAAAAAATATTTTAAATAACATGAATGTATCTTAAATCTGAAACCTAGAAGAAAAAAAAATCATCTTTATAAATAAGAAAAATAGTTTTTTAAACAATTTAATAATAAATAAATTTTAAATTTTAAATTTATTTAAAATCAATGGGGAATTGCACAAACTAAATTTTTAAATTTTTTTTAAAATTTTTGAGGATGATTTTTTTTTTTCCAACTTTCTAATTTAAGATACATTCATATTTTCTAAAAGATTTTTTAATATTTTTTCATCTTATTTTTGAATTTTGAATTTTGTTTAAAATAAAAATAAAGGATATTTTAGACTTTTTACACGTTTGACCATTGACTAACGGATCCATCTAACTATATGGGATGTTTGTGCAACAATTTTCAAATGTTGAGAGAAGTTTGTGCGTATATAGTCAAAACTTTTATATTTATGTAATTTTATCAAACCTCGGGGGATATTTGTGCAACTCCCCCTAAAATAAAATAAATTCAACTCAGAATTTTCCACTATGAAGTCTGAAAAGGCTTCAATACAATTGGTGTCATACCATGTCAAGTTTAGTCAAATTTGAAGGGCGCGGCGGAAATTGTAGAATTTTCATTTTAAAGGGATAAAGAAAAATCCAAAAAATCAATTAATAATTTTGACAAAAATGAATTTTTTTCAAGAGGCTTCCCTGATCTGATGTCTGAAGTGACTTCCATGCCACAACTTTCAATAGTCAACATATTCAGACTTTTCCACAACCACAACACAATCAGACTTTAATTAATAGGAAAATGTTTGAGTACTGACCGGTCAGTACCTAAGCATACTGATCATTTAATGGGGTGTTGCCACGTGATTAAAACTCTTTTATTTTTTCCATTTTTCTTCTTACTTTGGGTTACATGGTAATCAATCATTAGGTTAGTCAGTACCTTATGTATTGATCGGTCAGCACCCAAATATTGTCCTAATTAATATATTCTTTTACAGGAGAGCTGATGGTCAGTATGTTTGTGTAGGTCCTAACATTAATTGTTTCTCATTTTCCCGTGTGATTGATATTTGATAGCTCAGTGATAAACTGCTAACTATTTAATATCATTAATTAGGGGTATTCATGAATTGCATCTACATTAAATTAATAGGGTCCAAATAATATACATATGTACGTGTGTGTATTTATGTATATATATACATATTTTCTATTATCAGTTTGTCCTGACAATAAATATATCATGACGAAGGATGTGGACCACTAGATTTATATACTTTAACTCAAAGTGTATATACTTATTAAAACTTCTTTATAATCTGTGGTTCACATTCTTCGTCCTGATATATTTATTATCAAAATGAATAGACAATAGAAAGAATATGTATATATAAATATAAAAGCACTTCCCAACATGGATATCAAGCAAGCAAGCAGATATTCGAAACTTGAAAGCCGAAGCAATGTTGATGATGATGCACATGGGGAGCTTAATTCTTCTGCTCTCTTTTTTGAGTTTCAACTCCAGCTGCACCCGAACGAAGGTAATTAATTATAATTAGCCTTTTATCATCACCACTTAATTGCAATTTTCTTCTTTGTTTCCAAATTAAGTCTATGTCATGAGTGCCTTTGTTTTAGTTTTCGTCTTCTATCTTTACAAAAAAAAAAAATATTTTTTCTTTTAATACCCACTAATTAATCATATCTTCTTGAAAAAACCATACATAAATTTATGGGAGAAATTTAAATAATTTGGATTATTAAATAAATATAATATTAAAAAAAAAAAGAACTAAAAAAAATTCAGGAAGCTTAGTCCACCGGTAGCAAATCTCATGCTTGTTGAGTTGTTGTACCATAATTTGTTTTTCAATGTTTTATTTAAGGGTTTCTTAAAAAAAAAAAAAAAAAAAAAAAAAAAAAAATTTAAGGGTTAAAATCAAAAAAGAAACTTCCAAGGACCCTCTGACTCTTTATTTAATTATTATGTTAAAATAATCTAAAATATCTGATACAAATATGTTAAAATAATTTAATTTGTTTAAAAATAATCTAAACTAAATATAATTTATTAAAAATAATTTTTGAGAAAATACCTAAAAATTAATTTATATGACTTAAACTTGAATATTTGTTGTAATTAAACTATTTTGCACCCACTAGTCTCATTAATCGTCATTTTACACTCTGTCATTGATAAGATGATTTTTTTTATAGATTAGAGTGGGAAAAGACTCTATTGCCCTTTGAATCTTTTGATTTTTTTTAAAACAATTGAATTTCCCTTTTGACTTTGAATATTTGATGTTGTTGCACTGCAGCTGATGTTGTTCGTGAAATAGCTGCGACATTGGGTGCCAAACTCACGAATCCCACTGAGGATCCTTGCCAGTCAGGAATCCTCTCTGTAACTACTCAGACATATAAAACAGAGTCATTAATCGATAACAATATCACTTGTAATTACACTGATGGCATCTTCTCTCACGTCACACACATGTAAGTGCCTTCTTCTTCTTTTCGATTGAATTCGATTAAATTCGATTAGATTCTTGGAGTTGTAAAATATTCTCAAGTTTAATTGATCATTTTTGAATTTTTTTTTCTTCCAATTTTCGTTTAAATTTAAAATGAAATGTGTTGTATGTATGGTCTTAAGTCCACGAAATTCAATTGTAGTTGAATTGATCTCATTATTACTTTTTTCCTCCGTGAACTGCAGAAAGCTGAAAGGTATGAGTCTTCAAGGCAAGCTTCCACCAGAATTGGTCAACCTAACGTTTCTTGAAGAGATGTAAGAACATTTCTCCATTTCTTATTTCTTTGAAATTGTTTTATTTGCTCCACATTTTGGGATGAGCTCTTGATCATTCATGCAACTTACTTTCATTATAGCATTGTTGTGTTCATTAGAATTTAGAAGCCCTCTCAATAAATATATACATTAGTAATGTGTTTCTTGTTAAGATATAATATGGTAAAATTAAGGTTTAAGCCATTATCAGAAAAGGGTATGCTTGATATTCAGTTTCCAAATTAGTTCTGCATTAGATAATAAGATATGCTGGCATGTATCACCCTTGTGGGTAATTGTATCTTAATTCTAAATTTATTTGAGGAAAAAAACTCACCTTAATTATCATATAATGATTATCTTTATCATTACAGTGATCTCACCCGTAACTACCTTAGCAGTGAACTTCCAAAAGAATGGGCTTCAATGCGATATTTAAAGAGAATGTAAGCATGTTCACCTTACCTTGGCCTGGTTTAAGCAACTATAATTTACGGTTCACTTTTGCATATAAAGAACAATCATTTTATGCAGCTCGCTTACTGGCACCGCCGCACCGGCATATTAGGGGAAATTCCTGTGGAATGGGGATACTTTGCCAACCTCACTTACTTGTAAGTTTTGATCTTTAGAAAGTTGGGTGTTCCGCTACATCTAAGCAATGTAATCAAATTTTATTTTTAATTTAGTTTCAATTGAAAAAATAAAATAAAACAGGAGCCTCGAAGCCAACCACTTGTCCGGTACTATACCTGAGGAGCTTGGAAATTTGGTCAGCTTAACTGTTCTGTATGACATCTAAACTTCGAATATTAAAATTGTAATAACTGTCTGATTATAATTTAGAATTTTAAACAGAGATATGTAACAAGGGTGGTTTGGCTCCATGATCTCACCATTACAGGATTCTTTCTTCGAATCAATTTGTTGGAAGCTTACCTAAAAAACTAGCAAACCTGACGAACTTGACAGATTTGTAAGTATTTTCATTTAATTCTCCTCTAGTGCAGATGGTTTAGCATCAACAGGATACTGTTGTTATTGTTTTGTGCAGTAGAATAAGTGACAATAGCTTTAATGGCTCTGTACCAGAATTTATCGGGAGATGGACTAAACTCAAAAGACTGTAAGATCTTGATTTTGAATAAGTTTAAATGAGAAGTGCATTTGGAGGTTCCTGAATTTTGTGTCTCCTCCCTTTTGTTCTTTTGCATTATTGAAGGGAAATGCAATCAAGTGGACTGGAAGGAACCATCAATGCAACGATTTTCACTCTAGAAAACTTGAATGACTTGTGAGTGAAGAATTTCTTGAACAGTTTGCTAATAGGCATTTTGACACGTCCTTCTCTTATCAATTTCTCTTTTTGAGAACTTGAATACTCCATTCCAGTTTATGGTGTCTTCTTTATACACAGGAGGATCACTGATATGAGTGGGCCAAAGTTTGATTTTCCAAAGTGGATCAGCAAGGACATGAATGTCTTGTATGAGTGTTGCTTCTAATTCTATCTATTGATTTATTTTATGCCGAGATCCGTAACATTATTACAGTAGATATAGAAATTTGTGAAATTATAGCTTTGAATTTACTTGGAATTTTGTCTGCAGGGTTTTGAGAAACTTGAATATGTCTGGATCTATCCCTAAAGATATATGGGACATGGTCGATCTGGAGACATGTAAGGATAAAACTCTAGTGATCTCCTTATATGTATGCATGTGTACTTGTAAGTTGTAACTTCATTTGGCATCCTTATATTTAGGAGAAAGCAAAGACATGATTCTTACATTGTCCACATGCCACCTTTGATTTCTTTCAAGTGCAACCATCATGAATTTTTCATGTTTCTCTAACGTCAGGGATTAAAAACTTTCAACTTTGCCCCTAAAGATGTAATATTTTGGCTGGTTGCTCTACTTTCAAGATTTAGGGGCTGCTCCACCTGAAAAGGGCTAGTTCCGCATGCATGTATCTTGTCTTGTAAAAGAACACATTGTAACTTGGTCATTGAAATTTAAAATTTTCCATTGAAACCCAGGAACATGGCTATGCATGTGGCATTTTATGTAATTGCTACAAAGTAGATCTATATAATTTGCTCTATGTGAATGCCGAAGAACCATGGTTTCTAAATTATGAGGAAAGCAACAATATTTTACTGAACATAAAGGTGAATCATTCTTTCCATATGTATACATGGAAGAGCAGATGAAGGAAATGTCAATTTAGGAATCATTTAATTGGTAGTATGTAGAGCAGATAAGTTCTAGAAGCACATCATCCTTTTCAACAATTTTTTTCCTCTAAAAGGAATTTTTATTTAGAGTCAAAGTGAAAGCAGTTTCTTATTACTCCAGGGCAGAAGAACATATTTCTGTTCTTACTATTTTTACATAACATATTGGCTTTTCCACTTGACGCAGAACGGAAGTTCTAGGGTTTACCAGCGTATTCCCTAGAGTAACAAAATTGGAATCCACCAGCAAAGAATGAATGTATGTAAACCGAAAATTGATAATATTATTGAATGAATCTGAAACTGATAACAAAGAGCCTTAAATAGCCTCTTGAAACCCTAAAATAAGCAAAAAGACTAAAATATTCTCAAACTAAACAAAAACAACTAAAAACGGAAAAATAAGAAAAAATACAAAATCTTCGGTTGCCCGACAGCCTAACTTAAACTGCTCCGATGAGGATGCAAATGACGTCAACCGGGGATCCTTGGTTGGCATGCTATAGATCTCTGAAAACCCTTTCTAAAAACATATTATAATAGGAAATCTGACAACCGAGTCAAAAGTTATGCCCGTTTCTTTGGAGCACCTCTTTTGGACAATTTCCTATCCATCTCTTCTTCAAACTCTAAAGCCAACTGTCCTACATCACCACTTGCGTAAAATTTTCCAGCATTTCTACGATACATTTATATACGATATCGCCTGACAACAAAATCTGACAATTTATGTCTTCCATTTATACAGTGATCTGACCTTTAACAAGTTAGAAGGAGAAATTAGTAAAAGCACTCCAAAGGCAAAATTAAAATATATGTAAGCATTCATGTTTTGGAGCTTTATATTTTCTCATGGGAATTGTTGCAATATTACCATGAAGTATTATTCATGCTAAATTACATAATGTGGCTTTATGTTAGCTTTCTGAGTGGCAACATGTTCACTGGAACTATACCAATCTCAAGATTCATCAGCTCGAAAAAGAATTTGTATGTTCCTAAACTTAGATGCATGGATTCAATTTTTGGTTGATTGAATTTTAATTTTTGTACATGTATAAATTTTAGTTCTGATTCTTTTGGTTTGGTGAAATTCACTCTGTTAAATAATTATTTATGAATTCTGAGTAATTGTTTTTGCACAATTATTGGCTGGTAATAGTGAATTTGCTTTTGCCTTGAAAAGAACTCCGTGAATTTGTAGAGTTAAATTTCAATGATGAAGTCCTTGTTGTTGAGCACTTTGGATATGGGTGACATGTGAATTTGAAATTCTGAGTTGCCATGAAAGCTTCAGGATGCACTGCTATTGAAAGTCATTCTATCTATTTTGTACTAAAAGACTAACAGGGCTCCTCAACAATGGAATGATAGAGTTTTTTTTACAGTGTAAGATCAATCAAGCACAAGAATGAGAATCTCTTGTTCTGTAATCTTTCTCTTTTCACTCTTAAAAGTTTTTGTTGGCTGTCACTATTGTGAAGGTTATGCAACTGATATTGTGGTCTCTCTCTCTCTCTCTCTCTCTCTCTGAGTCTGGTTTGTCTAGCACAATAGATCTGATAACCTTCAATACATACAGACACATACATATGCATATACATAGGTCCTCTGTCCTCGTGTGTAAATTCATTGGTAAAAGTGGTGGAGAACTGATAAAGCAAAAGAACTTTAACAGAAAGCCTAGGCCCCAATTTGTAGTGGCCAAAAGAAAACCAAAGGAGGTAATAATCTACCTTCCCCATAACTAAAAGATCACAATCAACTAACAGTGGAAAGCAAAGATGCAAATCACATATCCTAAACAAATCAAACCCAAGATCATAGTCAAAATAAAGTCAAAGGTCCTAATCAGAGTAAAATCAAGGATCCTAGATAAAAGCGAATCAATTCATCCTACGGCTGACATAAGTGAGTTTTTTTTGTTATACATCAAAAAGGTTGTTGTAATTGTTAGTCCGGATTTAATAGTCTTGAACCTAAATAATCTTTGGAATTCTGATGTCCTCTCTTATTCCAAAATTAACTTCATAATAAGCTTGGCATATTTATCCTGGAGTGGTGTACAATTCCTCCTTATTTCATGTTGTGCAGAATGTCCCTTCTACACAGCGAAAATAATAATTTTCGTACTTCTAATGTTTCTCACCAAGTATGTTTGAATGTAATTGTATGATTTTTTATGTTGCAAAATTTCATCATACATATATTTGCTTTTAATCTTGAAGTTTGTATACTTTTGTAACGCTACTCCTTTTTATTTACCGTTTGTAGCGATCTTTCCTATAATGACTTTACATCGCCAACTAGTTGTCCAGAGAGCTGGTTCAAAACTTTTGATCGTATACTGATATATTTCCTTTTATATCTTTCCACTTGTAACTTCTTAATTTTATGAACAGTTCACGTATAAACATGTACCAGAGCTTTTCTTGGGAACACAACATGTAAGACTATTCTCTTCTCTATAAAATTAGCAATGGTTTTTAGTATTAACCGAACAACGAATTTCTCTAGTTATTCATGTTAGTTTTTTCAGTTGACTGAGAAAATGTTAAGCTTGAATTGATTGCCCTTATCATGTGAAGGAAATGTGAAAATACAACTCATCTTCACTTGAGTAGAATCATTTCTTTTGACATTTTGTTGGGATGGGGCTTTAATAATATCCAACTCTTACAGTATGGTTATCTATCTATTTAGTGTACTAACATATTTTGATCCCCTTGTTAAATAGGTCTGGACATCTTCCATGCCCCGTGGATCCAGCTGTCAAAAGTGTGAGTTTGATTTCCTGGGATATAATTCTGCAATTACTTGAAACACATCTTCTGATTTACAATAATCTTTTAATATATTCTTCAAACCTTTCTAGAACTATTGCATCATTATTGCAATGAGATTAACATACTTGAGCTGAAAAAAAAAAGTTGTTTACTGCATCAGTATTCCATTGGTATTTCATCTAACCAAAGAAATGGCATAGACCAAGTTTTCTAGAATAAGTTTAAGCTGTATTTCCCTTTATTTCTGCTCAAGCCACATGATTTTGATGATGCACTTGGGGAATTACAAAGATAACAGTAGTAATGCTTTAATTATATTTGTTGCAGATTATAAATCATTTCATATCAACTGTGGCGGACCAAATGTAACCATCAATCATACCGTGTATGAAGGTGATAATGATGCTGGAAATGGAGCTACATTGAATTATGATAGTGGAACCAAATGGGGATTCATCAGTGCTGGGGACTTCCCGAACGATAATGATAAGAATAATAATGGATATATTGAACCAGCTGACAGTGACACACAACCAGAGTTGTACTCTGAAGCACGTGCATCTCCACTCTTTCTCACCTATTATTGATATTGTTTGGAGAATGGGGATTATACGGTGAACCTTCACTTTGCAGAGATATTATTCAGGGATGAAAAGCCATATTACAGAGTTGGAAGACACATATTTGATATTTATATTCAGGTAATTTGTTACATTATGAGTAGAGAATTTACTACTACTATTTTAATAGAAACCTTTGACATGAAAATTCTATTTCAGGGAATATTAAAATGGCAGGATTTTAATATCAAGGAGCAAGCCAATGGAACCGGTAAAGCAATCATAGAAACATTTAACGCCATGGTGACAGAAAATACCCTTGAGATCCGCTTGTATTGGGCAGGGAAAGGGACTACTGTTATCCCAATTCAAGGAATTTCTGGCCCCCTCATATCTGCCATATCTGTATGCCGTGGTATGTTATGTAATTCTTTATCAGCCTTGCACTCAATTCCTGCTGTCAGCGATACTAATGCTGTTGCAACTACTGAATGTTATTCCAGGTCAGGTTCTGGTGTAGCGGAAGCTTATGAGAAAAACCTATAAACGACAAAAAGAAACAACCTACTAATATCCTGTTGATCCGCGCACGGATGCCAGTATATTAAGCTACTGATAACATTCAACTTCGCGCACGAAGGATTGTTAAAAGGCTTCAATTACGGTTAGTAACTGGAAATTGAGAAACAATCTCGGTATTTTTATTAATCAAAAAACTGTCTTTCAAACCCTAATACAATCTACTTAAATAGAATTGTAAAACTTGACTAACAAGAAAATCCTAAATAAACGGGAAAGAATCCTAAATGGAAAAGATATCAAATATCCTAAAATCAAAAGAATCCTAAAACATTAAAAACTTATCTAAAAAAGGAAATTGAATTTGATTTAATAAAATCAAATCATAAAATAATTAATATCAAATCATGAAGATAATTGGAAATAATAATTAAAGCAACAATTGTCTTGCTGCGCACGAAACTTAACGGCCAAATTCGGACATGCTGGAGCTTGTTATTGAAGATGGAGTCTTCATAACATTTGTAGGGATCGTCTTGGGCTTTCCGAAAACATATTATAATAGATGATCCGATCCCATATGCCCTCTGTAGAGGTCCACGAAGTTCAGCCCGGATCATCTCGTCCAGCCCACTGTTTCCAGCTCAAGTCTTCGCGCAATAATCTAAATGGCCGAATTTGGGCCTGTTGTGATCTATTATAGAGGACGGAGTCTTCATAACATATGTAGGGCTCGTCTTGGGCTTTCCGGAAACATATTATAATGTTGATTTGGAGTTCGTTTGCCCTCTGAAAAGCCCCCCGAAATTTGCCCATTCTGACAGTTAAAACCATTCCGAGTCTTTGCTTCCTTCTTTCGGCACCCTTCGTCTTTGAGTCGATTCCTCCGCTCCATGAAATCCAAACCTTTGTTTGCCGTGTCGTCTTTGATGGCTGCATCAGGTTCATTTGTCCTTTGTCTAAGTCAAATAACATGAACTGAGTAACATGTTAATTGTTAAGTCAAATAACATGCTTCACAATCACCATCAAACCCACCAAGGTTCAAACCTTGACACCTTATCTATATTGTCCCACCATTGCACATAAAACTGCAATATGTGTGGGGAGACCTCTCCCGATATTTGGAGCTGACTTATTCCTATTATGGAAGTAGACATCCGGGCCGCGCTGTAGTGTTTGATCTCGGTAAGTCCCAGCAGTCCTCTGACCTGTCTAGTGTCAGATTAAAAAATAAAAAATAAAAAATTTATTTGATAAAATGAGCTTCATTTGGATGAAACAAACTGAAAGAAGTCTAATGCAAAAGCAATTACGGTCCACGTTGAAAAATTTAACCGTTGAAATAACTGAATAATTGCAATCGATTAAAATTGGGAAATTTGTTTTTGAAAATCTCACATTCTAGGTCAGATGTTTTCTTTGGTAGGCTCAAATTATATCCGGATGGTTATGGCTGTTATTAGATTCTTATTGAGACTTCTTGTTATTTGATGTCAATTGAATTTCAGTTAAAAAGCTGAGAATTTGAGATGAAATCTGAAATTATATCCTGTTGTAATTTCCATCCAAGTAGCAATATATATCTCTTACCGGAAAACATGATCCTAGATCTTTGTTCTTGTCGCATTATGCTGCTGACTGGAACAAACAGAGATGGCACCCAATCATCTAATGCTAAAACCACTAATAAGCATGGGTTGTATTTGTGAATAAAAAGTAATGCTACTCCACCAAAAATTCCAACCCAAATGTGAGATGTCATCACCACACACAACATGGGCTCACGTCATGATTTTCAAGATTTTGTGTGATGATGACACCTCATATTTGGGTTGAAATTTTGGGTGGGGTAGCATTACTCGTGAATAAAATAGCCTTCGATATCTTGCTCAAGTGTTCTATACTTAATAAAATAGAGGCCGCTCCGGGCCAGTTGCATTGCTCATATATATATATTTCATTTCAGTAGATTTATCTTGTAAACTGGTTTTTGTTTATACTTGGGTTTGGTGAGAATCTTCTTCTTCTCTCACCCTTAATTTTGGTATCTAATGAGCATCATTGTTTGGTTTATTTTCAGGTTTCAAAGCTAATTGTGATGGTGAGAAATATAGATCTATTTTATTACGATCTGCTTTTAGCATGGTATCAATGTTTGTTAAAATGTCTTCTAATAGTGTTTCAAAAAAAATGTCTTCTAATAGTTATTTGTTTCTTGTTTCCACTTGGTATGTGATGTTATTTATTTCAGAAGCTAAAAAATCAAGTAATTTACATATTGTGATTGGAGTTGTGGCTTTGGTGTTATGCCTTATTTTCTCCATCATGGTTTTCTTCTATTGGAGACACTATTTTGGGCACAAAAGCAGAAGAGGGTATATATTCAATCGTTCCCTCAACTGATACATGAGTGTGAGCATGCAACACCCAAATATTTTATAAGTGCAGAACAACTTGTATAACATTATTAATTTCTATGTTTTTTCTGTTTATATTACTCCTAGGTTATCTATTTTCTTTAGGATTACTTTTGTGCAGATCGTAAGAGACTAGATCTGCAAACAGGTACATTCACTTATAGACAACTAAAAGCTGCCACTAACAATTTTAATTCTGCAAACAAGCTTGGAGAAGGTGGTTTTGGATCTCTATATAAGGTATTCTAACTAATAATGTCCTATTGATTATCCCAGTAATGTTTATAAGGTATTCTGACTAATAATGTCCTATCGACATCGGGTGCCAAACTCACGAATCCCACTGAGGATCCTTGCCGGTCAGGAATCCACTCTGTAACTACTCAGACATATAAAACAGAGTCATTAATCGATAACAATATCACTTGTAATTACACAGATGGCATCTTCTCTCACGTCACACACATGTAAGTGCCTTCTTCTTTTCGATTGAATTCGATTAGATTCTTGGGGCTGTAAAATATTCTCAAGTTTAATTGATCATTTTTTTTTTCTTTTTCCAATTTTCGTCTAAATTTAAAATGAAATGTGTTGTATGTATGTTCTTAAGTGCACAAAATTCAATTGCAGTTGAATTGATCTCATTATTACATTTTTCCTCCTTGAACTGCAGAAAGCTGAAAAGTATGAGTCTTCAAGGCAAGTTTCCACCAGAATTGGCCAACCTAACGTTTCTTGAAGAAATGTAACAACATCCATTCATTTCTTGCTTGGAATATTTCCTGATAATCGGTTAGCGAAAACAGAGCTGCAAGAACAAATTATCAATGGTATATTAATTCAATGGGGAAATTAAATGCGGTTACATGTACTTCAGTTGCATCGAAGCCCATTCTAGCGGTATCGAACCCTTTAAATAGTTGTAGGCAAAATCACTGCATTTCACAGCAATGATGATGTTCGTTAAGAATGTTTCACCTTTATTGGTTGTAATGTCATTTTTTCTTGTGGTAATAGAAGGAAATGTCCCCTTTGAAAATTAAAAGAGCAAAAATGTCTCCAGTATGTTTTTCTTGCATTTGTGTCCCCTTGGGCACATGAAATTCCAAGACTACCCTTAAGGGCATTTTAATATTTAAAACCATTTAAAAGAGGAAATCCCGAAATGGCCCTAAACAGTCAATCCCAATTAAGCATCATTACCAATTTGCCCTAACCTAAAATTGAAATTCAAAATCACTTTTGAGCCCGGCGGTTGCGACGACCAAAGTAGAGGACCCGAAGAGGTGAACGAGAGAGAAGAACCCAGTAGAAGAGCCATCTCAGTGAGGAGCTCGGTGGTTGTGAACGAGAGTAGAGGACCCCAAGAGGCGAACGAGAGAGAAGAACCCAGTAGAAGAGCCATCTCAGTGAGCAAAGGTTGCGAACGAGAGTAGAAGAAGAGGCGAACGAGAGAGAAGAAGAAGAAGAAGAAGAAGAATCAGAACACACCAAGTAGAAGAACAGTCAAATACCGAGACCGGGGCCCTCCGTTTTGTCCTTGTCATCTTCATTCCACATTCGACTTAGAGAAGACGCCTTTGTCGCAACTCGCAAGTAAAGGTATTCATTCGTTTTCTCATTGTCTTCTTCATTTTGGCGTTTTAACCTTCCATTAATTTGTTTTATTTGCATCTGTGTGTAACTATGCATGGATGATGATTTGATTTTTTACTTGGGTGACTTGGGTTGTGACTTGGCTTGTGGTGGGTTACCAGTGGTTTATTCTTGACTTGGCTTGGCTTGTGGTTTTTTTTTAGTTTTTAATTGAACAATGTGGCCCCATTTGTTTGAATATTAATCCTTGACAAAGGGATTTGAAGCCCTATGAGCGATTGTGAAGTGTAGTGTTGTTGTATATCGTTTTTGTGATGTTATGTTGTACGTTGGATTTTGGAATTGGTGGATTTTGGTGGTGTTGGGGGCTGGGGCTTATGTATTATTTTTGTGTTGACATACATCACTGTATCCCCGTAGTACCCTAGTGGGGACTCCGTGGGAAGCCTTTCATAGCATTGTTTGTTTTGTCCAAATCAGAGCTTAAAATCCCTTTCCAAGGCTTGAAATTCCAGTTCAGGTCTTCAAATCCATCTACAGGGCTTGAAATTCTTTATCCAGTTCCTTAAATCCCTTTGCCAGGGCTTGATATTTGATTCCAGGGCTTGAAATCCCTTTTTATGTTATGCTTAGCATTAATGATTTTTTGTTTTCTTGTAAACCAGATGGGGGCTAATCGTTTCAAAAAACAATGGCGGTATCCAGACCACAAAAGCTGGGTACATGCGAGAATAAACTCGCACAACAAAAATTTTTTTCTTCAAGATTTGAAGTTGGTCTTGACACGTTGCAGCGTGTTAGATAGGTTTAAAGAAGGCCCCTTTGGGCAGTACTTGGATATGATACAGCCTATAAGGGTTCATGGGATGCTGATCTACAATCTTTTGAAAAGACAGCTCATTCGTCCCGAAGAAGAAAAGGATGATGAAATGTGGTTTGGTTTAGGGGAGAAGAAAGCTCGGTTTGGGAGAGAGGAATTCTGCTTGTGCAGTGGCCTCAACATGGGCACACTGCCCGAAGGGTTCCAAGAAAAAGAAGAAGTCAGTGAGGAATCTATTTTAACACGCTATTTCGTAGATGAAAACCCGTCGATTGAACTGTTGGAGGCAACCTTTAACCGGCTCACAGAGCCTTCAGAGGGTGATGACGCATTGAAGATGGGATACCTATTAATGGTGTCCCAATTCTTTGGGATGGATGAAGCACGGACAGCCATACCCAGTTGGGTGTTGTCTTTAGTTGAGGACATCGATGCATTTGAAAGTTTTCCTTCGGGCTCATACATATTCGATGTCACCTTGTGTTGTTTGAAGAATGCAGCCGATAAACACATTGAAAAGTTAAGAGGCAATGGTGAGAAGAAAGAAGAGAATGAGGGCCCCAAGAATAAGAAGAGGAAGAAGAAGGAATAGGAGAATAAGGAAGAGAAGAAGAAGAAGAAGAAAACTGACAATCAGCAGGCGGAGTTGGACAATCAGCAGAACAATGATGATTGGAAGTGTTTCACATTCCACGTTTATGGATTTCTACTAGCATTTCAGGTAATAGTTGCCAAATGAATTCATGTGTAAATCAAACTCATGAGATTTGTAATTTCTTTATGAGATTTTTTTAATTGTTTAGGTTTGGGCCGTTGAACGGATTTGCCGTTTGGAAGGTAAACTCGGCGTACGGAAAAGTACAGGGTTCCCAAGATTTAAGAATTGGAATTTCAATACAAGGGTTTTAAAAGTTGAATCTTTCTTCAGTACGACGGTGTGTATTTTACTTCTACGTGTATTTTACTTCTATGTGTATTTCATTTTCTGTGTCTATCTATATAAAATAGCTAGTTAACATCAGTGGTTGGTTGGTTTGTCCAAATCAGGACATTAATAAGTATATTGATCATGTGTAGAGGAATTGGGGTTGGTTAATTTGAAATCCATATAAATGTTAGGCTATTTTGCCTGATTTCTATGCTACACTAGATTCTTAAAACTTGGCTGAAGTTCATTCTTAAATCTTTATTATAGTGGGTTGAACGGTTGGGGGACTTTCTTATTATGAATGTGGATCGTTGTTGGTTTTTCCAAATGAAGGTATGAAATACCTTGCCAGGGCTTGAAATACCTTGCCAGGGCTTGAAAACCCTTATATGTTATACCACTACTACTTATTACTATATGAAGCTCATTCTTAAATCTTTATCATAGTGGGTTGTAGGCTACACTTTCTTATTTCAAATGAAGGTATTTCAATCCCTTAGCCAGTTATTTCAATCCCTTGCCAGGGTTTGAAATAACTTGCCAGGGCTTGAAAACCCTTATGTGTTGTGTTATACTACTTTACTCTGTAGTATACTCTATGAACCTGGTTCTTAAATCTTTATTATAATGGATTGTGGGCTACACTTTCTTATTATGAATGGGGGGGCCGGGGATGCTTGAATATTATAGTGTATGTAGTTAGTTAATATCAGTTGTTGGTTTTTCCAAATGAGGGTATGAAATCCCTTAGGCGGGGCTTGAAATGCCTTGCTAGGGCTTGCAATACCTTGCCAGGGCTTGGAATACCTTTCTAGGGCTTGAAATACCTTTCTAGGGCTTGAAATACCTTGCCAGGGCTTGAAATACATTGCTAGTGCTTGAAATCCCTTGTGTTGCTGGTTATCTTATGCATACTATTTGGTTTCTGACCTCAATGTTTTGTGCACTTTACATGCAGATGGCTTTGTTCCCATGGAAGGTGTCAGATCATGAAAAGTCAAGTGCTTATTACAAATCTTTGATGCTTCAAGATGTGGTAAGAGAGGACCATGATGATAATGATGCGGAGGACAGTCAAGATGCAATGGAAAAGGGTGATGCTTCCATTCACCAAAGCAAGACAACAACAAGGTTCATCGGATCTAGAAAGTCAGATGAACCGTCATCTAAGAAACGGCTCTTCGATGAAGGAGATGTAAAAACTCCCAAGGTAATGATTTGTAATATACATACATAACTTTTACTATCCTAAGTTAGTTTGCGTAATATATTAATTCTTTTTTGAATTGGATTTGCAGTCAAAAATCAAGACATCGGTTCCGTATACAATACCAGAATTGTATACATCTATTGCACAGCTGGTCACACAGAAAATAAAAGAAAGCGAGGAGAGGATGAAGTCCTGGATAAGTGAAGAAATTGGAAAGATTGCACCAGAAAAAAGGGAGAAAGATTTGGACGAGAGAAGAGCAAGCTCACACAAACCTGTGGACGACATGGTAAGTAATATAACACATAAGGATTTTCAAGCCTATTCAAAAACTTATTATGTAATTAAACATTATTCAATTGTGTAGTTCTTTATACATATTCTTCTGACTGTAGGTCAGTCCTAATTTGTCACCATTGCACAATTTTGCTGATGGGGAAAAGTTGGAGAAAGACTTGAACAAAGAGGTTGTCGAAGAGGTGGAGGTGGCCAAGGTTGAGAAGGCTGAGGTTGAGAAGGCCGAGGTGGAGATGGCCGAGGTTGAGAAGGCCGAGGTGGAGAAGGCCGATGATAAGGACGATACAGGGATTGTTGTTGGTAAGGAGGGTGGGTTGGATAATGTTGTTGGTGAGTCATATGGGTTAGCTAAGCACGCGATAAATTTGGATGACTTCCCTTCACCATGTGTGAACGTGGTTCTTCCAAACCCTGATCTTAGTGTTATATTTATGAATACGGGTGACCCAAGTGTGTGTTACAAGAATAATGACAACATAAGAGCCCGTAGGCGGTCAAAGTACTTGGACAGCCCGTACACTAATCCCATGCCCATACCCAAGAAGAGGAAGAGAACCAAAGATTTGAGCGATTGTGTGAATGACAATTATGATCGGTTCACCTCATTTCTGAAGAATAAGGATGATACTCGGTAATGGTCCATTCCTATTCTCCTCTGTTTTTATTTTATATTTTATTTACGTGTTTTTTTATTCAGAATATTTAATTTAATTTTTCCAACTCACAATGTCTTTACTGGCCAAGCCATCGATATGAATCATGAACAGTTTAACAATTTGGTCAAACCTACAAAATGGTTGTCCAACTTGGTAAGTGATAAATTGTGATGCGTTTGTTTACACAAATACAGATAAGTTTCCTAACGTTTATATATAAATGTCTTTGTAGCACATAGACAGCTACCTCGACGTTCTGTGGAAGAGGTGGCGTTCGAATGGAGAGGTTAGCGACCATCAGGAAATCGGATTGGTCCCAACAGCGTTTTTCGTAAGTTCATTTTTCTACTGTTTTTTCTTCACATTCATTTCTGATGCAATCCTAAACTGAACGAAAGTTTTTTTATTTTGTAAACAGGCTCATTTAAAACTGAAGTGGGAAGGTGTTAAGAAGTTATTGGAATTTGAACATTTAAAAAATAATAACCCAGCCGGATTCGAGCAAAAAGAAGTCAAAAAGAATACAAAAAAGAATACAAAAAAGAAGAAGGATCTTACACCCACTACACCAGCTGCCCCAATTTGGGAAGAATACCCCGAATTCGATCCCCTATCTTTCCAACCAGACGATGATACACTAAATTATATGTCAGGTTCTGACCTTCTTTACCCTCAACCGTGGTGGACTATGGAGTCGGTAAGTATGTGACATGCAATGTGACACACAATGTGACAATTTTGTTAAGTTATTATTGTTTTTCACTAAGTCACTAACTCCTATTTTTCTCTACCCCTCTGCTACTTGCTGGTTGCTACTGTCTTCTTTCTTCTTTTTTTCTCTACTGCTCTGCTACCTGCTGGCTACTGCTCTTGTACCAGGTATGTTTTACTGTCTTCTTTCTTCTTTTTTTCTTCTTTCTTCTTTGTTCCTTGTTTTTTTCTTCTTCCTTTCTTCCTCGTTTTTTTTTTGCCTTTTTAATGTCATTTGCTTATGTTTTATTCTTTCTTCTCTCTTTGTTTTTTTTTTTTTTTTTTCACAGGTGTTGGTTCCTTGCAACACCGGGGATCATTGGGTACTATGTCAAGTTTTTTTAAAAGAAAGGAAAGTCAAAATGTATGACTCGTTTTGCGCCCGTAATGGAAAAAATTACCGATTGAAAGACATCTCAGGGTTACTCTATTTGTTACCCTCAATTCTTAAGTATGCAAATTACTATGAGCATATGAAGATGCCTCCTCACACAAGTCCATTCACTGCTGAAAACATCGAACCAACCGTTATTCCTCAACAAAATGACGGGTAAAATTTGCATTATTACTTCTAGTTCTTTATTATGATACAAAAATATTTATGATTGCAATTTCACTTGTTGCAGCTACAGTTGTGGTGCCTTTGTGTGTAAATATGCAGAATTGATATTATTTGGGTTCCTGTTGTCATCATGGATGGATATCTTTGGACAGAAGGATATTCCCACCATCCGTCAGGCAATGGCTCTTGAAATTTTCGTTAACGGTGAACTGTGTTGAGATGTTTGTAGGGGTAGCTGTTTCTGTTTTACGGTTGGTAGCTGTGAAGTTGGTAGCTGTTTCTGTCGTGGTTTTATTAGGCAGTGCAGATTAACAGTTTGACTTCTATATGGATGATTGAACGTTTGTCTCATGTTTGCTCAGTTGATATTTTGACTTGTAATTAAACATTTCTTTCCAGCCTATGAATGATTGAACGTTTGTCTCATGTTTGCTTAGCTGATATTTTGACTTGTAATTAAACATTTCTTTCCAGTCTATGAATGATTGAACGTTTGTCCCCT
The DNA here is from genome assembly GCA_008009225.1 of Acer yangbiense. Taxonomy (NCBI): domain Eukaryota; kingdom Viridiplantae; phylum Streptophyta; class Magnoliopsida; order Sapindales; family Sapindaceae; genus Acer; species Acer yangbiense. The sequence continues at coordinate 11,855,703 of CM017773.1, forward strand.
GTATATGGATGATTTTGTATATGTATCTGAAAGGAGATATGTAGCCCAATAATTTAGAAGTATATGTATCGAATTTAAAGGTTCAAAGGAATTTGAACCGCTTATTTATCAAGTTGAAGGTAGAACATTTTGTTTAAAGCTTCAGTGTTATGTTAATTGAATGTGTGAACATGGTTCTTCCAAACCCTGATCTTAGTGTTATATTTATGAATGCGGGTGACCCAAGTGTGTGTTACAAGAATAATGACAACATAAGAGCCCGTAGCCGGTCAAAGTACTTGGACAGCCCGTACACTGATCTCATGCCCATACCCAAGAAGAGGAAGAGAACCAAAGATTTGAGCGATTGTGTGAATGACAATTATGATCGGTTCATCTCATTTGGTGGGACTGGGACCTATGACGTGAGTTTTGTTGTTTTTGGGGTGTTCTATTTTTTTTGCATTACAAAAAAAAAAAATCAGGTACATGGGGGGGCCCTTTGCATTACAACCCTAAAACATGATGTGTTGATGATGAACGGCAACCCAACCAAGTACATAAAAGGGGCCCCACCTTTGGGGGGGCATTTGGCATTTAAAGGAAATCGTGAGTCCCCATTCTGTCGATACTCTCTTTTGTTCTTCATCTACCATTTCCACTTCCACTTTCCACTACACCTTCTCTCTGTTTGTCGTAGACACTGTTATGGGGAACCCTAGAGTGTTCTTTGACCTAAGCATTGACGGCATCCCTGCGGGTAGAATGGTGATGGAGCTCTTCGCAGACAGTACCCCTATCACAGCAGAGAACTTTCGGGCTCTTTGTACCGGAGAGAAGGGGATCGGCACTGTTGGGAAGCCACTCCACTACAAGGGTTCAACCTTCCACCGCGTGATACCTGGGTACATGGTCCATGGAGGAGACATCACTCAAGGAAATGGAACCGGTGGTGAATCGATATACTGCCCTAGTTTTACCGACGAGAACTTCGTGAAGAAGCACATCGGTCCCGGTATATTGTCAATGGCCAAAACCAGCACATTGGGCAACGGGTCCCAGTTCTGCATCTATACCACTAAGACCGAGTGGCTCGATCGCAAGCAAGTCATCTTCAGTGAGACGGTAGAAGGATTTGACGTCTTGAAGGCCATTGATTAGATCGGCTCTAGCTCTGGCTTGCCATCGAAGATCGTAATGATCATTGACTGCGGTCAATTGTGCTGAAATTGAGACGTTTTAACATTTCTTATAGCTCTGTCTTTGTTATCTTCTTCGTCTTCCCAGTTGAGCGATGTTAAGTTTATCATTAATAATGAAATCCATGGTGTTGGCCTTTTCCTCTGTGAGGGAATGTTAGGGTTGTGGCTGGAATGTTTATCAGCTTTGTTTGTTTTTAGATTTTCTGGTTTTAGTGGAAGCCTCTAATCCATGGTGTTGTTTGGTTGTTTTGCTTTGGCCCCGTGAGTGCGTATGAAATGAAATGATTTGTTCTGAAGCCCAGAATATTTGGTATTGGAGTATTTTTTAATGTGTTTGAGGCAAACGAAAATAATTGATTTGTTGAAGCCCAGAATATTTCGTTTGAAGGCCACTTTTTTAATGTCTTTACGACGAATGAAATGAATTGTTCTATTTTTTAAGCCATAATCCATTCCTAACCATTACGGAATACAGGGGATACAAAAATATAGCATACTGCATACGAAGTCAGCTCAGTACAGTGGTTTTGGGCTTCAATTCATTTCCAGGGCTTCACCTTAATTGTTTCTGGGTTTGAAAAAAATTGCAATGGTAGGGGGTAAGGAAATTCGTGGACCACAGCTAGATCCCACTAACCAATGCAAGTGGACCACAGGGATGGGAATGGGCTTCAGACATCAATTCCACATTCAGCCCATTCTAATGGTCCAGCTGGATCCCATTATTTATTTATTTATTTATTTTTGTAATTACTGGGCTTGAACAATAATAGCTAGGGCTTGAATGTCTATTGTTTATGCTTCCGATGATGCGGGTCCCGTGTTTTTCTTCCAGATCGAGATGGTCCAAAGTGGATTCAATGTAGGTGGGTATCTTTATAGAGTTTTTTGGGGAGCATCGGACGGTCACAAAAATACACCGTGACCAAATCCATTAAAATTGCATAGTAACACTTATAACCCTAGTAGAGTAATGGGTGACATTTGCACATACTGTCAATCTAAGGCTTCCCACATTATGGATTGCGTTTTTGGTGGTGTCAAACACTCTACGTGTTGCCACATGTTGTGTAACAAATTCCGTACGATTGGAAATTTTTTTAAAATCATCCAAAAATTTAAATTAAATGCAAAACATTATTCCAGGTCAGCTCAGTACGGTGATTTTGGGCTTCAATACCTTTCCAGGGCTTCACCTTTATTGTTTTTGGGCTTGAAAAAAAAATGCAATGGTAGGGGGTAAGGAAATTCGTGGACCACAGCTGGATCCCACTAACCAAAGTGGACCACAGCTGGATCCCACTTCAGTCTTGGGTTTAATTTGTAATGAAACGGGTGGGCTTTTAGGTCTCCAATTATATATATAGGCTTCTAGGCATAATACAGGGATGGGAATGAGCTTCAGATAGCAATTCCACATTCAGCCCATTCTAATGGTCCAGCTGGATCCCATTATTTTTTTTATTTTTTTATTTTGTAATTACTGGGCTTGAACAATAATAGCCAGGGCTTGAATGTCTATTGTTTATGCATCCGATGATATGGGTCCCGTGTTTTTCTTCCCGATCGAGATGGTCCAAAGTGGATTCAATGTAGGTGGGTATCTTCATAGAGTCTTTGGGGGAGCATCCGACGGTCAAAAAAATACACCGTGACCAAATCTATTAAAATTGTATAGTAACACTTATAACCCTAGTAAAGTAATGGGTGACATTTGCACATAGTGTCTTACTTACTAAGGCTTCCCATATTAGATTACGTTTTTGGTGGAAAGTCAAACACTGTACGTGTTGCCACAAGTTGTGTAACAAATTCCTACAATCGGTTAAGTTTTTTAAATCATCCAAAAATTTAAATTAAATGCAAAACGTTATTCCTGGTCGGGCCAGTATGGTGATTTTGGGCTTTAATACCTTTCCAGGGCTTCACATTTATTGTTTCTGGGCTTGAAAAAATATGCAATGGTAGGGGGGAAGGAAATTGGTGGACCACAGCTGGATCCCACTAACCAAAGTGGACCACAGCTGGATCCCACTTCAGTCTTGGGTTTAATTTGTAATGAAACAGGTGGGCTTTTAGGTCTCCAATTATATATATAGGCTTCTAGGCGTAAACAGGGATGGGAATGGGCTTCAGACAGCAATTCCACATTCAGCCCATTCTAATGGTCCAGCTGGATCCCATTATTTTTTTATTTATTTATTTTTGTAATTACTGGGCTTGAACAATAATAGCTAGGGCTTGAATGTCTATTGTTTATGCATCCGATGATGTGGGTCCCGTGTTTTTCTTCCCGATCGAGATGGTCCAAAGTGGATTCAATGTAGGTGGGTATCTTTATAGAGTTTTTTGGGGAGCATCGGACGGTCACAAAAATACACCGTGACCAAATCCATTAAAATTGCATAGTAACACTTATAACCCTAGTAGAGTAATGGGTGACATTTGCACATACTGTCAATCTAAGGCTTCCCACATTATGGATTGCGTTTTTGGTGGTGTCAAACACTCTACGTGTTGCCACATGTTGTGTAACAAATTCCTACAATCGGTTAAATTTTTTAAATCGTCCAAAATTTTAAATTAAATGCAAAACGTTATTCATGGTCGAGCCAGTACGGTGATTTTGGGCTTTAATACCTTTCCAGGGCTTCACATTTATTGTTTCTGGGCTTGAAAAAATATGCAATGGTAGGGGGGAACGAAATTTGTGGACCACAGCTGGATCCCACTAACCAATGCAAGTGGACCACAGCTGGATCCCACTTCAGTCTTTCCCCTATATAGATGGTCGGTTCCTCTTCTACTTTTTCTTCATAATATTTTTATCTTTATCGCGTACGCAAGAACACATCTTGCTCTTCTACGCATCTGATTGATTTCTTTCAATCCTGATGACGAGCCCCCACGCCCAGAGGTCTTCTTCTACAAATCTTAATCTTCATTTTGTTTCGTTTTTTATTCGTTAATTTATGTTCTTAGTTCGAAAATGAGTTCAGTGGGCATGGAGGTTTTCGACATAAATCATATGGTTACAAGGTAGTAAAGCTTCAACCTTTGATTTCTGTCGGAAGACTTCTATGCCCAATTAATTGGTTTTTGTTATTTCATTTTGTTTAATGTCTGTCTGCAGGATTTAATGTCTTCATTTTGTTTGTTGTTTTGTCATTGTAAAAAAAAAATAATCTAATCTGGATTTCCTTTTTGTTAGTTACTTCTTTTTTTGCACGTATATTCAGTGTTTTGTATGATATGGCAAAGAAATCGGTGTATGCTGTTTTCAAAGGCAGGAAAACTGGTGTGTTCAACTCTTGGCCTGATTGTCATGAACAAGTTGATGGATTTAAGGGTGCCTCTTATCAGAGATTTAATACGGTGGATGAAGCATATGAAGCTATCCGTGCGGTTCAGCGTGAAAAACTTTCACTTTCAAATCATAGTTCTGGTACCACAGAAGATAAGGTTCTTTACACTGAACCGGTACAAACCAAAACAGTAATGTTGGTTATATTGTATATTGTTGTTTTTGTAATCGGAGTAACAGTGGGCAAATGTATGTGAATGCTTGTTTGTGTTATGTTTGTTCAAGGCATCTGCTTTGCCTTTTTTATGAGTATGAATTAAAGATTACTCTTTTTAGATGATTGAGATATTGTGCCAGGGATTTAGGAAAGGGAAATATGATAATATTCATTTCATATATTATTTATATTTAGAAAGACGTGAACACATTGAAGATAAAAAACATAAAATATTGCAAAGACATCAGACTGTGAACATAACAAAATAAAGCATTTCTTTAGGGAGATGGTGGAATATTGAAGTCCAACATTTTCTTCTGCAGTTTTTCAACAAGAATGTACAGCCCATTCAGTTCATCATCTCTTGCCTCCATCTGCACATGTAAATTAATAATTTCTGCTTCCAGGTTTTCAACTTTTCCCATCAACACTGCATTGTCCACAGTCAGGCGTCCAGCGTTTGCACGCTCTTCACGGATGGTGTTCTCTGCATTTGCAATCCGTTGCCTCAGACATTCGAAGATGGATTCCAGCCTGTCTGTTTCATGAAAATTATTTGCAACATTATTCCTTGTGTTGTTTTCTGCCATTGTACCCTGAAAAAAAAAATAAAAAAAATACTAAACACTAGAGAATATAAGTGAAGTGATAACAAAATGTAACAAAGGACGGTATTTATAATGTATGAAAACCCCCACCCCCAATGTCCCAATAAATGAAAAGCCACCATGGTCATTGCCCCAACCGTCCTTTTCCATTGAAAGGTCATCTGGATGCCTTTTCACAAACCATTGCAATGAATGCTTTTTTCAAACTAAAAAGACACCGGGGGGGGGGGGGGGGGGGGGGGAGGGGAGTAAAAGACTCCCGAAGCCCAAGACTCCCTAAATAAATGTACTTTTACAATTGCCCCACTGCTCTACTTCATTTAACTAAATATTATTAATTAAAATACATTGTCATGACCAACCTTCTGTTGGGCTAAATAAAAATATCCAGCCCTTAACAAATCAATGTTGTTCCAGCCCGGCCTTGACATATATAAAAAAACATAAGCATGGGCCTGTCTTGTATGACCCCCCCGCCTGGTGTAAGTGTGTACAAAAACATGGCCTGTCTTGCATGACCCCCCTCTCCTGGTGGGCTGAATAATAATATCCAGGCCTTAATTCTTCCAGGGCCTTGGATATAATAAATAAATTCAAGCCCTAGGCTTCAGAAATTATTCCAGTGATTGACATGTAAATAAATTCAAGCCTTGGGCTTCAGAAATTATTCCAGGGCTTGACATGTAAATAAATTCAAGCCCTGTGCTTCAAAAATTATTCCAGGGATGGTGACATGTAAATACATTCAAGCCCTGTATGGCAGTATTACTACAAAGAACAGTATACAACAATATATACAACAAAGAAGAACGAAGAACAGTATGAATATGCTGGCCACACACAAATATATACTTAAACGGAAATATATACTTAAACAAACACATAACATAAATACCAGTATCACCAAGGCCTCATCAACAATTATTCCATAATAATAAAATAACCAAACAAGCCACAACAAATATTCCAGGGCTTGAAAACAATTATTCCATACAAGATCATCACCACAAGAAGTTAAAAACAGCTGTAAATAACACATGCTGGGCTGGTCCTGCTTGTAAAAACTTAAAAACCATAAACAAGGTACTAAACAAGGTAAACTGCAACTTACAATGACTACACCACACCACCTAAAAAGAACCACTACACCATCATCACAGCAACAACCAGAGAAACAACATCCCCTGCAACTTACAACACATACTACACCATCATCACCACCACAACTTTTTTGCACTCCTGCATTTGAACCTACAGTGCAGATGTATGTGCATGCAACAACAAAAGCGTAAGCAACTGCTGCCTATCAAAGATTTTTTATTTTAACAAAATAAAATAGAAGGAAGGAAAGGATGAGTCTCACCCATACCTACGAATCAACTTCTTCATCGTCTGTGTCAGTGTCATCCGAGTTGAGGTGGGGTGCCAAACTGGGGTCCGGTGCGTTATCCCTATCCGGGCACGTAAGTTTGTTATGTCCTTCTTTCTTGCACACACTACAAGCACGTGCTTTTTTTGCTGGTTTGCCTGTGCTACATGATGGGTTGGTGCAACTTTTTTGATTGTGTCCCTTTTGCCCACAATTCCCACACGATTGTTGCTTTCGTTTCTCCCCGACAGAAGGCATCCGATTTTTCTTTGGTCTTCCTGTCAGTTGCTTTTTTTTCCAAGGCAATACAACACGATTACGAACATCATCAGCAATGTCCCACTCTTCAGGTATTGGAACAGGGTTCACAACCATGGCGTACGCTTGTTTCAGCCATCCGGTTGTGAAAAAGTCGGAACATAATGAGTTTATGGGCTTACCTTTAAGCCTGATACAAAAGACATAAAAAAATTAATCACAATTACAAATTGAAGATTATGGTTGTTATTCAAAATGTAAATAAACATTATGTAAGCATACGTTGCAACAGCCATGGCATGAATACACGGTAGCTCATCTAGGTCCCATTCACGGCATGAGCATGAACGTTGTTCCAAGTCGACAATTGCTTCATTCCATTGGTCTTGTACCTTGAATCTATCATAGTCAATGGGGTGAATCTCACACCGTTGCGATGCTAATACCCTATCTTTGATGTGTTGGTCCTCATCATTAGTCAAGAATGTGGGTGTTTCTCTTGCATTACTTCGACGGTCGTGGAACCAACGTTGCAACAAATTTCTGATAAATTCGGCAATAGATGTGATATGCAACTTCCGGATCGCAAGTAGACAAGAATTCATTGACTCTGCAATGTTAGTGGTCATCATATGGTACCTCTTCCTAGGGCTATGGACACGTGAAAACTTCTGTATCTCAACCTCTAGAAGCTCATCATAAACCTTAGGATGGATGGATTTCAGCTCAGCCATTACACGGTCGAATTTCTCAACACGGTACGCATATGCAGCACGATAGTAATGATAAATCACGTCACCTCGCTTCCTACAATGTTGTTTCAGATTGTTGGCCAAGTGGTATGCACAAACCACATGTGCTGAATTGGGGAATATTGCTCTCATGCCATTAGAGATACCCGTGTGTCGATCCGAAACTATCAGAACAAGTTCGGGATGCAAGATCAAGTCGTGAAGTTGCTTCAAGAACCATGTCCATGAATTTGAGCACTCGGAATTGGCAAACCCAAATGCCAAATGGTATATCATCTCATTACCATCCTTGCATACCGCAACTAACAAAACTCCCTTGGTCTTGGACTTCAAGTGGGTAGCATCGACAGCAATAACCGGCCTAATTACTATATTGAATCCCTCTATACAAGCCCCAAGTGCCATGAATCCATATTTGAACCGGTTTTGCCTATCGGTTGCAATCTTGGTTTTTGTCCCCGGATTAGATTTTTCCAACATGTGAAAGTATGCGGGCAACGTCTTAAATGACTCCTATGGATCACCGAAAACACTATGTAAAGCATAGTCCTTAGATCTGTAAGCTTTGTTGTAGGTGAGGTTTATGCCGTGCTTATCCTTCATGTCAGTCTGGATATCTTTAGGACGGAGGTTGCGTCCTGGATCAACAAACTTTCTTGCAAACAATTGCCCTATTACATGGGAACTTACACGGTGAAAATCTACGTTGTAGTTTCCATTATCACCACATGTGTGCTTAGAGTCAACGGACTTAACATTCCAGTACGTCCCATTTCTCGATTTCCCTGCCCTAAAAACCCATTGACAATCTCTCTTTTTACATATTGCGACGAATCGTGTATGATTCGATCATCGAACCCTGTAATCAAACCTCTTTTGCAATGCATTGAACCCCAGAGCCCCTTTCAATGTTTTCTTGTCCTTGAAAATCTGTCCTTTATATATTTCACTAAAGTCTCCATTGTCTTCAAACAATTCTTTCGATCTAATGGGCTGAATTGAGTATAGTTCTGACCCCGGTATTGTCCACCGTGTCGTCGTAGAGGGTGTAGAACTCTTAGGTGCTCCATTTATTTGAACTTCTCTACAGTCTGTTGACGCTTGCCCGTCACTGCTAGACTTATCACTGCTAGACTCACTGCTAGAACTATCATAATCATCCACCTTAACCTCTGCATGCTTAGTAGTCGATGCTGGAGTCCCCTGATCTTTCTCGACATCGGGGGAAGGCACTGGCCCAAACGGTTGGTTGCTACCACTCACTGACGGAAAAAATGGAGTACTCATTGGGGATTCGGAAATACCAGAGGGTTTACAGCCCGAAGGTATACATGACTGGATTGTTGTATTTCTTGACTTCATCACAGTTTGAAAAACATTTTCAATTGCCTTCACCGGTACAGATCTTTCTACGACTTCGACCTTAATTTCAGTCCACAAGGACAAGGATCGATTATGAGAAAGCAAACAGGATACATCACTGTCGCTCATAATGGATAATGTACAACTCCCTTTCGGCGTTAAAAGCTCTGAACTTAAGCTTATCCAGAATCTGTCATTACTAACCCCGATCCGGTGACATATTGTTTCAAACAATTTACTATATTTGTCGTCATGACATGCAAAGGAAATTGGACCCATCACCTCATCATCAATCCAATGTCTATCGCAATGTACTATGAACCCATCCATTGTATCCATAGACCCTGCAAATGTTGTTAAAGTAACAAAGATATGAAAATGAAGAAATAAAACAAAACGGTGTATAAGTAAAACAGTTCAACAAAACCCCCTTCTGTTGATTGTTAAAGCCCTGTCAAGGGATTTGAAGCCCTGCACAGGGCTTTCACACCCAATACTCGAACTTCAAGCCCTGGACAGAGTTATCAATACCAAATAAACAACGCCACATAGCAGCAGCAATTCAACAAGGGGTGCCATAGAAAACAAGAAATGCCCACACAGCAGTTAGAACGAACAAATGCCAACAAATGCCAACAAATTCTGCATTAGAACCAACTCACCAGACTGAACAAACGCATCAATCATAACATTCCACGCAACCATGCTTCTCTCAAGCATATTATCAAACACTTTCTCTGCTAAATCCAAACACCCACAAAGTTGCATCAAAATGATTCAACCCAGGCAGGGAAGCAAAGACGCCTAAAAAAACAAGACAACCTAACTAAGACATAAGACAAACAATACCTATACCAGCAGAAACGACCCCACATAAACACCAGGCAAAACCAACAAAAACAACCCAATCGAAACACAACACCAACAAAAACGAAAAAGAAAATGGACCCAATAACAATGTCTAGCCCCAAACAGCAGCACCGCCCAGCACAGACAAAAAATTAACATTGATTTCAAAGGTTCCAATGCACATATTTAAAGAAACACTCACCTGCAGCCGTCTTCGATCCCACAGCTAGCAGCTTAGGTATCCTTGTCTGGTCGATTTATCTCGGCTTCAGACTCAAACTCCACCCTGTCTGTTACCCAACACAATTGCAAACTTTTGAAGACTACACACAGAAACCCATCATCCCTCGTCGTCCTCGTGCCTCTATCTCTCTCTATCTCTCTGTTTTTAGGTTATATGGTTCTTGATAATGTTCAGTTGAAAACAATTGAGAAGGAATTTCGGAATGATAGGAGGAATATTGAAGCCCCGAAGATGGGGAAGGAAGAAGAATGAGAACAAGAAGAAGAAGTATCGGGGGAGGGACTGTGGTGTGGTCGGGTCAGGTCCTGTATGTTCGAAAATGGGGGAGGGAATTCATCAAACCACTCGTGGAAAGAAGAAAGGGAGGGAAAGGAAGACAAGGGTAATTGTGGAAACCTGAAATGTTTAAGGGTATTTGTGACATTACACCCCAATTTAAGTGGGGAGGGCAGTATAGTCCAACATGGGACATTTATGCAAAGTAAACAATAATACCGGACAGTTTTGCAAGAAAATCATAGAGGAGACATTTTTGCACTTCTAAACTTCATAGTGGACATTTTTGCAAGGCCCCCTTTTTTCTTCTTCTTATTATTCTCATGTTATGTATTTACAATTATTTTGAAAGAAAACAAAAATAACATCATTAGCTTCAAATCAAATCCAACAAAAGGACAAGAAAATGAACAAATATGATTTCAAGACAAAGAAACAAAATTAAGTGCATTATCTCACATATCAGAGATGTAAGGAAGACGAACAAGCTCAGGTGGACGTGTTCCTGGAAGACTGTAAAGCATGAACTTTCTGAAAATGTAAACTGACCCAATTTATGTAAACAGATCAATTGCACTTCCCCTTTGTACCCAAATGATGTGGAACTAAGATTGAAAAAAAAAAAAAAAACTGACTTCAGGTGAGCAGCAGAATGTGATTACCGAGACTAAGATTTGGGCATTAATGCATCCAAAACTGAATTCAAGCCTAGTAAATCTTCATTTCACAACTGCGGTTTATTGTCAACAAAGTAATCAAATAAATAATCATATTTACAATTATAATCTATTAAAAAAAAAATAACAATAATAAGAATAGATTACAAAATTAAGGTTGAAAAAAGCAAACCTCTTATATAGTTATATCTTACTTAGAGCTTGAATTGATGCTAAAAAGATCATGGACAGGTGATGAAGAAGCGCCAGCCCACAAGGCCATTAATGTCGAACATTAGAGCTCTGATACTGTACTTTTGTTTTGCATCTGTTCAGGACTCTCTCATAAATGCTTAAATTGACAGAAAACAATGAGGAAAATAATGAGGAAAACAAAGTAATAAAAGTTTACAACTCGTTTTTGACACTAATGAGGAAAATACAGTTAAAATACTCAGGAAAAGACTTGAAGACAAAGCAATTTATAATAATTCAGTCGTTTCCCCTATATTGTAATTCTTTTTGTGTTTCCCCCTTATAAAATTCTAGGCAACCTAGCCGAGACTAAACACATTTCATGAAACATGGAATATATATAATATGTATGTGTAACAATTATATGAGTATCTGAGACGATCTAAAGCTCACATTTCCTCGATGTAGGGAAGTTGGACAAGCTCAGTTGGAAGCACTACTGAAAGACTCCAACGCTTGAATTTTCTGAGGATGGAACACAGACCCAGAATTCATTAGTGAAAACCCAAGGAAAAAGAGTCAAGAGCAATACAAAAATCATTTTAATCCTAAACCTACCAAATAAGGAGTTGCAACAATTGGAGCGTTTCTTTTAATCCTAATGAAGAAAGAAAATCAATTTTATTCCTCTTTAACAATTATAGAGTACAGAACCTCACTCACAACAATAAAACAACTCTAACACTACTATACCAGTACTGCTAAAGTAGTGTAGCATGGTCAAATAAAATTACTTTCAGTCATTAATTTTAGAAAGAGATAAGACTAAAACATCCAAACACATATTTATTCATATTTCTATGTATTAAGATAACTGCTGAATTGATATCCATTTACTCTCATCTCATTTGAAGAAGTTACAAATTATTCAATTTCTCGTAAATAAACCAAATAAATTTCGTATATATATATATTGAAAGAATCTTAGAAGTAAGGAAAAACTTACATGGCTATAATGTGGCTTGTATTGTTAACAGTGTTGCAAGTAATGTTGGTGGTGGGATCTGTTTCAATAACCGGTATCTTCATAACTCCACAAGCATTGGCATCGAAATTCCAATCAGTAGCTCCTATTGTTTTGGCTATACGATTAAGTGCATAAACTACACCAATTCCACATCCAACAAACAAATATAAGAGACAGGCATTCAACTCAGTATCACAAGGTGTAAATGGCTTGATATATCAGCTTATAAGTTCTAAATATACCATTTTAATGTAGGACAGCAACCCAACCAATTCCTTAAGTAAATTGTGACACAAGTTCTTATTAGAGTGCTTAAATACTATTGTTGGGCGTTTTCCTATCAGCTTAAGCTTTTACGTCCTATGTTCGAATCCCCCACGTGCTTAAATACTGACGGATACTAACCGTGTTCTTAACTATTAAATTGTACTTGTTGAGATTGAATATACTGTAATGTACTATTTTGGAATTGTATAAACAAATATTTAGAAAATGGGTGTAGTTAATAAGAACATAAGATAGACATCTGAATTTAGTCCGATGAAATATTGCTGGTTACACATAAAACTATAAATATAAAACCAGATTCCTAAATATTGCTGGTTACAGTCTTATGAAATAAAATCAAATAAAACAAAAGCAGAAACAAAGAGCGAATCCGGCATACCTTCAGATTGAGGAAGCTTAGCAGCAACAAAAAACTGTGTCTCAAAGCAATCCAAAAACAAAACTGATAAAAAAAGTAGAGATTTGAAGAACATCTTCAAATACCCAGAAACGAATATGCCGCTTTTCGATCTAGTTTGAAGCTCCCACTAATAATTAACATTAATTAGACAAAACTAAACCAAGTTTGTTCTCTAAACCAAAGTAAAGTTTATATAGAGAGTGAAAGCACGAAATTGAGAAGGCAGAGTGTGGGGTTCCAGTGAAGTGAATCAACTTAATAGATTGTCGTATTTGGATTAGAAATGTATTTGACATTTGCTATGCGTTGTACGGTTGTCAAGTACCAAAAGTCCAACGTAGTTTGTTACTGGCTGATTTGTCTGCTGATATATATTTGGATCTGTCAGGAATTTGAGTCTCACTATGCGTAATTTGTAAGTAAGTGTGAGGAATTTTTTTCCATGTTCGAAATAGTTATTCAGGCAGGCAGTACATGTAATAATTGTAAACATAATACTTTAAACTTTATTTTTTTATTAATAAAATCAATGTGCTTGAATTGAATAGCGGTATACTCAAATACGAAGACTGTGTCTAGTTAACTAATAAATAAATAACGTTAAAAAAAAAAGTCACGTGTCGGCAACTTATGACCACCTAGATTAAGTGAGTGAGTGCCCAGTCATTCATCATTGACCAGCAAAAGGTCAATCAACATGCCATTTAAAGATGTTTTAACCAGGAAAAAATATCTATTTTATTTAAATAATTATCGATTTAGTTTAAAATTTGGAACGTGTAGCGATTTAGTCCTTTTATTTAATTTACTATCAAAATTAAAATCATTACCTTTATCTATTATTACCTAATTTATAATAACATATAAAAATTAAATTAATCATATTATCTATTAAAAATATTGAAAAATAATAAAAAGAAGTCACTATAAGATATTAAAATTAAAAAAAAAAATTACTAATCAGTAATAAAGATCAGTTACTATTTTTTTGACACATTAACAATCAACTAATCTCAAATCTCAAGCAAGATCCCTCCAATAACAACAACCCATCCATTGTATCCTACTATCCTTTGTCGTATTACATAAAAAGGTTCAATTAATAAATGGATGACAACTGTTTAATTATGATAAAGTTTTTTTTTTTTTTTGGGAGATGTGATTAGATCATTAGAATTTGTATTTGCCTTCTTTACATAATTAATTCCTTAATCAAAAGAAAGACAACAAAAGGGACACAGTTACTGTCACAGATATGAGAATGTGACAGATGTTAGGTTAAGCTTAAAATCTCAAAAAGAGAGCTTTGAGAGAGTTTTGAAGAGTAAAGTTTTTATTATTGTTGTACATAATATTTTCCAAGAAGACACGTTACCAGACAGCATGGTCCAATTTCGCCATGTAAGCAAAAGATCAAGGGATCGGTTAAAGGACATATCAGCATTCCACATGGATAGGTTGCCTGGCACCAGCACAACCTTGATAGAGGAACAAACAAGATTAGCAATGTCGAGTAAGGCCAAGTAAAAGACCATGATCAGCAATGCCGAGTAAAGCGGAGTATAAGGCCATGTTTGTTCGGCTCTACTCGGTATGAATAGAGCAGACCCTAGATGGGGGTTTTTCCACCGCATACAAGATATACAGCTGTAATAAGCAATCACAAGTCAATTATTGTACAACCACTAGGAGTTCAACAAGGAAAAAAACAGATCTTCTCTCTGATACATCAGAGTCCTAAATAGATTCGGAATCAATAGCATTAAACATGTGATAACACCAAATAGGAAAAAAAAAAATCCTAAAACCAACTCTATAATCCTCTACTTGTACGCCACGATTCCAAACCCTAGTAAGACCATGTATAAATACACCTGCAAAACACATCACAGATAGGTAGAGAAATCTTAGCAAGAAAGAGAGAGACCAGAGTGTGTATTACTTTATAGAATAATGGATTTGAGTATTTGACTCAGTTGCTAAGGTAACAACCCATGGACATTTCTCCAATCATCGGAGTTTTACCACGTATCTTGTTCTCTTTTTCGCTTGTTTTCATTACGCTTCTTATTATACTTATATTTGCAGGTTTTACTAACCTAAATCATTGACTAGTTGACAGTCGAGAAATCACCGTCAACAATTGGCGCTAGAAGAAAGAGGGGGGGGGGGGGGGGGGGGGGTGAGGAGAACTTGACTCTAAAATCCCTTGTGAAACAATGGCTGGCGAAGGAGATGATAGCGGTTCCATAAATAACCATGAGTTACCAGATGACGTGCTGGGGGTTGATACCATTCTCAACGTCACAGGACCCACTAATGTCTCCTAGACGATTGAAAATCGATCAACGATCATTGCCAGAATTCAATGATTTCCTCCAACTAGTGAGGAGATCACCCAGCGATATTGGGAGTCTTTGCAACAACTTATGACCGATGCGGCTAAGCATGGGGTTATTCTTTCCACAACGGAAGGCTTAACTTCACCTTATAACCTACAAACCTCGGACCAGCAGCAAGGCAAGTTACGTTCCGTTCCGTAATAATTGAGCCAACACCGGACGCACTACTAAAGATGAGCCGGAACCTAATTGACCGGCCTAAAACCTTGTCAGAAAGACAAGCTCAAGTCGGTGAAGAGCCCCGGCAAGATGAACATTCTCGCGGGAAGCACAGTTTCGATCAAACTAAACTAGGTCAAAACCGACCCAACAGGCGTACCTATCGGAAGGATCGGTCGTCATCATCCGGAGAAAGTGGTCGGCACAATGGTCGAAAACGCCAGAGGGGCATGATCCAGTTGCATGGCCTGGGCCGTGAGGCTCAGAAACAGGATGCTGAAGAATAAAGACCAGGTTTTACCATCAGTCAGTTTCAATCCTAGTGGAGAATCGGAGGGTGATAGGGACATATTCATACAAAGTATGACTTGAGAAGTTCAGAATAACAGGCGGCAGATGGATGCTCTAGTTAGGCGTTACGAACGCAATGAGCTATCGGATGATGAGTCAGGTAACCCCTTCACCAACGACGTCCTCCGGATGCCTTTCCTAGAAAGATTCAGGATGCCCCACGTGGAATAGTTCAAAAAGGACACGGACCCAAAAGAGCATGCCTGGAGATATATGGCCCAATACATTTAGAATGACGCTCTGCTATGCCTCAACTTTTCGTAGACGCTCGGGGATTTAAGCTCTCGGTGGTTCGGAAGATTGCCCATAGCGAGCATAGGAAGCTTCAGTGAGTTAAGCAGAGCATTCTCAAGGCAGTTCCTTGGGAACGTGCATAGAAAAAAGTCGATGGCTCACCTCTCTCAGCTCAAAAAAGGAAAAGACGAATCACTCAAGAAGTATCTGGGAAGGTTCGGTCAAAAAGTGTTAAAAATTGGAAGCGCGAATGGCGAAGCCATCATCGCAGCATTCATTAACAACTTACACAACGACCAACTATCTTTCGATCTAAAGAGATCCCGCCAAACCAATTATGCGGATATAATGGACATGGCTGGAGGGTACGCGCTGGCCGAGGAAGAAGAGATTGCAACAGGCAGATACTTTGTACATGGTGGATGACCTGAGGGATCTAAAGCCAAGGATAATGTGCCCAAGACTCGGAGTCAAAAAGGAGATAAACAGAAGAACAAGACTCAGAATGGTCGAGATAGTCGGGATAGTTGGGATGGTCATCGAAACTATGACCCAAAGACTGACCAAACAAGGGAGAGGTTCTAGGGGAAGTACACGAACTATACTCCGTTGAAGAAAAACAAGAGGTTGTTCTTACAATCCTAGAAGAAAAGAACATGTCAAAAAAACCTTTTGGGCAATCATATTTTGCTCCTAGGGACACAACAGAATAATGTCAGTTCTACAAGGAGAATGGGCATGAGACTTCCAAATGTTTCCAACTCAAAGACCACATTGACCTCATCCGAGAGGGACACTTGAAAGGCATTATCCTAAAGAAGACCGAGAAAATGGACGGTCCCCGAGATAACCAGCAAGAGAATCAGGGAATAAGGCTAATGATGAATGGGTGATAAATACCATCTTTGACGGGCCAGCAACTGGAAAAAACAATAAAGAGAGGACACATGAAATCTGGGAAGCGATGGAGGCTAGAAGAGACATTTATGTGAATTCAATTAAACCTAACCCGAAGAGAATCAAGGAAGGCTAGGACCCCATAATATTCACTAAAGCCGATTCACACAGCGTGGATGTTAGACTAAACGACGTGCTAGTTATAAGTGGATTGGTCATAGAGAGGTTCATCGGATGCTGATCGACAATGGAAGCTCAGTGGACATTCTAAGTGCAGAAGTGTATAATTAGTTGAGACTAGACATGAAAGACCTACAGCCTTTTCATACTCTACTCCGAGGGTTTGGCAGAGTAGAAGTAAGATCTCTGGACACGGTAAAGCTATCAGTAAAAATTGGAAAGGCCCCTTACCAGAAGACAATATTGCTCGACTTTGTGGTCGTAGATATAGAAAACTAGCTTTACAATGCCTTGTTGGGCCAACCATTCCTGAACAAAACCAAAGCAGTCACAGCCATAACCACATACGCCCTGATGATCAAATTCCCAACGGAGTACGGGGTAGGCATGGTCAAAGGGTCACAAGAGATGGCACAGATGGTGAACCTTTCAGTCTACAAGGACAAAATAAGGTAGGGAAGTCCACTAGGTATGTATGATTCAGTCAGCCGACCAAATCATGGATGGGTTAAAAGACCAGGCGAAAATACCCGAGGGGTTTAAGCTTGACCCTAGAGAAGAACTCGAAACTCAAAAAGATGAGCTGACAGAAGATTTGACCTTAGATAGTGCTAAGCTGACCAAAATGGTCAAGATATGTGCGAACTTGCACGAAGGCATTAAAACCGACCTGACCAACTTGCTAAGGGAATACAAAGATGTGTTCGCTTGGAGCCATAAAGATATGCATAGGATAGGCACAAGAGTGATATCGCATTACCTGGCTGTTGACCTAAAATTCAAACCAATAGTCCAGAAAAGGCGATTGTTCAATCTGGAAAGGAGTGTAGCAATTAAGAAAGAAGTAGAGAAGCTGCTCGCCACGGGATCGATAAGAGAGGTAAAATACCCACAATGGGTAGCTAACGTAGTACTAGTGAAGAAAAAGAATAATCAGTGGAGGATGTGTATAGATTTCACAGATTTGAATAAAGCTTGCCCAAAGGACATCTTTCCCCTACCAATTATAGACCAGTTGGTGGGCGCTACTGCAGGCTACGAGTTACTCAGTTTTATGGATGCCTACTCGGGGTACAATCAAATCTGGATGAACAAATTAGATGAAGAGAGAACATCGTTTACTACAGACCAGGGACTGCATTGCTACACAGTAATGCCCTTCGGTCTAAAGAACGCTAGAGCAACATATTAGAGGTTAGTAAACAAAATATTTGCTCAGCAAATCAGAAGAAACATGGAGGTCTACGTGGACGACATGTTGACTAAGAGTGTCAAAGCAAAAAAGCATACATCGGACCTAAAGGAAACTTTCGACGTGCTTAGAAGGTATAAAATGAAGCTTAACCCGAACAAATGTGTATTCGGCGTACCGTTGGGAAGGTTCTTAGGCTTCCATGTTCACCAATGAGGAATCGAGGTGAATCTTGAAAAGATCAAAGCTCTAGTGGATATGGTTTTACCAAAGACGTTAAAGGAAGTACAAAGGTTAACCAAATGTCTCGCTTCGCTCAATCGATTTATATCCTAGTCGCCGGACAAATGCACTTCGTTCTTTAGAGTAATAAAAAAAGGAGAAGGGGCTTGATTGGAGTCAAGAATGTGAAAAGGCTTTCCAGAAATTGAAAGAGTACTTGGGGTGAGCACCAATCCTCTCGAAGCCTATTGTTGAAGAGACCTTATATTTCTACCTTTCCCTCACGGAAGTAGCAACCAGTTCTATACTGATTCAACTAGAGGAAGGAATACAAAAACCAGTATATTACACAAGCAAAACTTTGCTACAAGCCGAAACAAGATATTCACCGGCGGAGAAAATGGCCCTCGCATTGGTCACGGTAGTAAGGAAGCTAAAACCGTACTTTCAAGCACACACAATGAAAGTATACACTGACTGCCCGTTTAAAAAAATCCTACAGAAGCCAGAATTATTAGGACGATTGACTAAAAAGGCGGTAGAGCTAAGTGAGTTTGACATCAAGTACACACCAAAAGCAGCGCTCAAGGGACAAGCAGTGGTAGACTTTGTGGCCGAATTCACCGAGCCAAACATTGAAGTAAGAAGAATGATGGAAGAGAAACAAGAAAAGGATTTCCAATGAAGACTACATGTGGATGGCTTGTCAAACACCCATGGCAGCTGGGCAGGGATAGTGATATCAACCCTAGAAGGAGATGCTGTAGAATGCGCAATGAGGTTCGACTTCAAAGCAACCAACAATCAAACCAAGTATGAAGCTTTGTTAGCCGGTTTAAAGGTATGCATTGCACTAGGAGCATATGAGATTGAAAACTTCAGTGACTCACAGGTTATGGTCAATCAAGTCTTGGATGAGTACCAGGTAAGAGATGATTTCATGATAGTTTATTTGGATGCAGCAAAGAGGAATAACTTACATAAGTAACGTCGTTGTAGAAGTTTTGGAGCCGACTCGAAGCAGTACCGGTCTTAAAGCGACTCTAATGGTCGTCGCCGATGTAGGCATGGCCAAATGACATGGCTCTCGACATGGCCCTCAGCATGGCCTGAAGGGTAAGGTCACAGGATTGGCTAGAAAGACCCGAACTACCAGCACCAATGTCAGGTGAGGTGATGGGGTCCTCACAAACTGACCTCGGAGATGACCCGGATGCTGGGGGATCCTTAGGGAATAAACCCTCCCTAACTTGCTCTGCTTGAATCTCGGGGGGGTGGGGTGGGGTAAAGGCTCTTTCTTCATTAGCTTGATCCCAAACATCCTCTCCTCCCGAAGAAGATTCAATATACTCCATTACTAGCGGGATCTTCGGGGCAGGTTGGCCAAGTGAGTATGAAGCCTTCCTCTTTCCAAAGTGCCTCTCATTTGTGTCAAGGTCAGTAACGAGATCCTCAACCTCAACCTCAACCTCATCTTCATCAATGGTCGGATCCCTCGTCACACTTGGCTCACCCTCAGTATAGTGAGGAATCTCTTCAGGCATATACTCGGGTACACCTTTAGCAAAATTCCTCCTCAAGGGACTCCTCTGAAGTGCTCTCATCCTCCAATCCATCATCTTATAGAGAAGTAACTCCGGCGGCTTGTTAGCAGGTAACTTCCCTACAACTCACCTCCCCGACAGCTTTTACCCGACGGGCCTAGGCATCACAAACGACATCTGCATCGCGCATTAAGGAAAACAACAAAGAGTTAGCCAAGTGATTAGCTCAGGAATTAATTAAAAAAAAAATAGGAGCCTTACATTGTTTGCGAGCTGTTGTCAGTCGAGTAAAGAGGCGGGCCTTGATCATCTTCTCTTCATCAAAAAGGTAAGGTCTCCCTCTCTTCTCCAGGGGATGAACATCTGCTCTGGCCAAGTTGGCCAACTCACCATCAGTGAAGACATGGGCCATTTGGTTCCAAGCCTCTGGGGAGCAAAAGTACTGTGAACATTGCGTGTCACCCGAACACCATCGAGGTCAAAATCGGTGGATTGACCCCAGCCGCCACCCATGAAGAACCAGCTATTCTTCTAATACTTGTTGGAGGAGGAGAAGCCTCAGACAAAGCCCTTCATTTTATCATCAGTGGTAATCTGGACTTCCTCATTAACCTCCATGGCCTTTGAGATCCGGTGGTCGGGCTTGCTAGAGAGAAGAAAATAAGTTCCTGTCTGACCCAACTGCCTCAGGGTATAAAAGTGTCTGATCTCATGAGGGGTGGGGGGTGACAAATTCATCATGTGCCACATGCACATCAAAATACGGTAGCTGTTCAGAGCTAGCTGGGCAAGAGAAATCTGAGCCTCCGCCAAAAACAGAGTTATAAAGGGCTGAAGGGGGAGGGTTATGCCACAACTCAGCATCGCCCCGTAAATTGCCACGTTCTCGGGTGAAGGATTCTGTTATAGGTAAAAATCGTCATAAAGGACACGTTATCACCATAAGAAGCCACATAAGTCGGAGCGAAACTCGAAGAGGCGGAAATCCCCCAAGGCAACTTACTCGGCTGAAACTGAAGGATACCTGATGCAGCCGTCAAAAATGATACGGCAAACAAAGGTTTGGATTTCATGGAGCGGAGGAATCGACTCAAAGAGGAAGGGTGCGGAAAGAATGAAGCAAAGATTCGAAATGGTTTTAACTGTCAGAATGGGCAAATTTCGGGGGCCTTTTCAGAGGGCAAACGAACTCAAAATTAACATTATAATATGTTTCCGGAAAGCCCAAGACGAGCCCTACAAATGTTATGAAGACTCTGTCCTCCGTAACAGATCACAACAGGCCCAAATTGGGCCATTTAGATTATTACGCGAAGACTTGAGCTGGACAACAGCTGGGCACTGTGAGCTGGACGAGATGATCAGGTCTAAACTTCGTGGACCTCTACAGAGGGAATACGGGATCGGATCGTCTATTATAATATGTTTTCGAAAAGCCCAGGATGAGCCCTACAGATGTTATGAAGACTCAATCCTCCGTAATAGATCACAAAAGGCTCAAATTTGGAAATCTATCTTGTTGCGCGAAAACTTGAGCTGGAAGTTGGAATTAGATAACATTGAGTCTGAGTCTGATTAGGATTTGTTCTCTTTTTCGTAGTCTTTATTTGATTAGGATTTGTTCTCTTTTTCTAGATAGGATTTCTTTTCAATTTTAGTTTAAGTTAATTTAGAAGTCGATTCCTTGTGGAAGTCGACTTATTGCTTTTCCTATTTAAATTCATTGCAATCAGTTGTTTGTTTTTTAGTTTTTGATGATTAATAAAATTTGAGAGAGAGTATCTCCTTTTATCCAATTTCGGTATCCTGAGTGGATCAACGAATTTGAAGCCTATTATTCTGGTATCTGTGTGCGGATCAACAGATTAATAGTAGGGTTCGCTTCCGGTATTCGTGCGCGAATCAACGGATCCGAATCGTTTATCATTTCTTTTATCGATTGTTGTTTGTGTTGAATTTCCCGCTATCTCAGTTGGTATTTGAGGCCTATTATTCTGGTATCTGTGCGCAGATCAACAGATTAATAGTAGGGTTCGCTTCCGGTATTCGTGCGCGAATCAACGGATCCGAATCGTTTATCCTTTATTTTATCAATTGTTGTTTTGCGTTGAATCTTCCGCTCCATGAAATCCAAACCTTTGTTTGCCGTATCATTTTTGACGGCTGCATCAGTTACGGAGGACAGAGTCTTCATAACATTTGTAGGGCTCGTCTTGGGCTTTCCGGAAACATATTATAATGTTAATTTTGAGTTCGTTTGCCCTCTGAAAAGGCCCCCGAAATTTGCCCATTCTGACAGTTAAAACCATTTCGAATCTTTGCTTCATTCTTTCCGCACCCTTCCTCTTTGAGTCGATTCCTCCGCTCCATGAAATCCAAACCTTTGTTTGCCGTATCATTTTTGACGGCTGCATCATTCTCTTCAGGTTGGAGAAAATTCGTCCTCGAATTTTGACTGCCTTCATCCCAGAAACCTGCATAAAATTTGTTAGTGCTAACAGTCGAGATCGTATACAATAAACTCTAAATCCTTCGATTCTTGTCATGATGAACTGAATTTGTTTTGGTTGACGTCTCTTCGGCGGCATGTCAATATCGTTTCGAACCAACACGGCTTTTTTTTTTCTCTCTTTTTTTTTTCTTTTTTTTTTTTTTGGTGGGGGGAATATGGATGGTGAATTTTTTTTGGCGTTGAGGAAGATAGTTGATTGTGGTCGTGGATGCTGAGCCTAGCACAACGGTAGACTCGGTGGCTCTGATACCAACTGATGCAGCGGAAATTCAACGCAAAACAACAATTGATAAAATAAAGGATAAACGATTCGGATCCGTTGATTCGCGCACGAATACCGGAAGCGAACCCTACTATTAATCTGTTGATCTGCGCACAGATACCAGAATAATAGGCCTCAAATACCAACTGAGATAGCGGGAAATTCAACACAAACAACAATCGATAAAAGAAATGATAAACGATTCGGATCCGTTGATTCGCGCACGAATACCGGAAGCGAACCCTACTATTAATCTGTTGATCCGCACACAGATACCAGAATAATAGGCTTCAAATTCGTTGATCCACTCAGGATACCGAAATTAGATAAAAGGAGATACTCTCTCTCAAATTTTATTAATCATCAAAAACTAAAAAACAAACAACTGATTGCAATGAATTTAAATAGGAAAAGCAATAAGTCGACTTCCACAAGGAATCGACTTCTAAATTAACTTAAACTAAAATTGAAAAGAAATCCTATCTAGAAAAAGAGAACAAATCCTAATCAAATAAAGACTACGAAAAAGAGAACAAATCCTAATCAGACTCAGACTCAATGTTATCTAATTCCAACTTCCAGCTCAAGTTTTCGCGCAACAAGATAGATTTCCAAATTTGAGCCTTTTGTGATCTATTACGGAGGATTGAGTCTTCATAACATCTGTAGGGCTCATCCTGGGCTTTTTGAAAACATATTATAATAGACGATCCGATCCCGTATTCCCTCTGTAGAGGTCCACGAAGTTTAGACCTGATCATCTCGTCCAGCTCATAGTGCCCAGCTGTTGTCCAGCTCAAGTCTTCGCGCAATAATCTAAATGGACAAATTTGGGCCTGTTGTGATCTGTTACGGAGGACAGAGACTTCATAACATTTGTAGGACTCGTCTTGGGCTTTCCGGAAACATATTATAATGTTAATTTTGAGTTCGTTTGCCCTCTGAAAAGGCCCCCGAAATTTGCCCATTCTGACAGTTAAAACCATTTCGAATCTTTGCTTCATTCTTTCCGCACCCTTCCTCTTTGAGTCGATTCCTCCGCTCCATGAAATCCAAACCTTTGTTTGCCGTATCATTTTTGACGGCTGCATCAGTAACAGATCACAACAGGCCCAAATTTGGCCATTTAGATTATTGCGCGAAGACTTGAGCTGGACAACAGCTGGGCACTGTGAGCTGGACGAGATGATCAGGTCTAAACTTCGTGGACCTCTACAGAGGGAATACGGGATCGGATCGTCTATTATAATATGTTTTCGAAAAGCCCAGGATGAGCCCTACAGATGTTATGAAGACTCAATCCTCCGTAATAGATCACAAAAGGCTCAAATTTGGAAATCTATCTTGTTGCGCGAAAACTTGAGCTGGAAGTTGGAATTAGATAACATTGAGTCTGAGTCTGATTAGGATTTGTTCTCTTTTTCGTAGTCTTTATTTGATTAGGATTTGTTCTCTTTTTCTAGATAGGATTTCTTTTCAATTTTAGTTTAAGTTAATTTAGAAGTCGATTCCTTGTGGAAGTCGACTTATTGCTTTTCCTATTTAAATTCATTGCAATCAGTTGTTTGTTTTTTAGTTTTTGATGATTAATAAAATTTGAGAGAGAGTATCTCCTTTTATCCAATTTCGGTATCCTGAGTGGATCAACGAATTTGAAGCCTATTATTCTGGTATCTGTGTGCGGATCAACAGATTAATAGTAGGGTTCGCTTCCGGTATTCGTGCGCGAATCAACGGATCCGAATCGTTTATCATTTCTTTTATCGATTGTTGTTTGTGTTGAATTTCCCGCTATCTCAGTTGGTATTTGAGGCCTATTATTCTGGTATCTGTGCGCAGATCAACAGATTAATAGTAGGGTTCGCTTCCGGTATTCGTGCGCGAATCAACGGATCCGAATCGTTTATCCTTTATTTTATCAATTGTTGTTTTGCGTTGAATCTTCCGCTGCATCAATACCCGATCACAAACAAGAGAATCGGCTCGGGCAGCAAAGCTTGCTCGAGCATGCTCAGAATTCGATAAAGAAGATAGCCACCAGAACTCATTTCCCGAACATATGGGCAGAATCAGCAACCAGCATCCATACAATAAACAACGGTGCAGCTACCCAGAGTTTAACAAGGAAACAGACAGGTTTCCCGTAAATAGAGGAGTAAGAATCCAGCCCAAATTCAGACTCAGCCAAATCGGGAAGCATGTTACACTCAAATAGGAAACCGAATCCGTTTATTACTAGGCAATCGCCCAAAGCTTGGGCACCATGACACCAAACCTTAGCGGCGCCCACAAACCCTAAAGGCATTATGTATAAATACCCCTGTAAAACACAAAATAAGGGGTACGTGAGAATTAGCGAGAGAGGTCAGAGTGTACATTCTGTAACAATTGTCATAGTAGATTTGACTTCGTTGCTTAGGCAACAACCCGTGGATGTTTCTCCAGCCTTCGGAGTTTTACCACGTAACTCTTTTCATTATCGTTAATACTTTACTGTGTTATTTTCAATCATTCTCATTCACGAAACCAATCGAGTCGTTGGCTGAGTGATTACTAAAAATCACCGTCAACAGATTCCATGCAGCTTTATCCCCAGCCGGCCCCAGTCGAACAAGATCACTATCCAAGTCGAATATGCACATGTATTGACTGATCTCCTTGTCGCCAACTACATTCGGCTTACTGTCATAGGTATATACCTGTTCGGTAAAAAAAAATATATATATATATATACGGGCTGCCCTATGCTCTTCTTCCACGTCAACCTCGTTTATCGTTTGAGCCCTAACCCTACTCTCACGGAAATAAGCATCTTTATATACTCGGCGCTTGCTGGAATGTTCGCCCCTCGTCATTGGAGGACGGATATCGCTGTGAGCAGAAACAAAAGGGTTAGATTGATGGACCTTAGATTGAGGAACCTCAGGAGAATCAGGGGTAGAAGGAACTTCGCGGGCAAGCCCCGAAACATCAGCGTCCAAGAAATGAGGCTGGTATGAGGGTTGATCCTCCAACAATCTATGAATACGCTCGACTGTAAAAGTGTCATCGCGCTCAATAGCATCCATTGCACTAACAAAAAGAAGGTGTCTAGCTATAGGATTCATGGGAACTAACCTCGAAGAAATGTTTGTGCCGGTTGAGTCGAATGAATTGCAGACCGGAAACCCAGGGCAATGAAGGAAGAAGATCTATGATCAAAAGTTCTAGGTTTCTAAGGAAAAAAATAGTGAAGTGAGGGACTGGAGAGTTCAAGACAAATGGAGAAATCTGGGTTAAAAAATCTAGGTTTCAGTGTTTATCAGAAAACAGGAAACATGAAATAAGAAAGGGGCGCAAAAACTAGATGAAGAAAAACTCGAAGAATGAAGAACTCTGGGAAACTCTAAGAAAATCTAGGTTTGAACTTTGAAGGTTAGAAGAAAAAGTGATTAAAATCACTTTTAACATGAGCTTAAATAGGCATGAGGTATCAGTTTCAAAAAATGAAACCCTAGCACGAATCACAAAAAGGCAAGAAAACTAAAAGGCATGGCTAGTGACGCACGGGACAGCGTAGAGGTCATGTCCCATAAATGCTTCCTGACATACCTACCCACGAAGAGACATGTGGTGAGACGATAAGACTTTGAGCCGTTAAGAGAAGTCTCCAAAAGTCGCTATCAAGGGATTTTGATTAAAGGACAAATTGAATGTGTGCGGATGCCATTAAGACACGTCATTAATTTCTTGAGAATTAATAATGAGCCATAATTATCGCATTTATGAGGCATTTATGAGGAAAACGACAACCCAAACAGAGCCTTTTACTAAGCACGAAACCGAAACAAGTCATATGCTACATGGTCGGGTAAAAGCCGAGTAAGTTCTTTAAATACCTTTCGCCGAGTAGGAATCAATCGAGACCAAAAAGCCCATGCAAAATAGACGAGTAAAAACAAGTTCGCTCGACTCAGATATTTAAGGGGGTATTGTTGTACATAATATTTTCCAAGAAGACATGTCACCAGACAGCATGGTCCAATTTCACCACGTAAGCAAAAGATCAAGGGATCAGTCAAAGGACATATCAGCATTCCACATGGATAGGCTGCCGGGCACTAGCACAGCCTTGATAGAGGAACAAACAAGATCAGCAATGCCGAGTAAGGCCGAGTAAAGCCGAGTAAAAGACCATGATCATCAATGCTGAGTAAAGCCGAGTAAAAGGCCATGTTTGTTTGGCTCTACTCGGCACGAATAGAGCAGATCCCAAATGGGGGTTTTTTCCACCGCGCACAAGATAAACAGCTGTAATAAGCAATCACAAGTCAACTACTGTACAACCACCAGGAGTTTAGCAAGGAAACAAACATATCTTCTCTCCGATACATTAGAGTCCTAAACAGATTCGGAATCAATAGCATTAAACGCATGATAACACCAAATAGGAAAAGAATCCTAAAACCAACTATGTAATCCTCTACTTGTACGCCATGATTCCAAACCCTAGCAGGATCATGTATAAATACACCTGCAAAACACGGCACAAAGAGGTAGAGAAATCTTAGCAAGAAAGAGAGAGACCAGAGTGGGTATTACTTTACAGAATAGTGGATTTGACTCAGTTGCTAAGGCAACAACCTGTGGACATTTCTCCGATCATCGGAGTTTTACCACGTGTCTTGTTCTCTTTATCACTTGTTTTCATTAAGCTTTTTATTACACTTATATTTGCAGGTTTTACTAACCTAAATCGTTGACCGGTTGACCGTTGAGAAATCACTGTCAACAATTATTATTTGGGTTTCTAGAAATGACAGTACGCAGATATCGATTTCCAGTATCAGTTCTAGTTTTGAGTTGCTTCTTGACACAAACATTTGCTGCGCTGCCTCAATATGAAGGTAAGTTCAATTCAAGTTTCATATTTTTCATTATATTTTTATGATTTGCACGTTAAAATAGTTGTTTGATGTTGGATATGTTGTTGCAGTTGATGTTTTGAACAAAATTGCTAAGACAATGGGAGCTACCAACTGGACTTTTGGTTCTGATGCTTGTGAAGGCACATATGATGTCAAACAAGTTGTACAGACGGACCCTATTAGGATTATTACTTGTGACTGCGAAATTGAGAACAACACTTGCCATGTTACAGTCATGTAGGTTGATTTGATTTCTTTGATTTTGGATTAATATTTTCAAAAAAAATTATCTACTGTTATTATTTGCCATGAAACTGATTCTGTGTCAGTTTACGTTTTTAGAAAGTTCATGCTTTACGGTCTTCCAGGAACACTTCCACCTGAACTTGTTCGTCTTCCTTTCATCTCTGAAATGTGAGATAATGCACTTAATTTTGTTTCTATGTCTTGAAATCATATATGTTCATTTTCTTGTCCTTTTGTTGGATTTGATTTGAAGCTAATGATGTTATTTTTGTTTTCTTACAAAATAGTTGTAAATACATAACATGAGAATAATAATAAGAAGAAAAAAGTGACATTCTAAACAACCAATTCGAAAAGGTGAAACATTCTTAACAAACATCAACATTGTTGTGGAATGTAGTGATTTTGCCTACAACTATTTAAAGGGTTCGATACCACTAGAATGGGCTTCAACGCAACTGAAGTACATGTAAGCTATTTCTACATCTTTCTGATCAATTCAAGAAACTATAACTGCATTTTCCTCATTGAACTAATAAACCATTGATAATTTGTTCTTGCAGCTCTGTTTTCGCTAACCGATTATCAGGAAATATTCCAAGCCATTTGGGGAAAATTACCGGTCTCACATACTTGTAAGTTTTGAACTTAGTTTGCCAATTTGTTCAGGGACCAATATGATAATTACTGTCCATATCAGTTGCTTGACTTTTATAATTACTGACTATAATTTATCTATCCTAACTTTATGGATTTGCAATGTTCGATTTTCTTGCCAGCAAGTGAACAGCAATATTGTTGTTTTTTTCACATAGATGAATTCCTTCTCTAAGTGTATTTGCAATATCAGTTTCCTTTCCCTCATGCTTTGTGTTTCGAGATGGACTATAGAAGAACTCTAAGCAGTGATGTTTCCTTCCATCAAATGCACACAGAATATACTCGTAATGCTTGGATCAGTGCTTTATAATATTTTCCTTATTTGTATACACTACACACATATTTAAATAAAAGTCTGTTGGAATATTTGGATCAATGTCTACTACTAGAAGTCTCAGTGAATCTATTTTTAACAGGGACCTTGATCAAAACCAATTTTCAGGAATGATCCCTCCAGAGCTGGGGAAGTTAGTTAACTTAAAAACTTTGTAAGGCATTTGCAGAATCGATTATGCTTAGTTTATGCTTATGGTCAACCTACTTGGTGGAGGATCGATTGACTTTTCAATTGCAGGAGACTATCATCCAATAGGTTCAGTGGAATTTTGCCATTGGAACTAGCTGAGCTGAAAAATTTAACAAACTTGTAAGCTTTTCATATAGCTGTGGTAAAATTATGTGCAAAATCTGGCAGGAGCGTAAGCTGTAACCATTGCTATTGCACAATGCAGTAGGATTAACGATAACAACTTCACTAGGAGTATACCAGAATATATATCAAGCTGGAGCAGACTAAGTAAATTGTGACACAAGTTCTTATTAGAGTGCTTAAATACTATTGTTGGGCGTTTTCCTATTGACTTAAAGACGTAATTGGCTTAAGATTTTATGTCCTATGTTCGAATCCCTCACGTGCTTAAATGCTGACGGATACTAACCGTGTTCTTAACTATTAAATTATACTTGTTGGGATTGAATATACCGTAACATACTGTTTTGGAATTGTATAAACAAATATTTAGAAAATGGGTAGTTAATAAGATAGACAATTGAAAGTAACACTATAAAACCAGATTCATCAATATTGCTGGTTACAGTCTGATGAACTAAAATCAAATAAAACAAAAGCAGAAACAAAGAGAGAATGTGGCATACCTTCAGATTGAGGAAGCTTAGCAGCAACAAAAAACTGTGTCTCAAAGCAACCCAAAGACAAAACTGATAAAACAAGTAGAGATGAAGAACATCTTCAAATATCCAGAAACAAATATGCCGCTTTTCGATCTAGTTTGAAGCTCCCACTAATAATTAACATTAATTAGACAAAACTAAACCAACTTTTTTCTCTGAAGAGAGTGAAAGCAGGAAATTGAAGCAGAGTGGGGTTCCAGTGAAGTGAATCAACTTAATAGATTGTCGTATTTGGATTGGCAATGTATTTGACATTTGCTATGCGTTGTACGGTTGTCAAGTACCAAAAGTTGTCCCGCCGTGTCCTCTGTATGTCCTAGCTGTGTCCCAGCCGTATCCTTCACGTGTCCTTCGCATGTCCCCTTTGTTGACTTTAAAAAAAATCAACGGACACGTATACAGTCTTGTCCAACGAGTGTCGAATACGGATATGTGTCCGACACGGGCTATGTGCCTATGGAGGAGTGTCCGTGCTACATAGCCTGTAAGGCTGTAATATGTATCATCTACCACTTTAATGCATGAAGTGGGTCTTCAATTGGAAATCAGATAACTTTTGTGGAGAAAATCTTCAATGTTCTCTATCGTAAATCCCTTAAGCAACGATATAATATTACATTGGTTTATATATATATATATATATATATATAGAGTGAAAATGGAAACTAGTCAAAAATTAAGGAGGTTTATTGTTTTTAGCCGGAATTAGTATTTTGATTGTTTTTATCAAACAATCCACTTTTCGGACTTAAATGCCCTTTTTTTTTCAAAACCTCATTTCTCTCTTTTTCTACGGAATCTTTCTCTCTCTCCTTTTCTCTCACGTGTTCTTCTTCTTCTTCTTTCTCTCCTCTCTTCTCTCCCGCCTTCTCTCCTTCTTCTTCTTCTTCTCCTTCTCTCCTCTATTCTCTCTCTTTCTCGGTTTTTTCCAGATTTTTAAAAAAAATTCAGATTTTTTTTAAAACAAAATTTTCAAGTTTGGGTTTTCCGATCGACGGTCGTCGGATCTAGGTTTGAGGGTGGTTATTGTGTTTATGATTGGTGAAAACGACTAAACACACCAGGCTAAAAGGATTTAAACACACCAGGGAAAATGAATTAAACACACTAGGCAAAAATGACTAAACACACTAGGTAAAAACGACTAAACACACCAGGTGTGTTTAATTGGGTTGCCTGATGTGTTTAATTCGTTATGTCTAGCGTGTTTAATTCGTTTTGTCCTGGTGTATTTAATTGTTTTTGCCCTGATGTGTTTAATGAGTTTTGTCTGGTGTGTTTAATTGGTGGTCTGGTGTGTTTAATTCGTTTTACCCTGGTGTGTTTAATTGTTTTTGCCCTAGTGTGTTTAATAAGTTTTGCCTGGTGTGTTTAGTCCTTTTTGCCTGGTGTGTTTAATTCCTTTTTGCCTAGTGTGTTTAATCATTTTTGTCTGGTGTGTTTAATTCTTTTTTGCCTTTTGTGTTTAGTCATTTTTACCTGGTGTGTTTAGTCGTTTTTGCCTGGTGTGTTTAATTCCTTTTTGGCTGGTGTGTTTAAGTACTTTTTGGTTGGTGTGTTTAATCGGTGGTCTGATGTGTTTAATTGAATAAAATTTGGAAAAAAAAAAATTCAAACATGATTTGAAATTTTCAACTTCAACAAGAAAATCTGGAAAAAAAAAAAAAAAAAAAAAAAAACTCCCACCATTCATAAAAACAACCACCACACTTTAAAAAAAAAAAATCCGGAATTTTTAAACAAAACAAGATCTGGAATTTTTTTTAACAAATCTAGAAAAAATTTTAAACATTCAAATCCAAACATTCACAACCACAACCACCCTTAAAATTAAATACATTCACAACCACAATCACAACCAACCACTACATTCACAACTGGATTTTTTTTATAAATAATTTGGAATTTTTTTTTAACAAACATAATCTGAATTTTTTTTTATAAAAATCTTAAAATAATTTTAAACAAAAACAAAATCTGAAAAAAAATTTCAAAATAAAAAAAAATCTGAAATTTTTTTAAAAAATTGGAAAATACGTGAAAGATAAAGAGAAGAGAGGAGAGAAAGAGAAGAAGAAGAAGGAGAGAAGGTCGGACGACCGACGATCGGAAAACCACCAAATCTGAAAATTTTTGTTTTTAAAAAATCTGGAAAAAAAAAAAGAGAAAGAGAAAAAGAAGAAGAAGAAGAAGAAGAAGAAGAAGAGAAAGTGAGAAGACGGAGGAGAGAAGAGGAGAGAAAGAGAGAAGGAGAGAAAGAAGAAGAAAAAGGCGTGAGATGAGAGAGAGGAAAAAAAATATTCTGCAAAAATGAGAGAGAAAGGAGAGAGAAGAGGTATTTAAAAAAAATGAGGGGCAATTATGTCTCAACAGTGGATTTTTTTGACAAAAACAACCAGTTTACTAATTCCGACTAAAAACAATAAAGACCCTTAATTTTTGGTTAAAAAAGGGTATTTCCTCATATAATATATATATATATATATGAAAATTTTCTCCTCAGTGCACACTGATAAATATATATATCAGTGTTTTGCATGTGGACCATTGGATTTGATTGCTTTGACTCAGTCTACGTGCACTTGTCAGTGCTTATCCATAATCTATAGTCCACATGCAATGCACTAATGTATTTTATATCAATGCGCACTGACGAGAAAATGACTATATATATAGGGAGGTTCTCCCATCAGGTCATCTTGAAATTATAATTTCAGGACGACCAACCACAGCCACATGTTTTGGGAAGTTTAAATGTTTGTTAAAAAAATCAGTATTTTATTAAAACATGTGGTTGTGGTTGGTCGTCCTGAAATTATAATTTCAAATGGGAAAACCTCCATATATATATATTGGCTCTTTAGTAAGGACGTCTTGAAATTATAATTTAAAGATGTCCTGAAATTATAATTTAAAGATGTCCTGAAATTATAATTTAAAGACATCCAACCACAACCATACATTCATATTGAGTGTGGGTATTTATTAATGTGGGGGTTGTGTGCCCACTGTAAATGCGTGGTTGTGGTTGGACGTCCTGAAATTTTAAAGTCAGGACGGTCCTGATTAGAGAAGTATTATATATATATATATATATATATATATATATATATATATATATAAATTTTCAAATGAGGACGTCCTGATATAACTTCATGAGGATATTGAATGTGAACCACTAGTTTTACATGCTTTGACTCAAGTGTGTATGCACTTGTTAAAACTAGTGGCTAACATTCAATATCTTCATGAAGTTATATCAGGATGTCCACATGAGAACGGGATAGATATATAGAAATTTTCAAATGCATATATACTTGAGTCAAAACATGTAAAACTAGTGGTTCACATTCAATATTCTCATGAAATTATATCATGACGTCCTCATTTTAAAAAATTCAATATCCTCATGAAAAATCAGGACGCCCGCATGAGAACGGGACTATATATATATATATGGGGTGGCGGTGGGCTGAAAACATTGTTAAATCGCATGAATGCCAAAATCATACATCAATTTAAAAACCAATGGTATAATTTAAATTTGTTCATTTTTGTCCCCTTCAAAAAAATAATAATCATTTTTACGAGTCAAAAAAACATTTGAAAGACGTTTCCAACTTTCGAAGTGCAACTCTTTCTCTTAAAAAAAATAAAAAAATAAAAAAAACTTTCCAAGTGCAACTTTTAGAAAACTTGATTGCATCTAGAGTTGCACATTTTCCCTCGGATCCCTGTTTCCCCACTTCCCCATCCCCTTTTGGCCCATTTCCCCCCAAATATTATAAAAATAATTATATATATATATATATATATATATATATATATATATATATATATATATATATAGTCGTTCTATTATCAGTTCTAACTGATAATAAATATATCATGACAAAGAATGTGGACCACAGATTATGGAGAAGTTTTGACAAGTGCATGCACTTTGAGTCAAAGTATGTAAATCTAGTGGTCTATATTCTTCGTCCTGATATATTTATTGTCAGTTCGAACTGATAATAAAAAATCTGTATATATATATATACAAACCAAAACCTTATTCTTATCACTCCCAATCACTGTTTTTCCCTGTGTCTCCTACCCATTCACCCCCATCCAAACCTGATGATTTTTCCAGACACTTTAGATCCACTGGTGAATTGTTCCGAAAGTATCCCATACTCTCTTCTCCTCCAGCGAGGCCTAAGAAAAGGTCCCCTTCGAAGCAGAAAGACAAGCAAGCTGCTTCCAGCTCATACGACCCAGCTCTATTTGCCTCTAAGACATTTTCCTTTTCATTCAGGTCTGATTCCGTATCCTTTTCTGAAGACGTCTCCTCTCAGTCGTCACAGACTTCCTGTCATTCATCCTGGCTGGATACTGCCGCCTCTTCTCCTCATGATCATGCAGATCTTACTCAAGTTTTTATGGCATCTCGCACAGACCTTCAACCCTCTGCCAGAACCTATGAGTCTCCTGATGAGACTGCCTCCACTACTCCAGCTCCCTTTGTCGAAGAACCTCCAAAACATGTTCCTGGTTGTCCTACTGCTAAACCAACTAATGGCCCTTGGTTTACCCTTGATGACACTTCTCCTGGTTCCTGGAGAAAACGGGTTTCTGAGAAGAGCGCATGGCTTGACCTCAAACTGGCAAAGTCTGAACAGAACCTTGAAACAATTCTGCGTGAGTTCGTCTCTCATTTTACTGGTTCTTTCAGAGACTGGTACCAGGCTCTTGGTGAATATAGACAACTCCAATTTGTTCGGGTTCCCTTAGCCTCACAGGCCATGGGATATATTTTCAGAGAATTCCTTGGTGATCCTGATCATATCCATAAACAAGCTAGACAAGAATTCTTTGACATGCGTTGCTGCTCTCTCAAAAGAAAAGACATCATGTTCCATTACAAGCGGATGTCTCAACGATATCATACCCTTGGTGGAATTAATGATCATAGTCTTAAACAAGTCTATGTCAATTCCTTTCCAGATGACCTCCAAGATGAGATACAACAGAAAATAGACACCTCGGGACGATCTCTCAATGACACATCCTTAGGTGAACTCCACATGTATGCTCTCAGCTCTCTGGATAAACTCTGTGCCACTCAAAGATTCTTCTCCAAGATGCTCACAGAAGGTAAAAAACTGCAGTCCCAATGCTGTCAACCTTCTCTTTAGATCAAGTGCAAATCCTTAGCTTCTTGCACCTGCAGAACGAAGAAGAAGAATCATTTCAAACACTTCAAAAACAAGAAAGGTAGCTCTAAAAGATTCAAGTTCTTCAGAAAAAAGGCACAGCGAGGTTGGAATAAATCCCAACGATGCTACATTTACGGCAAACCCGGACATTATGCAAAGAAATGTCCCAACAAAAAAGTAAAGTCCGCCAGATTAGTTCAGCAGCTAAAAGACATTGCTGATGAAGTTTCGTCCGATGCAGACATTGAGTCAATCTTCTCTGAACAGGATCATGCAGATCCCTCCACAACCTTTGTTCTTCAAGAAGATCTTTCTGACTCAGAATATTCTGGCTCCTCTGACTACAGTTCTATCTCAGAATCCTATCAGGCTACTCAGTTCGTTTCTCATTCCGGTCCCCAAGCTCCGGTTCGGATTCTACCTGACAAGTACTCCAAACCTGTTGATGTCATCGCTTATTTTGACACAAGTTCTCACACCACAATGATGAATCCAAAGGTCCTTCCTCCAGAATTTTGGAAATCCCAAGTTTGGCATTTCTGAGCCGCTGATGGAAAAGTTTTTTCCACTAATCTGATTTCCAAGAAAAAGATTGGTATCTAGTTTTTCCCATCCTTTACTCTTTGGGTCCAAGTCATCGGCACTCCTCTTCCGGATAAAGACATCCTCATCGGCTGGGATATTTTCTGCCAAAGTAAATCTCTCCGGATTCTCCCTACTGGCATTCGATACAAAAGGCATTTCAAAGCTTTTTCTGACATTCCGAAGATTTTCCCGCTCTCAGAAATCCAAGCCCATTTTGAACACATTCAACATAAATTGCTCTTGCTTTGTGCTGACAATCATGCCACTTTCTCTCACCCTTCTCCTCTGTGGAAGAATCTAGATTTCTTTATCAAGTTTCCCTTTAAGCTTAATGAAGATACTAATCCTACCAAGGCTACCCACTCAGGCATGTCTCTCTTAGATCTCAAGCTGGCTAATGAAGAGTGCAATGAACTCCTTCGTCAAGCTCTGCTAGAACATACCTCTTCCCCCTGGGCGTGTCAAGCTTTTTACATTGAAAAACACTCAGAATTGCTCAGAGGAAAAAAGAGATTAGTCGTGGATTACAAGCCTCTCAACCTTTTTCTCAGAGATGACAAGTTTCCTGTTCCCATGCCAAATGTCTTATTCTTTCAGCTTCCAGGAGCCACGATCTTCTCCAAATTTGATCTCAAAGGTGCCTTCTGGCAAATTAGTATTCATCCAGATGAAAGATATAAGACAGCATTCTGTCTTCCTAATGCACAATACCAATGGACTGTTCTTCCTTTTGGTTTAAAAACTCTAGAGAGGCACCCAGGGGTACCTGCCACCCGAATGGTGGAAGGTACCCCATGGGTGCCTCTCTAGAGAATGGTGGCAGGTACCCCTGGGTGCCTCTCTAAAGTTTTTAGAGTTTTCCCTACAATGACGGCCTAACTACGGCCTAAACAGGGTACTAACATTTCAACCATCTAGAGACAGACAGGGACCTTAAGCCGGAAACATCTCATTTTCTGATGTGCAGGATCCTCAACTAGAGGCAAGCACAGAGCATACTGAGATAATTACAGACTGTTACTTATATGAGAGACAGGCATTCGAAGGAAAAAGAGAGAATATTTAGCAAGACATTAAAACACAAGAGGAATATTTTTATTTTTCAGATTCTGAATTTTACAAGAGACGAGCTCTCCTTATATAGAGGGAGAGATAGGAAACATCCAAACTGAGTACATAGTAAAGCCAACAAACGTGGCGGATGATAAATAAAAGTAAACTAAAGCAAACTAGGGGCCATCAGCCAAATGTAACCAAATACAAACAGACAAGGCCTAATAAAGACAAATGGGCCTAATATAACCAAACAGTGCCTAATAAAACAAAACATAATAATGAAAGTAAATTATTACTCAAGATAAGATCACGAGCTTGGAATTCGGGCTGAGCTAAGAATACGGATTGGATAGATTACAGGTGGCATGATTTTCATCATCCGAGGCTTGGGCTCCACAGATGAAGCAGGGCTAGGCAAAATCAAAGGGGTCTTAAGAGTCAATCATGTACGAATCCTGGAAAGGGTTCCAGCTTTGAGTGGGGTCTCTAGGTATATCAGGGAGGATGAAAACTTCGTCGGTGGGGACGTAATTAACATCACAGAGGAAATTGAGCAGTGAGACTTGGAGAATTTTTGGGTACAGCTTTTGATAATCATAAGTGGTGTGCCATTCATAACTGGTGTTGGCAGTCCATAGGAGTCGTTTGTGGGGATTGTACCTGTAGGGCCTATGGAGGATCCATATACAGCATACAGAGGCAGCTGACTCATAATCAAGCTTCCAAAGGTTATATTTTCCCATGAGCTTAGTGAGTTCGTTTTTCCAGTTTGTCAAGGGAGTGAACCATTGGAGGAAAACCCATAATAGAGAGTTTTGTTGAGAGGGATCATGGAGATGACTGTACAAAGCCTGAAGTGGGAAGACGATGGCATGGTGATGTAGAACTGATAAACACCAGAGGAACCAAAGGAGTTGAGGAGAAAAGTAGTAGAAGGGTGGCATTATGAATGGGTTAAGAAATGGTCTGGATAGATTGTTGACAGTGTGACGACAGTCTTGACTATTGATGTAGGCTAAGTAGACCGGGAGTTGAGCCTTGGCAAAGGACTGGATCTGATCTAGAGAAGGTTGATGATCCGGTGGCAACGTGGCTAAGAGTTCTGGTGGGAATGAGTAATCATGTATGGCTGGTGAGGATGATGAGGGACCAGTAAGGGAAGTCATGAAGATAAGAGGATAGTGACCTGTGGGTGTAATGAGATGGGTGAGTGGAGGCCTGGAGAGCATATCAGCAATTATATTATGATGGCCTTTCACGTGGTGTACAGTGAAGTCATATCGAGCAAACCAATCTTTGAGTCTCAAAAGGAGAGGATTGGGAGGAATTTTATTGCGAAAATCGAGTATCTTTGGGAAGGATGAGTTGTCCATTTCAACAATAAAGTTTCTTGTCCTGAGGTGAAAATCCAACTTTTGGATTCCATATTTGACAGCAAGAATCTCTTTATAGACAGTGTGATAATGTTGTTGGGCATCTTTGAATTTGCCACTGGCATGACCACAGTATCTCATTTGACCGTCTCGGTCTTGAATGAGAACGGCACCCTAGAAAATATCACTGGTATCAGTCTGAAGGATAAGCTGGCCCGAAGAAGGGATGGTGAGGGCAGAAGGAGATTGAGAGATTTCTTTTAACTTGATGACGGCCTCAGTGTGGGTGGAAGTCCAGGGAGGAGGACGCTTCTTCAGGAGTGTGGAGAGAACTGAGGTGTAATGACTGACATGAGGAATAAAGTCTCTGACATAGTTGACGATTCCGAGGAATTGTTGAACTTGTTTCACGCTGAGATCAGAATCAGGGAAGTCTAACAATCGGATAGCCAAGTGAGGACCAGGACGGTATTGTCCGTTAGAGATGTGCATTCCAAGAAACTCAATCTTGGATTTTCCAATTATGCTTTTCTTTTCGGAGAGCATGATACCGTAGTGATGAACAATGTCTTGGAACTGTTGAAGAAGAATATTGTGAGTGGTATCATCTGGAGAGAACAGGAGAATATCATCGATGTAGATGAGGGCTGAGTGTAAGCGGGGATGGAAAATTCTGGTAACGGCCTTTTGGAAAAGGGATGGAGCAGTTTTTAAACCAAAAGGAAGAACAGTTCATTGGTATTGTGCATTAGGAAGACAGAATGCTGTCTTATATCTTTCATCTGGATGAATACCAATTTGCTAGAAGGCACCTTTGAGATCAAATTTGAAGAAGATCGTGGCTCCTGGAAGCTGAGAGAATAAGACATTTGGCCTGGGAACATGAAACTTGTCATCTCTGAGAAAAAGGTTGAGAGGCTTGTAATCCACGACTAATCTCTTTTTCCCTCTGAGCAATTCTGAGTGTTTTTCAACGTAAAAAGCTTGACACGCCTAGGGGGAAGAGGTATGTTCTAGCAGACCTTGACGAAGGAGTTCATTGCACTCTTCATTAGCCAGCTTGAGATCTGAGGGAGACATGCCTGAGTGGGTAGCCTTGGTAGGATTAGTATCTTTATTAAGCTTAAAGGGAAGCTAGATAAAGAAATCTGGATTCTTCCACAGAGGAGAAGGGTGAGAGAAAGTGGCATGATTGTCAGCACAAAGCAAGAGTAATTTATGTTGAATGTGTTCAAAAGGGGCTTGGATTTCTGAGAGCGAGAAAATCTTCGGAATGTTAGAAAAAGCTTTGAAATACCTTTTGTATCGAATGCCAGTAGGGAGAATCCGGAGAGATTTACTTTGGCAGAAAACATCCCAGCCAATAAGGATGTCTTTATCCGAAAGAGGAGTGCCGATGACTTGGACCCAAAGAGTAAATGATGGGAAAAACTGGATACCAATCTTTTTCTTGGAAATCAGATTAGTGGAAAAAACTTTTCCATCAGCGGCTCAGAAATACGGAACTTGGGATTTCTAAAATTCTGGAGGAAGGACCTTTGGATTCATCATTGTGGTGTGAGAACCTGTGTCAAAATAAACGATGACATCAACAGGTTTGGAGTACTTGTCAGGTAGAATCCGAACCGGAGCTTGGGGACAGGAATGAGAAACGAGCTGAGTAGCCTGATAGGATTCTGGGATAGAACTGTAGTCAGAGGAGCCAGAATATTCTGAGTCAGAAAGATCTTCTTGAAGAACAAAGGTTGTGGAGGGATCTGCATGATCATGTTCAGAGAAGATTGACTCAATGTCTGCATCGAACGGAACTTCATCAGCAATGTCTTTTAGCTGCTGAACTAATCTGGCAGACTTTGCTTTTTTGTTGGGACATTTCTTTGCATAATGTCTGGGTTTGCCGCAAATGTAGCATCGTTGGGATTTATTCCAACCTCGCTGTGCCTTTTTTCTGAAGAACTTGAATCTTTTAGAGCTACCTTTCTTGTTTTTGAAGTGTTTGAAATGATTCTTCTTCTTCGTTCTGCAGGTGCAAGAAGCTAAGGATTTGCACTTGATCTGAAGAGAAGGTTGACAGCATTGGGACTGTAGTTTTTTACCTTCTGTGAGCATCTTGGAGAAGAATCTTTGAGTGGCACAGAGTTTATCCAGAGAGCTGAGAGCATACATGTGGAGTTCACCTAAGGATGTGTCATTGAGAGATCATCCCGAGGTGTCTATTTTCCGTTGTATCTCATCTTGGAGGTCATCTAGAAGAGAATTGACATAGACTTGTTTAAGACTATGATCATTAATTCCACCAAGGGTATGATATCGTTGAGACATCCGCTTGTAATGGAACATGATGTCTTTTCTTTTGAGAGAGCAGCAACGCATGTCAAAGAATTCTTGTCTAGCTTGTTTATGGATATGATCAGGATCACCAAGGAATTCTCTGAAAATATATCCCATGGCCTGTGAGGCTAAGGGAACCCGAACAAATTGGAGTTGTCTATATTCACTAAGAGCCTGGTACCAGTCTCTGAGAGAACCAGTAAAATGAGAGACTAACTCACGCAGAATTGTTTCAAGGTTCTGTTCAGACTTTGCCAGTTGGAGGTCAAGCCATGCGCTCATCTCAGAAACTCGTTTTCTCCAGGAACCAGGAGAAGTGTCATCAAGGGTAAACCAATGGTCATTAGTTGGTTTAGCAGTAGGACGACCAGGAACATGTTCTGGAGGTTCTTCGACAAAGGGAGCTGGAGTAGTGGAGGCAGTCTCATCAGGAGACTCATAGGTTCTGGAAGAGGGTTGAGGGTATGTGCGAGATGCCATAAAAACTTGAGTAAGATCTGCATGATCATGAGGAGAAGAGGCGGCATTATCCAGCCAGGATGAATGATAGAAAGTGTGTGACGACTGAGATGAGACGTTTTCAGAAAAGGATGCAGAATCAGACCTGAATGAAGAGGAAAATGTCTTAGAGGCAAATAGAGCTGGGTCGTATGAGCTGGAAGCAGCTTGCTTGTCTTTCTGCTTCGAAGGGGACCTTTTCTTAGGCCTCGCTGGAGGAGGAGAAGAGAGTATGGGATACTTTCGAAACAATTTACCAGTGGATCTAAAGTGTTTGGAAAAATCATCAGGTTTGGATGGGGGTGAATGGGTAGGAGACACAAGGAAAAACAGTGATTGGGAGTGATGAGAATAAGGTTTTGGTTTGTAAGAATGATCTCTGGTTAGCTGCTCAAGTTATTCTTTAAGTTGCTGGATTTCTCTTTCTTTTGTGTCAAAATCTAGGCCAGAATATCCATGAGAAATATATTTGTGAAGATCAGAATGAAGTTTTGCAATTCTTGATTAAAGGTCAGAAGCCAAGTCTCTGAAGGTGGCATCAAGACTCTGGAGATGATGATCATGTTGAGAAACATGTCGTGTAACACGATCAATCTTCTGATCAACAGAGTTAAGAACTCTGTTTTGAGCCCTGGCATTATGGGATTGCCAGTTGAAGACTTGTTCAGCCTGAGAGGGCTGCTTGAAAGAACCATCAGATTGGACTTCGGTAGATTGGACAAAAGGTTTTGAGAAACGAGTTTTTTCTTGATTTGAAGAAGGTTCAAGTGGAGGGAAGTCACAATCATAATCTGAGGTCATGTAGCAAAGGACTGGTGTGGGTATTTTAGGGACTGCAAGAGAAGATTGTGGAGTTAGGAGACCTTCAGATCGGAGGATTTGTAAAGCTCTGTCATAAATGGGTAAAGGTTTATTTTTGATAGGATGGAGACCTATCCAAGGACTGTCAGGGTGATCCGGTTTGCGAGGTGTGTTCCAGGGTTTACAGGAGGTAGGAGAAGTGTCTTTGAGACATTTTCGACATATGCAGTCTGCATCACGCATATGGGGATCAACATCCCAGATGAAGTGACCACGGATCTTATCAGTGTAGATCGGAGATCCGTCAGCTTCAAAACTGTGGATAGGAATATCATCTTCAGTTGTGACAGGGCGGATTATAAGGGCTTGAAAAATCGGAGGAGTCTCCGAACTGGAAGAAGCCTTAGAACCGGTGAGAGGTGCATAGATAGTTTTGATAGAGCCATCTGGCTGAGGAACATATGTTGTATCTGTAGCAACGATAAGAGCTTCATCTTGGAAAACCTTCTCATAATTTATGAGCCATTCAAGAGGCATGATCTCTGCAAAGTTTCATTCTGATCTTCACAGATATATTTCTCATGGATATTCTGGCCCAGATTTTGACACAAAAGATAGAGAAATCCAGCAACTTAAAGAACAACTTGAGCAGCTGACCAGAGATCATTCTTACAAACCAAAAGGAAGAACAGTCCATTGGTATTGTGCATTAGGAAGACAGAATGCTGTCTTATATCTTTCATCTGGATGAATACCAATTTGCCAGAAGGCACCTTTGAGATCAAATTTGGAGAAGTTCGTGGCTCCTGGAAGCTGAGAGAATAAGACA
Organism: Acer yangbiense; assembly: GCA_008009225.1. Taxonomy (NCBI): domain Eukaryota; kingdom Viridiplantae; phylum Streptophyta; class Magnoliopsida; order Sapindales; family Sapindaceae; genus Acer; species Acer yangbiense. The sequence goes on from CM017773.1 coordinate 11,898,322, forward strand.
TTTGGCCTGGGAACAGGAAACTTGTCATCTCTGAGAAAAAGGTTGAGAGGCTTGTAATCCACGACTAATCTCTTTTTTCCTATGAGCAATTCTGAGCATTTTTCAACGTAAAAAGCTTGACACGCCCAGGGGGAAGAGGTATGTTCTAGCAGACCTTGACGAAGGAGTTCATTGCACTCTTTATTAGCCAGCTTGAGATCTGAGGGGGACATGCCTGAGTGGGTAGCCTTAGTAGGATTAGTATCTTCATTAAGCTTAAAGGGAAGCTTGATAAAGAAATCTGGATTCTTCCACAGAGGAGAAGGGTGAGAGAAAGAGGCATGATCTCTATGAGCTTTTCTCTGGGTAGTTGTTTTGGAATTTGAAGGATGGTAGGGACTTCATCTTCTCTTTCTGCTTTGATGAAGATCGTATCACCATTATGACCAGGAAGTGGGAGATCAAGAGCATGATCTTGGAGTCTGTAAGCAAGTTGGTGATGAACAGTAGCCATGTAGGAATTAGCTTGCATGGACGCACCGAGGATCTGAACTTGGATTTTGAGACATTTGTGGAGGTTCTGATTCCTTAAAGGAATGTTGAAGTTGGGATAATATGTGAGGGATATGCTTCCAGCATGAAGAGTAGATAGGCAAGTGCCAATCACAGCATGTTCATACTGAGTGTAAATAGTGTTGAGTAAGGCCAGTCTGGCAGTGACAGGCAAGCCTTTTCGGCCGTGGAGAGAGAGGATGATTCGGACAGCACCTATGTGGAGATGGGAGTATCCTTCTTTGATCCATTGATCTATCATGTTTTGATCAATGGTGAGAGTGACATACTGTTCACTGGGAGAGGATGGAATCAAGCATTTATCTAAGCCTGTGGACTGGACATATTCTTTGATAGGAAGTGGTCTGGTATGGACAAGACGAGTTAACCTAGTGGCGAGAGATTTGTTTCTCTTGAAGATGTTGTATGGGTTAAGCAGAGGGAAAGTTGTTTCATTTATCTGGGCTGAAGCAGGAATATGGGTGTATTTTACTAAATCTTGGATTCTGTTGGAATGGGTTCTTTGGATAATAGGAGGAGGCCAGGACATGGAAGAAGATAATCTATTAGGGACTAGAGAAGCAATAGAGGGATTAGTGGTAGTGTTTGCCATTTCTGAGAAATTTCTTCCTTCTAAACCAGTCTAAATACTCATAACAGTCTAACTCTTTCCCTGGACTCCAGGTAGTCGAGACAAGGCTCTGACATAGTTGACGATTCCGAGGAATTGTTGAACTTGTTTCACGCTGAGATCAGAATCAGGGAAGTCTAACAATTGGACGGCCAAGTGAGGACCAGGACGGTATTGTCCGTTAGAGATGTGCATTCCAAGAAACTCAATCTTGGATTTTCCAATTATGCTTTTCTTTTCGGAGAGCATGATACCATAGTGATGAACAATGTCATGGAACTGTTGAAAAAGAATATTGTGAGTGGTATCATCTGGAAAGAACAGGAGAATGTCATCAATGTAGATGAGGGCTGAGTGTAAGAGATGATGGAAAATTCTGGTAACGACCTTTTGGAAAAGGGATGGAGCAGTTTTTAAACCAAAAGGAAGAACAGTCCATAAGTTTGTGTTGCTTTATATGTGAAGTTGCCTTGGTTTCAAACTTTGAATTATTAAAATATTTTATTTTGTAATGTATTTTCTTTTGCATTTGTAATGGAATGTTTTTTTTAGTTTAATTTGTAATTTTCAATCAAATAAGGAAATGGGAAAATTGGGGAATGGGGTGAAAGGGGGAAAACAGAGAAAATAGGGAAATGGGGATGGTGATGGGGGGACCTCCCCCCAAAACTCCCCCATCCCCATTTTCCCCGATGTGCAACCCTAATTGCATTCGTAGAATAATTCTTTTAAATATAAACACCAAACGGATTTAAATTGGTAAACAAAGTTTAATAACACATGCTTTGAAAAGAACTGAAAATCTATGTCACTATTAATTTGTTGACCGATTGGAGCTGATGTGAAAAGACCCATATAAGGTTTTCTCGATAAGGAGTTGGGAAGGTGCAGGGAAATGATAGAGGGACAAAGAAAATAAAGGTGAAAAAGATAGGACTGCTGCACAATTCATATAATTGAAGCAATTAGTCAAATTATGGCTTGCATGTAATTGAATAATTATTACTTATATCCGGTACTGCTACTCAATTGAACCAATTAGTCAATGGCTTTTACTTTTCTGGTCTTCAATCGTAATTGAATAATAATAATTGGTAGTGGTTGCCATGCATGCACATATATGATTATAATTCATTGAACTGACCTTTGTCCACGTCATATCATTCCATAAATCACAAATGATTTCATTAATATTCATTTAAAAACTCCACAAGATAAAATTTATTTTTAGTTCATTAATTATGAAAATACCCCTGCGGCATCTTTTCTATTTTCTTTCTTCTTTTTACGAAAAAAAAAAACGTTGAAACATCATATAAAATCGTAACACATCTTAGCCGTTTTAAAGTAGAAAATTACTGAAACACCCTCTATAACCTTGTTAATACTTAATATTAACCAACCATGCAAGTGTAACCAATCAGTACAGATAATTGAAAGCTGAAGCAATGTTTATGGTGCACATCAACCAGATGAGCTTAATTCTTCTGCTCTCTTTTTTGTGTTTCAGGCAGGTGATATCTGTTCAACCTCAGCTGGACCCAAACGAAGGTAATTATAATTTATAATTAGCTTTTCATCATCACCACTTACATGAATATTTGATTTACTGATTTCTAATTTTTCTTAAACAACTTTTGTTTCTTTTTTTTTTATTCTTAATTAAACTGCAATTTTCTTCTCAATTTGTTCCTGATTAAGGTCCGTGTCAGAAGTTAATTTTTTGCAGTTGATTAAAATTTAGTTTAGATAATTTTATTTTACTAAAATAAGTTGTTTGAAATAAATTTATTTTAAGTGAAAATTAATATAATCTACTCCCAAAGTATGTCAAATACATAATATAACTATTTTAGTCTGATCCCATATTACATAAAACATGCCACTCATTTAGGGGTGGGCATGAAAACCGAAACCAAAAATACATGACTTTTGTTTGCTTCCAGCCAGTATCTGGAAAAGAAAACCGAAATTAAGGTTTAGTTTTGGTTTTGGTTTGACAAAAGTACAAAACCAAACCAAACCAAATTGAGTAAACATATATCTAATATGTATAATTGCTTTTTAACTATATATATATATATATATTTTGAAATATAAACCTAAACTTTTTTTTTTTCACATCATAAATGCTGATTATATCATTATGTTAAAAATATTCATGGCAGTGGTTTGATTAAATATAATGGGATTTGAATTTATCAAACAGCTATTGTAATTTCTTTTATTTAATGTTTTTTAAAATATTATTTTAAGTTATAATTATGAGCCTATGAATATAAGATTAGCTCAATAGTATGCCTCTCATACCTACACCATAAGATTACCGGTTCGAGTCGTATCTCCTTCTTGAAACTCAGAATTATTGTAATATTAAAAAAAAAATAAAAAAATTTATGAACCTATAGCTGGCAATTTTTATTTTAAAATATGTTTCATATAAGTCCAAAATATTGACCTAAAAATCCAAATAGCAGACCCATAAGACCCAAAAAGTACTTACCCAAAGGCCAAAAACCATATGAAATTGAAACAATTAAAGACCGTTAAAATAAAGAAAAATCAAATATTTAAGGGTTCAATTTGCTTCGGTCGAAAATCAAAATGACCCAAATCATGCTCATCCCTACAAGTCAGTACTAATTTAGCCACATCATATCCTATCATATTCAATGTAACTCAATATAATCTCATAAAATAACTCAATTCATTAGCTGTGTAATAGTTATAAAGTTTGTACAAAAGGGAGAAAATTGGACAAGAAGAGGTAGTGGTTTGCCTTTTATACCTACATTAGGAGGCTATGGGTTTGAGTCAGGCCCCTCCCTGAATCCCTAGTTATTGTATTATTTAAAAAAAAAAAAAAAAAAATCATATATAGACCCCTAAGACATGTAAAATTTGTTTGTAACAACATACGTAATTTCAATTATTAATAACCAACTTAAATGTGAAATACCCCAAATAGCCCTCAAGTAATTGTCTCCCCCTAACACACACACACTCTGTCTCTCTGCTGTGCAAACATGATTCGAAAGAGGAACAGGCGTCACTTCGCATAAATTCTCACTATTTGGGTGGCAAAATGTTTAATTCAAATTATAATAAGCAGCAGCTGCTGCTGATTTTCTCGCCAAACAGGGTGCGGTGAATGGTTTGGATCAGATGGCTTGGTCGTCTTGAGGGTTTTTTCTTTCTTTGCTGTGGTTGCTGTGTGCTGTCCCTCTGTGGTTCTGCTGTTTTGGTTCTTTGGGCTGTTGTTTTTGCGTTTTTGTGTGTGTTGTGCTCTGGCTTTCTGGCCTGCTCTGTTTGTTCTTCTTGGTTTCTAATAAAGCTTGCCTTTTCCAAAATAATAATAATAATAATAAGCAGCGATGCCAATGAATTGAATTTGATGTTGTGCTGTGCACTGTAGCTGATGTTCTCCGTAAAATAGCTACCACATTGAAAATCACGAATCCCACTAACGATCCTTGCATCTCACGGACGCTCTCTGTAAACGCTAGCATTTCCGCGGAGCAGAGTATCACTTGTGATTACAGAGATGGCTTCCTTCATGTCACAATCTTGTAAGCGCCTTCTTCTTCTTCTTCTTCTTCTTCACTCTCTCTTCGTTTCATCACTAAGGTTTCTGGTTCATATTTTGAAAAAAAGGTAGAGACCAAAATCATAATAACCCTTAAATTTAAAATGAAACGTACTGTATAGTCTTAAGTCCATAAAATTCAATTGCAGTTGAATTGATCTCGTTATTACTTTTTCCCTCCTTGAACTTCAGAAAGCTGAAATCTATGAGTCTTGAAGGCACGCTTCCACCAGAATTGGTCAACCTAACGTTTCTTGAAGAGATGTAAGAACATTTCTTCATTTCTGGTTTCTTGGGATGAGCTCTTCTTACAATTTACTCTCTTTATTGCATTGTGTTCATTAGGAGCTCTCTCTTAATACATACACACATAACTGATGTGTTTCCTAATACACATTATTAAGATAATAGGATAAAATTAAGGTTTAGACAATTATTAAAAAGGGTATGCTTGATATTATAATCCTGTATTTTCTCATTCCTTATTAGATTAGAAGATAGAATTTGCTGGCATGTTAGTTGTTACATGTATCCCTTGTGGGTAGGTTTTTTAGAACTAGAGAATATGCGGTAGTGTAACCTAACAGCTCAGACCCACATAGTAGTTATTGTCCATTTTGGGTTTCAGGCAAGCGTCCTTCACCCTCACGGATTTGGTTTGGATCATATGCTCCACGCAAGCATCCTTCACCCACCGAGTAGATATTATCCGCTTGCGTTAAGCCCATGATCCAAAGCAAATCCGTGGGGTGAAAGACGAGTGCATGCAGGATTCCCAAAGCAAATAATATTTACTTGGTGAGCCTGAGCCGTTAAAAAAATAGAGTACATCATATACTTTTCTCTGAATATTTCTCGTCTTATTGATATCTTAATTTTATTTATTTGAGGGAAAAAAAAAAATCTCACCTTAGTCCTCATATAATGTTTATCTTCATCATAACAGTGATCTCTCCCGCAACTACCTTAGTGGTGGACTTCCAACAGAATGGGCTATAATGCGACATTTAAATAGAATGTGAGCATGTTCAATTTGTTGGGTTTTGTGAAGCCCTGAAACTTCTCTCCTCGCCATTTACCGTTGGTCAGGCAAGTGCCCAGGGGGCGGCACGCGCAGCGTTAATCAAATGAGAATTGTTTATTCTCATTTACCGCTGACCAGGCAAGGTGCCTAGTCAGCGGCACGGCAAACGACCCAGATCAGTGTCGTCTTGCTTCATTTACCGCTGACCAGGCACATGCACGCCAAGCGGTCCGGTCAGCGGTAATGACGTGATTTGCGCGAATTAGGAGATCAGCGCAAGTAAAAAGGAAGAGTCCTTTAGGGTTATTGTTTACTCCTAGTATTCATATAAATACTACATTATGTAAACCCTAATATGTGTGTTGAAATTCACCATGAGAGTTGAGAAGAGTAGAGAGAGATTGAGAGCAATTGTAGAGAGACTTGAGAGAGACAGAGAGATTGTAATCAACTGTGAAAGTAGTGGATTGAGTGCGGTGCGCTCCGTGGACGTAGGCAACTTGCTGAACCACGTAAAATCTTTGGTGTCGTTTCTTTTCTTTATTGTTCTCATATTATCTGTGTGTGTGTTTATTAGTTATAGATTTGTGTGAACCTACCTCCTCTTTCAACAACAATTGGTATCAGAGCCCTAGGTTGGGCAGGTTATTTTTTCACACAAATCTAGGTTTTTTTTTTTTTCTCGAGGTCAACGATTTTATCGTAGAGATGGGATCGGAGAAGGACTCTCACAAGATTGAGAAATTCGATGGGACGAATTTCAGTTTCTGGAAGATGCAGATGGAGGATTATCTGTACCAGAAGGACTTGCATTGGCTGATAAAAGAGAAGCCGGCAACTATGACCGATGAAGATTGGTCAAGGAAGCGGAAGCCGAAGAACATGGATGAAGAGGATCTCGAACTTTTAGATAGGAAAGCATTGTGAGCAATTCGTCTCAGTTTGACGAAGCAGGTCGCTTTCAACGTAAAGGATCAGCTAACTGCCAGAGATCTGATGAAGACTTTATCAAACCTATATGAACAGCCTTCTGCGGTAAGGAAGGTCCATCTTGTCAAGAAGCTATCAAATTTAAAGATGACGGAAGGTCAGGGTTTCAGAGAGTATCTAAACCAGTTCAATGAAGTGAAGGATGGGTTAACTTCTGTGTCTATGGGTTTCGATGAAGAATTCTTGGCGGTGTTTATGCTCACACAATTGCCAGAAAGTTGGAAGATGACATGTCAGTCAATTGCCAACTCGTTCGGGAAAGAAAAATTGGATTTCTCACAGGTTGTGAACATGATCATGACTGAAGAAATCAGGATGCGTGAAGAGGGATTTGGAGCATCTATATCTTCAGCATTGAATATGGAAGGTAGAGAAAGCAGAAACAGAAATCGGAACACGAATCAACGAGGGAGATCAAAGTCAAGAGGTAAGTCTAAATCTAGGTATCAGGTTAACTATTCGGGAAATCAGCAACGAAACAAGAAAGATGTAGAGTGCTGGAACTGTGGTAAGAAAGGCCACTTCTCGTATGAGTGTAGATCTGAGAAGAAGGATAAAGGCAAGGGCAGCGCGAACTGTGTGTCGGAGGAGTCAGATGACTGCCTCATCTGCTCGTTGGAAAGTAAGACGGAGTCTTGGGTTCTGGATTCAGGAGCGTCTTTCCATGCCACACCTCACAGGGAGTTGTTCGAGAATTACGTCTCAGGAAATTTGGGTAAGGTATATCTTGTTGACGATCAAGCATGCAACATTACCGGGAAGGGAGATGTGAAGATTCAACTGAAAGGGTCAGTTTGGAAGCTTAACAACGTGAGGCACATACCAGATTTAAGGAAGAACTTGATCTCTATTGGGCAACTGGCGTCAGAGGGTTACGTGACGACTTTCACAGATGATAAGTGGAAGATTTCGAAGGGTATTATGACAATCGCCCGAGGAAATAAGAATGGGTCGCTTTACACAACTACGGATGGCTGTGGTTCAATCGCTATGGCGGAAGGTAAAGATGATCCGAACTTATGGCACCAGAGGTTTGGGCACATGAGTAGTTAGGGGCTGAAGTGTCTACATTCGAAAGGTAAGTTGCCAGATTTGAAGAGTGTTGAGGTTGATTTCTGTAAGAGCTGCATATTGGGAAAACAGAAGCGAGTGAGCTTCAAGAAGACCGGAAGGGTACCGTCAAAGGAGAAGCTGGAACTAGTGCACACCGATGTTTGGGGTCCAGCTTCAGTCTCGTCAACCGGAGGTAAACAGTATTTCGTCACATTTATTGACGACCACTCCAGGAAGGTATGGGTTTATTTTCTGAAACACAAGTCTGAGGTGTTTGATGCTTTCAAGAGATGGAAAGGTAGGGTTGAGAACGAGACAGGGTTAAATATCAAAAAGTTGCATTCAGACAATGGTGGAGAATATGAAGACAGTGAGTTCAAGAGGTTTTGCTATCTGAGCGGGATAAAACTCAGTAGAACGGTTCCTGGAACCCCACAGCAGAATGGGATAGCAGAACGTATGAACAGGACATTGACTGAGAGAGCCAGAAGTATGAGATTACATTCTGGGTTGCCAAAACAGTTCTGGGCAGAAGCAGTCAATACAGCAGCATATTTGATCAACAGAGGACCATCAAAGCCTTTGGACCTCGCTATACCAGAAGAGATCTGGACTGGGAAAGAGGTAAAACTTTCTCATCTTAAAGTGTTTGGGTGTGTTTCTTATGTGCATATAGGTGATCATGCGAGGAATAAGCTAGACGCCAAGTCAGTTAAGTGTACTTTGGTGGGCTATGGAGAAGATGAATTTGGTTACAAGCTGTGGGATGACCAAAACCGCAAGATGATCAGAAGTAGAGATGTTGTCTTCAATGAAAGGGTTATGTACAAAGACAGAAACACACAGGTGTCTGAGCCAGAAGAGCCAGAGTACTTTGGGCCGAATGATGTGTCAGAGAACAGGGTCTTGGAACCAGTTAATCAGAATGATGAAGAACAAGGTGTGCCGCTCCAGGTTACAAATCCTATTCCACATAGAGATGTTCAAGCGACACAGGCTGAGAGTACAGTAAGAAGATCAACTCGAACTCCTATACCAAATAGGAAGTACTTGCAATACATGCTGTTGACAGATGCAGGGGAACCTGAGTGCTATGATGAGGCATATCAAGGAAAAGATGCGAGCAAGTGGGAGCTTGCAATGAAGGATGAGATGAAGTCGTTGATTTCTAATCAAACTTGGGAGTTAGCCAAGTTGCCTAAAGGTAAGAAAGCCCTACAGAATAAGTGGGTGTTTCGAATCAAAGAGGAACATGATGGTTCCAAGAGGTACAAGGCACGACTAGTGGTCAAAGGCTTCCAACAAATAGAAGGTATTGACTACTCTGAAATATTTTCTCCTGTTGTTAAACTAACTACGATCCGGTTAGTATTAAGCATTGTCGCAGCGAAATGTTTATATTTGGAGCAGTTAGATGTGAAGACTGCCTTTCTTCATGGTGATTTGGAGGAAGAAATATATATGAAGCAACTAGAGGGGTTTACAGAAGATGGCAAGGAAGAGTTGGTGTGTAGGTTGACAAAGAGCTTGTATGGTTTAAAACAAGCTCCCCGACAGTGGTACAAGAAGTTTGATGGGTTTATGCAAGGCAATGGATATTTCAGATGCAATGCTGACCACTGCTGCTACTTCAAAAAGGTTAAATCAAGTTTTATTATTTTGCTACTTTATGTTGATGACATGTTAGTAGCTGGTGCAGATTTAGAAGAGATTAACAATTTGAAGAAGCAACTCTCAAGTGAGTTTGAGATGAAGGATTTAGGTGCAGCAAAGCAGATTCTTGGAATGAGAATTAGCAGAAACGAACAGGAAGGTACATTGAAGCTTTCACAAGCAGAGTACGTTCGGAATGTGTTGCAGAGATTCAGCATGGGTGATGCAAAATCGGTAAGAACACCTTTGGCTAGTCATTTCAGGTTATCCAGGGAACAGAGTTTGAAGACGGAAGAGGAGAAGGACTTCATGGCTAAAGTTCCTTATGCTTCAGCCATTGGAAGCCTAATGTATGCCATGACTTGCACAAGACCAGATATTTCCCATGCAGTGGGAGTTGTGAGCCGTTACATGTCAAATCCAAGCAAGCTTCACTGGGAGGCCGTAAAGTGGATCCTAAGATACCTGCGGGGTACGACAGAGAGATGTCTAACCTTCAGAAGAGACGAACTCAAGCTGGAAGGTTATGTGGATTCAGATTTTGCTGGGGAGGTGGATCATAGAAGAAGTACCACCGGATATGTGTTCACAATGGCTAGTACCGCGATTAGTTGGATGTCCCAGTTGCAGAAGATAGTGACAATTTCTACAACTGAAGCAAAGTATGTGGCAGTGACAGAATCAAGCAAGGAGCTGATATGGTTACAAGGTTTGTTAGCTGAGTTGGGATTCGATCAAGTGATGAATGTGTTGCACAGTGACAGTCAGAGTGCAATACACTTGGCCAAGAATTCAGCATTCCATTCTAGGACCAAACATATAGATCTTCGCTACCATTTCATTCGATCGTTAATCGAAGAAGGTGTGTTAAAGCTTGTAAAGATATCAGGTAGCAAGAACCCAGCTGATATGTTGACCAAGCCAGTCACTACAGAGAAACTGGAGCTGTGCGCAGCTTCAGTGGGTCTTCAAGAGTGAAGACGTGGGGAATGAGCGCACCGTAATTATCCACTAAGTCATCAAGGGAAGATGGAGGACGTATGTTCAAGTTTCAGCTCTTCAAGTGGGAGATTGTTGGGTTTTGTGAAGCCCTGAAACTTCTCTCCTCGCCATTTACCGCTGGTCAGGCAAGTGCCCAGGGGGCGGCACGCGCAGCGTTAATCAAATGAGAATTGTTTATTCTCATTTACCGCTAACCAGGTAAGGTGCCTAGTCAGCGGCACGGCAAGCGACCCAGATCAGTGTCGTCTTGCTTCATTTACCGCTGACCAGGCACATGCACGCCAAGCGGTCCGGTCAGCGGTAATGATGTGATTTGCGCGAATTAGGAGATCAGCGCAAGTAAAAAGGAAGAGTCCTTTAGGGTTATTGTTTACTCCTAGTATTCATATAAATACTACATTATGTAAACCCTAATATGTGTGTTGAAATTCACCGTGAGAGTTGAGAAGAGTAGAGAGAGATTGAGAGCAATTGTAGAGAGACTTGAGAGAGACAGAGAGATTGTAATCAACTGTGAAAGTAGTGGATTGAGTGCGGTGCGCTCCGTGGACGTAGGCAACTTGCTGAACCACGTAAAATCTTTGGTGTCGTTTCTTTTCTTTATTGTTCTCATATTATCTGTGTGTGTGTTTATTAGTTATAGATTTGTGTGAACCTACCTCCTCTTTCAACAACACAATTCATTTTAAGCAACTATAATTTAAGGTTCACTTTTGCATATAAGGAACAAACATTTTATGCAGTAACCTTCTTGCCAACCGCTTCTCAGGGAAAATTCCTAAGGAATGGGGAAACTTTGCCAACCTCACTGACTTGTAAGTTTTGATCTTTAGAAAGTTGGGTGTTTCTGCTATACATAAGCAATGTATTCCACTTTGATTCTTATGTAGTTTCAATTGAAAATAATAATAATAATAAATAGGGGCCTTGAAGCCAACCAGTTGTCCGGTACTATACCTAAGGAGCTCGGAAATCTGGTCAACTTAACTGATTTGTATGACATCTAAACTCCTATTGTTGAAAGTGTAGTAACTGTCTAATTATAGGTTCGAATTTTAACAAGAGATATATAACAAGGGTGGTTCACAATTACAGGTCTCTTTCTTCCAATCAGTTTGTGGGAAGCTTACCTATAACACTAGAAAAGCTGACGAACTTGACAGATTTGTAAGTATTTTCATATATATTCTCATCTAGTGCACATGGTTTAGCATCACCAGGATACCTCTGTTATTGTTTTGTGCAGTAGAATAAGTGACAATAGCTTTAATGGCACCGTACCAGAATTTATCGGGAGTTGGACTAAACTCAAAAGACTGTAAGCTCTATATTTGTAACAAATTTAATTGTGAAGTGCATATGGATGATTCTGAATGTTTTTTGTCCATTATTGAAGGGAAATGTCCTCAAGTGGACTGGAAGGACCCATCAGTCCAACGATTTTTACTCTAGGAGACTTGACTGACTTGTGAGTTGAAAACCTTTCTTGAACAGTTTTGCCGATGGGCATTTTGACAAGTTCCTCTCTCACCAAATTATTTATGGGTACTTGAAGATCCCAATTCAATTCATTGTGTCTTCTTTATACGCAGGAGGATCACTGATATGATTGGGCCAAAGTTTGATTTTCCAAAGCTGAACAGCAAGAAGATGGAACACTTGTATGGTTATTGATTCTAATTCTATCTATTTATTTATTTTATGCCAAGATCCTTAACATTATTACAGTAGATATAGAAATATGTGCAATTAGAGCTTTGAATTTACATGGAATTTTGTCTACAGGGTTTTGCGAAACTTGAATATGTCTGGATTTATCCCTACATATATTTGGGACATGGGTGTTCGGGAAACTCTGTAAGGATAAAACTCTAATGATATCCTTATATGTATCTGTGGTAAACATTGCAATGCTTATATCTTGTGTTTGTAACTTCATATAGCATCCTTAAATTCAGGAGAAAGTAAAGACATGATTCTTAAATGTTGCACATGCCACCTTTTTCAACAACAACCATCATGATTTTTTCATGTTTCTCTAACATATATTGGAAATTAAAAACTATCAACTTTGTTCCAAAAGATGCAATATTTTGGCTGTTTGCTGCACTTATAGATTCAGGCGCTGCTTCATTTGAAAAGGGTACACAGCTTAACTTGGTCATTGAAATTCCCCACTGAAACCCAGGCACATGACTATGCGTGTGGCTTTTTGTGTAATTGCTACAAAGGAGATCTATATAATTTGCTGGCGAAGAACCATGGTTAGTAAATAATCAGGAAAGTAGCTGTAAAAATTCAAGAGTATTTACTAGAAAATAAGAAAATTTGATTGCACAGCAAGTGTTTGATAAAAGGTTCAAGAGAGCTCTAGAATTATCAGTAAGAAAACAGAGGAAATTTGTGAGAGAGTCATTCCTTTTGAAAGTGACGAAGTAATTTTTATTTCTTGCTCATACATGTATTTATAGTATCTGAGTATCAGATATTTTACAATCGATTGTGTAAGATTGCCACTAGGCAACTTGACAGTTGGAAACAAAACTTTTGGCGGGAAACAAACTTTTGGTGGGAAAGTTTGTTAGGTTGTTGTAACCGCCTCAGATGATGCTGATGATGATGACTGTGTCATCATGATCATTCTTCTGTTGTTCAATTCTTCTAGAAGCGGACTATAGTTCATTTACATTCATGTTTGCTGCAGCTGGTTTCATGTGTGTGAAACTAGTCATGCTAATACAATTCCCAGAATGTATTACCTTATCATGATTATTCTTAACAGTAGCAATGTCTTACTGAATACAGAGGTTAATCATTCTTTTCACAATGTAGATTTGGAGAGCAGATGAAGAAGCTAAAATGTCAATTTAGGAATCGATTAATTGGTAGTAATTAGTATGTGGAGCAGATAAGTTCTGGAATCACATAATCCTTCTTATTATATCCAAAAAAAATTTCTCCTAACAGAATTTTTATTTAGAGTCATGGTGAAAGTAGTTTCTTATAACTTCAAGGTGTGGGAACATATTTATGCTCTTACGTTTTTGTACGGAACATATTGCTTTTTTCACTTGCTTAAAGTTTGCCAGCATTTCTAGGATACATTTTACGTAAGACATGAAAAGAATTATAGAATGGATTTTTACGACAACAAAATTTGACAATTTATATTCTTCCATTTATACAGTGATCTGACCTTTAACAAATTGGAAGGAGGAATTGAAAACATCAATACAGAGACAGATTTTATGTAAGCATTTATGTTTCGAAGCTGCATATTTTTTGATGGGATTTGTTGCAATATTACCATGAAGTGTTTTATTATGCTAAATTACATCTTGTGGCTTCATGTTAGCTTTCTGAGTGGCAACATGTTGAGTGGAACTATACCAGAGTCAATAATCTACAGCACGAAAAAGAATCTGTATGTTCCTAAACTTAGATGTTTGGATTCAATTTTGGTTGCTTGAATTTTAAGTTTTGTATAAATTTTAGTTCCCATTTTTTGGTTTGGTCAAATTTACTCTATTAAATAATTATTTTTGCACATTAGAGAATTTTCTTTTGCCTTGAAAAGAACTTTGTGAATCCATTGAGTTAAATTTGAATGATGAGGTCCCTGTTGTTGAGCACTTTGGATATGGGTGACGGGTGAATTTGTAGAAATTCTGATTTGCCATGAAAACTTCAGAATGCAACTGCTATTGAAAGTCATTCTATCGATTTTGTAGCATGGCTCCTCAATGATGGTATGATAGTTTTTTTTTTTTTTCTCTCTTCAGTGTAGATCAATCAAGTACAAGAATGAGAATCTCTTGTTCTCAAATCTTTTCTTTTCACTCTTAAAAGTTTTTGTTGGCTCTCGTTATTGTGAAGGTTATGCAACTGATATTGTGGTCTCTCTCTCTTTCTGAATCAGTTGTAGTTGTTAGTCCGGACCTAAAAATTCTTTTGAATTCTGATGTCCTCTCTTATTTCAAAGTCCCTTAACTTCAAAATAAATTTCTCACATATACCTTATTTGGTACAGTTTTTCCTTATTTCATGTTGTGCAGAAGTAAATTTGGTACTTCTATGTTTCTCTCCAAGTATGTTTGAATGCAATCATATGATTTTTTATCTTACAAACTTTCATTATACATATATTTACTTTTAATTTTGACGTATGTTACTCATTTATATTTTTATTCACCGTTTGCAGCGATCTTTCCTATAATAACTTTACATCGCCAGTTAATTGTCCAACGAGGTAAAAAACTTCTGATCATAATGTTGATATATTTCCTTTTAAATCATTCCAGTCGTAATTTCTTAATTTTTTAAACAGTTCAAATATAAACATGTACCAGAGCTTTTCTTGGGAGCACAATATGTAAGACTATCCTCTTCTCTTTAAAATTAGCAATGGATTTAGTATTACCCTAACAACAAATTTCGCAAGTTATATATTTATGTTAGTTTTTTTAGTTGATTGAGAAAAAGTTAATCTTAAATTAATTCCTGTAATCATGTGAAGGAAATGTGAAAATACAACTCATCTTCATTTGAGTAGAATAATTTCATTTGTCATTTTGTTGCGGGATGGGGCCATAATAATATCCGACTAATATAGCATGGTTACCTATATGTGTAAATATCTATCTATTTAGTATATTAACATATTTTGATCTCCTTTTTAAATAGGTCTGGACTTCGTCCTGGTCCATGCCCCGACCGATCCGGCTGTCAAAAGTGTGAGTTTGATTTCCCGGGATATAAATTCTGCAATTACTTGAAACACATCTGCTAATTGACAATAATGTTCTGATATATTCACTTGTAGGAAAAACAAGTCACTTGTAGAGCTATATTAAGATGTTGCATCATTATTGCAATAAAATTAAGTTAGTTAAGCTGAAAAAAATAAGTTATTATTTCCGCTCAAAGCCACATGGTTTTGATGATGCACTTGGACAAAGATAACTGTAGTAATGATTTAATTATATATGTTGCAGATTATCAATCATTCCATATCAACTGTGGTGGACCAGATGTAACCATCAATCATACCAAGTATGAAGGTGATGGTGGTGCAAATGGAGCTGTATTGCAATATGATAGTGGAACCAAATGGGGATTGATCAGTGCCGGGGACTTCATGGGCGATAGCAATAAAAATGCTAATGGATATATTGTATCAGCTTACCCTGACACACAACCAAAGTTGTACTCTGAAGCACGTGCATCTCCACTCTTTCTCACCTATTACGGGTACTGTCTGGAGAATGGGAATTATACAGTGAATCTCCATTTTGCAGAGATATTATTCACAGATAAAGAACCATATCACAAAGTCGGAAGACGCATATTTGATATTTATATTCAGGTAATTGGTTACATTATGAGTAGAGAATGTTGCTACTACTATTTTAATAAAAACCTTTGACATGAAAATTCTATTTCAGGGAATATTAAAATGGAAGGATTTTAATATCAAGGAGCAAGCCAATGGAACCGGTAAAGCAATCATAAAAACATTTAATGCCACGGTAACAGAAAATACCCTGGAGATCCGCTTGTATTGGGCAGGGAAAGGGACTACTTGTATCCCAAATCGAGGATATTATGGTCCCCTTATATCTGCCATATCTGTATGTCGAGGTAAGTCGTGTAATTCTTTATCAGCCTGTATGTCGCTAATGCTGCTGCAACTACTAGGATTTTAATGGATAAGAATGTTATTTCAAGTCAAATTGTCCTTTGTCTAAGTGACACAACATGATCTAAGTAACATGTTATTTGATAAAATGAGCTTCATTTGGATGAAACAAACTGAACGAAGTCTAATGCAAAAGCAATTAGAGTCCACGTTGAAAAAGTCAACAGTTGAAATAACTGAATAATTACAACCGATTAAAATTGGGAAATTTGTTTTTGAAAATCTCACATTCTAGGTCAGATGTTGTCCTTAATTCCCAGAGATATTTTCTTTGGTAGGCTCAAATTATATTTGGATGGTTATGACTGTCATTAGATTCTTATTGAGACTTCAGTTATGATTGCATTTCAGTAAAAACGCTGAGAATTTGAGATGAAATCTGGAATTATATCATAGGGGTGCATACCTGCTCTGCTTTTTACTACAAAGAAAAAAAACGATATATACTCTTACCAGAAAAACATGATCTTTGTTCTTGTCGCATTATGCTGCTGACTGAGCAAAGAGAAACGAGGCCCAACCATCTAATGCTAAAACAACTATAAGCATGAGCATGATAGCTTTCAATATCATGCTCAAATGATTTTTCTAGTTTATAGTAAAGAGGCAGCTCCAGGCCAGTGACAACAATCATATATATTTTCATGTTAGTCAATTTATCTTGTCAACTGGATTCTATTCATACTTGGTTTTGGTGAGTATCTCTACTTCACTCATCTTAATTTGATATCTAATGAGCATTATTGTTTGGTTTATTTTCAGGTTTCAGAGCTAATTGTGATGGTGAGAAATACAGAACTATGTTATGAGGATCTGCTGTTTTTATGTTATCAATGTTTATTAAAATGTCTTCTAATAGTTATTTGTTTCTTGTTTCTGCTTGGTATGTGATGTTATTTATTTCAGAATCTAAAAAATCAAGTAATTTACCTATTGTGATTGGAGTTGTCGCTTCAGTGTTATGCAGAGAAATTGAGCTGATTTACTCTTACTGTCAGCATATTGAATTATCAATTGTTTTCAGTTGACTCTGTTCTATAATTATTGTCCCAGTTGATGAGTTGATATTGCAACTATTTGCAGAGAACGAGCCATTTAGTCCCTCTGTTAGAAATATGTAGATATTGTTTAACTAGTGAAGATGATCAGGGCTATACGGCCTTGGAAGAGTTTCCTCGAGCTTTTTATCTTATACTTTGCATACCTCCTTGCAGCAGCTGCACAGTGGCAAAGACTTTCTTCAGTAATAGCAGGAGTAACTGTTGGGACTTTCGCGCTAGTAGTTTTAGTTGTCGGCTTCTGCATTCTGTGTTTAAGGAAGAAAAGAAACACGGATGGAGGTGTGGAGGATTACTTTGATCAACTCTCAGGAATTCCCACGAGATTTTCTTATGAAGAGTTGAAACGGGCAACTGAGGATTTCCAGAGAAAACTTGGAGAGGGAGGTTTTGGCTCAGTTTTTGAAGGTACCCTGGTAAGTGGAGAAAAAGTTGCAGTAAAGCGGTTAGATGCTTTAGGCCAAGGTAAGAAAGAATTTTTGGCCGAGGTCAAGACCATAGGAAGCATCCACCATATCAACCTGGTGAGACTGGTTGGATTTTGTACAGAAAAATTACACAGGCTTTTAGTGTATGAATTCATGTGCAATGGATCATTGGATAAATGGATTTTCTGTAGGATACCACAACAACCTGCTCTAGATTGGCAAACCAGAAAGACAATTATCATTGACATAGCAAAGGGGCTTGCCTATCTCCACGAAGAATGCAGGCAGCGAATAGTACACTTAGACATCAAACCTCAAAACATCCTGTTGGACGTAAACCTACGTGCAAAGATTTCAGATTTTGGGTTGTCTAAGTTAATTGACAAGGATCAGAGCCAAGTGGTGACCACAATGAGAGGCACTCCTGGTTATTTTGCTCCTGAATTGTTGAGCTCAATTGTAACTGAAAAGGCAGATGTTTATAGCTTTGGAATTGTAGTCATAGAGGTTGTCTGTGGAAGAAAGAATTTAGATCGATCGCATTCTGAAGGATGCATACATTTGCTCCCTTTTTTCATGATTAAAGCAGAAGATGATTGCCTGATTGATCTGGTTGACAAAGACAGTGAGGATATGCAATTGCACGGGGAAGAAGTCGTGCAGATGATGAGAGTTGCGGTGTGGTGCTTACAAAATGATTACAACAGGAGGCCTTCCATGTCAACTGTGGTGAAGGTCTTGGAGGGCACAATGGAATTTGAAGCATCACTTACAGCAATAACAAGAGAGCCAGAGGAACAGTCTGGTGGCGCTACCACGTCTGTGTTACTAACCTCAATTCTTTCAGGACCAAGGTGAGGAAAAAATTTCAGCTAAGAGCAATTCCTGAAGTGGTATGTTATTACTTATTACCTGAACCTTTAAAATTTCAGTTCCCAAATCAATAGACATCCACTGCTTTCTAGCTGGCTGAGCATGAATCATATGTGCTTATGTTAACTTCGAATAAATCATATATTGTAAGATTATTTTTTTTCTCTCACCCCTTTTCGCTTATATATTTATTTTATATTTTAGTTTTTTTTTTTGGGTTCTCAGAACCAAGTGAAGAAATTATAGCTGAAGGGTGCTCTAGATTTTTTTTTTCTCTGTAGTTTTCTTATGAATAATCATTTATCAAAGAACGAATAAATTTAGAGAAGTACAAACCTGATAAAAGTATTGTGATTGTGACGATCTTCCAACATCAAGTTCATACAATCTGCATTGTTTGCTGTTATCATGTTTGATACAATCTGCATTGTATGCTTTGGTTATTGGTTCATAAAGTTTGTTATCTGCTGCTGCTGCTGAATGTGAACTTTACCATTTGACTGTGTAGGTGAAGCCTGATAAATGTCAAAGCAATCTGCAGCTCTTGGGCTGCCCATGTGAGGAACTTCTTCTCCTACCTCATTGCACTGATTCCACGACTCAATTGCCACTCTCAAGCTATCTCTTTTCATACCAGGATCACCAGCTGATATGTATCCAATTTGATCAGCTCTTGCAATTGCAAACCAACCATTATTGCAAAGAAATAATACCACAACAACTAGAGAAAGAGCAAAAGAAATGCAGCATTCTTCCTTCTGCTTAGCAAGGAGGTTAGATGCTTTAGGCCAAGGCAAGAAGGAATTTTTGGCGGAGGTCAAGACCAAAGGAAGCATTCACCATATCAACCTGGTGAGACTGATTGGTTTCTGTGCAGAAAATTTACTCAGGCTTTTAGTGTATGAATTTATGTGCAATGGATCATTGGATAAATGGATTTTCCATAGGATAGCACAACAATCCTGCTCTAGATTGGCAAACCAGAAAGACAATTATCTATGACATAGCAAAGGGGCTTGCCTATCTCCACGAAGAATGCAGACAGGGAATAGTACACTTAGACATCAAACCTCAAAACATCTTGTTGGACTTAAACCTACACGCAAAGATTTCAGATTTTGGGTTGTCTAAGTTAATTGACAAGGATCAGAGCCATGTGGTGACCACAGTGAGAGTCACGCCTAGTTATTTGGCTCTTGAATTGTTCAGCTCAGTTGTAACTGAAAAGGCAGATGTTTATAGTTTTGGAATTGTAGTCATAGAGGTTTGTGGAAGAAAGTATTTAGATCGATCGCAACCTGAAGGATGTATGCATTTGCTCTTCTGCTTTTTTCATGAAAAAAGCAGAAGAGGATTGCCCAATTGATCTGATTGACAAAGACAGTAAGGATATGGAATTGCATGGGGCAGAAGTTGTGCAGATTATGAGAGTTGCGGTTGTGAAGGAGAATGAAACATCAGAGCTCTCAAGATAAAGCCACCGGTGTAACTACTATATACATGACAAAGGGTACACCTGTGAGCAGAGGAATAAATCTCAACACTCACTACTGCCAAGCTCAGCTAACATGAAGAGTGCTCACTATAACAAGGCTTAAGACAGCAATCATGATCAGCACCATAGATTGTCTATCAACGGCTGTAACAAAGAAAGGAACAGAGGTAGATTAGTGTGAGGTATTC
Organism: Acer yangbiense; assembly: GCA_008009225.1. Classification (NCBI taxonomy): domain Eukaryota; kingdom Viridiplantae; phylum Streptophyta; class Magnoliopsida; order Sapindales; family Sapindaceae; genus Acer; species Acer yangbiense. The sequence goes on from CM017773.1 coordinate 11,918,532, forward strand.
AGTTAGCTGAGGTAGCAGTAGAGATTAGAAATTAGTTAGAAAAAGGGCAGTAACTTCATCCTGAGAATTCTGTTTTTGACTCTTGAAATTTTTTTGTATAAATAGCTTAGTATTGTATAGAGATCACGTTGAATGAATGAAGAAGATGAATACTCTGTTTTTCATCATTGTTGCTTTCTTAAGCTTTACTCAATAAAGTTATTTTAGAACTTTTAACAAACACCTACACTTCTATATCAAACACCTACTTCACTTCACAATTTAACATTATGTTAATTCGAATAAATCATATATTGCAAGATTGTTTTTTTTCCCGTAACACCCCAAATCCGAGACATAACGAACCGGGATGTTATGTGATTCGGAACTTACAAAAACCTTAATTCTACAAAAATTCACAACTAATATCATCAATAATCTAACTATCTTCCTGATTCTAAACGTAATTACAGTATTAAATATGTTGAGCACTTACAACACAGTTATAAGCATATATATTTTTCTATAAGCATGAGCATGATAGCTTTCAATACCATGCTCAAATGGTTTTTCTAGTTTATAGTAAAGAGGCAGCTCCAGGCCAGTGACAACACTCATATATTTTCATGTTAGTCAATTTATCTTGTAAACTGGATTCTATTCATACTTGGGTTTGGTGAGTATCTCTACTTCACTCACCTTAATTTGATATCTAATGAGCATTATTGTTTGGTTTATTTTCAGGTTTCAGAGCTAATTGTGATGGTGAGAAATACATTATAGAACTATGTTATGATGATCTGCTGTTTGTATGTTATCAAAGTTTATTAAAATGTCTTCTAATAGTTATTTGTTTCTTGTTTCTACTTGGTATGTGATGTTATTTATTTCAGCTAGAATCTAAAAAATCAAGTAATTTACCTATTGTGATTGGAGTTGTCGCTTCAGTGTTATGCCTTATTTTCTCCATTGCGATTTTCTTTTGTTGGAGATACTATTTTGGGCGCAAAAGCAGAAGAGGAGGTATGGCTAAACCTTTATATACACACACATATTCAATCTTTCACTCAATTGATACATAAGTGTGTGCATGCTAACACCCAAATATTTTTTAAGTGCAGAAAAACTTGTATAATATTTTTATTTTCTATGTTTTATCGATTTAATTATTTTTACTCGGTTGTTGTATCATTCATATATATGAATCTAGGTGATCTATCTTCTTTTGGATTGCTTTTGTGCAGATCTTAAGGGACTAGATCTGCAAACAGGTACCTTCACTTTTAGACAACTAAAAGCTGCCACTAATAATTTTAATTCTACAAACAAGCTTGGAGAAGGTGGTTTTGGACCTGTATATAAGGTATTTTAATTTGACAAATTATTTCCTATTGAGTGTCCTACAATGTTAGTACCTTGTTTAGAGTGCACATGCATCACAGAGATGGAATTCCCTAGACATTGACATCATGTGAGATTATATACATGAACATTGATAAGTTATAATCACTCAATGCAAGGTCAACTATCAGATGGCACTGTTATCACTGTGAAGCAGCTTTCTTCTAAATCAAGGCAAGGAAATCGTGAGTTTGTAAATGAGATAGGCATGATTTTTGGTTTGCAACACCCAAATCTTGTAAAGCTTTTTGGATGCGGTGTTGAAGGGAGTAAATTACTATCGGTTTATGAGTACATGGAAAATAATTGTCTTGCACATGTGCTCTTTGGTAAACAAGGTGACATTTGCATATTATTGGTTTTTTTTATTGCACTTGCATTTATGCATGCAATGCTCTTAATTCATTTTTTTTTTCCTTCTAAATTTGGTAATTTGATTATCATTATTCATTAGGTTCAGAAACAAGCACCTTAAAATTGGATTGGCCAACAAGACAGAAGATATGTGTGGGAATAGCCAGAGCTCTTGCCTTTCTCCATGAAGAATCAACAATCAAAATAGTTCACAGAGACATCAAAGCTACAAATGTACTCCTTGACAGGCAATTGAATGCTAAGATATCAGACTTTGGATTAGCTAAGTGCAAAGAAGAGGATGACACCCTCATTAGCACTAGAGTTACTGGAACTGTGTGAGTTACAATATTTTAGCATGACTTTGATCTTACTAGCGTAATTTCAAGTGATGTTATTCTGACTTGTCACTTCAATTTTAGTGGTTATATGGCTCCGGAATATGCAATATGGGGTCACCTAACAGAAAAGGCAGATGTTTATAGCTTTGGGGTGGTTGCTTTGGAAATTGCCAGTGGGAAGAACAATGCTAATTATTGAGCAGAAAATGGATGTGTTTACCTTCTTGATTTGGTAAGTTGCGTAACAATTGTTAGAATTTCAATATTATTGGTAGGTTCTTGCCTATTATTGGATTGAATTGTTAATTAACATGGTATGAGAGACAAATTGAATGAGGAGGGTGCCCAAAGCTTAACTAGTATATTATTTTGCTGGGATGTTTTAGGCCTTCAATTTGCAACAGAAAGGAAACTTGATGGAGATAGTGGAGCCAATGTTGGAGGACAAGTTCGATATGGAGGAGGCTGAAAAAATGATAAGAGTGGTTGTACCGTGTTTCAATGCAGATCCTACTCTGAGGCCTACTATGTCAGAGGTGGTTAGTATGCTCGAATCGCAAACCATTGTTAGGGAAGTTGCATCAGATTCTGGCATATATGGTGATGATTTGCGAATTAAACAACTCAAAGGCTATTATCAACAGCTGAATGATCAGAGCTCGAGATGAAGCTCGGAACCAAACTTTTCTTTAGAAAGAACAGGGCATGGATCTTCCGCTACGTCTGTCCATGATTTCTACACAGTCAATTCATGTCTGCCCACGTCTGTCCAAGATATTGACCTAGTTTATTCAGAGTCGGTACATTGAAACTTGAGTGAGACGTCTTGAGTTATTCAATCCTTACATATGCCCAAAATCTTGACCTAGTTGATTTAGAGTTCATACATTTAAATTTAAACTTGAGCTGAGATGTCTTGAGTTTTACATCATACTATTTACTGCTTTATTTCACCTTGTTGTAAACTTGTAATACATATATTGCAGTTTTGAACATTTGTTTAGTATTGTGGGTTCCTTATTTCACTTTGTTGAATTCATCGTCTATAGTAATTATCTTAGTAATTATCTTGTGATACAAATATTTTCACTGTTTTGGGCTTGTCTTGTTAAAACTTGTCAATTTACTTGACGGAGGATATATAATCTTCACCATCCATATTTTAAAAAAATTTCTTTAATTGTATGTCTTATTTGAGAGGAAAAATGACAATTTTTCCTTTCAGCCAATAAAAGTTGTTAGAGGATAACTAACGGTTAGAGATGTTTATGCAATTTCAAGCGAAATGTCCATCCAGCTGCAATTAGGCCTAAAAACAGGGGTGTTGTTTGTTTAATTTGCCCATAATTTTATTACTTTTTTATATATAATATCAGATACCTGATACCTCAGGACTCAGGTCCTCAACTATTGCCCAATAATTAAATAAATAAAAGAACCATAAAAAAAAAAAAAAATCAGCTTTGAATATATTTTTATGAAAAAAGAAAATAAATAGTTACTTATACGGTTATACTTGAACGGACTGGAAAAGAGTGGTGAGAATAGCAGAGAAGGTGACATGGATTTCTCTCCTCTAACCGATGCCATGGCCTCCAAATGGTATGACAAAATCGCTAAAATTTTGGATTGATCTTCTGGTGGTAAAATTGATATAACTTTCTCTAGAAAAATTTGGAATTGCAAATCGGAACATTTTCTGAAAAGCTAACTTCCAAATCTTTTCAACCATATAAGGCTCGGAACCTGATTCATTCTAAGCATGAACAGTTTAATCTGCGAAGTTGACCCATATGCAGAGGTAGTTCTTACCAGGTTGATACAAAATCTTTCATCTTGCTTCCATTTAGCTGGTAGGACTTGATTAGCTGAAAACTAACAAAAGCCATGTAAAACGCACAAGTTTAACTCAAAACAAAGCAAGAAACTAAAGGAATAAAGGTATAAAACAAAGGCAATTCTAGCATTATCAAAAGTTACGAGAAAATAAGTGTTTGAAGAAATGCTTCAAAGAGAAGCAAAAACTAGGTTGAAGAAGAAAGTAAGAAAAGGCAAAACAGAGCAAAAGAGAAGAGAATTCACATTCTATTGATTTTGTATTTTTCTTCGTTGATTTCGTTTATGAGACTAAGGTCGTATTTATACATGTATGCCACTTGCAGTCGCAGACTAGAATTTGGATAAGATCGATAGCTTGGAAATTCTGTTACAATCATAACAGAATTTCCCGCCAAAACTATTCCTTGGTAAAGTTCTTCTGTAATCAGGGGCACTAATCCTTATGTCAGCCATGTATCGTCTACCGTCTGATTAGAATAATCAAGGTCTTGTAATTTGGATGTTGACCTCTCTTGAAAGGCTAGCATAGTGGCAAACTTGCTTGATCCAGAGTTTCCCTTTTCTTGCTCTGTTTTGCAGCGAAATTGGCTTGATGTTGTCTTCTAATTATCTTCATGTGTAACATCGTTGACAAAAGTGTTTATTAAAATCTGTTGGGAATCAAATCACATTATGTGGGTCCCACACACAAATCACGAAATTTTCTACTATAAATAGAACTTCATTCCCTCTCCTACCTAAAGGATCAAGCTCACTTTCCTAATTTCACTTTCCATATAACTTGATTTCCTTTGATTTTCATTTTCAATTAATAAACGCTTCCTAGAAAGGGGAGCTTACTACATGTCTTAATTATTTAATTTCGACTTCCTTTAATTCAAATTATTTCATAAATACTATTCTGGTATTTATCGTATGTATGACCTTAATCATAATTTATTAATTTATAATGGTATAAATTATGATTAAGGTCATACATACGATAAATACAAGAAAAGTATTTGCGAGATAGTTTCTACCCATTTCAATAGAGCTGACCGTAATATAATTATTGTGAGCAACTCCAAAGTGGCGGTTTAGTGTGTTAACAACGAAGGCTTTGGAAGCGTCAATCATGTGAATATAATTTATGCCATTAGTAACAAGCTAAGTTTACTGGGTAATGTGAGGATCCTCCACAACTCCAGAGCTACAAATTCTGTGGCTGATATGCTTGCAAAACGAGGATCCAGTTCGAAGGGTGACATATTTTTTATGGGGTGATGGCTGCGCTTCTTTTTTGTTAATTGATTCTTTTGTCCCTCTTTTGCGTTTTCTGCTGGGTCTGTGTCTCTTGCTGGGTTGTAGTTTGTCAGCGTTTTGCTTACTGGCTTTTGTGGGGCGTCCCCTGCTGGGCCTGCTCTGTGGGATGTTTGCTTGTTCTGTTCTGTTTTCTTGGTGACCCTGTTTTTGGCCTTTCTTTTCCTGAATAAAATCCAACAACGTTAAAAAAAAAAATCATAATTTATACCTTTATAAAATTATGATGAACTCGAAAATAATTTAATAATTGTTGTAATACATGTGGCTTTCCCACCACCACTCAAGAGATTGCTTCTTGCTCACATATGTGGCCTTCCCACCACTCAATTTATTTGTTATATATATATATATATATGCTCTCTTGTAAAACGAGTTGTTGCTCATCCAATATCAATAAAAAAGGCTTAACATGTTCTCTCTCTAGTATCATCTCTCGTCTCTCACATCTGATCTCTCTCTTCTTTGATCTTTCTCTCATCTCATTTTATTTCTTTGTTATTTATTATTTATTGATTCACAACACGTTATCAGTACGATTATAGACTAGGGTAGGCAAGTGAGCAGCAAGTGTTCTTGAGAGTTTTTGGTTTAGATCGAGTCCAGAAATTTCAAAGTGCTTGAATCGTTGTTCGGATGATACCGTTGTGTTCATCTCGAGAATATGATTCCAACGCCACTGACCGCATCTCAAACGGAGCACTAACGAACTCTATAGCTTCGGTCAAAGTTCGGTCAACTCTGGAAAAATTTTCCAGATTTTTCTGCAATTTTCAAGGAAGAAGACGACACTGTAGTGACACGTCAGCGCCACGTCAACGATGCACCATGTCAGCACCAAGTCACAAGACAGGGAATATTCCATTACCATCAGAGAATATTCCGTTAGTCTAACAAAATATTCCCGAGTCAACTCAACCAAACTCAGTGAAATTTTCACCCGTTTTCAACTGACTCGGACCCATTTCTAGCTATTTCGACCGTTCCGGATGCAACCGTGCCATCAGTTTCAGCTAATTCTGCTTGTAAGTTCTATTTTGACTTATTCAAGCTTTATTAACTATGTTTTCAGAAGCTCTTCAGGAGCTCTAATTACGATGCTGTCATTTCCAGAACCTGAAGTTATGAATTTATTACTAAAGCCTGAAGCTTATGAATTTATTACCATTAGAACCTGAAGTTCCTAGATCTATTACCAGAACCAAAAATTCTGAATTTATTACCACTAGAACCTAAAGTTCCTAGATTTATTTCTAGAACCTGATGCTTCTAAATTTATTATTACTAGAACCTGAAGCTTCCAGATTTTTATTTATTAATATCAAAACCTGCAGTTCTAGATTTACTTTCTCGTATTTTATTTTTATGCAATTTACTTTCTCACATTTTATTTACTTTTACGCGATTCACTTTCCTGCATTTATTTATTTATATGCTTTTATAAGATTGGCTATGCCAACCTACCAGAACCTGCAGTTCTGGATTTGCTTTTTTTTTTTTTTCTTTTTTCTCATTTATTATTGCGTATTTTATTTTGTAATTTTTATTTAAACAGTTTGATCACCCATTCAGAACCTGAAGTTTATGGGTTTATTTATCATTGCCAGAATCTGGAATTTATGGATTTATTCATTATATATCTAAAGATTTAAACTCTTTGGATTTTTGTCAGACCAGAAGTTCTGACTCCGATTGTGATTTTCGGATAACCAGAAGTTGTAATAATGTCAAAGCTTGCAAATTTAAAATTTGCTGCACTAGAAATGTCTAGGGACAACTACGATCTGAAAGTCCAATACCTAACAGTCACAGAACCAGAAATTCTATGGCAAGAACTAAAATATCGATTTGATAACCAACCCAATGTTGCATTACCAAATAACAGGTATCAGTGGCAACATTTATGTTTTCAAGACTTTAGATCAGTCTCTGAGTATAATTCTGCTTTAATCAAAATCACATGCAACACAGTTGAAATTGTGTGGTCAGGATGTAATCCGAAATCATCAATAAAAGCAAATAGTAAATTTTCTCCCATTTTCACTTTATCTCATACTGTTATTCTCTCGTTCTTCTTCGTCTTATTTCTATCATATTATCTGTTATTTTAATTTTACGCATCTAATTAATTTTATGCAATTTATGTGTCTAAGTATGTCCACTAACCAGAACCTGAAGTTTCTGGATTTGTATAAATTATGTGTTGAGCCTAATTAGGCCAATCGTTAAGCTTCTGGAATTCAAACCAAGCTCAGTTTGACCAACTAACCAGAATCTGAAGTTTCTGGATTTATCATTATAATATTTAAGTTGGCATGGTTTTACAAATCGATCAGAATCTGAAGTTCTAAATTTCAAATTTCAGTAAAATATGGAGTTCTGGATTCATTACTATGTACATGAATGTCATATTTGGGACCTGAAATTCCAAATTTAAAATTCTATATAGAACCTGAAGTTCTAATTTTGAATACGAAATATTAAATCTGAACTTGAAGTTCTTAAGTTTTGAACATGAAATTCTAATCAGACTTGAAGCTCTGAATTCAATTTGAATTGTGATATTAAAACTTTTATGTCAAAGTTTATTAGAACCAGAAATTTTGAATTGGATCAAGTTATGATTCTTTCATCTAGAAAGTCAATTTGTAATTTTTATTTATAACCTGAAGTTTTCTGAATTTTATGAACCTGCAGTTCATGGTCGAACCGGAAGTTCGAAAAATCAATATGATTCATGATTTTGTTTTATGAAGTGATATATTTTCATACCTATATGTTTATACTTTTGATCACTTTGTCTAATATGCACTTTATTTTTCATTATGAATATATATGTCTTTAAACGGTAAATTGGGTAATATTGAAAAGCAAGATACAAGAGATATATGTCTAGCTGATTGTGCAACGACACCTATGATTTTACAGAATCAGAAATGCTTTCTAGATTTAACTCTACTTAAGGCAAATGTTAATATAATATCAGGTCCAGTAGATCTGACAGAAGGCTCCGGTAGAGCCATGATATTGTTACCAAACAATACTAAAATATGGCTATCACATAGAAACTATAAATGATGAGAATATTGAGTATATGTGCATTACTTCTCATGATTCAGGTCAGAAACTCATTATGGAAAGGCTGTGTGATTTATCATCTAGATTATGTTACTCTCTTATAAGAGGTATAGAAGTTTATGTAGTTATGAACCCGAAGTTCTCAGATCCAAAAATATTTATGCTTTGGCATGACCGTCTTGGTCACCTAGGATCTACAATAATGCGTAGAATCATTGAAAGTTCTCATGGATATCCATTAAAGAACCAGAAGATTCTTTTATCCTATGAAGATTTATGTATTTCATGTTCATAAGGGAAATTAGTAATAAAACCATCACATTCTAAGGATTGACTTTGAATCCCCGTCATTCCTACAAAAGGTTCAAGGGGACATATGTGGACCTATTCATCCATCAAGTGGACCGCTCCACTATTTTATGGTCATAGTTGATGAATATTGCGGATTAGTTAAGATCGATATTGAACATCTAGTTCCACATGTTCATACTTAGAATGAATTAGCAGAGTCACTTATCAAGCATCTCTAGGTAATTGCGAGAACTTTATTATTTCGATACAATTACCAATTTCTATATGGAGATATTTTATTCATCTCTAGCCCATTGCTTATCATCATTGTTTACTATTACAACTTGTAATGGGTCATAGACATGCTCGTTTTTAAGATGCTTGATTATATTGCGTATGCCATTATTGCATATCTAACATGATCTAAGATAAGATTTCTCTACCATTCTAAGATTTATGATAATTTTTGATTAATCTATTATCAAATCATCTATGGTTCTGATAGCTTATCTTTTTGAGCACGACTTGCATATTATTATATTAATTAATTTTCATATCATTATAAGAAAGGGAATTTTCTCTAGAAGAGATGAGTAAATGAAAAGTTACTCTTATACAAAATAGAAATACTAATTCAATTCTCTATATATGTAATAAAAGTGTCTCATTTCAGTCTTCGTATCACTCAAATACGAAAGATAATTGATCATCAGATAATTATTAATCAGTTACTTGATATGTTAAATATGACAAAATTTTATAAGTTGCTATCTCATAAACCCCGGCCGGGTGATTGTTCCTGTAGAACGATCTGAGTAAAATGCAACAAATAAATCATCTGATGAATATCATAAACTTATCAAACTTTGAAAGGTATTGTTATTAGGATCCTTATGTAAACAAAGCTCGAGTTATAAATAAATCAACTTTTTCTAAATCAACTCAATAAGAGTTTGATATATCTAAAGAGGCATGAGTCTATGAAATGACTAGATCCATTGAAATGGAAGAAATCTCAACAGAGATTTAAGTATATCGAAATTGAAAATTTTATATAAATCATAGAGAGAAATGTTGAATCATAAAGAAACAATCATTGATGATGTATTTTTATACATAGTAGCGCTACTGAAATTATAAATAATAATTATGATATTCATAATATCAATGATTGTATACAAAAGACATAATTAGCCTAAATGAAAAGAAGCAATTCAAGACGAATTGACTTCATAAGCCAAACATAAAGTATTTAGACCAATAGTTTTCCAGACACCTAAAGATGTCAAATTAGTTGGATACTTAAAGGTCTTTATATAGAAACGTAATGAGAAAAACGAGATCGTAAGATATGAGACACGACTCGTAGTACAAGGTTTCTCGTAGAAACTTGATATTCATTAGTGATGAATACGATTACGTTTCGAATTTTTGATAAATTTGGCTGCTTGAAATACGTCTTCTAAAACGTAATAATCATTTATATGATTCACTCAATGCAGATATTTATAATCCCGGAAGGATTTAAAATGCTAAAGGCATGTAAATCGAGATCTCGTAATTTGTATTTGATGAACATATAAAAATCCTTATATGGATTAAAAATAATCTGGATGGATATGATATAACCATCTCAATGAATATCTGATAAAATAAGGGTATAATAATTATATTATATACCCAAGTGTCTTCGCAAAGAAATCTGAATCTGAATTTATTATATTCACAACTTATGTTGATGATATGAATTTAATTGGAGCTCCTGGAGAGCCCTTGAAAACTCTTGAATTTTTGGTAAATGAGTTTAAAAATGAAAGACATGGGAAAGGAAATATAATCTCGACCTGAAGGTCGATCATATATCAAATGGAATATTTGTCCATCAATCAGAATATGTTGAAAATATTCTGAAAAGATTCCATATGGATATTACGCCATAAAGCAAGTCTTTGCTTATACTCCCTCCAATCATTTATAATGTTATTTTATTTCATGAAATAAACATCTGGATATCCCACTTTAGCAATCTAGAAGATTGTTTTAAAATGAACTTTTATCAGGGGGAGCATATCAAATGAAGTATATAATTATATTGGGACATATGTGCATTGTACTCTTTTTCTTTCAATCAGGTTTTTTGTCCCATTGGGATAAGGTTTTAATGAGACAATTCTCCAAGCACACCCAAAAATTATTTGATCCACAAAATCATCATAAATATTACATTGATTCAATATATCATCGTATATATGTTATTTTGATCAAAAATATCATTGTAAATATTACTTTGATCTTGCTAATCATCGTATATATATTACCTTGATCCAAAAGATCATCATAAATATTACTTTGATCCGACAGATCAATGGATATCTTTGCTTAGGTTTTTATCACACTAGGTTTTTCCCTAGCAAAGTATAAATATGAGAAAAGCTCTGAAGAAAACATTAATTTTGGACTTATATGCACTGTACTCTTTTTCCCTTCGATCAGGTTTTGTCCCACTGGGTTTTCCTGACAAGGTTTTTAATGAGACAGTTATGAGAACATCCAACACCACAAGATCTAGAAGATCTTTGTATATATTTTTCTGAGATTTTTGTCCCATCGGGTTTTTTCTCAGAAAATTAAATATAATACAAGTGGTGGAAAATCCAAGGGGGAGTGTTGTAATACATGTGGCTTTCCCACCACCACTCAAGATATTGCTTCTTGCTCACATATGTGGCCTTCCCACCACCACTCAATTTTTTTGTTATATATATATATGCTCTCTCTTGTAAAACGAGTTGTTGCTCATCCAATATCAATAAAAATGGCTTAACATGTTCTCTCTCTAGTATCATCTCTCGTCTCTGACATCTGATCTCTCTTCTTTGATCTTTCTCTCATCTCATTTTATTTCTTTGTTATTTATTATTTATTGATTCACAACAATAATTATATTAAAGCAATTTTTCCAAAAAGTACTTATATTGTCAACTAGTTATATGGTTGTCAACTGCTTTCAATTATTCTTTTAATTCATTGAGTTAAATTCAATTGCGACACAATGGTCATAATGATATATCATATGTTTCTAAATAACAAATTATTCATGAATTAAATATTATTTAAATATTCTATCTCCCCAGCTAGACTAATTATGCCTATAGATTCATGATCATCCATCACGTAATTTGTCCATTGGGACAATTATATTTTAATTTTATGAGATCTGTTGAATTCATTTGAATATGTGTGCTCTTCATATTAAGTACAACGAGTTCATCAACTTACCCAGGTTTTGATCGTAAGCAAGTCTCAGTCGTTGATAAGAAATTATTAAGCAGAAAACGAGCCCAACTGAGAGAATATTGTTGAACCAATTAGTCAATGCCTAGATATAGTCTTCAATCGTCGACTCCTCTCATTCGACTTACATCTAATAAATTGATATTTTGTGTGGTAGCTGCTGACCTATAAAATTATGCTAGATGGGGAACTTTGATTATCATGTTTTTCTCTCAAGATGATGACAACTTAAGGATGTGAAAATTTTCTTTTTAGGTAATGTTTTTCTCCTAACTCCTAAGTGATTTGTTTTTATCAGGTAAATTATGGAGAATATTGTGAATGAGTGCATCACAATATTCTCCATAATTTACCTGAGATTTTGGCTATATGATTGAGTGCATCAACTACACCACATCCACATCCAACAAACAAATATAAGAGACAAGTATTCAAACTCAGCATCACAAGTAAAGGTGTAAATGGCTTGATATATCAGCCTATAAGTTCTAATTAAATAATCCATTTTCATGTAGGACAGCAACCCAACCAATTCCTTAAGTAAATTGTGACACAAGTTCTTATTAGAGTGCTTAAAAATTATTGTTGGGCGTTTTCCTATTGGCTTAAGATTTTATGTCCTATGTTCGAATCCCCCCATGCTTAAATACTGACGGAGACTAACTGTGTTCTTAACTATTAAATTATACTTCTTGAGAACTTGAGATTGAATATATTGTAACATACTGCATGTTTTGGAATTGTATAAACAAATATTTAGAAAATGGGTGTAGTTAATAAGATAGACAATTGAAAGTAACACTATAAAACCAGATTCATCAATATTGTTGGTTACAGTCTGATGAACTAAAATCAAATAAAACAAAAGCAGAAACAAAGAGAGAATGTGGCATATCTTCAGATTGAGGAAGCTTAGCAGCAACAAAAAACTGTCTCAAAGCAACCCAAAGACAAAACTGATAAAACAAGTAGAGATTTGAAGAAAATCTTCAAATACCCAGAAACAAATATGCCGCTTTTCGATCTAGTTTGAAGCTCCCACTAATAATTAACATTAATTAGACAAAACTAAACCAACTTTTTTCTCTGAAGAGAGTGAAAGCAGGAAATTGAAGTAGAGTGGGGTTCCAGTGAAGTGAATCAACTTAATAGATTGTCGTATTTGGATTGGCAATGTGTTTGACATTTGCTATGCGTTGTACGGTTGTCAAGTACCAAAAGTTGTCCCGCCTGTCCTCCGTGTGTCCTAGCTGTGTCTCAGCCGTATCCTTCACGTGTACTCCGCATGTCCCCTTTGTTGACTTTTAAAAAAATCAACGAACACGTATACAGTCATGTCCAACGATTGTCGAATACGGATACGTGTCCGACACGAGTATGTTCCTATGGAGGAGTGTCCGTGCTACATAGCCTGTAAGGCTGTAATATATATCATCTACCACTTTAATGCATGAAGTGGGTCTCTAATTGGAAATCAGATAACTTTTGTGGAGAAAATCTTCAATGTTCTCTATCGTAAATCCCTTAAGCAATGATATAATATTACATTGGTTTATATATATATATGGTGAAAATGGAAACTAGTCAAAAATTAAGGAGGTTTATTGTTTTTAGCCGGAATTAGTATTTTGATTGTTTTTGTCAAACAATCCACTTTTCAGACTTAAATGCCCCTTTAAAAAAAAAAACCTCATCTCTCTCTTTTTCTACAGAATCTTTCTCTCTCCTTTTCTCTCTCGTGTTCTTCTTCTTCTTATTTCTCTCCTCTCTTCTCTCACACCTTCTCTCCTTCTTCTTCTTCTCCTTCTCTCCTCTCTCTTTCTCGATTTTTTTCTAGATTTTTTTTAAAACAATATATTTTTTTTCATATTTGCTTGTGTTTAAGTTTGGGTTTTCCGATAGGTTTTCTGATCGTCGGTCGTCGGATCTAGGTTTGAGGGTGGTTATTGTGTTTATGACTGGTGAAAACGACTAAACACACCAAGCTAAAAGGACGTACTTAAACACACCAGGGAAAATGAATTAAACACACTAGGCAAAAATGACTAAACACATCAGGCAAAACGACTAAACACACCAGGTGTGTTTAATTGGGTTGCCTGGTGTGTTTAATTTGTTTTGCCCTGGTGTGTTTAATTCGTTTTTCTTGGTGTGTTTAATTCATTTTGTTATGGTGTGTTTAATTGTTTTTGCTCTGTCTGGTGTGTTTAATTGGTGGTCTGGCGTGTTCAATTCGTTTTACCTTGGTGTGTTTAATTGTTTTTGCCCTGGTGTATTTAATGAGTTTTGCCTAGTGTGTTTAGTCCTTTTTGCCTGGTGTATTTAATTCCTTTTTGCCTAATGTGTTTAGTCATTTTTGCCTGGTGTGTTTAATTCCTTTTTGGCTGGTGTGTTTAAGTACTTTTTGCCTGGTGTGTTTAATCAGTGGTCTGGTGTGTTTAATTGAACAAAATCTGAAAAAAAAAAAAAAAAATTCAAACATGATTTGAAATTTTCAACTTCAACACGAAAATCTGGAAAAAACAAAAAAACAAAAAAAAAACAACTCCCACCATTCATAAAAACAACCACCACACTTTAAAAAAATTTGGAATTTTTAAACAAAACAAGATTTGGAAATTTTTTTAACAAAGCTAGAAAAAATTTTAAACATTCAAATCCAACTAACACTCAAATCCAAACATTCACAACCACAACCACCCTTAAAATTAACTACATTCACAACCACAACCAACCACAACTACATTCAAAACTGATTTTTTTTTTTTAATAATTTGGAAAAAAAATTAAAAAAAATAATCTGGAATTTTTTTTTAACAAACATAATCTGAATTTTTTTTTTAAAATCTGAAATTAATTTTAAACAAAAACAAAATCTGAAAAAAATTTCAAAATAAAAAAAATTCTGAAATTTTTTTTAAAAATTGGAAAAAACGTGAAAGATAAAGAGAAGAGAGGAGAGAAAGAGATGAAGAAGGAGAGAAGATCGGACGACAGACGATCGGAAAGCCACCAAATCTGAAAATTTTTGTTTTTAAAAAATCTAGAAAAAAAGAGAAAGAGAAAGAGAAGAAGAAGAAGAAGAAGAGAAAGTGAGAAGATGGAGGAGAGGAGGGGAGAGAAAGAGAGAAGGAGAGAAAGAAGAAGAAAAAGGCGGGAGATGAGAGAGAGAAAGAGGAAAAAAAATATTTTGCAGAAATGAGAGAGAAGAGGTATTTAAAAAAAAAGAGGGGCAATTATGTCTCTACAATGGATTTTTTTGACAAAAACAATCAGTTTACTAATTCCGGCTAAAAACAATAAAGACCCTTAATTTTTGGTTTAAAAAGGGTATTTCCTTATATATATATATATATATATATATGAAAATTTTCTCCTCAGTGCACACTGATAAATATATATATCAGTGTATTGAATGTGGACCATTAGATTCGATTGCTTTGACTCAGTCTACATACACTTGTCAGTGCTTATTCATAATCTATAGTCCACATGCAATGCACTAATGTATTTTATATCAATGCGCACTGACGAGAAAATGACTATATATATGGGGAGATTCTCCCATTAGGTCGTCTTGAAATTATAATTTCAGGACGATCAACCATAGCCACATGTTTTGGGAAGTTTAAATGTTTGTTAAAAAAATCAATATTTTATTAAAACATGTGGCTGTGGTTGGTCGTCTTAAAATTATAATTTCAAATGGAAGAACCTCCTTATATATATATATATATATATATATAGTGGTTCTTTAGTAAGGACGTCTTGAAATTATAATTTAAAGACATCCAACCACAACCATACATTCATATTGAGTGTGAGTATTTATTAATATGGGGTTGTGTGCCCACTGTAAATGTGTGGCTGTGGTTGTACGTCCTGAAATTATAAAGTCAGGATGGTCCTGATTAGATAAGTATTATATATATATATATATATATATATTTTTTTTCAAATGAGGACGTCTTGATATAACTTCATGAAAATATTGAATGTGAACCATTAGTTTAACATACTTTGATTCAAGTGTGTATGCACTTGTTAAAATTAGTGGCTTACATTCAATATCCTCATGAAGTTATATCAGGATGTCCGCATAAGAACGGGACTGATATATAGAAATTTTCAAATGCAACACATTTGAGTCAAAGCATGTAAAACTAGTGATTCATATTCAATATTCTCATGAAGTTATATTAGGACGTCCTCATTTGAAAACATTCAATATTCTCATGAAAAATCAGGACGTCCATATGAGAACGAGACTGTATATATATATATATGGGGTGGTGGTTGGTTGAAAACATTGTTAAATCTACATTAATTTAAAAACCAATGGTATAACCATAATTGCATAATTGCAATGTGCAACCATAATTGCATTCGTAGAATAATTCTTTTAAATATAAACACCAAACGGATTTAAATTGGTAAACAAAGTTTAATAATACATGCTTTGAAAAGAACTGAAAATCTACGTCACTATTAATTTGTTGACCGATTGGAGCTGATGTGAAAAGACCCATATAAGGTTTTCTCGATAAGGAGTTGGGAAGGTGCAGGGAAATGATAGAGGGACAAAGAAAATAAAGATGAAAAAGATAGGACTGCTGCACAATTCAATAATTGAAGCAATTAGTCAAATTACGGCTTGCATGTAATTGAATAATTAATAATTGTACAATCATATCCAGTACTGCTACTCAATTGAATCAATTACTTAATGGCTTTTACTTTTCTAGTCTTCAATCGTAATTGAATAATAATAATTGGTAGTGGTTGCCATGCATGCACATATATGATTATAATTCATTGAACTGACCTTTGTCCACGTCATATCATGCCATAAATCACAAATGATTTCATTCATTTTTGCCACCGGCCCACCACCACGACCAATTAAGTCTAAAATAAATCCAGGGCAAATTGCACTGCACTCTTTGAGGTTTGTGCAAGATTCATTTAGTTGGAAAAGTTTTGGTATTATACACTAACACCCTTAATACTTAAATTTAATTTTGAAAATACCTAAAATACCCCTAATTGTATTATTTTATACTTTATTTTTCGAGTAATGCTAGACGTTCCAATTTTTTTTTCCAAATGATGTGTCACGTGAAGTGTCAGTATCACATCAGTCACCACATAATCTCATGATTTATAAGATGTTGACACATCACATGCCACATCATTTGGGATAAAATTTGGGAAAAAATATTAGGACGTTTAGCATTACTCTTATTTTTTACTTTTTAACCAAAAACTTTATAAACTTTAATAAACTAAAATAAAAATTAAGGGCAAATTGCACTGCACCCCTTGAGGTTTAGGCAAGGTACACTTAGTTGTAAAAGTTTTGGTATTATACACTAACACCCCAAAGACTTAAATTTGACTATGAAAAAATGCCTAAAATACCCCTAGTTGTATTATTTTATACTTTTGTTTTTTACCTTTTAACCAAAAACTTTATAAAGTTATAAACCTCAAAATTAATATGTATATATATATTATTTAATTCCATTTTTTTACTCTTGATGCATTATTTATTTTTAATAATTAATATTGTTATTTAATTATTAAAATTATTTGACTCTTGATGTATGTATGATTTTTTTCCCTTTTTTTTTTTTTTTTTTTTTGTGTGTGTGTGTGTTTGTGGAGTTGACCAGATTTGAGAGCTAACTTGTGCCTCCCAAATGTCCCTCACTTGTTTCTTTCTCCTTTTTTTTTTTTTTTTTTTTTTATAATAATAAAAAATCTACAATTTATTTTCTTAAATTTGATATTAATTGCAGTGAATTTCCATGTTGCCCTTCTTCCTTTAATCATTAACGATATCCATTTTAACGTTAGGGTTGTTACAGTTTTAAATAAATAATTTTTGCTTCCATCTGCATTATAGACATAGTTGAGGGATGTAAGAGTATTTTTCCCAAAAACAATTTTTTTTTTAAAATATTGACAGCAGATTAACGTTGACCTTGTTTGACCATGAAAAATCATATCATCTAACGATTGACGAGGCGGAGGCCGCCGGCGGCATCCTGGAAAGCAGGAGGCGCAAAGCATCCTCCATTTAGATGGAGGAGGCTGCGAATCACGGCCTCCTTGCTTGGACGAAATTTAGGAGGTTCGCAGCAGTTGAATTGAATGTTGTATTGTTGTTGTTGTTGTGACTTGTGCAGCTGATGCTCTTCGTCAAATTGCCACCACATCGGGCGCCACATTCGTGGATTCCACCGATGATCCTTGCCAGTCAGGGAAGCTCTCTATAGCCACTGCTAATGCAAGTACTATCTTCAACAGTATCACTTGTATTACACAGATGGCACCTTCTCTCACGTCACATCCTTGTAAGTCACCTTCGCTTTTATAAACAAATGTTTAGAAAATGGGTGTAGTTAATAAGATAGACAATTGAATTTAGTAACACTATAAAACCAGATTCATCAATATTGCTGGTTACAGTCTGATGAACTAAAATCAAATAAAACAAAAGCAAAAACAAAGAGAGAATATGGCATACCTTCAGATTGAGGAAGCTTAGCAGCAACAAAAGACTCTGTACCAATGCAACCCAAAGACAAAACTGATAAAACAAGTAGAGATTTGAAGAGCATCTTCAAATACCCAGAAACAAATATGCCGCTTTCCGATCTAGTTTTAAGCTCCCACTAATAATTAACATTAATTAGACAAAACTAAACCAACATTGTTCTAACTAAGTTTAAAGAGAGTGAAAGCAGTAAATTGAAGCAGAGTGGGGTTCCAGTGAAGTGAATCAACTTAATAGATTATCGTATTTGGATTGGCAACGTATTTAACATTTGCTATGTTTACTGGCTGAAAAGTTCAACGTAGCTAGTTTACTGGCTGATTTGTCTGCTGATATATATAAATATAATATATTTTGGATAAAACATGCGAATCAATGTCATAATAGTTAATTAGTTATGCTTCAACTTTTATACTTGTGGTAATTACATTGAGATCCTTGAAGTTTACTATAAATACAGTTATAGAGCAAGCTTGAATTTGTTTGTTCAAATTTCTCATACTCTTCGTTTGCCTTTTTGTTGAAAACTAAAGATTAAAGAGTTCAGAATTTTACTGAAGACTGAATGGTGACCGAGAAACTAAATAACACGGTTGTTTTTTATTTTTTATCACATCTGAATATAATGTCAATTTGTTTGTTTTTTAAAAATAAAATGGTTTGAAAACAAGTAATTTCACATTTATACACTTGTTGCTATAATTTCATTTTATATGATACAAACAACTAAATAAAAATAATTTAACAATTTCTAAACCATTTTATGTAATATCGATAAGATATTAGTCATGATTAAGATATGCTTGGACTTTTGGCTGGCGTCGGTTATGGTTGGAGAGCGATTCAACTTTTATAGCGGATATCCTTCGTTCTAGGTCTCGTATGGTTCCTTGGCGTTGGCGCCCTACTTGGGATAGGTGTTTGAGCTTAATCTTTCAAATGGACTTTGCTGTCACTCTTATTTATCTGGAAGGTAACCAAGTTGCTGATAGTTTAGCTTCTAAGTGTTAGGACCCCGGTTTACCAATCACACAGTGGAATGTTTTAAATTTTTTATTTTATTTCATAAAGAAATACTGTGATTGATAAAACCTAGAATCTATTTTTCGGAACAGTAAAACAAAAGAATAAAAATCAAAACATATAAATAAAAGGGAAGAAACAATTTCTTCATACCTACGTAGGAGGCTCCTTTACTTTAATACGATCTGCTCCTGATTTGAACCACTTGATCTTCCTCGCTATCTCCCAAAACTGGTAACAGCGTGTGTGCGCGTCACGGTATTCAGGAACCTGTATGGAAGAAGAAGAAGAGAAGAACACACAAAACAACTCTTGTTGTTTGTATGTCTTAGGTTAGGCCACACACAAAAAAGAACTTAATATATATATATATATATATATATATATATATATATATATATATATATATATATATATATATTTCTTTCTTTTTGATTCTTGGTCGCCGCACCCCACTTGTTTCTCTTCTCTTTGTGTTTTTTTGTTTTTCTTCTTTTTGTCAGGTATCTAATACCTAAAATATATATCATATATATATATATATTATTTAAGAAACCAATGATATCTTTAAATTTAAAAACAAAATCTTTATTTTATTTTATTTTATTAATAGATATCATCTAATTTGAATTTAAACTATTTAAATTTAAAATTGATATTTAATCAATTAAAAATATAAGATAATCATATTATCCCATTTTTCAAATATAAATATCAACTACTACCCTCCATCAATAATTAATTACATAATTAAATAATAAGTTAAAATTATTAATTAAATAATCTCATTATTCAATTAGTTCCCGAATAGATATGTGTCACTTTCGTAACACAATTAATTGGACAATCCAATTAATTAACCATGACCCTTGTTACCTAAATCGATCGGGCTAGCAAAGGGACATAATGGATCCACAGTATTTTGAGCTCCAATAATCCTTAGAAATAATTAATTAAACCCTTTAATTTTTATTTCATGATTATTAACTTTGGTGTTATTCCACTAAAAACCCGAAGCTGAACTCTCTCAACTGTAGACATTTTTACACAAACCAATAACTTTCGGTGTCTATCGATATAGCTATTACATATGATATAATCCTCCACAAGTAGTTCATAATTAGAGCTGGGTCATAATGTCTGTTATACCCCTCTAATTATATCTTTCCTTTAAGTACCATTGATTCTCTAATGAACAATAAATCCTACATTCCTTACGGAATTAGAAGAGCGCTCATATTGGTCAAGCCCCGAATCAACCCTTAAGGGAACTACCATCTACTTCTCGCAAGAAAGAGTGGATTCCACTATTGTGTACAAAGCTTCCCAGCCACAAGTCAAACCGCGATCCCAACATACGGAGAATATTGATCAGGAATGCAACTCCGACCTCACTCATGGTATATCAAAGACCACGATCTAACCTGAAGGAGTCGATAAGACACTCAGGATTAAGATCACCTACATATAGCCATCATTAGTTGATATATATGAATCTCATCGTTAAACGAATCTTAGTGAGAGATTCATATAGATCATGGCCCAGTCCTATATGATCACATCATACAAGGTGCCTCCATTCTCATATCTCCATATGAATGATCCAGGATAGGATCACCGTACATTACGAAATAGACCGCAGCTGTAGATTAACCACAAATAAAGTACTCATCTTTATTTGCTATCTACGGACTCTTTAGATTGCTCGTTTCAAACTGCATCCATCTGTATATGACACTCATATATTCAGTTCGAAATTACATCTGGCAATCTTGGATGTTAAGTGCACATGTTATATATTTAAAGTATGACACAAAATGAATGAATATACTACTTCTTTTATTTATGTTCAAATCATATTTACAAATTACAAGCTTTAAGGCAAAAACCCCAACACTAGGAGCCCTAGTATTGTCTCTCCTATATGGTGGTGGACCGCTCCGGATTTTTGCAATTGTTTTATTTTCAATGATTTTTGTAGCAGACCTTCTTTTAGGTTCTGTTAATCTGTTTTCTTCTTTTGTTTTATTTTCTATTTTGTTCTCTTTCTTTTTTCTTTAATAAAACGTTGGGGCGAGGTTGATTCCGATCCCCAACAACCTTATCCAAAAAAAAGATATGATAAATATTTTTTTTTAAATCATAATTAATGATTTAGAAATAGTTTTGATTTTTTTTTTTTTTGAAAAGAAGGAATTTAAGGTTCAACAATGGTGTTAAAAGTGACGACACGATTAATATATATATTAAGTTGTTTATCTTAAGTAATATGTTCAAATAAATAAATTTGTATAATATAAAATTATGATAAAACTGGAAATAAGTTATCTTTGGAGGATAATTTTGAAAGAGTATTAAATACAATTAAATAAAAAGTCATGATTTTTTTACTTTTTATTTTAAGTTTTTTATTTTTATTTTTATTTTTATTTTTTTTGATATTTTTGTAAAAAAAAAAAAAAAAAAAAAAACTTAATAGATTCAATTCAAATACATTAAAAAAAAATGGCAGTATTTTATAAGCAATTCAATTGTTATTAATCAACACGATCCAAACCATTAAAAATAAATTAAGTAGACGAACTCAATGGTTTGGTCCAAATGTAGATGAACTCAAGACCATGTCACAAAATGCATTAATGCTACCTAGACCAGATGTTCGTTTTTAAGATCGTTCACGATCTTCATGGACAAACAAATTTTGTGCATCACTACTCATGCGTAACTTAAAACTTCATTTCCACTTACCAAATTTGGCACTAGTGTTATGTCCACATTTAGTGGACGTAACCAAGATTCATCACTAAGAGGCTAGAATAAAAATTCTTAATAAACTTATACACTAAAAAATATACCACCCTTACACCGCAAAAATATATTTTAAAAATAAATACGTTAACAAAAGAAAAAAAAGGGGTATAGATATATCAAAATGGACATTTGTTTTAGCAAAATTAAGCAACATCTTGACCTAAGCTCATACAAACCCAATATTTTGGTGAAATCCCCAACACTCATATTTACATGTCAAAATGTATATACGCTTTTGGAAATTGGAGTTAAAAATCCTAAAAGACTTATTTACGATCAACATAACACAATCAAGAACTCAATCTTAAAGTAAAATCAAAACAAAATCCTTATTTCTAATAACTCATACCAAACCAAAACAACATAAACAGAAATTTTACTAAATAATCTAGGGGTAATATCACTAAAGTCTATATTTTTTCACAAATTGTCACATTTTTAAACTTTTTTGTCATATTAGTCACTTTAGTCCCTTATTTTTTCAAAATATATCACTTTAGTCCATTTGACCAAACAACTAGCAGCCAACTATAACAGAATGTATAAAAATACAAGTTTACCCTTGATTGCTTTTTTTTTTTTTTTTGACAAAACCCTTTGTTGTTATTTAATCAAGATAAAATGCCATTTTTACCCTTTAACTTTTTAAGTTTTAAACCTTTATATATAAATGGATTATCCAAAATGTCCTTATTATAAAATGTCATTTACCGAATTTATCCTCAATTATATTTTTTATTTCAAAAAAACCACCACCGCATTTATCTGAGTTTTTTAATCTCTTTTGTTTGTTAATTATTTTCGTTTGATTTTTTTTTTTCAATTCAACATGTGTTCCTTTTCTGATTTGTTTTTTTAATGGAATTCACCATCTCTTTTAATTTGCTGGGTTCAACCCCTCCACCACTGTGATCTTTAAATTTTGTGCCCAAAAATTAAAACCTAAAAGAAGAAATTAAAAATTCAATATGGATAAGTATATATTGAATTTAAAAGAGATTGTATATATATATATACGGTCCCATTCACATCAGTGTGCACTGATGTAAATATATAAGGACATTGAATATGAGTCACTCCTTATAGAGAAGTTTTGACAAGTGCATACACACGTACTAAGTCAATGTCCTCATATATTTACATCAGTGCGCATTGACTTGAACATATATATATATATATATATATATATATATATATATATATATCAGTGCCGGCTATAGGGCAAAGCAAACAAAGCATACGTTTTAGGGCCTCAAAAAATGGCAATAAAATAAGGGTCTCATTTATTTATAAACTTTAAAGATATTATTAAAAAAATTATTGTCTTAATTATAACAATATACCAGGGTTTTTTTTTTCTTTTTTTGTTACTTAATTATAAGGCCTCATACCTAGAAAATAGGATTATATTAATAATATTAAAGAATTATTATCATTAAAAAACTCTTAAACTTCTACTTTTATTTTACAGTTTAAAAATTATCTATATAACAAAAAGTTATTTTCTTTTTTATCTACAACAATACAAGTCTACAACTCTCTTTTATTATAATTTTTTGTTCTGGTCTACAATATTCTTTAAATTTATTATTTATATTATCCTTAAGAAGAGATTGAGATATGTAAATTCAAATTTAAGAATTTAGATTTTTTTTTTCTAATTGTTTAATGAATCAAGTGGTTAATTTTGATATGGTTACTACTTACTAATTGTTGTTGTTTGATTGGCTCTATATTCACATTAGATTTGAGCAATTTCAACAATTTAAAAAGATTTTTGGTTTTTTATTTGATATTAAAAAATTAAAATGATTAGATGATGATAATTTTAAAAAGTATTGTCTTAATCTTGAAAATTATTTTTATTTTTAATATACATAGGGTCTTTTTTATTTTATTTTTTTCCTTAAGGCCTCAAAATATGTTGAGCTGCCCCTATATATATATATATATTTTCTATTATCAGTTCGTCCTGACAATAAATATATCAGGACGAAGAATGTGGACCACTAGATTTACATACTTTGACTCAAAGTGTATGCACTTGTTAAAACTTCTCCATAATCTATGGTCCACATTCTTCATCCTAATATATTTATTGTCAGGATAAATTGACAATAGAAAGACTATATATATATATTGAATGTGAATGTTCTATTGAAGAAGATTGACTGTGAATGACCGTGAATGTTCTTCAATTATGGAAGAAGAGACGTATCAACATTCTTTTGACTGTGATTTTTAATTAAACGCTATTCCATATTTCCATCTCTTTAAAAGAAATTAAAAGTCTCCTTTAATTTATAAATAATACAAAAAGAACTAAAAAAATAATAAAGTGTTTCAATGATCTAAGAAAAAATGATATTGATATAATTTCGTTTATACTGTAATAATTTCATTATTAGTGTCAAAACAATAAAACCTGCACTTTCTCTCTCACTTTTCCACAAATCAAACAGAAACACTTTTTAAATCTTGAACACCCTCCTGAGAAAAGTTTAAATCTTTAATGAAAAATACTACTACCGACCATTAACACTACACGAAGCAGAGAGAGATGGAGCTTAAAGACTTGAATCTCCTCTCTTAGCTGAGTTTTAGAGAGCCTTGAAGCGGGTCTGGTTTTGCTTTCACAAAAGTCCAATTATACTGCCTAAAAAACCTTCTCTCTCTCTCTCTTTCTTTGTCATTTTCTCACTGCTTTTTCTGTCATTAATTTCCCAGTTCCCGGTTCCCAGTTCCCAGATCCCTTTTTTTTGCTTTTTCAAATTCTTTTTTTTTTCTTTCCAATTTTTTTAAAAACATATATTTACTATGACCCGCATGTTGGAAAACTCCTTAATTAACGTGCGTGTGTCACAAGTTTGAAGTTCAATGCATTAAGGACTAAAATGCCCTTGGATCTGTTATCTTTGACTAACAGGTGACTAACGGAAGGGCTAAAATGATGTATATTAAAAAAACAAGGGACTAAAGTGACTAATATGGCAAAAACATTTAAAAAGGTGACAATTTATGAAAAAGTAAGGACTTTAATGATATTACCCCAACAGTCTATTAGTGGAATTGGTGGAAACTGTCACCTTTTTTAACTGATTTGGTGGAAAAGTGAGTGCTTTAATAAGTTAAGTTTAAAAGACACATATTATAGTGAACTACCGAAATTGCCCTTAGATAATCATTTTTTTTATTCTGTTTGTACTTCTCTCTCCACACTTCCAACAAAAACGACAGTCCCAACTCAGTAACTCTCTCTCTCTCTCTACAATAAACTTGTCCTCCCCTTTTCTTCTTCAACTTAGAAAGAAGTGGATAACATTATCAATGCATATTTATTGGATAATTAGTTTAGTGGCGCTACGAAGACGCATTCGGGTTTTTCAATGTAAAACCCTAATTGGGTTCCTTTTCATTTGTTCTTCAAGTCTTTTGTAAACCTTAATTAAGCTGGTTGTGTGAATTTTGAATCTAATTGAAAAGGCTCGGAGACAGTGTTAAAAGGCTCGGAGACTATTTACAAAGTCTCGGAGATAATTGAAAAGGCTCAAAGATTAATTGAAAAGGCTCGGATTACTGTTGAAAAGGCTCGGACAGTGTATGAAAAGGCTCGAATACAGTGTTAAAAGTCTCGGAAATTCAAAATTGACAAACTTATTCATAAAAATGAAAAGCTCGAATTACTGTTGAAAAGGCTCGAACAGTGTATGAAAATGCTCAAAGACAGTGTTAAAAGGCTCGAAGATTCAAAATTGACAAACCTATCATAAAAATGAAAAAACTCGGATTGCTGTTGAAAAAGGCTCGAACAGTATATGAAAAGGCTCGAAGACAGTGTTAAAAGGCTCTGAGATTCAAAATTGACAAATCTATTCATAAAAATGAAAAAGCTTGGATTACTGTTGAAAAGGCTTGGACAGTGTATGAAAAGACTCGGAGACATTGTTAAAAGGCTCGGAGATTCAAAATTAACAAACCTATTCATATTACTTAAAAAAACTCAGATTACTATTTAAAAAGCTTGGAGACTGTTTGAAAAAGCTCGGAAAAAGTGTTAAAAGGCTCGAAAACCCAAATCTTCATTGTCTTGCAGATTCTAGACGACTTCAGGACTGTAGCACCGTCGCTAGTGAGTTCGCCATCAGATTTTCAGGCGTATGTTGTTGCAGCTGGTTGCTTTCTCTCTCTACTGTTTTCTCTCTCAACTGTTTTCTCTCTAGGTTTGAAAACGACACAAAGTGACAAAAAATGGGTATTTTTGTCTGATTACCTAAATATGTACCTTTTAAATTTAAATTAGTAATGTGGTGAGTTTCTTACAAAACCCGCCCCAATCAGTGCTAAAAAAAATTTGAGCCCCAATCTATTATATAGTTGAATCCATTAATTTAATGTTGTACTCACTTTTTATATTATTACTTTGTAATTTTGAAAGTAGATTAACCCTAAAATTTATAAACTAAAAATTATATTAATCCTAAAATTTCAAAACAAAATAAAATATTCAAATTTATATAATTCACAAAGCATATCTTGTTTAAAGACTAAATTTTTTATTATGACAACGAGAATAAGCCAAATATGATAATATAAAGTTAATAAATTATAAATTAGATAAACACTAAAATTTCAAAATAAAATAAAATAATAAAAGATATATAATTCATTAAAATACCCATAATTTGAAAACCAAATTTTTTTAGAAAAAGAGCATAAGCCAAATTTAGAGTTTAAGAGATAAAGAGTAGTTATTAAAAAGTCCTTTTTATTTCAAGTGGTGAGTGTCAAAATTGAAAATAGAAATCAGAAAGATCAAGAGAAAGAAAGGTGTTTAGGTGAGGCGTACAAGTGTAACAAGGAGCATCATGTATTTATTTATTTGTTTTGATCTAAAAAGTTAATTAAATAATTTTCAAAGGAAATATTCATTTTTTTTTTTAAAGAGGGGCCAGGGTGGGCCTGTGATGGTCCGTCACTCCGTGTGGACCACATTGTACAATTTAGTTGAACTTGGCCAACCCTTTTCTTCCGTTGCTTGATTACAATAATATACGAAGGAAAAATTCATGTTTTCTAATCCCTTTTTACTCATTTAATATTCCCTTTTCGTATTCTTACATTATTTCCATGTGTATTTTAAGGAGATTCACAGTTTTAACTTCCCAAATTGAAGTAGAAAATCGTTGAAGCACCGTATTCAATGATATCATATCATATGGTATTGAATATGCACTTAATTGGTATCGATGCATGCCATATATCTTGATACACATTAATAGGGTGCATACATCGGGATGCATTAACTAAGGTCTCTTGTAACACTAGAGAAAAACTTAAGTGCACACGGTGCATCAATCAACATAATGACCATTGTTGATTAGTGTACTGAGCCACTAAAGAATGACACGTGACAGTGTATATATATATAGTCTTTCTACTGTCAGTTCGTTCTAATATAAAATATATCAGGACGAAGAATGTGAACCATAAACTATGGAGAAGTTTTGACAAGTGCATACACTTTGAGTCAAAGTATGTAAATATAATGGTCCACATTCTTCGTCCTGATATATTTCATATCATGACGAACTTACAATAGAAAAACTGTATATATATATATATAATTAGTGGGAGAAAATAAAAACCTTTTTAATGTTATATTTAATTAAAATTTACCACATGTTAAATTTTTAGTGGTCTGATGCACCACCTAGTTAGTATACTTGGTGCACTGAAGATTTTCTCGTAATATATATTGTAACAGCCCAGGCCTATCAAGTAGATATTGTCCACTTTGGGCTTCACGCAAACATCCTTCACCCATGGCCTAAAACGCGTGTACTTAGTTAGGAGAGACTAAGTGATCGTTTGGAAGAGCTTCTTTATTGGCTAAAAGAGCTTTTTTAATTAATTAAAAAAGTTCTTTCCAAAAAAGTTTGTGTCGTTTGGTTGTTATTCAGTAGAGTTTTTGGATGATTAAAAAAAATGTTTTATGTCTACTAGAGAATTCTTAATGATAAACAATCAACTTGATGCATATAGTTGTTTGGTGAACTTGTTTCCTCTTTAAGCCATACATCTTAGGGAGATTAGTGAGACAAGGAGAGATGAGAAAACTATCTCTTCTATGAGAGAGTCGGGCATTCAAGAAGATCGGAGAATTGCTGTGATCGTCTAATGAGAAAGACATCTCAATTGACAACCGAGAAAACCCGGCATTCGATTCCCGAAAGCGGAAGGGTTCTCCTTTCTATCTTTATATTTCTTGTCTCATCTTTGATGTGTACTTTCATTCATTAGGGATATGATGTAAACCTAACATTGTTGCCTCTTTTATTGAATATGTTTGTTGATGATTGAGTGGTCATTGAAATTGTTAATGTGTTTGAGTGATTAGCCACCACTTGAATGAGCTTTGGTTGTGTGCGATGAACCGAGAGGAGAAGCACACAACATGCACGATAAGATGTCCACTACACGTAGAGTAAGGTAGAGATATGTGAGGCTTTGCATGTATAGTCGCTAAATGTGTCTCATAGTTCTTAATGAACTCGTGTGCATCTCTGGTAATCATTCGTTGATAGGTTGCTGATGCATGTGGGTATAGCCTTTGTTGTTTGAGAGAGAATATTGGCGAGGATTAAGTGAGCACGACTTTCAATATTGATAGGCATGTTTGTATGAAATTGTGTGATTGTTATAGTGGAGTTATATTCTTAGTGTAACCATATACATCTTGCATCTCTCCAATCTATTCTATCTTTGTGACCACTCCTAAATGAGCACCCGCAATAGTACAGAGCCATGGGAGTAGTACAATGATAAATAAGATTCGTTCTACGAGGATTGATGTATTGAACACCACAATTGATTGATTAAACTACTATTTAGACAAGCAAAGATTGGATGATTGAATTACACTACTCAAATTTAATTAAATTAAACTTATAACTAAAATGCAATTAGTGAAACTAAACAAGCAAACAAACTCAAGCACTTGGATGTAAATATATGTGAAAGAGGCTAAAATCTTGAATCCACCTAACCAATTCTCATCAATTTATAGACACACTATATGGATAAATTATGCAAGTGTGAATGTGGACCCGTATACCCTTAATTAGTCTCTAACCTCTCTCAAGTGATAAAGACAACATTCATATGCGCAAACAACCTATTTCACAATGGTTATCCGAACTACACGCAAATTCATTAAGCATAGTGGCACACAAATGGAATCCTACAAGCCAAGCTAGCATTGCATATTTCTTTCTTACTAGACTTATAGCGGGCATTTCATCGAGCACGTTATGTGCTTCTCCTCTCGATTCATCACATAACAACTAAGTGTCAACTAAGTGTTAGCAAGACACTTAGAAGCATTAAGCAATTGAAATACAGATACATAACACAAGTATTAGAGATAAAGTGATGGTCTTTATTGGAGATTCATGGGAAAGGTTTCATCTTGGCCTTAGCCAAGATGGATTTAGTTCATATTACAGGAAATGGCTACAAAATATATGATTTTTATGCAAGCCATAACAAATTACAAATGAAAATAAAGAGAGAAAGGTGTAAAGAAAACTAAATGTGAAGATCTCCTCCTCTCTTGGTATGTTAATGTGCTTAGCTTGCTCCTTCTCTCTTAGTCCTCTTCTATGCTCCAAGGTTGGGTTTTGATGGTGGATAATGGTGGGAAAGTTGGATATTTGATGTTCAGTGAAGTGGATTTGAAGTTTGGGTGATGGATTTAAGGTTGGATGTAGTGATTTTGTGAATTTGAAAAGTAAAAATGTGTTCTTATAGTGGTTGGAGTTGAAAGGTCGTGCAAGAGGTCCTGATAAATGGCTGAAATGGGGTATTTATATGTTTGGAAATAGGGAATGCAACCCTAGGAATTCTTTCCAGAAAATGGCCTAACCGATGTTCACCTGTTGTACGTAGGGCAGGTGTACAACGGTTCTTTTTGTTTTGTTGAGTAGTGGATTTTGAGCGAGTAGGAATTGGTGGCCTTCTGGAGTGAAACCGTTGTTCACCTATTATACGTAGGGCGAGTGTACAACGAGTCTTTTGAGTTTTGTCTTCAGACCGCTGTTTGTAGGGTCATTTGAAGACGAGTAAGAAGCGGTGATCCTCTAGAGTGAAACCGCTATACACCCGCTGTACGTAGGGGTGTACAGCGGGTCTTCTGAGTTTTGTCTTCAGACCACTGTTCGTAGGGCCATTTGGAGATGAGTAAGAAGCGGTGATCCTCTGGAGTGAAACCGTTGTACACCCGCTGTACATAGGGCAGAGAATTTCAGATTTACCCCAAACTTCTTCTTTCTTTGGCAAAAAATGCCCCTGGAAGCTAAGAAACCTGCACAACCTTATTTTAAGCGTTAAATACTTGGTTTTACTCGGAAAACAGATGCAATTGATTGGAAATAGGGCTACATCAAGTGTAGAAATAGGCATTATCACTTTGTAAATACTATTATATATAATTTATATGTTCATAGTAATATGTACATATAATTCACAAACACACACAACACACACCTTAATTTGTTTTCCAATTCATTTAAACTAGGAACAGTTGACGGATTACACCTCCTCGTGGGAACGAACTTAACTTATCATTGTACTACTCCAATAGCCTCGTACTATTGCGAGCGCCCATTGACGACACGTCGTTGCAATGTCGGTCAAAAGATGAACATTTAAGTTCGACCTCGCTAGCGCGCGAGTCACATGGACTAGCACAGCGAAAAGTGAGGGTATCATTCTGCAGGGAGGTGGGATTCACCGACCGTCACCGGTTCTAGCTATTATTACAACACTCTGAGAGAACTCGTGTGTTGCATTTGCGGAAAAGTAAATAATAATTTAAATAAATAAATAAACTAACTACCATAATATATACATGGATAGAATGGAATAGAGAGATGGCATGAAATGTGGTTACACTAAGGAAATGACTCAATCGTAACAATCCTCCTAATTAAGCTCTAGACTCACTTTGTCCCGCAATATGCAAGTATATCATAGGCTCGTGTCCCCTTAATTGATCTTCAATCTCTCGAGTCTTAGAAATCATATCCACACATACAAAGTACACATGAATTCATTAAGTGCCGTGGCACACACATAAGAGCCCTGTATGCCAGCCTAGTGTATCTCTCACTGTCTGGTCATATACAGTGGTTATTTCATTGGACATGTAATGCGCAACCACGTGGGCCATACTACAGCCAATAATTCATTCACAATGGCTAACCAAATACGGGATGGCAACCAAGTGAAAGCATTAAGAATACGAGATACCCATACAACACGTATGTTATATGCTCGTGTCCCTTTAATTAATCTCTAATCTCCCTCGATGTCTGAGAGATTACATCCATGCATAAATGCTTGGATTCATTAAGGACTGTGGGACACACACACGAGCTCTACACGCCAGCCTAGTGTATCTCTCACTGTCTGGTCAAATGTAGAGGATATCATGCTGAACATGTTAATGTGAACTACGCAATATATAACACATAGCCTAAATATCATCCACAAGATGAAATACCCATATAACTACACAAGCACAAGAGGAATTCAGTTTATCTTTACTCTAGATACGGATTCAGTTTTATCAATCTCCCTAGGATGGCTAGACATGAGAAACAAGTTTACCAAACAACAATGTGCAACAAGTTGGTTGTTATTCATTAAGACCATTCAATATAGGTTAAGGGTTCATTCTTTTGATTTGAAAATTTTCCCTAAATCAATTTATTACCCAATCTGGCCAAGGATGAGCAATTGTGCCTTAATAACAAGACCCATTAAGCACAAGAATTGGAACCAAGGCTAATTTAGCACCTAAATGCCTGAACTGAAACCTTTCCCACTCTTTGGAGCTAAATCTCTAACACTCCAATTACTCTAAACATGGCATTTTGGTCATCCATCAATCAATCAACAATCATGGGAAGTTAAATTACACTACTCCTACATTAAATTACTCTACTCCTAATCTCAATCATGGACACATATCAATTTAGGATCTCAACACACATGGATATTGCAATTAAAGCTAAATTCATGAAATTAACAAAGAGTGAAACAAAACCCAACTGAATTTAAGCACAAACAACATATATTACACAAGTGTAGGTTTACAATATTCCCCAAATCGGGGTTACACATTAAAGAAGCAAGAAATACAAAGAAATGAGTAAAACGGAGACAACCTTTGAAGAGAAACCCTCCAAAGAAGTTCCTAGCTTTCCTAGCTCGAAATTGGTCCAAAGACCACTCATATTCCTTGCAATCTGCCCTAAAATGGATGGAGGAAGTGTAAAACGGGGTTGTGGAGATGTATGGAGAGCTCCCATGGAGGAAAAACCTCCATGGGAGCTTGGATCCTCTCTTTATTTGATGGAGAATGTGAAGAAGATGAAGAAAATGGAAGAGAGAGAGAGAGTGGGGCGGAAGAGAGAGAGATGGAGTGATGGGATTCTGGAAATCTGATGAGAAAAAGGGATATTTATAGTGGGGAGGAGGCTAGGGCAGAATTGATGGTGAAAGGACGAGAATGCCCTTGCATAAGTGGCTGATTTTGGGGGCTTCGCGGGTGACTTTCCAATAGTGCGTATCGTTACGGAAACGGGCATAACTTTCTCCACAAACATCAGAATCACGTTCTTAAAGAACCATTGGAAAGAAGACTTTTGGGGCTTTCCAACCATATGTAGCATGAAACCAGTTCAATCGAAGGAGAAAGACATGGCCCTCATAAGTTGAGTGTTCTGCAGGAAACTTTCATCAAAGTTCCGCCTTGAATTCTGTGCCCTATTCTGCGGCCATGGACCGTCGAATTGCAAAAAATGACATTTTGGTCCCTTTATATGCCCTTTTCTACGGCCCCTAATCGTAGAACAAGGGAGCATAATTTGAAATTTCAAAAATTACACTTTTACCCCAAAATTCTTACATTTTTGCACTTTAGCCCTTGTTATTAAAAATACCCTGAAACACTTATTTAAAATGTTAAATACCCGGTTTTACCCGGGAAACAAGCATAAAAGATAAAAGTAAGGGGCTACACAACGTGTATAAATAAGAGTTATCACCCATTCTGGAGCGGTCAATTTTTGACGTCGCTGTCAAGGAGGTGGCTTATTCATTAATTGTTTCTAGCTTTAGCTTAGGTTTTGTAAATAGCTAAGATTTACTTGCTTTGTAGATTTTATTTACGTGTTTGTTTGTTTGTGTTATTTTTCTTATTTTTGTTTAAAGCATATGCATTTGATGTTGTTTAAGTTGTCTTATGCTATAAAAGGAAAATGTTTAGGTCAGATTGACCGAACAACTCAAGAGAACGTCACGAAGGCTTGGTTGGTTCGATAACCACTTGCGAAGGCTAGCGCTTAAAGGGTAGAATGCTTTGCGTATTGTGTTGTGATTTTTATTTTTGTTTAGATCTAAGAATGGATATGTGTTGTGCTTAGATCTTAGGTTGTTTTATTTATAGTTAGTTTTTTGTGTTTTGTCCTTATCTCACAATTCTTGCTTACATTGTCCATGTATATGTGCAGAGATGGTTCCATTGGGCAATATTGATGACAATGTTGAGTTTAAGTTTGGGGGTGTGGACACTTTTATTTATGTATGTTTGTGTTTTTGTTAGAAAATTTTCAAATCTCTGCAAAAATCGGTGAATTTTGAAATTTTTTTTAGAATTAGAGTCTATTTTTGTTGAGTTGCTTTCCTTCGCATGCCGATAGAGACATGCATTGTATGCTTTTAACTCTTGCATTGCTATTAAATGTGCGTGTACAATGCCAATCTTTTGATGTTAAGGTGGATAGAACTCTTTGCTTGTTTAGCATAGGAAAATAGTGGAGACTATCTTAGTGAGGTTTTCAAGCCTATTAGCGTCAAATTCAGAGGGTATATTTTGTTTCTACTCTTTAAACATTATTCGATTTTGTACTTAATTGTGATCTCATTGTACATCAATTTTTTTCATTGATTGCCATAGAACATTCATCTTGTGGACTACTTGTAGAGATTTGTATTCCCTTGTTAGATGGACTTTTAAAAATGATTTTGGGCTTGAGTGTGTGCATAACTACTAAAATAGCCTAAACACTTCCATGTCCCTATATGTGTGTTTTCATTGCAAAAATTGAGGCCAAACACTAAACCTACCTACATCACCCACGCAACCCAAACACTTAACCATTCCCTAGCTATTCATCATGTTGAGGTGTATAGCTTAATAGAAGTTATGTAAAGCTCTAAATTGTTTAAAAGCATGTACTTAGGCAAATGTATGTAAATTGTGCTAAGAAAAAGGCTTTCAAAAGAAAAAAAAAAGTGTTAATTATAAAACATTTAAGCCTTCAAGTTCTTCAAATGTAAAGTTACTCACAAATATGAGTACAAATGTTGCACAATAGTTCAATGTAAAGTTTATAGCCCAGACACTTGAAATGTAATGTGTAATAGAGCCAACCAAAGCATTGTAATGTATAAACACCTTGATATGGTTAGTAGCTTTACCCATTCCATTCCATTCACTCCATACAACAAAAATCACCCTTGGCCCCATTACAAATTAGGGAAAGTCCATTTGGTATCTTAGGGAGTTTATATTGGGAATATGAGTTTATTCATGCTCTTTCCACGTTCATGGCATTTCAATTCCTTCATGAGATCTATTTCTAGAAAATGTGCTTTAATTGAAAATATTCATATGCGATACATATTTGATCCCATGAACATAACTTCAAAATCGCATGTGTTTGATAAAGAGTGATCGCCTAGGTTCCGAGCGGAAATATACGACTGAAATCCAGTGAGGATTAGAGTCAAGGCGAATTTTATCTTGGGCATTTGAGCGAGGTTGTTTTGTAAACCGAAAACATCCTATGTATTGGCATACATGCATGTCATGATGCTTTTGATTTATATTGCATATTTTTAGAGATTGCATGTGGTCTTTGTTTGTATGTTTGAAGTGGCATCTCAACTTATTTTACAGAATTACGAATATGGCAAACCTCAAGGGGGATACTAATAATATCCCTTTTTTGGAAGTAGCACATTTACAATATTTCCCTTGGTGTTTAATGGTCAAACCACTATTTAACGGAAATATTAACGGTAAGATGTAAATCTTTGAATAATTTCGTTTTTAGGGGGAAGACTGGCCATTTTTGAAACTAAAGGGGGTAAAGTTATAAATATAGCAAACCTCGGGGGGGGGGGGGGGGGGGGGGGGGGGGGTAGTGTGATAATAATATCTCTTTAAAAAAAAAAAAATCAATTTTTCCACACAAAAAATAAATTACAAACAAAAAGGGCGAAGGCAAAAAAAAATTCATGGGTGGACTTATTGTCTCCGAGCTTTGTGACTTCAGTTTGAAGAAGGGATCAAGTGAAGTGAGAAATGAAATCAAGGAAAAAAAATAAAGAGAAGTTGTGTGGTCCGACAAGAGAAGAAATGTGAGAGAAAGAAAGCAAAATATAAAAACTAAAAGTAAAAGTAGGGGAATTTTTATCTCACAACATACTTGGTGTCATTTATGTTGGGAATTTGAACCGACGAATGCGGAAGCGAAATGCCTAATATTCACCCATAACTTATAGTAATTAACGTCTATAGCAAAAAAATAAGATGAAAGAAAATAAACAATCACAAATTAATACAAGATATACGTGGAAAACCCTAAATCAAGGAAAAAAACCACAAGCCGTCGGGACGACAAAGAAAGTTTCACTATATGATAAATTGTTATAACCATATACTTCAGGATTTTCTTTCACACCTTAAACCCAAACTATAGAGTCTTACCAAGTTCCCTAAGCTCAACAAACCGAGCTTTACATCATGACTCTCAGCTTACAAAGCTTACAAGATCATCACTAAGAACCCCCCAATATACGCTAGGTCTCCCCTGAAAATCATCCACAGATCTCTAACTTGATCCATTGATATTCCCCGGATCCCTCCCTGATATTCCCTGTGGTCTCCCCCGAATCTCACGACTCTCTGATGTTATAGGTGTTTCTTTGACTCTACACAAATAACCTAGTTACAAGATTCTATTTATACTAGTTACAGGGAGCTTAGACCAACAAGGAAATCAATATCCTACACGTACAAGATTTCTTTGTTTCACATAAATACTATTTCCTTTTATGTACAAGTCTTCTTGTAAAGAGAAATCATTTTCCTTCAAGTACAAAAACTTCTAGAAACAAACTACTTCCTTTTCCGCTGAAGATTTCCCTTTCCACGCATGTTTATGATTGACTATGATTCGGGTTACGGTTGCGCACCCGCTTCCTAAACTGTTACAAGTCACCTAAAATTACATCTCTCAGAAAACCGCGATCCATACGCTGAAACGAACCTGAAACCGCAGTCTAACCGTTGCACCGCTGTCAAACCCACATCGCAATGGACAGTGCTTTTCACTGGAATAGGACCGCTATCCTTGCCGTTGTGCATTGCACAACGCAAGGCATAACGCATTGGACCGCTGTCCATTCCACAGCGTTACCCACATCGTTTGTCAACCATCTTTGTTTCTTTAGTTCTTCTTGGTCTTCAAACCTCCCTCAAACACCATATCCAACTTCCAAACGTTCCTCATGTCTCCAGGAAGTTTCATATAAGTTGAGTCTCGTTTGGTTCATATTAGGTTCACTTGCGAATGCGAATCAAAATCTAACAATTTAAACTTAAGTTGTGAAGTTGGTGTTAATGACAAAAAATTGAGGAAAAAGGAAGAAGGTTATTTCCACCCAATTCGTCTTTTAAATATTCGTATATTTGTCTTTTTTTAAAATAATTATTATATTTGTCTTGAATTAACATAAATATTTATTTTTATCTTGACCCTATAAAAAAATTTATGACTTTGCCCCTGCGGTGTATTTTTTGGACAGTCTAATTAATATTACTCTTTGAAAATGGTAAAGATATAATAATATTTTGTTAAGTAATATTCGTGTTGCTTAATATGATTTTGGGACGTTGGATGTGCACTATTAGAGTGTATTTGGTATAACTTTTCAAGTAGAGCTTTTAGAGTATATCTTTTTGTAGTAGAGCTTCTAATGAGTAAAGCTTCTAATAAAAAGGGCTTTTGGTTATGTAAATTACAAAAAAAAATGTTGACAATGTATTTTTAGAAATAGTTTTTAGTCGAGTGAATTATAAAAAAGGTGTTGACAATGTATTTATAATGAAAAAGTTATGGTGGAATTTCTAAAATTTATAAAGGGTAGTTAAGATAATTCATATGCTTTTAAAAAGCTCAAAAAAAGTTTTTTGGAAAAGCCCAAATTTTGGGCTTCTCAAAGTAGACATAAAATAGCTTTTTTAACGGGTAATTGAAACAATTCATATATTAAAAAAACTGGTTGAGTTTTGTCAAAAAAAAAAAAAAAAAAAAAACCGTCAAAATAGCTTCTAGTATTAAAAAAACGATTTTGATTCTTTCAAAAGCCATACCAAACATACACTTAATCTATTACGACATTGAATAGTTTTCAGTTTTGTGTCAAAAGACTCAAAACAAGGAAAATATCTTAAAGATGTCTACTACTTTTCAATTCAATTTTTAGAAAACGTGATTGGATACCTAGTTACCTACAATAGGAAACGTGATTGCAATTTTTCAATATTTTAGATGGGAGGGTGGATTAATATTGGATACATTCCTATTGGAATGAAATGGAACTTTATTGCGGTTCACATACTATTGCATCACAAAGAGCATGAATCATCCAACAATAAAACCTTAAAGAGAAAGACTGAAAATCCTTTCTTTTTTTTTTTTTTTTTTTTGGTAAGAAACACTTATATAAGATAAAGATTTTTTATTTTTTTTTAAAGGTATTCTTTTATTTATTTATTATTATTATTAATTTTTTAAAGGTATTCTTGCATGTGCTATTACAATTTACTGTCTTTCACCCCTTTTACTTTTGATTTTTGAATAGGTTAAAAATTCTACATTATATATGTTCATGCAGTACTTCCATGTTATATAAATAGAATACATTAATTTTTTATTTAAAAAAAAAAAACTACAAGTAGATAAAAACAACATGAAATATTATCAATTTTTCACTCTATTTCATGGAAATTTCTATAATCAATCAAAATATCGTGGAAATTAAACAGTGAAAATTTTAAATGCAGAATAATCAATCAAATTAATTCAAACACACAATTTTCCAGTCTCAAATACGACTGGTGTCATATAATAATATAATATCTATCTGAGAATGATTTCTATGTGACAATTTCTCAGCAGCCAACACGACCAAACTTTTCCACAAGGGTCTTCGCTGATCTCAGACAGTCTTGTTGTCTAGAAGTTTCTCACTTCATTTTCTCGTGTGATTGATAGCTCATTATCAACTACTTTTTCATAATATCAAGTATTCATGCATGGAATCCAAATCTACGTTAAATTTCTAGTATTTCATTGGATTTATTTTATTTTGTTTTTTAATATTACAGGGTTGAATTAGACTTTTTATTTTTTATTTTTTTTTTATTTTATGGGATCAACACCTACTTAATAATTAAGTTTTAATAATATTAAAGTAGTGAAATTGGTAATTAGTTTTTTATAAAAAAATAAAAAAATAAAAAAATAAACCGGAGACTTTATAAATCTTAAAAGTTAAAACTCAATCAAAAATTTGAAAAAAAAAAAGTGCAAGTCTTATTTTGTATTTGTGTTTAAAGGATGAAATACATTTTATATACTATTATAACTCATGTTATTAGATGGATGATGATCACGTCAAATCAGCACCAAAAGGTGTTTTAAATTTTATAAACTACTTTAAATATCATAGACATGTCCTACACTCCTACCATGCACACTCCAATATAGGAACTGGTCAAAAAAAACACACACAGAATATATATATTTAAATATATGGTCCCGTTCACATATGTAACTACATCAGTATCCATACATGTGGACCACTGATTATGGAAAAACTTTGGCAAGTATATACACTTTGAGTCAAAGTATGTAAATCTAATGGTTTATATCCAATGCACTGATAAAGTTATATCAGTGCGCACTGACTTGAAATTATATATATATATATATTAACCAACCATGCCATCAACCCATCAGTACAGATAATTGAAAGCTGAAGCAATGTTGATGATGCACATCAACCGGATGAGCTTAATTCTTCTGCTCTCTTTTTTGTGTTTCAGGCAGGCGATATTTGTTCAACCTCAGCTGGAGCTGGACCCAAACGAAGGTAATTATAAATTTATAGTTAGCTTTTCATGATCATCACCACTTACATGAATATTTGATTGATGATTTCTAATTATTCTTAAACAACTTTTGTTTATTTTTCTTATTCTTAATTAAACTGCAATTTTCTTCTCAATTTGTTCCTAATTAAGGTCCATGTCAGAAGTTAATTATTTGCAGTTGATTAAAATTAGTTAGATAATTTTATTTTACTAAAATAAGTTATTTGAAATAAATTTATTTTACTTATAATTAATTTAAAATAAATTTATTTTAAGTGAAAATTAATATAATCTACTCCCAAAGTATGTCAAATACATAATATAACTATTTTAGTCTGATCCCATATTACATAAAACATGCCACTGTTTTAGGGGTGGGCATGAAAACCGAAACCAAAAATACATGACTTTAGTTCGCTTCTAGCCAGTATCTGGAAAAGAAAACCGAAATTAAGGTTTAGTTTTGGTTTTGGTTTGACAAAAGTACAAAACCAAACCAAATTGAGTAAACATATATCTAATATGTATAATTGCTTTTTAACTATATATATATATATATATATATTGAAATATAAACCTAAACTTTTTTTTTTTTTTTCACATCAGAAATGCTGATTATATCATTATGTTAAAAATATTCATGGGAGTTGTTTGATTAAATATAATGGGATTTGAATTTATCAAACAGCTATTGCAATTTCTTTTATTTAATGTTTTTTTAAATATTATTTTAAGTTATAATTATGAGCCTATGAACACAAAGTTAGCTCAATGGTATGTCACTCATATCTACACTATGAGATTGCGGGTTCGAGTCGTGTCTCCTACCTTATACTTTGAATTATTGTAATATTTTAAAATATAAAATAAAATTACCGACAATTTTTGTTTTAAAACATGTTTATACAAGTCCAAAATATTGACCTAAAAATCCAAATAGCAGACCCATAAGACCCAAAAAGTACTAAACCCAAAAGGCCAAAAACTATATGAAAGTGAAACAATTAAAACTCGTTAAAATAAAGAAAAATCACATATTTCTGAGTTCAATTTGCTTCGATCGAAAATCGAAATGACCCAATCATTCTCATCCCTACACGTCAGCACTAATTTAGTGGCATCCTATTCTATCATATTTAATGTAACTCAATATAATCTCATAAAATAACTCAATTCATTAGCTATGTAATAGTTATACGGTTTGTTCAAAAGGGAGAAAATCGGAAAAGATGAGGTTGATTTAGTGGTTTGTCCCTCACACCTACATCAAGAGATTATGGGTTCAAGCCTACCCCCTCCCTAAATCACTAATTATTGTATTATTTCAAAAAAGAAAAAAAAAGGAAGGAGAAAATCATATATAGGCCCCTAAGACATGTAAAATTTGTTTGTAACCACATACGTAATTTCAATTATAAATAACCAACTGAAATGTGAAATGCCCCAAATAGCCCTCAAGTAATTGTCTCCCCAAACACACAAACTCTCTCTCCGCTGTGCAAAACATGATTTGAAAGAGGAACAGGCGTCGCTTCGCACAAATTCTCACTCTTTGGGTGGCAAAATGTTTAATTCAAATTATAATAAACAGCGATGCCAATGAATTGAATATTGATGTTGTGCTGTGCACTGTAGTTGATGTTCTTCGTAAAATAGCTACCACATTGGGTGTCACGAATCCAACTAATAAGGATCCTTGCGAGTCACATACGATCTCTGAAACCGCTAGCTATACCGAGAATCACAATATCACTTGTAATTACAGAGATGGCAAGTTCCTTCACGTCACACACTTGTAAGTGCCTTCTTCATCTTCTTCACTCTTTCTTCGTTTCATCAGTAAGATTTATTGAATTCGATTAAATCCTCTTGTTATATATATATATCCATTCTTCTTTAAAATTAGGGCAATTATCATTTTCATCCTTTAAAAAAAAAAAAAAAACTATCACCTTTTTATTACTTTTCTTTTTTAGACCGCGTGGTTTTTAAAATTTTTAAAATACATCAATTAGTTCATCTTTGAATCTATCGTTAGTCAAATTTAATTGTTTGACCCAAAATTTAAAAGAATGTCATGTGTTACATATATATAAAAATATCACATGTCACATGAGAAAAAAATTAAAAATATCTAAAAATAATTAAAAAAATTCTGGTGTGTCAGATGACTCACATTGCGGAGTTGCAGTGCACCCATTAAACAAATGAAAAAACAAAAAAAAAAGGTAAAAAAGTAATATTTTGAAAAAAAGGTAGAGACCAAAATCATAATTACCATTAAATTTAAAATGAAACGTGCTGTATAGTCTTAAGTCCATAAAATTCAATTGCAGTTGAATTGATCTCATTATTACTTTTTCCCTCCTTGAATTGCAGACTGCTAAAAAGTACGAGTCTTCAAGGCAGTCTTCCACGAGAATTGGCCAACCTAACGTTTCTTGAACAGATGTAAGAACTTTTCTTCATTTCTGGTTTCTTGGAATTTTTTTTATTTATTTTTTAATTATTATTTGCTACTCATTTTGGGATGAGCTCTGCATACAATTTACTCTCATTATTGCATTGTGTTCATAACTGATGTGTTTCCTATTACACGTTATTAAGATAATACGATAAAATTAAGGTTTAAACCATTATTAAAAAGTGTAATGCTTGATATTCGGTTTCCAAAATAGTTCTGTATTTTCTCATTCCTAATTAGAATAGAAGATAGAATATGCTGGCATGTTACATGTATCACCCTTGTGGGTAGGTTTTTTAGAATGGGATTATCGATGTACTAGAGAGTATGCGGTATTGTAACCTAACATATTAGATCCACATATTGGATATTGTTCATTTTGGGCTTCATGCAAACATCTTTCACCTACCGAGTAGATATTGTCCGCTCATGTGAAGCCTATGATCCAAAGCAAATCCATACGGTGAAAGATGCGTGTGTGTAGAATTTCCAAAGCAATTAATATTTACTTTGTGAGCCTAAGCTGTTAAAAGTAGAGCACATGACATACTTTTCTCTGAATATTTATTGTCTTATTGATATCTTAATTCTAATTCATTTGAGGAAAAAATCTCACCTTAATTATCATATAATGATTATTGATTATCTTCATCGCAACAGTGATCTCACCCGCATCTACCTTAGCGGTGGACTTCCAAAAGAATGGGCTTCAATGCAACATTTAAATAGAATGTAAGCATGTTCAATTCATCTTAGCCTGGTTTAAGCAA
This sequence comes from Acer yangbiense, assembly GCA_008009225.1. Classification (NCBI taxonomy): domain Eukaryota; kingdom Viridiplantae; phylum Streptophyta; class Magnoliopsida; order Sapindales; family Sapindaceae; genus Acer; species Acer yangbiense. Next base: position 11,961,331 of record CM017773.1, read on the forward strand.
CTATATATAAATTAAGGTTCACTTTTGCATATAAGGAACAAACATTTTTATGCAGCTCGATTAATGCCGCCGGCATATCAGGGAAAATTCCCAAGGAATGGGGAAATTTTGCCAAACTCACTTACTTGTAAGTTTTGATCTTTAGAAAGTTTGGGTGCTTATGCTATATCTAAGCAATGTATTCGACTTTGATTCTTATTGTAGTTTCAATTGAAAAAAATAAAATAAAATAGGAGCCTCGAAGCCAACCAGTTGTCCGGTACTATACCTGTGGAGCTCGGAAATTTGGTCAACTTAACTGATCTGTATGGCATCTAAACTCCTATTATTGAAATTGTAGTAACTGTCTGATTATAATTTAGAATAACAAGGGTGGTTTGGCTCCATGATCTCACAATTACAGGATTCTTTCTTCCAATCAGTTTGTGGGAAGCTTACCTAAAACACTAGAAAAGCTGACGGAGTTGAAAGATTTGTAAGTATTTTCATATATATTCTCATCTAGTGCACATGGTTTAGCATCACCAGGATACCTCTGTTATTGTTTTGTGCAGTAGAATAAGTGACAATAGCTTTAATGGCACTGTACCTGAATTTATCGGGAGTTGGACTAAACTCGAAAGACTGTAAGCTCTTTATTTTAACAAATTTAATTGTGAAGTGCATACGGATGATCCTGAATGTTTTTTGCCGCCTCCCTTTTGATCTTTTCCATTACTGAAGGGAAATGCACTCAAGTGGACTGGAAGGACCCATCAATTCAACGATTTTCGCTCTAGGGAACTTGAATGACTTGTGAGTTGAACAACCTTTCTTGAACAGTTTTGCCGATGGGCATTTTGACAAGTTCCTCTCTTACCAAATTATTTATGGGTACTTGAAGATCCCAGTTCAATTCATTGTGTCTTCTTTATACGCAGGAGGATAACTGATATGAATGGGCCAAAGTTTGATTTTCCAAAGCTGAACAGCAAGCAGATGGACCACTTGTATGTTTATTGATTCTAATTCTATCTATTTATTTATTTTATGCCAAGATCCTTAACATTATTACAGTAGATATAGAAATATGTGCAATTAGAGCTTTGAATTTACATGGACTTTTGTCAACAGGATATTGCGAAACTTGAACATGTCTGGAACTATCCCTAAATATATTTGGGAAATGGGTGTTCAGAAAACACTGTAAGGATAAAACTCTAATGATCTCCTTATATGCATATGTGGCAAACATTGCAATGCTTATATCTTGTGTTTGTAACTTCATATAGCATCCTTAAATTCAGGAGAAAGTGAAGACATGATTCTTAAATGTTGCATATGCCACCTTTTTCAACAACAACCATCATGAATTTTTCATGTTTCTCTAACATATATTGGAAATTAAAAACTATCAACTTTGTTCCAAAATATGCAATATTTTGGCTGTTTGCTGCACTTACAGATTCAGGCGCTGCTCCATTTGAAAAGGGTCAATTCTGTATCCACGTATCTTGCCTTGTAAAAGAACACAACTTAACTTGGTTATTGAAATTCCCCACTGAAACCCAGAAACAAGACTATGCGTGTGGCTTTTTGTGTAATTGCTACAAAGGAGATCTATTTAATTAATTTGCTAGCCCTATGTGAATGTCGAAGAACCATGGTTAGTAAATAATGAGGAAAGTAGCAATATCCTACTGAATATAGAGGTCAATAATTCTTTTCACATATGTAGATACGGGGAGCAGTAAGAAGCTAAAATGTCAATTTAGGAATCGATTAAAATTAGAATGTGGAGCAGATAAGTTATGGAATCACATAATCCTTCTTATTATATCCAACAAATTTTTTCTCCTAGCAGAATTTTTATTTAGAGTCATGGTGAAAGTAGTTTCTTATAACTTCAGGGTGTTTGCGCGCTCTTATGTTTTTGTACAGAACACATTACTTTTTTCCGCTTGCTTAAAGTTTGCCAGCATTTCTATGATACATTTTACATAAGACATCAGCTAACAACAAAATCTGACAATTTATGTTATTCCATTTATACAGTGATCTGACCTTTAACAAGTTGGTAGGAGAAATTAAAAGCATCAATACATATACAGATTTTACGTAAGCATTTATGTTTTGAAGCTGCGTATATTTTGATGGGATTTGTTGCAATATTACCATGAAGTGTTATATTATGCTAAATTGCATCTTGTGGCTTCATGTTAGCTTTCTGAGTGGCAACACGTTGAATGGAACTATACCAGACACAATAATCGACAGCAATAAAAATATTCGGTATGTTCCTAAACTTAGATTCTTGGATTCAATTTTGGATGCTTGAATTTTAAGTTTTGTATAAATTTTAGTTCTGATTTTTGGTTTGGTTAAATTTACTCTATTAAATAATTATTAATGAATTCTGAGCAATTATTTTTGCACATTAGTGAATTTTCTTTTGCCTTGAATAGAACTTTGTGACTCCGTAGAGTTAAATTTGAATGACTCTGTTGTTGAGCACTTTGGATATGGATGACATGTGAATTTGTAGAAATTCTGATTTGCCATGAAAGCTTCGGAATGTAACTGCTATTGAAAGTCATTCTATCGATTTTGTAGCAAATGTCCAACAGGACTCTTCAACAATGGTATAAAATAGAGTTTGTCACCGTAAGATCAATCAAGTACAAGAATGAGCATCTTTTGTTCTCTAATCTTTTCTTATCACTCTTAAAAGTTTTTGTTGGCTCTCACTATTGTGAAGGTTATGCAACTGATATTGTGGTTTCTCTCTCTCTCTCTCTCTCTCTCTCTCTCTCTCTCTCTTTCTGAGTCTGGTTTGTCTAATAAATTAACCTTCTATACATACAGATACATACATATATCAGCATATACATAGGTGAGTGGTCACATGTTTGTGTAAATTCATTGGTAAAATTCTGTTATAGTTGTTAGTCCAGATATTATAGTCTTGAACTTAAATTATCTTTTAAATTCTGATGTCCTTTCTTATTCCAAAGTCCCTTAACTTCAAAATAAGTTTCGCACATATACCCTGGAGTGGTGTACAGTTTTTCCATATTTCATGTTGTGCAGAAATAAATTTGGTACTTCTGATGTTTCCCTCCGAGTATGTTTGAATGTAATCATATGATTTTTTATATATCTTACAAACTTTCATTATACATATATTTACTTTTAATCTCAATGTTTGTAAATGTTACTCATTTTTATTCACCGTTTGCAGCGATCTTTCCTATAATAACTTCACATCGCCAGCTAATTGTAAAAAGAGGTAAAAAAAACTTCTGACCATAATGTTGATATATTTCCTTTCAAATCATTCCACTCGTAAATTCTTAATTTTTTAAACAGGTCAAATATAAACATGTACCAGAGCTTTTCTTGGGAGCACGGCCTGTAAGACTATTCTCTTCTCTTTAAAATTAGCAATGGTTTTTAGAATTGCCCAGCAACAAATTTCTCTAATTAATCATGTTAGTTTTTTCGGTTGACTGAGAAAAAGTTCATCTTGAATTGATTTTTGAAATCATGTGAAGGAAATGTGAAAATACAACCCATCTCCACTTGAGTAGAATAATTTCATTTGTCATTTTGTGGCAGGATGGGGCTATAATAATTTCTAAACTATTATAGCATGGTTACCTATATGTGTAAATATCTATCTATTTAGAATATTAACATATTTTGATCCCCTTTTTAAATAGGTCTGGACGTCGTCCATGCCCCGATGGATCCCGCTGTCAAAATTGTGAGTTTGATTTCCCGGGGATATAAATTCTGCAATTACTTGAAACACACCTTCTGATTGACAATAATGTTAGTTAAGATGTTGCATCATTATTGCAATTAAAAAATAAATAAATAAAATCAGTACTTGTAGAACTATATTAAGATGTTGCATCATTATTGCAATAAAATTAAGTTGGTTAAGCTGAAAAAAATAAGTTTTTAATTCTGCTCAAAGCCACATGGTTTTGATGATGCACTTGGACAAAGATAACAGTAGTAAAGATTTAATTATATATGTTGCAGATTATCAATCATTCCATATCAACTGTGGTGGACCAGATGTAACCATCGATCATACCAAGTATGAAGGTGATGATGGTGCTGAAAATGGAGCTGTATTGCATTATGATCGTGGAACCAAATGGGGATTGATCGGTGCCGGGGACTTCATGGACAATGGCAAAAATGATCATTATATTGTAGAAGCTGCTGACCTACAACTAGAGTCAGAGTTGTACTATAAAGCACGTGCATCTCCACTCTTTCTCACCTATTATGGATATTGCCTGGAGAATGGGGATTATACAGTAAACCTCCACTTTGCAGAGATATTATTCAATAATGATAAAAAACTGTATTACAGACTCGGAAGACGCATTTTTAATATTTATATTCAGGTAATTGGTTACATTATGAGTAGAAAATGTAGCTACTACTATTTTAATAGACACCTTTGATATGAAAATTCTATTTCAGGAAAAATTAGAATTGAAGGATTTTAATATCAAGGAGCAAGCCAATGGAACTGGTAAAGCAATCATAAAAACATTTAATGCCACGGTGACAGAAAATACCCTGGAGATCCGCTTGTACTGGGCAGGGAAAGGGACTACCCTTATCCCAGATCGAGGAATTTATGGTCCCCTCATATCTGCCATATCTGTATGTCGTGGTAAGTCACGTAATCTTTATCAGCCTTTCACTCCAATTTTGCTCCACTGCCTCCAGGCCAGTGACAGCACTCATAAACATTTTCATGTTAGACAATTTATCTTGTAAATTGGATTCTATTCATACTTGGGTTTGGTGAGTATCTCTACCTCACTCACCTTAATTTGATATCTAATGAGCATTATTGTTTGGTTTATTTTCAGGTTTCAGAGCTAATTGTGATGGTGAGAAATATAGAACTATGTTATGATGATCTGCTGTTTGTATGTTATCAATGTTTTTTTTTTTTTAAATGTCTTCTAATAGTTATTTGTTTCTTGTTTCTGCTTGGTATGTGATGTTTTTCAGAATCAAAAAAATCAAGTAATTTACCTATTGTGATTGGAGTTGTTGCTTCAGTGTTATGCCTTATTTTCTCCATTGCGATTTTCTTCTGTTGGAGACGCTATTTTGGGCGCAAAAGCATAAGAGGAGGTATGGCTAAATCCTTATATACACACATATTCAATCTTTCACTCAATTGATACATAAGTGTGTGCATGCTAACACCCAAATATTTTTTAAGTGCAGAAAAACTTGTATACTATTATTATTTTCTATATTTTATCAATTTAATTATTTTTGCTCGGTTGTTGTAGCATTCATATATATGACTCCTAGGTGATCTATCTTCTTTTGAATTTCTTCTGTACAGATCTTAAGGGACTAGATCTACAAACAGGTACCTTTACTTTTAGACAACTAAAAGCTGCCACTAACAATTTTAGTTCTACAAACAAGATTGGAGAAGGTGGTTTTGGATCTGTATATAAGGTATTTTGACAAATTATTTCCTATTGAGTATCCCACAATGTTAGTACCGCACATGCATCACAAAGATAGAATTCCTTAGACACTAACATCATGTGAGATTATATACATGAACATGTATAAATTATAATCACTCAATACAGGGCCAACTATCAGATGGTACTGTTATCGCTGTGAAGCAGCTATCTTCTAAATCAAGGCAAGGAAATCGTGAGTTTGTAAATGAGATAGGCATGATTTCTGGTTTGCAACACCCAAATCTTGTAAAGCTTTTTGGATGCTGTGTTGAAGGGAGTCAATTACTATTGGTTTATGAGTACATGGAAAATAATTGTCTTGCACATGCGCTCTTTGGTAAACAAGGTGACATTTGCATATTCTTGGTTTTTTTATTGCACTTGCATTTATGCATGCTATACTCTCAATTCATTTTTTTCCTTCTAAATAGGGTAATTTGATTATCATTATTCATTAGGTTCAGAAACAAGCACCTTGAAATTGGATTGGCCAACAAGACAGAAGATATGTGTGGGAATAGCCAGAGGTCTTGCCTTTCTCCATGAAGAATCAACAATCAAAATAGTTCATAGAGACATCAAAGCTACAAATGTACTCCTTGACAAGCAACTGAATGCTAAGATATCTGACTTTGGATTAGCTAAGCTCAAAGAAGAGGATGACTCCCTTATTAGCACTAGAGTTGCAGGAACTGTGTGAGTTACAATATTTTAGCATGACTTTGATCTTACTATCGTAATTTCAAGTGATGTTATTCTGACTTGTCACTTCAATTTCAGTGGTTATATGGCTCCGGAATATGCACTATGGGGTCACCTGACAGAAAAGGCAGATGTTTATAGCTTTGGGGTGGTTGCTTTGGAAATTGCTAGTGGAAAGAACAATGCTAGTTATAGAGCAAAAAATGGATGTGTTTGCCTTCTTGATTTGGTAAGTTGCGCAAGAATTGTTAGAATTTCAATATTATTGGTAGGTTCTTGCCTTTTGGATGATTGAATTTTTAATTAACATGGTATAAGAGACAATTTAAATATGAGGAGGGTGCCCAAAGCTGAACTAGTTTATTATTTTGCTGGGATGTTTTAGGCCTTCAATTTGCAACAGAAAGGAAACTTGATGGAGATAATGGATCCAATGTTGGAGGACAAATTCGATAAGGTGGAGGCTGAAAAAATGATAAGAGTGGCTATATTGTGTTCCAATGCAGATCCTGCTCTAAGGCCAACTATGTCAGAGGTGGTTAGTATGCTCGAATCACAAACAATTGTTCAAGAAGTTGCATCAGATCCGGGCATATATGGTGATGATTTGCAAATTAAACAACTCAAAGGCTATTATCAACAGCTGCATGATCAGAGCTCGAGTGGAAGCTCGGCACCAAACTTTTCTTCAGAAAGAACAGGGCATGGATCTTCCACCACATCTACCCATGATCTCTACACAGTCAATTCTGAGTCCATATATTTAATCAATAAATCTGGTCAGGATCTCTACTCAGTTAATTCTGAGTCCATATATTCAAACGTTACATCTGTTCAAGATATCGACCCAGTTAATTCAAACTCCATACATTTAACTTGAGTGAGACGTCTTGAGTTATTCAAACCTTACATATGCCCATGATCTAGACCCAGTTGATTTAGAGTTCATACATTGAAATTTAAACTTGAGCTGAGATGTCTTGAGTTTTACATCATACTATTTACTGCTTTATTTCACCTTGTAATTGTAATACATATATTTCAGTTTTGAACATTTGTTTAGTATTGTGAGTGTCTTATTTCACTTTGTTGAACTTCATTGTCTAGCAATAATTATCTTGTGTATCACTGTTTTGAGTTTGTCTTGTTAAAACTTGTCAATTTACTTGACGGAGGAAGAAACCTAAAAAAACATGAGAGAGTTTCTTAGAGAGAGAGCTTCTGCATTCAACGGGAAAGACAACAGAGATGATTTTAGGGCCAATTTATTCTCTATTTTCATTGATAACATTCATGAGAAAGTAGATTATGAATGTATGTGGCGGATTTTAAAACCTTTCAGCAAGGTTAGGGACATTTACTTATCGGCAGTCAAGTTTAATAGGAGGAGCAGGTTTGCATTTGTGAGATTTGGTACTTTAGAGGAAGCCTCAAAGGTGGCTGCTACTACTAACGGGATGCATGTGTATAGTTGGCCCATAGTGACAAAACTAGCGACTCATGGCTGGAAGAACAGAAGTAAGAAGTAGAATGATATGAAGTACTCTAACAATGAGAATCAGAAGCAGAAAGGAAAGGAGTTTCAGAGGAGTGAGCCAAAAGGTAAGGGTTCTTATGCGAAAGCTGTTAGAGGAATCAGGGTCATATGTCTAGTGAGTCGGAGGAGGAAATGATGATGTCTATGGCATGGGATTTCAGAAAGAATGATCAGGTTTGGCTGAATAGGTGTGCGATTGGTATCCTGAGAGAATTTAAAGAGGTGTCAAGGGTGAATCAAAGACTAAAGAACAGGGGAACTGAGTTCACAACAGCATATTTATAAGACAAATGTGTTCTGCGGGTTTTCAATTATGAAATGAATAAGGAATGTTTCATCAGGGAAAGAGGTTTATGGGATGATTGTTTCTCAAGTATGATGAGATGGAATGAGTCCTTAACGATATAGGCTCGTCTTGTGTGGATTAATTGTTGGGGAATTCCCATTTCCTGTTGGTCTTTGACTTTTTTCATGAAGCTAGGTTGGCAGATTGGAGAGCCTCTGTTAGTTGACACCAATACGGAGAATAGAGTTCATGTAGACAAAGGAAGGATGTTGGTGTTAATCCCTCACCAGCATAAGGTTTTTGTCAATGTCAAGATTATGGGAGGAAGTAGACCATTCAAGGTGAAGTTGGAAGAAGATCTGATGCCTGTGGAAATAGAGTGGGTGGAAAGTTTGTTAGCATTGTGCAAGATTAGGAGTCAAGCCGGCCGGAACTCTTCACCGAAAACAGACAATTTTGAAATGTGCAGGCCTATTGTGGTAGATGAGACTTCATTGAAAGTCTCAAACCAAGTGGGAAAGGGGTTGGACAAGAAAGGGGCGAAGTGTCAATGTGATAAGGCAGATAGGATTTCAAGGTTTGGTCAGAGTAGACTTGCCAGTCTGGAGGTGAAAAGTAGGGGGCTGAAAGTCAGAATGTTTATAGATAAAGGAAAGAAGGTGTGGTCTAAGAAGATAAAGAAAAAGCCTATCAGTCGTATGATTATGAATGGCAGTGTGATCTTGGAGAAGAGAAAATGTGGTGTCAGTATAGGTGGGAGTAGCTATGATGAGAGTACATCATCTTCTGAGTATGATGTGAGAAAAAGTTTGTTTTTTGAGTCATGTACAGAGAAGGTGGGTGCTCAAGGGATCCGGGTAAAGAGATGGGTATGATGATTTCCAACAGGCCCAAGAAAGTTACTTTCAACTTACCAATTGGACCTATCAGTTCTAGACCCATGAACACTTTAGATAGTCTAGAATTATGTGTGGACTTCGACCCACTGGATGTGAGCCCAACTGGTATAAAAGGTGCTAATAGGAGGATGGAGTATGTGCAGGGGTTATTAGAAATTCATGAGAGCCCACTAGCTGTTAGTGGTGAAGACGTTTCAAGTGGTAGTGAGGCCACCAAAGAAGCTTTGGTCCTGTCAACTATTGAAGCAGAGGATAATAACAGATTGCGGGATGTTGGTGAGAACAATTCAGTGTCTAGAGAAGGGTTAGTGAAGGATACGGTTAAAGTGGAAAAGTAAAGAATTTCAACTCTGTTGGCGACAACCAGTGATGAGGAGGCTATTTGTGCGACAATGGTAATGGAAAAGAAGTTAGTATCTTCTAACCAGGGGATGCGACAGAGTGGTAGAAGTAAAACTAAGGGTTCGAGTTCTCACGATATGAGAACAAGGAATTCGAAAGTTATAGGGGTTCAGGAAGGCATAGGAAATCAGTTATTGGTGACAGATTCGATGAAGGAAGAGGTGGCTAATATCCCAGCGACTGGTTCTGTAGTCGGTTTTGATTTTTCAGAAGTGGAAGAGGAAGTTGTGGAAGAAGTAATAAGAAGGAGGAGGAGGATAAGGCTCGTTTTGAGACTATCTCTAGTTAGTTTTCTGTTCAGTTTCGTTGTGGATTCTTTTGTTGTATATGTTAGCTCTTTCCTGGAACGTTAGAGATTTAGGGAAGTTGGAAAAGAGAAAAGTGGTTAGGAAATTAGTGTTACGGCATAAACCGACAGTGTTATTTATTCAGGAGTCTAAGTTGAAGGAGTTCGATAGTGGTGTTATTAGGTCGCTTGGAGGAAATTTTCTGTCCAGAGGTATTGGGGTGGCTGCTACTGGGGCTTCGGGTGGTCTAATTACTCTTTGGAATGAGGATTTATTAATGGTTAAGGCATGTATTTCGACATATAGATGCATAATTGTGATGGGGGAGTTGAGCAGAGTTAAGCAAGAAGTTGTTTTTTGTAATATTTATGTGGCGAATGTGGAAGTTGAGAGAAAGGAGTTGTGGAATTATGTGGTTGATGTGCAGAAATCCTTCCACTTGCCTTGGTGCATTGGAGGAGATTTCAATACTGTTCTGGGTCATCATGAGAGAAGAGGTAGAGTGTTAGATTTGGGGTCGATGCGGAATTTTTGTGATTTTGTGCTGCGTGTGAAAGTGTTGGACATTCCTTTGATGGGTATGCCTTTCACATGGTCGAATAATAGAGAAACGACATCTTGGACGAGATTAGATCGTTTTTTAATCTCATCGGAATTTCTTGCGTGGTTTCCTAACATGGTTCAACGCGGCCTATCTCGTTCTCTCTCAGATCATAACGCTATTATGATTGGCGAGAAGGTAGAGGAATGTGGCCTTAAAATGTTTCGCTTTTTCAATGGGTGGCTAGAGGAAAAAGGACTAATGTTGGAGGCGGTGAGAGGTTGGAAAGTAGGTAAGATGGATGGCCATTTAGGTGTTTCTTTAGCTACTAAGGTTAAGGGAGCCAAGTGTGGCATGAAGAAGTGGTTAGCTTTGAATAAAAAGACATAGGTAGCTAGTAAAGTAACTGAAGATTGCCTGGCTGCGGTGGATTTTAAAGCTAGGACAGCGGGTTGGTCAGATAGTTTGAGGAAAGAACGTTTAGAGCTTCTTTCGAAATTGTGGAAGGAATTAAGAAAGGAAGAACAAGTGTGGAGACAATGCTTTAGGGTTAGTTGGTTGAAGGAAGGGTATAAAAATTCCAATTTTTTTCATTGTATGGCCAATGAGAGGAAATCAAGGAATCGAATTTGCGAAATATCTTTTGATGGAGAGAGAGTCTCAGATCCGACACTTGTTAAGGAAAAGATTGTGGATTTTTTCAAGAGGCATTATTCGAACGTTAAATGGACTAGACCTAAGATTTTCGGTCTCAACTTTAGAAAGCTCTCGGTTTATGATAGTGAAGCTTTAAAGGTCGAAACCTGGAGGAGGTAGGGGAAAGTTTATATTTTGGACTTTTAAATCAGAAAATGAGAGTGAAGGTTTTATTCGAAACAGCTTCATTTGGGATGATACCTTTGTATCAATGAAGAGTTGGTCTAAATCCATAGAGTCTATAGCGAAGCCGGTTTGGGTTAACTTTTTGGGGATCCCTTTTTATTTTAGGAATGAGTCTTTCTTCAAGAGATTAAGGAGTCTGCTGGGAGATCCTCTTTTTGTGGAAGAAGACACATTTTTTCGAAGGAGACTTGACAGGGGAAAATTACTCATAGCTCTTCATGAAAATTGTCAATGTCCTAACAAGGTGAAGGTTATTGATAAGTCCTGGTCTTTCCATGTAACGGTGGAGATGGGGGTCCAACCGGTCGATTTTACGTGGTTAGTGGAACAACTGGATTTGAAATTTGAATTGCAAACTAAGAGTGCCTCTCTGCATGAGATGCCAAAAAGCTGGAAAAAATGAGAGGTTGATGGAGCTTTTTCCCATAAACAACCTTATTGTGTCATGGAGGACAGAGATAACAGCTGGAGGGGCAACTCCAATGAAAAGATGGAGGAATAGGTTAAGGTTAAAACTTGGAAAGGAGATAGGGATCGTCAGGTTAGTTGTAAGAAAAAGCCTAGTGATGGAGACTTGCCTTTGGAAAATAGGATGGATAAAGGGGAAAAAAGAGTCAATGATGGAAGCTCAAAAAGGAGACCATCACATCACTTTTATTTGAGCGGCAAATTTGATTTACAGAAAAGAAGATTTGTCAGCTATAGAGATGAATCTTCGTTAGGTTTCAATCTTAAAGAGGGGATGTTTCATCACTTTGAGAGAAATAGGGGTGAATGCTCTAATTTTAGGCTTTTGGGTAAGGGGCCTAAATCATTAGGGGAAGCCAGATCAGAGCCACATAGCTTAGGTGATGGACTTCAGTTAATCTCTAATTCCTTAAAGGATAGATTGGACCAATCTGATGGAGGCCCAACTGATGTCTCTGAGGGCTCAAGACAAATTGTTGTGAGACATGAGGACAATAATGTGGTGTCCATATCAGACCAAGAGGGAGGATTTGTTAACTTTCCTTTTAAAGGCCCAATTCAGCTTCCCTTGAGTATATTCCAGAAGGGTCAGATTTCTGGTAAAAACTTGGTAGTTGTGCCTTTATCAGTGGAGCTTGACGATTTGGAGAAAAGAGAGAGCGTCAAAACTGAGACTATCCAAAGAAAGATGAAGAATAGTTGAGCTGTAAATGAATCTCGTGATATGGTAGCTGGAGAGAACCTAGGAGATTCTAGTCAAGGTAAGAAGAACCAAGCTATGATAGGGAGGGTACCTTACTGAAATCTAGAAGAGGAATTAACTAAGGTTATCGAAAGAGGGGTGGAACCGGGGTATGTTTTTAATCCAAGTAATAGGGAGAGGGAGAGGAATACCCAGACGACAAGTAGAGTGGATCAAGTGGGGATAATCAGAGACAGTGTTGGAAGAAGGAGGCAAGGGAATGGAGACACGAACATGGAGTGGGATTTAGAGGTAGAAGTTACTAAGGTGATTGAGGTAAGAGCAGCCTTAGGTTTCAGTGTTGAAGAGGTTTGGGCGGCAGCGTGCAATTGTGATGGTAATAAAGCGCTGGGGCCTGATGACTTGAACTTTAGCTTTGTTAAAGCAAACTGGGATGTTATCCAAGAGGAATTCATGAAGTTCATTCATGAAAATTTCATAGGAATGATAAGATTGTTAAGGAGCTGAACAAGACCTTTGTGGCGTTAATTTCAAAATGTGCTCATCCAGAGAATATGAGGGATTTCAGACCTATTAGTCTTGTGAGTTCCATGTACAAGATATTAGCTAAGGTTTTAGCGAATCATTTAAGGACGGTCATGAATTCAGTTATTGGGGAGTGCCAAATGGCGTTTGTAAAAAATAGGCAAATAATGGATAGTTTTGTGATAGCTGAGGAGATAATACATAGTTGGAAGAAAGATAAAGGAGGTGGTGGTCTTTTGGTCAAGCTGGATTTTGAGAAAGCTTACGATTCAGTGGACTATTCGTTTTTGGATTTTGTTATGAGTGAGATGGGTTTTGGAGTGAGGTGGAAACAGTGGATGAAGTGGTGTATCTCGACACCATCTTTGTCGGTTATCGTTAATGGCATTCTGACGGAGGAGTTTGATTTGGGAAAAGGATTACATCAAGGAGACCCATTTTCCCCGTTCCTTTTCAACTTGGCAGTGGAGTGCTTGAGCAGGTGTCTGAATAAAGCAAAGGATTTGGACTTGGTTAGAGGCTTCAGCATGGGCGAAGAGGAGGTGCACGTTTCCCACCTTCAGTATGCGGATGATACCATTCTTTTTCTTGAACCAAAGGTGGAGTTCCTGACTAATACTAAAAGAATTCTTAGATGATTTGAGTTGGCATCTGGCTTGAGGATAAATTTTCATAAGTCCTGTGTGGTTAGGGTGGGGAAAGTGAGTTCTGGGTAGGTTGATTGGGTGGCGGTTTTTAGGAGTAAGTAGACTAGTCTCCTTATTTTGTATCTTGGAATGCCTCTAGGATCTAGGCCCGATTTCATGGTGTTTTGGAATCCGGTTCTGGATCGTGTCAAAAATCGTTTGGCTCCGTGGAAGAGAAGGTTATTGAGCAAAATGGGTAGATTGGTCTTGATCAAAGTAGTCCTTTCTAGCATTCCATACTATTTTATGACGGTTTTCAAAGTCCCTGTTAGTGTGGCGAAAGCCATAGAGAAAAGTCAAAGGAGTTTCCTTTGGGGAGATGGGTTAGAAAAAAGGAAACTTCATACTATAGATTGGGGGACGATTTGCAAAAGCAAGAGGAAAGGTGGTCTTGGTGCGGGGAAGGTTTTGGATAAGAATAAAGGTTTGTTGGCTAAATGGGTGTGGCGTTTTGGGCATGAGGAGGAGCCGCTTTGGAAGAGGGTTATAGGTGCTAAATACGAAGTCAAGCTAGATAACCTTCTATGGAATTAGACTGCTGGTCCTAATGCTTCCCACTTTGTTAAGGCAGTTAGAGATCTTTTAGTGGAAGGGTCGCCTTCGGCTAAGATTTTGGAAGATGGATTGAAGATTGTGGTTGGTAATGGGAACAAAGTGAACTTCTGGAATGATGGGTGGAAAGATGGAATGCCGCTTAAGAGAGCTTATCTGAGGATTTATGCATTGTCTAAGAACAAATTTGGCTCTATAAGTGAGTTTGGTTCTTGGGTTGGTAAGGTGTGGCATTGGGATATTCAACTTAGAAGGGGTGTTTTTTATTGGGAATTGGATGTATGGGCTGATTTCTCCTATGATCTTGAGGGAGTGAGAATCCAAAGATTTGTGTTGAACTCGATTGCGTTGTCTTACTGCTTGAAAGGTTTGTTTTCGGTGAGTTCTTTTCGTCGGTGTGTTGAAGACTTATGCGACGCCGTTACCCTGAATTCTGTTGATATCTGGCATGGTTTCAGCCCTTTGAAAGTAGAGATTTTTGTTCGGCAATTGCTTAAAGGTATTATTGTGGTTCAGGAGTTGTTATCTCATTTTGGTGTTGCTCTGTCTGATGGTTTATGGTGCTCAATGTGCGGCTGGTCTGAAGAGACTATGGATCATTTATTTTTACATTGTCAGTGGGCGTGGGTTTTATGGACTGCTTGCTTGGGCTGGTGGTCAGTGTATTGCTGTGCTAATAAGAGTATTAAGGATTGGTTTGTTAGGTGGAAAGGGTTGTGCCTTGATTCGAAATTAAAGAGGGTGTGGTTAACTTTGTTTAACGCAGTTGTGTGGTCTATATGGGAGGTCAGAAACAAGAAGGTTTTCGAAGGGGATGTTGCTGTTCTGGATGAGTATATTGATGTGGTTAGGTTTAGAGTGGCATGGTGGTTCAAGCATCATGGAAGGGGGTCTAAAGAGCCAATTACTATCTTGGTTCAAAATTTGGAATTATGTTGTCTTGAAGAGAGATCTGTGAAGGTTAGTAGGGCTAATGAGTGGATTCCCCCATTGGCAGAGAATTTAAAATTTAATGTCGATGGTTCGTGCAATTTAAAATCGGGGAGGGTAGGGATTGGAGGAGTTTTACACAACTCGAGAGGGGACGAGTTGTGTTCCTTCGCAGCTTTTGTAGGCAAGGTGGATGCAGCTACTGCTAAACTCTTGGCGATTCAAAAAGCTTGTCTTCTGTGTGCTTCGAAAGATTCCTTGAGAAGGAGTTGCATAAGCTTTGAAAGTGATTCCTTTGAAGCTATAGGCTGGGTGAAAGATGATGACTTCGGAAATCTATCTCGGGTTGAGGTGATCTATGACATTCGCGCGTCATTGCGGCTGCTTAATAATCCATCTTTGAGTTTCGTTCCGAGAGCTTCTAATTCGGTGGCCGATGGTTTAGCTAAGAGGGGTTTAGCTTTGGATGGGGAGAATGTTGTTTGGAGTGTTTTTTTGAGTGTTTTGTGGGTTCTTGGGGTTTGTTTATGGGTTCTGGTTGGGGTTGCTTGGTTGGGTGTGGGGGCTGCGTGTCCTCTGTTTTTTGCTTCTGTTTTTGCTGTTTGTGTGGCCTCTTACGGACGACCTCCTTGTGCTTGTGTTCTTTGTTTTGCCTGTTTGGTGTTAATAATCTGCAAGTTTAAAATATATATATATTACTTGACGGAGGATATATAATCTTCACCATCCATGTTTTAAAAAAAATTATTTAAGAGAGTTTCTCCTTACAATCCACAAATTATCTATTTATACTGCATTTTTTTTTATTGACAATTTTAACCAGAATTATAATTACTAAACAGGACAAAAAAAAAAATTAAATACACTTCAAACTAATTAAATTATTAAAAAAAGAAATTCTTTTTCCTAAATCATTAGATTAAATATTATGTATTAAACTCTCCCTCCTAAATCAGCTATTACCATATTAAACACTCTCTCTTCATTACTCTCTCTCAATTTTAAAAAAAAAAAAAAAAAAAAAACATATCTCCATATTTTCTCTATCTATCTATAATTAATAGTTAAAGAAAAAAGAAACTTATGAATATTTTGGTTTTTTACTAACAACAATATATATATATATATAAAGTCAATACAAATTCCTTGTTTTTCAAAAATAAAAATAAAAATAGATATATTAGTTTTTGAGAGAAAAAAAAAATAGATATATATATTATATGAAAACTTGATTTGTTGCAACTAGATTCGATTAAACTCAAAATTTCTAAGAATAATGAAAGAATTAAAGTTCTCTAGGCAATCACATACCTACAAAAAACATTTTCATATTTTGATTTTTTTTTTTTGAAAAACATGGTAATTGTTTTTTATTTTTATTTTTAAATATATACATATATACGGTTATTACAAATCAAGCTTATTCGTAAGTTTTTTTTTCTTAACTGTTAGTCTACCTTGAGAAATAATGGAGATAGAAAATTAGAGATATGTATCGGAGGAGAGAGAAATTAATATGGTAATTAAAAATTTAGGAGTATTTAATAACTAATGATTTAGGAGTGAAAATTTCTTTTTTAATAATTTACAAAAAAAATCACTCATCGGATGAATCCAAAGGCTACAATGGTTCGTTCTAACTTTTATTAAAATAAAATAGAGTGTCGTTAGAAATTTATTTTTAAAACAGAGTGTCTTTAGAATAGGAGTGTCAAAAGATAAAAAGGATAATCTTGGAACAAAATGGAGAGTCTTTAGAATTTTTTAAAATTTAAATTTTGAGAATAGAGTGTCTTTAGAAAAAAAGTGTAAAAAAAATAAAATTGAATTGTCAAAAGAAGCTCTTTTTATTTAATTGTATGTCTTATTTGAGAGGGAAAATGACAATTTTGCCTTTCGGCCACTAAGGGTGCGTTTGGCACGCAGATGGGACAGGACAAGATGGGACGGGACGGGACTGGACAAGATGGGATATGATAGATTGTTCTGTATTGTGTTTGGAATGACTGTGACAGAACTGTGGACTGTACTGTTATGCGTTTGGTATGGCTAGGACAAGACGAGACAAAATGTTCAAATAACCAGAGTGCCATTCTTGTCCTGTCTAATGTTTATTACCACATAATAGTAATATACGAGACAGGACAAATCAGTATTTATTTGATTTTATTAAATAAATATTTTTATATATCATATTTAACAAAAATTAAACACTTTTTTTTTTCTAAATGGATCTCTAACCATCCATCTTTGTGATGGACGGTGGAGATTAAAAATTGAATTTAAAAAAAGAAAAAAAAAAAGAAATTCAGAAATTAAATATTTAAGATATTCAAAAATTCAAAAATAATGCAATTTAAAAAACTAAAAAAAATTAATTTTTAAAAAAAATTTATCCTCCACCATACTTATTCGTGGTGAAGATTAAATAGAAATTATTTCAAAAAAGAAGATTAAATAGAATTTTTTTTAAAGCAAAAACTGAAAAAAATATATATATATATATAAATTGAGGTGAAGATCCAATTTCCAAATTGGATCTTCACCGTCCATCATGATTGATGGACGATGGAGATCCAATATGGAGATTGGTCTCCACCAACATCTCCATCCTTCCTCTTTCACACCAAAAAAAATTGGATCTCAACATCCAAATATCCACCTACACCAGGTTTCACGAAAAAAAAAAAAAAACAACAAAACCCAACTCAACTCAATTATTTAAATAAATATTACAAATCTATTAATTAAAATTATCATCACTGTCTTCTTTTCTCTTTTATATCTCCAAGAACACATAAAAAAAAAAAATCCATAAACCAACAGATCCATAAATCAAATTAAAATCAGAGATGGTGTGTTGAACGAACAAAGGGAGGGAGGTGACCGGCGGGTGATGGGGCGGCATGAGGGAGGCGAACAAGGGAGGATTTCCTGAGATGGTGTGTTGAATGAATGAAGAACAAGAGAGAGATGATGATGAACGAAGGAGAGAGAGAGAGAAATGGCTTCAGGTGGTGTGTTGGATGAACGGACGAAGAGGAGAGAGAGAGAGAATGAGATGGGATTTAGGTGGTGTATACATATAGTTTGTAATTTTTTTAGAAATATGAAGGGCAAAAGATTCTTTTTGGCAATTGTCCCATGTCATGGGACAAGTTGGCCGAGGGTCTAAGGTGGGACTGTTTTTTGTGATTTTTGTCCCACCTTGTCCCATTCAGTCTCACACTAAGGTCATGCCAAACGTGGGATAAGAATAAACTGTCACACATTGTCCTGTCCTGTCCCGAGTACCAAATGCACCCTAAAAGTTATTAGAGGATAACTAACGGTTGGAGTCTTGGAGATGTTTATGCAATTTCAAGTGAAACGTCCATCTAGCTACAATTAGGCCTAAAAACAAGGGTATTGTTTGTTTAATTTGCCCATAATTTTATTACTTTTTTTATATATAATAATAATTTTATTACTTATATATATATATATATATATATATATATATATATAATAGTAATTTTATTACCTTTTTTTTTTTTGTTGAGAAAATGATTGTGATATCAGATACCTGATACAACAGGTCCTCAAGTATTGCACAATAATTAAATAAATAAAAGAACCATAAAAAAAAATTAAAAAAATCAGCTTTTAATATATTTTTATGAAAATAGAAAATAAATTGTTACGTATATGGTTATACTTGAACAGAGTGGAAAAGAACATAAGAGTACTGGTGAGAACAGCAGAGAAGGTGACATGGATTTCTCTCCTCTAACCGATGCCATGGCCGCCAAAGGTATGACAAAATCGCTAAAATTTTGGATTGATCTTCTGGTAGTAAAATTAATATAACTTTCTCTAGAAAAATTTGGAATTGCAAATTGGAAATTTTTTCTAAATTCTAAATCTTTTTAACCATATAAGGCTCAGAACCTAATTCATTCTAAGCATGAACAGTTTAATCCGCGAAGTTGACCCATATGCGGAGGTAGTTTTTACAAGGTTGATTTAAAATCTTTCATCTTGCTTCCATTTAGCTGGTAAGACTTGATTAGCTGAAAACTAACAAAAGCCATGTAAAAGGCACAAGTTTAACACAAAACAAAGCAAGAAACTAAAGGAATAAAGGTATAAAACAAAGGCAATTCTAGCATTATCAAAAGTGTTTATTAAAATCTGTTGGGAATCAAATCACATTATGTGGGTCCCACACATAAATCAGGAAATTTTCTACTATAAATGGAACTTAATTCCATCTCCATCTAAAGGATTTGAGCTGCTGACCCATGAGTCATTTGCCTAAACCCTAAGCTCGTCCATCTACCAGTTGAGCTACACCCCTGTTGGCATCCTATGTATGACCTTAATCATAATTTATACCATTATGAAATTATGATGAACTCGAAAATAAGAATTTCATAATTATATTAAAGCAATTTTTCCAAAATTACTTTTGTTGTCAACTAGTTACATGGTTGTCAACTGCTTTCAATTAATCTTTTAATTCATTGAGTTAAATTCAATTGCGAAACAATGATCATAATGACATATCATATAATTCTAAATAAACAAATTATTCATGAATTAAATATCATTTAAATATTCTATCTCCCCAACTAGAATAACTATGCCTATAGATACATGATCATCCATCACGTTTATCCATTGGGACGATTATATTTTAATTTTATGAGATCTATTGAATTCCTTTGAATATGTGTGCTTTTCATATTAAGTACAACGAGTTTATCAACTTACCCAGATTTTGATCGTAGGCAAGTCTCACTTGTTGCTAAGAAATTATTAAGCGGAAAACGAGCCCAACTGAGAGATTGTTGAACCAATTAGTCAATGTAGGATAGTTCAATCGCCGACTCCCACTTTTACATCTGATAAATTGATATTGAGTGGTAGTTGCTGACCTATAAAATTATGCTAGATGGGGCACTTTGATTATTATGTTTTTCTCTCAATATGATGACAACTTAAGGATGTGAAAATTTTCTTTTTAGGTAGTGTTTTTCTCCTTAGTGATTTGATTTTATCAGGTAAATTATAGGAGAATATTGTGAATGATATGGTAAGGACAAATTATTTGTCACATCATTTGTCTTAAATTTTGGACTACTATTTTGAGTTGTCATTAAAATTATGACAGGATAAGGTTGACTTAATGGTATGCTCTCACATTTACATCATGAGATTGTGAGTTGAGTATATCCCTTCTCTTAAAATCTGAATTATTGCAAAAAAAAAAATAATAATAATAAAAATAAAAATAAAAATAAAGATTAAAACTATAAAACAAAGAAAATATTAGAGAAAAAATTGAATAATTGATGATAAATTAATAATTTTGGTAATTTTAATTTGTTAACTAACTAATTAAGCCTAATTAAGAATATTATAAATATAAAATTTTAATTCGTTAACTAACTAATTAAGACTAATTAAGAATATTATAAATATAAAATTTTAAGAGAATGATAGTTACTTGATAAAAAGAAAAAAAGAAAAAATTAAACACTTCCGTATTACAAGATGAAAGTAAGTAGAAAAGAAACATATGATATATTAGTGTAAATAAATAAATAAATAAAAATAGAATTTGAAATGCAGAAATGAAATGGATAAAAAGTGAAATGAACAAAAGAAATTATAAAAATATGGAATAAATCAAAATTTCATGCAGATCGAGTCAATAAAATAAAGGGATATCATGTCAAGTTTAGTCAAATTTGAAGGACCCAAATTGTAGAATTTTCATTTTAAAGGGATAAAGAAAAAACCAAAAAATCAATTAATAACTTTGACTAAAATGAATTTTTTCAAAAGGCTTCCCTGATCTGACAGTAGCCAACATATTCAGACTTTTTCAGTTTCCACAACCACAACACATTCGGACTTTAATTTATTCTATTACAGGAGAGCTGATGATCAGTATGTATGTATAGGTCCCAGCATTAATTCTATTACACATTCAGATATTTGAAACTTGAAAGCTGAAGCAATTTTGATGACGATGATGCACAGGAACCAGCAAATGAGCTTAATTCTTCTGCTCTCTTTTTTGAGTTTCAGGCAGCTGACATTTGCTCAACTCCAGCTGCATCCAAACGAAGGTAATTAATTGTAATTAGATTTTCATCATCACCACTTAATTGCAATTTTCTTCTTTGTTTCCTAATTAAGTCCATGTCATGACTGATTTTGTATTTGTTTTCTTCTTCCATCTTTACAATATATATATTTATTTATTTATTTATTTTCTTTTAATACCCACTAATTAATTAATCATATCTTCTTGAAAAAAAAAAGTCATACATAAATTTATGGGAGAAAATCAGAAACAATCCCTAGAAACATTAGACATTTCTTTTTTATTTTTGGATTATTTAATAAATATAATATTTTTTAAAGAATAAAAAAAAAAAAAAAAGAACTAAAAAAAAATCAGGAAGCTAGGTCCACTGGTAGCAAATCTCATGCTTGTTGAGTTGTTGTACATAATTTGTTTTTCAATGTTTTATTTAAGGGTTTCTTCAAAAAAAAAAAAAAAAACTATTTAAGGGTTAAAATCAAAAACTTCCATGGACCCTCTAACTCTTTATTTAATTATTATGTTCAAATAATCTAAAATATTTGATACAAATATGTTAAAATAATTTAATTTTGTTTTAAAATAATATAAACTAAATATAATTTATTAAAAATAATTTTTGAGAATATACCTAAAAATTAATTTATATGACTTAATTTTTTTTATTAAAAAAATTAAGCTTAAATATTCGTTCTAGTTAAACTATTTTGCACCCACTGGTTTCATTAATCGTCATTCTACAAAAATGATATTTTTGACAGACTAGAGTGGGAAAAGACTCTATTGCCTTTTAAATCTTTAGATTTTTTGAAAACATTTGAATTAATTACCCTTCGTATCATCGTATGTTCTGATTTTAATATATAAATTATTAAAAAATAAAATGATTAAAAATTACAACTGAAAATAATTTTTCCCCTCAAACACCACCCAACCCTCAATCATCATCCTCACCGAATTATTATTATTATTATTTTTCAAAAAACTGATTTCAATTTTTGGAATGAATCGTGATTCGATTTTAGAACTTGTCAATAATTTTAACCTCGAACAAAATGGCTCGGTTAATGATTGGGTATTTTAACTCAATTAGATTCAAACAATTTTTAGGAGTCTTTGTTATTTTATAGGATTTTAATAATTTTAATATTTTATAGTGACTTCTTTAATTCTTTTTATTATTTTTCAATATTTTTAATGGATAATATGATTAATTTAATTTTTATATATTATTATAACTTAGGTATAATGATTTTTTATATAAAAATTAATAGTAAGGTAATGATTTTAATTTTGATAGTAAATTATATAAAAGGACTAAATAGCTATATGTTCCAAATTTTAAACTAAATCGATAATTATTTAAATAAAATAGATATTTTTCCTGGTTAAAACATCTTTAAATGGCATGTTGATTGACCTTCTGCTGGTCAATGATGAATGACTAGGCACTCACTCACTCAATCTAGGTGGTCAGAAGTTGCCGACACGTGACTATTTTATTATTTTAAGGTTATTTATTTTTTAAACATGGACATTTTTTTTTTAAAGTATTATACTATTATATAAATTGAATTTTTTTTTTTTTTTTTTTGTGAAGTGGATGACTCCAACCCGTGATGCTAAAAAGATCATGGACAGGTGATGATCGAAGAAGAGCTAAAAACCAGACAGTTTTTATTTGAAGTGGACATTTTGTAATAATAATAGATTACAAAATTAAGGTTGAAAAAAGCTAACCTCTTATATAGTTATACTTATACCTTACTTAGAGCTTGAATTGATGCTAAAAAGATCATGGACAGGTGCTGATCAAAGAAGAGCTTCTAAGTGACTTGATATATCTGCTTCTAAGTTCTAAATATACCATTTTCATGTAGGACAGAAACAAAGAGAGAATGTGGCATACTTTCAGATTGAGGAAGCTTAGCCCCCGTCCTGCAGGCTGTTTTCAGCTGTTTTTGTTTTTATTTTCTAAAAATGATTTCGAATTCGTGTCCTGTAAACCGTTTTTCATTTTATTTTCAGAAATCAAAAACAAAAACAAAAACAAAGTCAAGTGTTAAAAGTGGAAATTTTGAAAAACAAAAAAAAAATTGTTTTCTGTATTTCAAATACAATTTCAAAAAAATTAACAAAAAAATATATATATTTTTTTCTCTTGGACCAAACGAACTGCACATCTTCATCTTCTTTCTTCTTCACCTTCTTTCTCCTCCTCCTTGCCGCCGATCGTCACTGCCTGCCACCGGTCGTCGCTCGCCGCTGCCTTCCGCCGGTCGCCGGTCGCTGCTGCCGTCGTCTTCTTCTTCCTCTTCCTCCTCCTCCGTTCGCTGCTGCCATCGCCGCCGTCTTCTTCTTCCTCTTCTTCCTCTTCTTCTTCTTCTTCTTCTTCCTCTTCCTCCTCCTCCGCTCGCCGCCGATCGGCTCTGCGTCGCCTCTCACCGCCGATCGCCACTCGACGCCGCCGATCTGCTCTACTGAGTCGCCGATCTACTCATCTTCTTCTTCTTCCTCTTCCTCTTCCTCTTCAACTGATAACTTTTTTTTAATTTAAAAATTACATTTCAATTTTTTTTAGTTAATTATTTAATCAATTTGTTTATAATTATTATAATATTAAACAAAATGTAAAAATTGATATTTCAATTTTCGAAAGTTTTCGGTTTTCCTACCAGACGCGTTTTTCCCGTTTTTATTTTTAAAATACGGATTCCAGTAAATGCTACCAGACGCGTATTCGGAATTCAAAAACAAAACCAAAAACACTGTTTTCATTTTCATTTTTCTTTTCGAAAAACAAAAACAAAAACAAAAAACGGCTTGCAGGACGGGCCCATAGAACAACTCCAGCGAACATACTATCCCCACCAAACACACCAAACACACCAATTAATATTTGATGGAGGAACAGTGCTCACCAAACCTAGTGCGTACTGTTCCTCCACCAAATTTCCTTTTTATTTATTTATTTATTTTTCTATTAAGATGTCAAATCAGTATTTATTTTTTATAAAAATTACTAATTTAACCCCTTTACACTTAATTATAACAATATGTATTCCCAAAAAATATACCGTTGGAAAAATCTCGTTGAGATCTTTAAAATGATACCCACTTTGATATATATATATATATTACGTTATTAAAATTATTGAATATTATATAAATTAACCAATATAAATTAATTGGTATTGTTTAAATATTTATTGGAAGAATATTTTTTAAAGATGCTCTTTTGGTGTGAAATTTGACTTAGATACATTGGAGTGAAATTTTTTTTAGTATAAACAAAATGCTCTTTTTATGACAAGTTTATGTAAAATTTGGTGTATTGGGTGGCATCTTCAACCAAAACACCAAATATTACACCAAACACATCAAAAAATAGCATCTTTCTTACACCAATTTTTTTTTTCATCTCCAATGTATCACACCAAATTTTACACCAAAAGAGCCTCTTTCCAAAATATTCTCCCAATACATATTTATCAAATATTAATTAATTTTTATTAATTAACTTATACAATAATAATTAATTTTTATGTAATGTATTTAATTGCACTAGATTTACTAATTAAGTCAAGTTTAAATTAGTTAAATGTATTAATTAATAATTAAATTTAATAAATTAAATATGTATATTAAAGTGTGTATCATTTTAAAGATCTCAACGAGATCTTTCTAACGGTATATTTTTTGGGAATATATATTGTTAAAATTAAGTGTAAAAGGGTTCAATTAATAATTTTTATAAAAAGTAAATGGTGATGTGACATCATAACAGAAAAAAAAAAAAAAAAAATTGGTGGATGAACGGTGCCCACCAAACCCAAATATTTTTTGATGTGGATGGTGTATACGTTGGAGATGTTTTTTTGGTGTATTTGGTGTATACATTGGAGATGCTCTTAACATTAACAAAAAAAAAAACTGTGTTTCAAATCAACCCAAAGACAAAACTGATAAAAAAAAGTATAGATTTGAAGAACATCTTCAAATACCCAGAAACAAATATGCCGCTTTTCGATCTATTTTGAAGCTCCCACTAATAATTAACATTAATTAGACAAAAGTACAAAACTAAACCAACTTTGTTCTCTAAACCAAAGTAAAGTTTATAGAGAGTGAAAGCAGGAAATTGAAAGTTAAATAGATTGTCGTATTTGGATTGGAAATGTATTTGACATTTGTTATGTATCGTACAAACGTAGCTGGTTTGTCTGCTGATAAATAAACCTTAAAATAGAAAAATAGTCACGTATTGAGTGAGTGAGTGGGCAGTCATTCATTGACCAGCAAAAGGTCAATCAACATGCCATTAAAAGATGTTTTAACTAGGGAAAATATCTATTTTATTTAAATAATTATCGATTTAGTTTGAAATTTGGAACATGTAGCGATTTAGTCCTTTTATTTAATTTACTATCAAAATTAAAATCATTACCTTTACTATAAAAAAAATTATATTATACCTAATTTATAATAATATATAAAAATTAAATTAATCATATTATCTATTAAAAATATTGAAAAATAATAAAAGAAGTCATTATAAGATATTAAAATTTAAAAAAAATCCTATAAAATTACAAAGACTCCAAAGAATGGTTTGAATCTAAAAGTGTTAAAATACCCTTTCATTAAAGAATGGTTTGTGTAATGAATTGTGAGTAATCACAATTCATTACACAAATTACATCTCAGCATAAGTGATAGTGTGGTTCGAGTCCCACTATATACATTTTACATGCATATATCCACCCTTTCATTAACGGACAAGGATCTTCTCCTCATCTTACCTCATCCTCACCTCACTTAATCTTATGACATATAAGCATTACAATGAATGAATGGTTAAGATGTGATTGACACTTAATTAACAACCAATCACATGTGAGAAAAAGGTGAGGAAAAGGTAAGGATGGGGTGAGGTGAGGAGAGGATCCTAGTCCTTCATTAACATAAAATTTATGAACAATTTTAGTTTAATTTGAAACAATAGAGACATAAAATGAAAATATAAAATTACTAATAAGTAATAAAGACCGGTTACTTACTATTTTTTTACACATTAATTCATTAAATAATCAACTAATCTCAAATCTCAAGCAAGATCCCTCCAATAGTCCAATAACAACAACCCATCCATTGTATCCTTTGTCGCATTGCATAAAAAGGGTCAACTAACAAATGGATGATAGCTGTTTAATTATGATAAAGTTTTTTTTTTATTTTTTTGGGAGATGTGATTGGATCATTAGAATTTGTACTTGCTTTCTTTACATAATTAATTCCTTAATCAAAAGAAAGCCAACAAAAGGGACACAGTTACAGTCACAGTCTCACAGATACGAGAATGTGACAGATGTTAGGTTAAGCTTAAAGTCTCAAGAAGAGAGCTTTGAGAGAGTTTTGAAGAGTAAAGATTTTATTATTATTTGGGTTTCCAGAAATGACAGTACCCAGATATCTATTTACAGTATCAGTTCTAGTTTTGAGTTGCTTCTTGACACAAACATTTGCTGCTTCTAGGCTGCCTCAAGATGAAGGTAAGTTCAATTCAAGTTTCATTTTTTTCATTATATTTTTATGATTTGCACATGTTAGAATAGTTGTTTGATGTTGGATGTGTTGTTTCAGTTGATGTTTTGAATCAAATTGCTAAGACAATGGGAGCTACCAACTGGACTTTTGGTTCTGATGCTTGTGAAGGCACATATGATGTCAAACAAGTTGTACAGACGGACCCTATTAGGAATATTACTTGTGACTGCGAAATTGAGAACAACACTTGCCATGTTACAGTCATGTAGGTTGAATTGATTTCTTTGATTTTGGATTAATATTTTCAAAATAAATATATATATACTGTTATTATTTGCCATGAACCTGATCCTGGGTCAGTTTACATTTTCAGAAAGTTCATGCTTTACAGTCTTCCAGGAACACTTCCACCTGAACTTGTTCGTCTTCTTTACATCTCTGAAATGTGAGATAATGCACTTAATTTTGTTTCTTTGTCTTGAAATCATATATGTTCATATTCTTGTCCTTTTGTTGGATTTGATTTGAACCTAATGATGTTATTTTTGTTTTCTTACAAAATAGTTGTAAATACATAACATGAGAATAATAATAAGAAGAAAAAATGACATTCTAAACAACCAATTCGAAAAGGCGAAACATTCTTAACAAACATCAACATTATTGTGGAATGCAGTGATTTTGCCTACAACTATTTAAAGGGTTCGATACCACTAGAATGGGCTTCAATGCAACTGAAGTACATGTAAGCTATTTCTACATCTTTCTGATCAATTCAAGCAACTATAACTGCATTTTCCTCATTGAACTAATAAACCATTGATAATTTGTTCTTGCAGCTCTGTTTTCGCTAACCGATTATCAGGAAATATTCCAAACCATTTGGGGAAAATTACCAGTCTCACATACTTGTAAGTTTTAACTCAGTTTGCCAATTTGTTCAGGGACCAATACGATAATTACTGTCCATATCAGTTGCTTGACTATTATAATTACTGACTGTAATTTCTCTATCCTAACTTTATGGATTTGCAATGTTCGATTTTCTTGCCAGCAAGTGAACAGCAATATTGTTGTTGTTTTTTTTCTTTTCACATAGATGAATTCCTTCTCTAAGTGTATTTGCAATATCAGTTTCCTTTCCCTCATGCTTTGTGTTTCGAGATGGATTATAGAAGAACTCTAAGCAGTGATGTTTTCTTCCATCAAATGCACACACAATATACTTGTAATGCTTGGATCAGTGCTTTATAATATTTTCCTTGTTTGTGCACTACACACATATTTAAATACAAGTCTGTTGGAATATTTGGACCAATGTCTACTACTAGCAGTCTCAATGAATTTATTTTTAACAGGGACCTTGATCAAAACCAATTTTCAGGAATGATCCCTCCAGAGCTGGGGAAGTTAGTTAACTTAAAAACTTTGTAAGGCATTTGCAGAACCTTTACATGTTTAGTTTATGCTTATGGTCAACCTACTTGGTGGAGGATCGATTGACTTTTCAATTGCAGGAGACTATCATCCAATAGGTTCAGTGGAATTTTGCCATTGGAACTAGCTGAGCTGAAAAATTTAACAAACTTGTAAGCTTTTCATATAGCTATGATAAAATTATGTGCAAAATCTGGCAGAAGCGTAAGCTGTAACCATTGCTATTGCACAATGCAGTAGGATTAACGATAACAACTTCACTGGGAGTATACCAGAATATATATCAAGCTGGAGTGGACTAAGCAGGCTGTAAGATCATCTACTTTACAAAAGTTTTTTTGGTTTATATTATGGCTCTTGAATGTTTTTGATCAGTTTATTTGAGTTAATGCAGAGAAATACAAGGTAGTGGACTGAAGGGACCCATTCCGCCATCCCTCTTTGTTTTGGAAAAGCTAACTCAAATGTCAGTGAATATTTCCAAACTATTGGAATGACTTAGTACATTAATGATCATATTTATACTATATTGAATGTTGCTGAGAGGATATGTCCATATTGACACACTTTATGTACAGAAGGATTAGTGACATACATGGAACAAATCAGTCTTTTCCTGTGCTTACAAACATGACAGGACTTACTCGGGTGTATGCTCCTAAGCTCATTGCTTTTTATTATCATGTTGATGAAAAAGTATAATTGTCAACTATTCAATTGTTATGTCTGACACAAGTAATGTTGGATTTGTAGAATTTTGAAGAACTGTGGTATCTCTGGAGGGATACCTGAATATATCTGGGGAATGAAAAATCTGCGTTTTCTGTAAGTATGTTACATGTTTATTTGTCGATTTTTAATTTATTCCATACATGTTTCGATAAGAAACTATATAACATTTATTGATACAAGAAAATGATGAATTGCAAATCAGTTCTTCAAAACTGAAAATCAAACTGCCTTCACATCATGCATGACAATGTAACAACTAACTCTTTTACATGTTAGCAGCTGTAATGGAATTTGTATCTGATGCATTAACTGTTATGGACACGTAAATGGGTTCCAGCTGTTCTATACTAAACTCAGATAACCTAAATATATGTGATGCTAGAAGGCTAAATTCTTGCATGTTGCGTTGTTAACTTGATTTCTGTGGGAGACGTGCCATACCCATACATCTCATAGGATCAGAGAGGGCATACCTATTACCATACTTATATTTGCTGATAAAAAACACTAGTGGTAGCACGTGGAAAGTTGGTTGATATCTGTATATTTTAACATATGTAAGTTGGACTCTTAAGGATAGACTCTTGGTGGCTAGCTTGGCTCAACCTAGATTGAAGTTCCATCTATCCTCTGAAGAATAAGACCTATTACGATCTGATTCCACCACCTCATATAATTTGCTATTTTATTATGTCTAATATAGATGATTTTGACCTCATGTAGAATACCAAAACAAGGAACTCAGATTACGAGGCTAAAGAACATCATACCACATACATGCAGAGTAATTGATGCATAACCATTTTTTCAAGTACAATTCTCATCTTTTAATATTCTCTTTGAAATTAAAACTCCTTATGAACGGTTATGTGGTTAAAGATCAGCTTAGGGTGTTTTTATCTATCATTTTGATTACTTTAGTTCACTAGTTATTGCCTTCAAATTTTTGTATTTGACTGTATTTCTATTTGTTAATGTTAAGTGATATTTCCTCCCTTGACTTAAGTCCCCACTGTGGTTAGCTTATCATGCAGACAATATTTTAAAACTAAGTGCTAGAATTCTTCACTCTTCTACATCTCATGCTATATTTCTCTGGAGAATTACTGTTGTATTGCATAGATTGTCAGATTTGTTTTTTGAAAAGTTGTCAGATGTTAATAGGGTCAACAATTTACGTAATTTATATGATTTATCTGGTGATTTTGGACAGGGATCTCAGTTTTAATGAGCTAACTGGGGAACTTACCAATGTTGCAATCTCTGCAAGTTTTAAATTCATGTATGTTGACCTAAGCTAAGTTTTAGATGAACAGTGTTAATTTTGCAACATCCAGCATACTAATCGCATTATCTGTGTTTTATCAGCTTTCTAACCGGAAACTCTCTGAGCGGGAATATACCATCGTCAATCTTGAAGAAAGGAATTAATGTGTGTGTATCTTATCTCCCAGCTCTCTAAATCTACTTATTTTAGGAATCTATGAGCATCGACCCCTATATTATGCATTCGTTATGTATCATTAACCTCCATAAACATTTTTTGATGTGTTAATTGACATATTTGCCTATTTGGTGAAAATTATAACATCCCAACATATTTGGTTTTGTAGAACACATTGTATATCATACTAGCATGTGTCAAGAAGCTAATTGGTTAGCTTGTTGAGGAGTTTTTTTTTTTTTTTAATGGGTGAAAGGGGGAAGGAGGTTGCATGAAACTTCTAAGAGGTTACACATCCCATTATTAGTCTCATATGAGAAAGCTTAACTGCAGCTTGGAGGGTATCCATTGCAAAATTCATGATTTCTAGCAATATGATTATCACATCCTTCTTTACTTTGATAATCATGTAGATTAGAGAATAATATGGTTTTGTTTCTGAGTAACTGATTTATATATTTTATTTTAATTATGTTGGGCTAGGGTGCCACTCTTGTGAATTTATTTATTTCACTATTTTTGCTATTATTGTTCTTTCCAGAGGTAGAAATACTAAACTTTGAAATTTTTGTTATTTATTTTTGGTAGGTCATAAGAGTTGATAATATATTAAGGGGTGATGCACAATTAACATTTACTCTGCATGTCTCTATTCCAGTACATATTTTAGTTTTGGAACAAATAATTATTTATTACTTTATAAGAAATTCTCCTGCATCATCTAAGCGAGAAGTTACTTATGTTTCTTTGTTGCATGCAGGGATCTTTCATACAATAATTTTTCTTTGCAAAGCATTGAGCAGTCTGCTTGTCGGGAGAAACTGTCAGTTTATTTCTCTCTTGTAGTTAATAAATCTGCTCTCTCTACTTTCATGGTGTTACAGCATTATGTAGATGATCTAAATGCTGATATTTCTTTTATCTTTATTCTTCCAGGAATTTAAATCTGAACTTGTTTCGAAGTTCTTCGGTGGAAAAAAATTTGTAAGTTGCTTTTTTGCTCTCTTATTATTCCATTTAAGGTACGGGGTTAGCTACTAATAACCATCAACACATTTGCTTACATAGTTAGTCATTCATCTTCATTTCTTTTCCACTTGTTTGTTCTGTAATATCTTCTGGGGTGTTTGTAGATAGATTCTTGTGCTTTAAACGTTTTATTTTTCATGTTTTCCATGTGAAAGTATACAATTTTCATACTTTACTTTATAATTAGCCTATTATCAAAAGTAAGTTCTTTTCATGATAGCCAATGCACAGTCATGTGTTCTTGAACTTAAACTAGAAGTGGATAACTTTTGAACTTATCAAAAGTGCGTCAGTGCTAATTGTTTTCTTCTTTACCCTTGACTTAAACTAGAAGTGGATACCTTCCATGTTCGAACAAACTCAGATGCCAACGATGTAAGTATGTTTGAAATCTTATGGTAGTATATTACCATGAAATTCATATCTTTTATTTGTGAACCTGATCTAAATATGCCATGCATGAATAAATTTAAATTATCAACAATGGGTGTGGTTTTAATCTGATCAATTTAACGTTAATATGTTACATTGAAATGTATTTACAATTCACAAATCTGTTATGAATCTTCTTCACATCTTCTCACTCCTAGTCATAAACCATGAGTCTTTGTCCTATTTATTGGCTGCTATAATCACAGATCTTGTCATTATAGAAGAAAGTGTCCTATGCAAAGTAGTTTTAAAGGAAAAATTGTTAAGAGTTTTATATTATTGTTTGGGCCTAATCTGATTGTTAAAGTTTTTGATTTTAACAGTTACTGACATGGTATCTAAGCCAATGATACTAAGAGTCTTAGATTTGAATCCACCCCACACATGTATTAATTTTACATTTGGCATTTGAATCTGCATATGTATTTAGACTTAGCATGTATTTGGGATTGGTCCATGTGACAAGTCCACGTGTACTGGTTACTAACAGAGTTATGTTAATCCGGTTGGTACATCAAAATAATTATATTAGAACAAGAGTTCTTGACTGCAAAGGAAGCATTAAACGACAATGATATGTGCTGTAAAAAAACGGTAATGATATGACCTTTCAATTTCAAAGTATGAAATCATTTTGTGGCTATCATCTTCAAAATCTATTCATATTTTTAACTTATGCTCTGTTTGGCTGTTAAAATGGGTCAGGAGAGAAAAAAATATTGTTTCCTTAACAATCCTTTCTTTTGTGTCTTTTTATCAATCCGACTTCATTGAGATTAGTTATATTTTATGTTTTTCTGAAAAACAAGTAACTAATTTGAACCGAATGGAATGCAAATTAAGGATTTGTTATTTTTAATATTTGGATTTCATCCGAGAGTTCAATTGAAACTTCTACCATGTGAGTAAGTTACATGTAGATTTTCTCCAACAGCTTAAAAAAGGATGAAGAATTATATGGAATTTTTGCTATGTGAGGTTTTTTTATATGTTCACTAGTATTTAAAAGTAGTTCTTTATGGTTTAGCTGTATATTTGTCTGGCTCTTAATTTTTCATTTCTTACATTATCTTAAAACCTCCTTGCTCCTTGGTGAGTTTGGCTTTAACATTTGTTTTACTTCTCAGATTGGCACTCTTTTTATATTAATTGTGGTGGAGATACCGTAAAAGTAAATGGCAGAACATTTGAAGGAGATTCAGGAGTTGGTGGTGGTGCTGCAATATACCATTTGTTTGACGGTACTAACTGGGGATTTAGTAGCACCGGAGACTTCACGGATGATGATGATGAACAAAACACACACTATATTGCAACTTCAAACTCATCAAACATTTCAGAATTATACATTGATGCGCGCATAGTTCCTACTTCTCTTACTTATTTTGGATATTGTTTAGAAAACGGAAATTATACTGTGAATCTGCACTTTGCTGAGATACGGTTTACAAATGACAACACCTATAGCAGCATTGGCAGGCGCATGTTTGATATTTATGTTCAGGTACCGGATCCTGGTCAACAGTAGTTTGTCATTGGACACCATTTTGGCTGTCAGGTCTCAGAATAAGATGTTTAGTGTTGAATAATATGGTAGATTGTTAGTGAGATATGTGGATGGGCATATTAATATGTTGCCTCAATTGAATTCCATTTCCGGTTTACCATCTTGTGATGTGTCTAAGCATGTTCCATGTTTTAAGCTGTGTTTTTGAGAGCCATGCTTTGGGTCAAAGGTAACAAAATAAAAGGGTGTCACTGGATTGCCATTTTTGCAGGACAAACTAGTGGAGAAGGATTTCGACATAGAAGCTAAAGCTCCTGGGGTTCGTAACCCACTTATAGTAACGTATAATGCCAATGTTACAAATAACATTTTAGAGATCCGCTTCTATTGGGCTGGCAAAGGCACTACAGCAATTCCTGTAGGTGGCGTCTACGGCCCTCTTATTTCTGCTATTTCTGTGGAATCCAGTGAGTGATTATCTTTTCTTCTTCCTCTATTTCTTAATTGTTATTTTAAGGATTGAAACACAATTTAGGTGATCCTAGTCAGTGTAGTCTCCAATACTCTGCAGTCAGGCTTTCTTTCTAAGACTGTCTCTCTGTATGTTTCTGATTTACATAATTGCTTGGTGGCTTGATTTGAGCAGAGTTCAAACCCCGTTATAGGGAGGGAAAGAAGAAGGCTATGTCAATTGGTGTTGCTGTTGCTGTTGCTGTTGTAGGATTATGTCTCATAATCTTGATGTTGGGTATCCTCTACCGGAGACGCTATCTCATAACCAAGCGTTGGAGAGAGAAAGGTTTGGGCTTCTTTCTAATACAAAGACATTGTTTTAGTCTTTCAGACAAAACAGTCAACAAACATCTTATATGTGCTGCTCTCAAATTATTCACTGCAAAAGTTATCTACTGGAAAAGTATAAGTACTTGGAAGCTTTAACAATGCCAAAATTCTCTAGATAGCCATTAGATGTTCAATTGAATATTCCTAGTTTTATGAGGGTATTTAGCAACATCTATATTTTTTTTTAATTATTTGCATATGAGCACATTACTTGTATAACCTGAGTCCAAACACACTTTGAAACAACACATTTTTGAAGGATGTAGGATGTGTGTTAAAGCCTCGTAAGAAGACATTTTCCATTTTTCATGTTGGTTTTTTCCTTTAAACTTAAATTCTTTACTCTGAGTTCAATTGTATTATGAAATATATCTAGATATCTGTTATGGTGGCTAGCAACTAATAGATCATATATTGATACTTATTTACCTATACATGAGAAACTGAAAATAAATGGATTAAGTCTCTCTTTCTTTACACAGATCTTACAGGACTAGATCTCCAAACAAGTTCTTTTACATTAAGGCAAATTAAAGCTGCCACCAACAATTTTGACCCGGTGAACAAGATTGGAGAAGGTGGGTTTGGACCTGTTTATAAGGTATACAAGCTAACCTTTGGTCACCTCAGTTATCCTTCATAATACAGGAAATTCTTCAAGTTTTGCTTAAAAACATCTAAACTCCTTTTCATGTCTCGAATGCAGGGTCTATTAAGCGATGGTACTATAATTGCTGTAAAGCAGCTTTCTTCGAAATCAAGGCAGGGAAATCGTGAATTTTTGAATGAGATAGGCATCATTTCATGTTTGCAACACCCAAATCTTGTGAAAATATATGGTTGTTGTATAGAAAAAGATCAACTATTGTTGATATATGAATACATGGAAAACAACAGCCTTGCCCGTGCTTTGTTTGGTAATTTTCATTTAGTAGACTAGAAGTAACATACAAGTATATATTGATTTATTTCCCCTCCTTAATATTTCTTGGAATGGCTATGTTTAGGTCATGAACACTCTCAACTGAAACTGGACTGGCCAACTAGGCACAGAATCTGTCTTGGGGTAGCCAAAGGCTTAGCTTTTCTTCATGAAGAATCAAGATTCAAAATTGTTCACAGGGACATCAAACCTACCAACGTTCTGCTTGATAGGGATCTAAACCCCAAAATATCTGACTTTGGATTGGCTAAGCTCGATGAGGAGGAGAAAACCCACATAAGTACTCGAATTGCTGGAACAATGTAAGCCATATTATCTCCTGTAAAACGGACAATATATTATACTGTTTTAGTCTGAAATATGTGAGAATTTTGGTCATGCAGAGGATATATGGCACCAGAATATGCAATGTGGGGATACTTAACCTACAAAGCAGATGTTTACAGTTTTGGAATCGTGTCTTTGGAAATTGTTAGTGGGAAGAACAATATGAGTTATGTGCCCGCCGAAAATTGCTACTGCATTCTAGATTGGGTTAGTAATTCCCTAATTTATGTTCCTTACTTTATCTACTTAATACAAACTATGCTTCCCCTCAATTTACAGTATCATATGTATTGCCCTTTGTATATTCTTTAGACCCCTTTGTCGTTGTAGGCTTTAAGAGCATTTTTGTGCTTGTATTTAATCCTAATGTTGTAGGATTTTAGCTTTTATTAACTTTATTTGTATTTTTCAGGCCTTTCATTTATACCAAAATGGAAAGCTAATGGAGTTAGTTGATCAGAATCTGGGATTTGAATTCGACAAGGTCGAAGCAGAAGGGATGATGAAAGTAGCACTCTTATGCGCGAATGCTTCACCATCTCTAAGGCCAACCATGTCCGAAGTGGTGAACATGCTGGAAGGAACAACCCCACTTCCTGATGCAATACCCGAAGCAGGTAGCTACAGCGAAGATATGAAGTTTAAAGCTCTTAGAGACAAGCGCCTCATGATGCGTAATCATATATATCATTCAGCATCAACCAGCTCCTCATCGGGTCCTTCCTCTACTCATGATGATGTCCGTGAAGTTAATGCAGAGAAATATATGAAGTTTAAAGCCATGCGAGACAGTCGTCTACAGTTGGAAAGACAAAACTCGCTGGCTCAAATTTCGACATCAGATAGCCTCCCATTGACCAGCTCCTCCTCAGAACCTGCCCAAGATGTTCATTATACAATCTGAGATCTACAAATGTACAAAAATGTCTGCTATTTATTTTCAAGATTCCGTTTTTCTCTCCTCTTTCGATTTTTCAAGAACCTTTATGTTTATATGTTGTATCATCATGATTCTTTGGTTACTTATTGCACAAATGAAACATTAATCTTTGTTAGGTACTGTAAACGTTTCTGGAAATGTATCCAGAAACTTGGTAAAGGCTTTTGTACCAAGAAAAAGTTGCATGCAATGGACGTGTGTTTGGATTGTGCGATCAACGTAGTCCTACAAATTTTCGGAGTGATGAATTTTAAATCTGGTTGTTGAAAAAGCAATTTTTCCAAAAATTACTTTTAATTAATTGTAATGTTATCCTCTATGCAAAGACATCCGCTAATCAAGATGAATATTGAGTTAACTCTGATTACAACACGATCACGATGATCATAATAATATTCATATAATTTAGAATAAACAAATTATTCAAGAATTAAATATAGTTTAAACATTCTAGTTCGCCAATTAGATTAACTATCCCCACATCCTTGTGGAATTTTCTTTGAGTGTGTACTTTGTCCATATTAAGTATAATAAATATAATTATTGACTGTTTCAACATAAGTGACTTTCACTCATTGATAAGTAAACGTCTAGCTATAGTATAGTCTTCAATCGTGAACTCATGAGTCATATCATTCTCACTTGCATCTAATAAATAGATATTGTGACTTGTGAGGTAGCTGACAAGCAAGTCAGAATTTTCCACTCCCAAAAAGCTTTAAGACCACTGGTGGCCTTATCAGACAAGCAAGAATTCAACACATTCAGAATATTCCACAAACACAAAGGGTCCTTCAATTAATTCTATTGCAAGAGCTCACTATCTATAGGTCCCAATGTTAATGTTTCTCACTTTCTTGTACGATTGACATTTGTCATTTGATAGCTCGGTATCAACAACAAACTTGTTTTTATATGGGGTATATAGGTAATTTCTCAAAACGTGGCTATTAACTATTAAAATTTCATATGTAATTAAAAACAAATGTCTAATGTAGAAATTTCATTTTAAAGGGATAAAGAAAAAAACAAAAAAATCAATTAATAATTTTGACTTAAATGAATTTTTTCAAGAGGCTTCCCTTATCTGAAATATGAAGTGATTTCCATGCCACAATTTTCAGTAGCCAACACATTCAGACTTTTCCACTACCAATATACATTCAGACTTTAACTAATTCTATTACAGGAGAGCTGATCAGTATGTATGTATGTATAGGTCCCAACATTGTTTCTCATTTTCTTGTGTGATTGATATTTAATAGCTGAAGGTCAGTATCAATTGCTAACTTGTTCATATCATTAATTCGGTATTCATGGATTGCATCTACATTAAATTTATGGGAGAATTGCTAGACTCAGTCGTCAGACATCACTCTCCAAATCCATTTGTTGTTCTCCATGTTACACCCAGAGATATTTACTATTTTTTTTTTTGTCTTAAATCATGAGCCATAATCAAGAGACATGGTATTGCTTTTATTTATAAAAAAACCGGCCATCCATTTATAACCTAAACCTTAATTTCTCTTTTATTTTACAAAAATATCATCAAAGACTAAAATCCACATCAATTTGGTGAATTTCTCTTTTTTCTTCTCATCGCTTAAATTTGTAAGAAGACTTGTGTATGTTATTATTATTATTATTTTTTAATTTCCCCTATTTCGAAAAATATTATGGCGGGAAAAATAGTCATTTCATAATCTTTAATTAATAAGTCAATTTACGGTCTTGCCCTTCATCAAAATGTTTCTAGAAGCAATCAGTGTAAGTTTACACTTTTACCCTCTTAACTTTAGCGGAATCTTTGAAAACCCTAACAGAATTGGACGGTAGTAAGGACCAAAATACAGATTTTTGATAACTAGAGGGACCTATCAACACAATTCTGAAAATTGGGAAACTAGTTTGGCTATTAGGTCAAACTAGAGGGATGATAATGAATTTCACCATAATATCTATCTGAAATGAATTCTAGCCACAATTTCTCAGTATTCAACACAACCAGACTTTTGACTTTTCCACAAGGGTTTCACTGATCACTTAATTTCTTAGATATATGGATGTTTCTCACTTCATTTTCTTGTGTGATTGATAGCTCATATATTTCTTGTGGAGTCTAAATCTACATTAAATGTCTAGGATTTAATTGGATTTTAAATATATATATATATATTACAGGATTGATTTAGACTTTTTTTTTTTTTTTTTTTTTTTTTTTTTTTTTTTTTTGGGATCAACGTCTATTTAGTAATTTAAGTTATAATAATATTAAAGTAGTGAAATAATTGGCAATTAGTTTTTTTTTTTTTTTTTTTGGGATCAACGTCTATTTAGTAATTTAAGTTATAATAATATTAAAGTAGTGAAATAATTGGCAATTAGTTTTTTTTTTATAAAAAAACTGGAGACTTTTATAAGCCTTAAGGGTTAAAACTCAATCAAAGATTTAAGTGCGAGTCTTATTTTGTGTCTTATTTTGTGTTTGTGTTAAAAGGTATCGTCAGAAACACATTTTAGGTACTATTAGACTGAAGTTATTAGGCAGATGATAATCACATCAAATCAACACCAAAAAAGTGTTATAAATTTTAGGAACCACTCAAAACATCATAGATATGTCCTACCACACCCCAATACAGGAACCGGTCAAAACAGACACAACATATATATATATATATATATATATATATATATATATATAATTTTTCTATTGTCAGTTCGTCCTGATATAAAATATATCAGGATAAAGAATGTGGACCATTATATTTTACATACATTTACTCAAAGTGTATACACTTGTCAAAACTTCTCTATAATTTATGGTCCACATTATTCGTCCTAATATATTTTATATTAGGACGAACTGACAGTAGAAAGACTATATATATATATACAGTGGCGAATGTAGGGGGGGCCATAGGGGCCATGGCCCCCCAACCAAAAAAAAAAAATATATATTATAAATTAAATTAGAATATTAACCAATTAAAAAAACTATATATATAATATTCTCTTATCCTTTTATTATTTTAATAATATAAATTAACTTATAATTTTTGTTTTCATAGTTCTAAAAACTATGAAAATAGGAGATAAAATCAGTCAATTTTAATATTTTAATTTCCTATTATTTCATACATTACTACCTAATCTAGTGTGTATTATACATGAGTAATATTAGGTTTCCCAATTTTTTTCCCAAATTCTTTCCCAAATGTATGTAGCACGTAAGGTGTTAACATCTTATAAATCATGAGATTATGTGGTAAATGATGTGTGATGTTACACCTCACGTTCTACAAACATTTGGGAAAGAATTTGGAAAGAAAATTGGAAACTCATTATATATATAATATATATTTTTTTAGATTTTACTATAATAAACTAGGTAAATATTGAACTCTTATAACGACTACTTTTGTTATTTATTTTGTTAGGTTTAATATTAATCTAATGTTGATAAATTTACTTTATTAGTTTATTATTTAAATTTTCTTCAAAATTATTATATGTTTATTTGGTTTGACATGAATATTATAAAATTACGTTACAAGTATGTAAATAATTGTGATTTAAATACATCAATAGTATAATGATATTTTAATTAAGTTATTGAAATTTATATTTTATAAGCTAGGAACTATTAAAATTTTTTTTTTCAGTTATGCATACCGTTAAGAACAAATATAAATTTTACAATAAAATAAAAGATGTTTTCTCATACACTCTTTGATTATGTAATTGAAATGGAAATAAAGAAGAAAATTAGATTGATTTGGTTATAAATAATTTTCTAGATATAAAATAGACATGTTACATTTTAATTAGTTAATGTCTATTTTATTTATTTATTTGTATCATTACTTTTAACACTGAACGGTATCATATTTTGTTGAATAGTATCAGGTGCTGGATTCCGCATTTTTTCTTGTACATGATTCCTACTTACCTACAATGTTAGTTTTTGTTTCGGCCCCCTCAAAGCCAAAATCCTGACTTCGCCCTTATATATATATATATATATATATATATGTATATAATATTTCTCCTATCAATTCGACCTGATATAAAATACATCAGTTCCTTGAATGTGGGGTATTAGATTCTCATGCTTGTCAGTGCTTCTTCATAATCTATGGTTCACATACAAGGAATCGATATATTTTATACCAAGTCGAACTGATATGAAAAATACTATATATATATATATATATATAGAGTCCTTTTAGACTGAGTAAAAGCAATTCAATTTAATGGTCCACATACAATGTATTAATATATATTTATAAGTGCACACTGAGGAGAAAATTTTTCTATATATATATTCTGTCTATAAATACTGTTAACCAATCATGCAAGTGCAACCAATCAGTACAGATAATTGAAAGCCGAAGCAATGTTGATGATGCACATCAACGAGATGAGCTTAATTCTTCTGCTCTCTTTTTTGTGTTTCAGGCAGGTGACGTTTGTTCAACCCCGGCTGGACCCAATCGAAGGTAATTATAAATTTATAATTAGCTTTTCATCATCACCACTTACATGAATATTTGATTTACTGATTTCTAATTATTCTTAAACAACTTTTGTTTCTTTTTTCTTATTCTTAATTAAACTGCAATTTTCTTCTCAATTTGTTCCTAGTTATGGTCCATGTCAGAAGTTAATTATTTGCAGTTGATTAAAATTAGTTTAGATAATTTTATTTTACTGAAATAAGTCTACTCCCAAAGTATGTCAAATACATAATATAACTATTCTACTCTAATCCCATATTGCATAAAAACATGCCACTAATTTATGGGTGGGCAAGAAAACTGAAACCAAAAATATATGTTCATTTTGGTTTCAACTTTAGTTCGCTTCAAACTAGTGTCTAGAAAAGAAAACCGAGATTAAGGTTTATTTTTGGTTTTGGTTTGACAAAAGTACTAAACCAAACCAAGTGGAGTAAACATCTAATATGTATAATTGTTTTTTAAACTTTTTTTTTTTTTTTCACATCATAAATGCTGATTATATCATTATGTTAAAAATATTCATGGGAGTTGTTTGATTAAATATAATGGGATTTGAATTTATCAAACAGCTATTGCAATTTCTTTTATTTAATGTTTAAAAAAATATATTATTTTAAGTTATAATTATGAGCCTATGGACATAAGGTTAGCTCAATGGTATGCCCTTCATACCTACACCATGAGATTGTGGGTTCGAATTGTGTCTCCTCCTTTAAATTCAGAATTGTTGTAATATTTAAAAAAATAAAATAAAATTATGAACCTATAGCTGGAAATTTTTATTTTAAAACATGTTTCATACAAGTCCAAAATATTGACCTAAAAATCCAAATAGCAGACCCATAGGACCCAAAAAATACTAAACCCAAAAGGCCAAAAGCCATATGAAATTGAAACGATAAAAACCCGTTAAAATAAAGAAAAATCAAATATTTCTCGGTTCAATTTGCTTCGGTCGAAAATCGAAAAGATCCAAATCATGCTCATCCCTACACGTCGGTACTAATTTAGTCGCATCCTATCCTATCATATAAAAATGTAACTCAATATAATCTCATAAAATAACCCAATTCATTAGCTGTGTAATAGGTATATAGTTTGTTCAAAAGGGAGAAAATCAGGCAAGAAGAGGTTTGTCCCTCACACCTAAATCATGAGGTTGT
Organism: Acer yangbiense; assembly: GCA_008009225.1. Taxonomy (NCBI): domain Eukaryota; kingdom Viridiplantae; phylum Streptophyta; class Magnoliopsida; order Sapindales; family Sapindaceae; genus Acer; species Acer yangbiense. The sequence continues at coordinate 12,003,202 of CM017773.1, forward strand.
GGGTTCGAGTCTGCCCCCTCCCTAAATCCCTAATTATTGTATTATTTCAAAAAAAAAAAAAAAAAAAGAAGGAGAAAATCATATATATGTTGATATACGAAATGAGGTTGATCCGGTGGTAAACCCCTCAATCTGCACCACGAGGTTGCGGTTTCGAGTCCTCCCCCTCCCTAAAAAACATGTTGATATAACTCAATATTTCACAACCGCCATTTGAAACAATTTCTAGCCTCTTCTAGCCCCTAATGGATATTAACAATTAAAACTGTATTTGTATTTTGTAGTTAAAAACTAATTTCATATAATCTACATATTCATTATCATATATTCTCACTATTTGGCTGGTAAAATGTTTAATTCAAATTATAATAAGCAGCAATTGTAAGGAATTTGATTAACACTGAATCTAACATGCATATGCATATAATTCATCTAAAAGTTTAACCTAAACATGTTTCTATTTCATGCTTTAATCAAACCCTAAATACATATTACTAACCCATGTCAATTCAAGAGAAAGTAGAAGCGTACCTGAATCTATTGCCGAAGGTTGGTGGACGGGTTGAGATCTTCTAAATTATCACGATCCTTGAGACACCTAAAAGTGTTCTCTCTTGTTCTGGTGACGGGGATACAGATAAGCCAAAAAGGTATCATGTAATTTGGAGACCATAACCCTAATATATAATAATCAGATTATTATAGGTTTTTCTATTTCTAATTAGGCCCCTCATCAAATTAGATATAGCATTCTGATATCTACATATTAATTCCATGATAATTATACCCTTAAGCCTTAAAACTTTAAATCATAATTAGATCACTTTAATTTAGGCTTAACCAAAGATAACATAACACATTTAATATTTACATGTGTGGCCTCACATGATTGAATTTTCCAACAATCTCCCACTAGGCCACATATGTAACTTTACAAATGTGTATGACTTTATGAGCTCCAAAATTTTGCTATCATAATTTTAAGGTATATCCGAACAATCTCGTCCATTGATTATGCCGTTATAGGATCAAAGCGGTTTTTGTCACATTTAGCGTGTCTAAACTCATCAATGGTCACATACACCAACATAACCTAATGACATATATCAATCATGGATGCGTAGCATGGAAATTATATGCAATGTGATCTATACATGTCTATTTCCAACTAGTCCTACTTTATTCTTTAGTGAGATCAATACTTAACATAATGTAACAAAGTGAAATGAACAGAATACTTTATTTCTGATCAGAAAAATATCTAAATACATGAATGCATAAGTATGTCCAAAATCAAACATAAATCAATAAAATATAAAATGATACAAACTCCCACTATAATGTGATATCCTCACACAAAATAACACCCATATGAGCAGTGTACTCATGAAAGACCTCGGGTGGTAATCCCTTTGTAAGCAGATCCGCTATCATGGAGTTTGTCTCAATGTGCTCTATGGATATCTGTTCACTTTGCACTTCCTCCTTCACAACTAGGAACTTAATGTCAATATGTTTTGACCTAGATGAGTTCCTGTTGTTGTTGGAATATAGCACTACTGACTTATTGTCACAATATAGTTTGAGTGGTTTTTCTATACCCTCCAGAATGCGCAGCCCAGTGACAAAATTCCGTAGCCATATCCCAGTTAGATGCCTCATAGCATGCTACAAACTATGCTGCCATGGTAGAAGAAGCTACAAATGTTTGTTTGGCACTCCTCCAAGAAACAGCTCTATCAGCAAATAGGTATATGTAGCCTAATGTGGATCTCCTACTGTCTTGGCATCCAACATAATCAAAGTTGGAATACCCTATGATCTCTAATTGATCTGATCTCCTATGTGATCTTTTATTCTCTATAAATACCTCATAACCCGCATGGCTGCTTTCTAATGATCCATCTCAAGGTTTCTTAAATATCTGCCTAACATACAAACAATGTACGCAATATCCGGACGTGTACACACTTGAGCATACATTAGACTCCCTATAGCTGATGCATAGGGAATCTTCTACATTTCCTTAACTTTAAGGTTATTTTTAGGGTACTGATTGAGACTGAACTTGTCTCCCTTATCGTAGGGGTGTCATCTGGTTTGCTGTCCTACATGCCAAACCTTTTGATCACTTTATCGATATAGCTCCTTTGTGATAATCCAAGAATATCCCGAGAGCGATCTCATTGTATCTAGATCCCTAATATAAAGGAGGTGTCACCAAGATCTTTCATCTCAAAATTATTTTGATAGAAATCTCATGGTTTCGTGCAATATGCCTATATCATTTGTGGCAAGCAGTATGTCATCAACATACAAAACCAGGAATATGTGCTTACTCCCACTGAATTTGTAATACACACAATTATCAACAGCATTTATCTTAAAACCAAACGAGATAATCACTTGATGAAACTTGTACTACCACTGACGGAAAGCTTGCTTGAGTCCATAGATAGACTTTGTCAATTTGTAAACCATATTCTTTGGGTCTCCCGACTCAAAATTTTCTGGTTACACCATATAAATTGTTTTGTCAATGTCACCATTAAGAAATGTCGTCTTGACATCTATCTGATGAAGCTCAAGGTCAAAATGTGCAACAAGTGTCACAATTGTCCTAAAAGAGTCTTTCGTTGAAACCGGAGAGAAAATCTTTTTAAAATCAATCCCTTCCCTTTGGGTAAAGCCTTTAGCTACAAGACGAGCCTTATATCTTTTTGCATTACCTTTCGAATCCCTTTTGGTTTTAAAAATCTATTTACAACTAATGTGCTTTGCACCTTCTACTAATGGGACAAGTTCCCAAACCTTATTGTCTTGTATAGACTTATACTTTTCATTCATGGCATCAATCCTCTTTTGAGAGTTGGAACCCTTCATGGCTTGATGGAGGTTGATTGGATCATCTTCCACCATTCCAATGTCTTCTTCATGTTCCTAGAGAAATACGAAAAAAAATCATCCAGAATAGCATTTCTTCTTTTTCAAGTGGATTGCATTAATGACAATGGTTCTTGAGGTTGTTGAGTTTGTTCCTCAGGAACAATTACCTCATCTTGAATGGGGGGTTGATCAACATTATCTGGTTGAGGATCCGGATTCGCTTCTTGATCAGTGACAGATATAGAAACCTGCACATTGTCAAAAGCAATAGTGGGAATCGAAACCGATTCCGCCTTAAAGACAATGTCTTTAACCTTATTTCTCCCCCCAAACTCAACATCCTCAAAAAATGTTGCAGTTCTCATCTCAAAAATTGACCTAAGTGTGGGATTAGAAAACTTATAGCCCATAGATCGCTTAGAGTAGCCAATGAAGTAGATGCTCACAGTTTTGGAGTCCAATTTCTTTTCATATGGCCTGTAAGGCCTTGCCTCAGTTGGACATCCCTTAATATGAAAATGCTTTAGACTAGGCTTTCTACCTATCCAAAGCTCATAAGGTGTTTTTGCAGCTGTTTTAGTTGGCACTCGGTTCAGAATATAAGCTGCTGTTTTGAGTGCTTCTCCCCAGAGTGACTTTGGTTAGGTGGAATGACTAATCATACTCCTTACCATATCCTTAAGAGTCCAGTTTCGCCTTTCAGCTACACCATTCATGCTAGGTGATCCTAGCATGGTGTATTGTGGGATGATTCCACATTCCTCTAGGAATTTAGCAAACGGTCATGGACGTTGTTCACTTAAACCGTCATATCTGCTGTAGTAATCACCACCACGGTTATACCTGAAACTTTTTTTTTTTTTTTTTTTTTTTTTTTTTTTTTTTTTTGCCCTTGTCCTTAGAGGTACTAGCCAAATGAGCACTTTCAATCCTATCTTGCTCCAATCCCGCTTCCTCTTGCACACAGTAAGAAATGAGCTCATTAAGAGTCCATTTCTCCTTTTGACAGTTATAATTGACTGTATTGTGCAGGAAGTGATATTAATACCAAATGCATGAGCAAGTCGTCAGACAGCTCGAGCTTCAGTGCCTTAAGCTTAAAAGCAATATGAGACATTTCCATAATGTACTCCTTTATGTTCCCCTTGCCTTTGTACTTCATAGACATCAAGCTTTGCAATAACGTGCTTGTTTCTGCCTTATCGCTTTTCACAAAACACTTTTCAATTTCGTCTAGGAACTCTTTGGTTTTGGTTATCTTTTCAGATACCGCACCTCTAAATGCCTCCGGAATGCCACGCTTGATGATCATAAGACTCATGCGATTTGAGCGATCCCACTTCTCAAAGTTCTTTCTGTTATTAAGAGAACTTGCATCCGTAAGAGAAGCGGACTGCTCAATCCGAAGTGCAAGGTCCAAATCCATGCAGCCGAGAACAATAAGTACGTTCTCTTTCCAATCCTTAAAGTTGGTCCCATTAAGCATGGGTATAGAGTTGATATTAGTAGATATAGTAGAAACAGTAGCCATAAAGAGAACAAAACAAACAAACAAACATGCTCACATTAATAACCAAATACAATAATCAACAAATTCAAATAATGGTAAGTCCCTTCTCAAGATACCTAGCACAACATTAATATCAAGTCTTTGGACAGTAATATTAATTGTAAGTGGTACTCTTGTTGTAGTGATCAAAAACGGACAATAATTCATGTCAAATAATAAATCTATCTATGGATCGACTTATTATTCACATGTAAAACTTTATAACCGTAACATGTTTACCACCACAGGTGTGTGTGCAATTCGGCCAAGTATTAACCTTCCTTTGGGCCGGCTAATACCCATATGAATTTGCACATACACAAACATCCAACATCCCACATGAACAATCTACACAAGAAAGATCACTTTGGCGACATCTTATTTCAATTAGCCCATTTAGAATGATGGACTACTTTATTTAACCATAAAAGATATACCAAAAAATATTTGAATTTGAGTTGATTCTTTAAATTTTTTATTTATTTAAAATTACAGAAATGCCCTTGATTTTGCAAAATTACAGAAAGGCCCCTCAAGTTTCAGTAATTACAAATCGGCCCCAATATTTTGTCAAAATCATAAATTGTCCCAGTAACTTTCAATATTTAAAAATTGGCCTAAAAACTTTTGAAATTACAAACTGACACCATAACTTTTAATTAATTATAATTTAGCCCCAAATCTTTTCAAAATTACAAACTGGCCCAGCAAGCTTTGGTAATTAGAAATTGGCCCAAAAACTTTATCAAAATCACACAACGGCCTAGAATAATTACTAAACAGTCCTTCAAGAATTTCGAATTTTCAAGAGAACGACCTGAGGCAAAATCAACCTCTGTGAACCTTAGGTTCACGTCGTCGCCGCCTAAAACCTTCATGCCGTCACCAGAAGGCAACAACGAAAGGCAGCGCAACCCACAGACCCGCAACGCATCCAGAGCGACGAAGGCTAAGAATCGATCCAAAACCGATCGATTGAAATGGCGGCGCCACAAACGGTGGGTCACCCGATCTAGACCAGCGGTGGGTCACCCGATCACTGATCGTCCTCCTCGTCGTAAAACGCACGGGTTTTGCGCTACATCTTGCTGGAAAAGAGGTGTTAACCGAGAAGGAACAATGGGCGTTGGTTCAAAATCAGATCATCTGATCTATTACTTTATTTTTATTTTATTTTTATTTTTTCGTAAAACTCAACCCTCATCAGATCGAATCGAGATCTGAACCAACACCAAAATTGATGGATCTGATCCCCAAAAAAACACTCAAACAAATTTCACAAAAGAAGATCAAAAATTCAAAACCCTAATACTAAATGTAGAAATATTTTCACAAATATATTCATACTAAAATATTTATACCCTAAAAATTTTAGAAATATCTTAAAATTACCTAAAATACAAATATCAAATCTCCAAAATTCCTCAAGAATGATCATGGGTGGCTTTGATACCACTTGTAAGGAATTTGATTAACACTGAATCTAACATGCATAAGCACATAATTCATCCAAAAGTTTTACCTAAACAAGTTTCTATTTCATGCTTTAATCAAACCCTAAATACATGTTACTAACCCATGTCAATTCAAGAGAAATGGGAGATAAGAGAAAGCAAAAGCGTACCTGAATCCATTGCCGGAGGTTGGTGGATGGGTTAAGATCTTCCAAATTATCACAATCCTTGAGACACCTAAAAGTGTTCTCTCTTATTCTGGTGATAGGGATATAGACAAGCCAAAAAGGTATCGTGTAATTTGGGGACCATAACCCTAATATATAATAATCAAATTATTATAGGTTTTGCTATTTCTAATTAGATATAGCACTCAGATATCTACACATTAATTCCATGATAATTATATCCTTAAGCCTTAAAACTTTAAATCTTAATCAGATCACTTTAATTTAGTCTTAACCAAAGATAGCATAACACATTTAATATTTACATGTGTGGCTCCACATGATGGAATTTTCCAACATCAATGACAATGAATTTGATGGATGTTGTGCACTGCAGCTACTGTTGTTCGTCAAATAGCTTCCACATTGGGTGCAAATCTCACAAATCCCAATGATGATCCTTGCCAGTCAAGAAAGATCTATGTAACTCAGACATATGTAATAGGGACAGATATCGAGAACAATATCACTTGTAATTACTACGATGGCAACTACTCCCACGTCACAAACTTGTAAGTGCGCGCCTTCTTCTTCTTCTTCTTCACTTTCTTTTTGTTTCATCAGTAAGATTTATTGAATTTGATTAAATTCTCTTGTTCAGAATGACAAAGTAAAAACAAATGATATAATCTATAAGATTTTTTTGTCACCATTTTATTTTTCACTCTATTAAAAAAATTGTTGTAGAAATTGAAATTTTTTCAAGTTTAGTTTACAACAACAAAAACAAAATCAAATCAAAATTCATTCAATTCGATAAATTTCTTAAAGATCTTTACTATACATTAAAATAAGGGACCCCTTATGAGAGAGTAGTGTATATATGAAAATTTTTCAAATGAGGATGTCCTGATAGAATTATATAAAGATATTGAATGTGAGCCATTCGTTTTACATACTTTGACTTGGTGTGTATGCACTTGTCAAATCACGTACTGTTATAAATGAGTGGCTCACATTCAATATCCTGATAAAGTTATATAAGGATGTCCTGATAGGAACGGGACTGGCGTATATATATATAGTAATTATCAAGTGAGGTATACTTTACTTTAATTTCGGTAAGGACCTTGATGAAATCAGATCGATTCTTATGAATTTTAATCTGAATTTTTGTGTTGACGATAAGTTCATTGAAATCTACATATGAATAAAATTTGAAAAATTTTCAAATACTAGAATTGTTTTTTTATTTTTTATTTATTTTTTAACTTTCCTATATTTCTCTCCATCTTTCAATGTCATTATATTTAACAAAATCAGGATAAATAGTTCTAGAGCTTAAAAAATTCTCAAATTTTATTTATAGATAGATTTCATCAAACTTATCTTCCACAAAAAAAATTCAGATTAAAAATCATAAAAATCGATATGATTTTATCAATGTCTTTACCGAAATTAAAGTAAGGTATACATCACTTGATAAATACTACATATATATATATATATATATATATATATAAAGAATGTCATATATCCACAAGAGAAATCAAATGAAAAAGATAAACAAATAATAATAATAATAACTCCACGTTCACTGTTCACTTGTAATTTGTTTTCATGAATTTTTTTTTTCTTAACTCTTAAACCCTAAAATTTACTTCTTACACACATACAAAATATTATGGAAGAGTCTGAGAATCATATCAAAAATCTGAAAGAATTGTCGGAGAATGATATCAAGCATTTAGAATAATTTTTTGAGAATAATATCAAACATCTGGAAGAATTGTTTAAGAATGAGATCAAGCATTTGGAATAACCATACGAAAATGACACCACACACCAACAACAACCAAAACAACGAAATCGCACCAAGAAAATCTAATCTCTAACAAAACGAAACGAAACCAAAACCCTAACTCAATCGCTAAAAAAAAAAAAAAAATACCACCAGAGACAATCAATACCATACTCTCAATCTACTACCAACAATCCAATCGACCACATAAACAAAAAAAATAAAATAAAAATTGCATTCAAGAAGGATGGTTTCACTATGAAATAAGAAGAAAAAGCAAGGGTCTTGTGATGGAGGTGAGAAACTGTATAGAGAGATCATAAATAAGGTACATTTTTATTTTTATTTTTAGTGAAAAAGGGATAAGGTGTATTAAGTTTGAAAAATAAGTAGAAGGTTAGTTCTGGAAATTAATAAATCAAAAAAATTAATAAAACCATTTAATTTTATATACTTAAATTAAAATTTTAAAAAGTGAGACATGAATAGGTCAATAGAGGGGGTGCCAATAGCACCAATCAAATAGTTATTGAATATGTTGGGTAAAAGGACCATTTTTCCCCTAAGCTATTTATTTTTAACGGAACCCCACTAATGGCAGGGGATGTCTGTGTACTCTTGAACAAAAGTTGCATATGGGTGCAATTATACCTAAACTTGGGAATGTTTTTGCAATTAGCCCAAAATAAAAAAGGTCCATAAAATTCGGTTGCAGTTGAAATGATCTCATTCTTATACTTTTTCCCTCCTTGAACTGCAGTAAGCTGAAAACTATGAGTCTTCAAGGCAAGCTTCCACCAGAATTGGTCAACCTACCGTTTCTTGAAGAGATGTAAGAACATTCCTTCACATCTGGTTTCTTGGATTTTTTTTATTTTTATTTATTTGCTACACATTTTGAGATGAGCTCTTCATACAGCTTAATTACTCTCATTATTGCATTGTGTTCATTAGGAGCCCTCTCTTAATGCATAACTAATATGTTTCCTAATACAAATTGTTAAGATAATATGATAGATTTAAGGTTTAAACCATTATTAAAAGGGTAAGCTTGATATATATATATATATATATTCTGTTTCCAAAATAGTTCTGCATTTTCTCATTCCTAATTAGAATAGAAGATAGGATATGCTGGCATGTATCACCCTTGTGGGTATGTTTTTTATAATTGGGTAGGTTTTTTTAGAATGGGATTATCCATGCACTAGAGAGTATGTGGTAGTGTAACAAAGCAAGTCCACCGAGTAGATATTCTTAACTTTGGGCGTCACGCACACACTTGTCCTTCACCCTCACGAATTTGATTTGGATCATGGACTTCACGCAAGTCTTCACCCACCGAGTAGATATTGTCCGCTTGCGTGAAGTACATGATCCAAAACGAATCTGCGAGGGTGAAGGACGTGTGCGTGCGTGAATCATATAATGCTATAGATAGAGCACATTACATACTTTTCTCTTAATATTTATTGTCTTATTGATATCTTAATTCTATTTATTTGAGGAAAAAAATCTCACCTTAATTATCATATAATAATTATCTTCATCATAACAGTGATCTCACCCGCAATGACCTCAGCGGTGAACTTCCTAAAGAATGGGCTACAATGCAACATTTAAATACAATGTAAGCATGTTCAATTCATCTTGGTCTGGTTTAAGTAACTATAAATTAAGGTTCCCTTTTGCATATAAGGAACAAACATTTTATGCAGCTCGCTTACTGGCACTGGCATATCAGGGGAAATTCCCAAGGAATGGGGAAACTTTCCCAACCTCACTTACTTGTAAGTTTTGATCTTTAGAAAGTTGGGTGCTTCTACTATATCTAAGCAATGTAATCAATTTTTATTTTTAATGTAGTTTCAATTGAAAAAATAAAATAAAACAGGAGCCTCGAAGCCAACCAGTTGTCCGGTCCTATACCTGAGGAGCTCGGAAATTTGATGAGCTTAACTACTCTGTATGACATCTAAACTCCGAATATTGAAATTGTATTTACTGTTTGATTATAATTTAGAATAACAAGGGTGGTTTGGCTCCATAATCTCACAATTACAGGATTCTTTCTTCCAATCAGTTTGTGGGAAGCTTACCTATAACACTAGAAAACCTGACGGAGTTGAAAGATTTGTAAGTATATATATATATATATATATATGACCTGACTAGAGAACCACCCTCTAGTTAGGTCTACCTTGAAATATTTATTTCAGAACCTCCTCCCATAGCCACATATTCACATGTGGGGCTCATGATTGTTATAAAAAAAAATAAAAAAAATTGAGCCTCACATGTTAACATATGACTGTGGGAGGAGGTCCTGAAATAAATATTTCAGGGTGACATGACTAGAGAACCACCTTATATATATATATATATATATATATATGTTCTCATCTAGTGCACATGGTTTAGTATCAACAGGATACCTCGTTATTGTTTTGTGCAGTAGAATAAGTGACAATAGCTTTAATGGCACTGTACCAGAATTTATCGGGAGATGGACTAAACTCAAAAAACTGTAAGCTCTATAATTGTAACAAATTTAATTGCTAAGTGCATATGGATGATCCTGAATGTTTTTTGTCTCTCTCCTTTTGTTCTTTTCCATTATTGAAGGGAAATGTACTCAAGTGGACTGAAAGGACCCATCAATGCAACGATTTTCGCTCTAGAAAACTTGAAAGACTTGTGAGTTGAAGAACTTTCTTGAACAGTTTGCTAATAGGCATTTTGACAAGTCCCTCTCTTATCAATTTCTTTTTGGGAACTTGAATATTCCATTCCAGTTTATGGTGTCTTCTTTATACACAGGAGGATCACTGATATGATTGGGCCAGAGTTTGATTTTTCAAAGCGGAACATCAGCAAGGAAATGAAAAACTTGTATGCTTATTGCTTCTAATTCTATCTACTGACTTATTTTATGCCGAGATCCATAACATTATTACAGTAGATATAGAAATATGTGCAATTAGAGCTTTGAATTACTTGGAATTTTGTCTGCAGGGTTCTGAGAAACTGTAGTATGTCTGGATCTATCCCTGCATATATCTGGAGTATGGATACACTGGAAACACTGTAAGGATAAAACTCTAATGATCTCCTTAATCCTTGTATGTATCTGTGGTAAACAAGGCAATACTTATATATTGTGTTTGTAACTTCATATAGCATCCTTAAATTTAGGAGAAAGCAAAGACATGATTCTTACACGGTGCACATGCCACCTTTTCAACAGCAACCATCACCGAATTTTTCATGTTTCTCTGACATTGGAAATTAAAATTAAACTATCAACATTGTTCCAAAAGATGCAATATTTTGGCTGGTTGCTGCACTTTTAGATTCAGGTGCTGCGCGCTCCATCTGAAAACAGCCAGTTCTTCATGCATGTATCTTGCCTTGTAAAAAAAAAAAAAAACACAACGTAACTTGGTCATTGAAATTCCCCACAGAAACCCGGGAACATGGCTATGCATGTGGCTTTGTTTGAAATTGCTACAAAGGAGATCTATATAATTTGCTGGTCCTATGTGAATGCCGAAGAACCATGGTTTATAAATTATGAGAAAATCAACAATATTTTACTGAACTTAAAGGTGAATCACTCTTTCCACATATTTAGACGTGGAAGAGAAGATGAAGAAGCTAGAATGTCAATTTAGGATTCATCCTTTTCAACAATTTTTTTCCTCTAAAAGGAATTTTTATTTAGTCATAGTGAAAGCAGTTTCTTATTACACATATTTCTGCTATTACTATTTTTTACAGAACATATTGCTTTTTCTACTTGCTTAAAGTTTTTCAACATTTATAGGATTCATTTACGTAAGACATCTCCTGACAACAAAATCTAACAATTTATGTTAAACTTCCATTTATACAGTGATCTGTCCTTTAACAAGTTGAAAGGAGAAATTACAAGCATAAATAGAAAGACAAAATATATGTAAGCATTTATATTTTCTAATGGGAATTGTTGCAATATAACCGTGAAGTGTTATATTATGCTAAATTACATCATGTGGCTTTATGTTAGCTTTCTGAGTGGCAACATGTTGACTGGAACTATACCAGACTCATTCCTCACCACAAGACAGCATATGTATGTTCCTAAACTTTGATACATGGATTCAATTATTTTTGCACATTTATTGGCTAGTAATAGTGAATTTTCTTTTCCCTTGAAAAGAACTTTGTGAATATGTAGCGTTAAATTTCAATTATGACGTCCCTGTGCACTTTGGATATGAGTGAGGTGATTTTGTAGAAATTCTGAGTTGCCATGAAAGCTTCAGAAATGCTCTGCCATTGAAAGTCATTCTATCAATCTTGTAGTAAAAGTCTGATAGGGCTCCTCAACAATGGTATAATAGAGTTTTTCCACAGTAAGATCAATCAAGTACAAGAATGAGAATCTCTTGTTCTCTAATCCTTTTCTTTTCACTCTTAAAAGTATTTGTTGGATCTCACTATTGTGAAGGTTATGCAACTGATACTGTGATTTCTATCTCACTCTCTCTTTCTGAGTCTGGTCTGTCTAGTACAAAGTCCCTTTACTTCAAAATAAGTTTTCGAACATATACCCTGGGGTGGTGTACAATCCTCCTTATTTCATGTTGTGCAGTATGTCCCTTCTATACAAGAAGATTAATAATTTTTGTACTTCTGATGTTTCTCTCCAAGTATGTTTGAATGTAATCATATGAGTTTTTATCTGACAAACTTTCATTATACATATAATTACTTTTAATGTTGACGTTTGTATATGTTAATCCTTTTTATTCACCGTCTGCAGTGATCTTTCCTATAATAACTTTACAGTTCCAACTAGTTGTCCAAAGAGTAGGTAAAAAACTTCTTATCGTAATGTTGATATATTTCCTTTTAAATCATCATTGCACTCATAACTTGTTAATTTTTAAGCAGTTCAAAAATAAACTTGTACCAGAGCTTTTCTTGGGGGCACAACGTGTAAGAATATTCTCTTCTCTTTAAAGTTTTTTTTTTTTTTTTTTGAACACCAGATTTTATAACACCAACGTAAGGCTAAAAGCCAGACAACATGTAACAAGAAGAAGCAAAAGTCACAAAGCAAAGGCAGGCACCCACACACCGAGGCCAAAACCAAAAAGGAAAAACAGAGAAAAAGCCTAAACAGAGCAAAAGCCAGAAACAGGAAAAACAAAACGAAAGGACCAACTCTCCAAACAAAACCCAAAAACCAGAACAAAAAGAAACAACAGAAGGAAACCAAGAGCCACCAAAACAGCACCAAAATCAAACATCAACTCTGACCCCAAAAGAGAATATCCCCACTATTACTCGAACCAAGCTTCGCCAATAAATCAATTCTTCTCTTTAAAGTTGGGAATGGTTTTTAGTTACTGAGAAAATTTTCAGCTTGAATTGATTCCCCCAATCATGTGTAGGAAATGTGAAAATACAACTCATCTTCACTTGAGTGGAATCATTTCATTTGTCATTTTTGTTGGGATGGGGATATAATAATATCTAACTCTTAATAGTATGGTTACCTATATGTGTAAATATCTATCTATTTAGTATACTAACATATTTTGATCCCCTTGTTAAATAGGTCTGGGCTTCTTCCATGCCCCAGGGAATCCAGCTGTCAAAAATGTGAGTTTGATTTCCTAGGATATAATTCTTCAATTACTTGGAAATACATCTTCTGATTTACAATAATGTTCTGCTCAAGCCACATGGTTTTGATGATGCGCACTTGGGAAATTACAAAGATAACAGTACTACAGTAGTAATGATTAAATTATATTTGTTGCAGATTATCAATCAATCCATATAAACTGTGGAGGACCAAATGTGACCATCAATCATACCGTATATGAAGGTGATGATGTTGCTGGAAAGGGAGCTACATTTCCAGCAACAATGAATTATGATAGCCTAACCAAATGGGGGTTCATCAGTGCTGGGGACTTCATGGATGATCACGATAAAAATGCTGATGGATATATTGTAAAAGCTGCTGACACACAACCAAATCTAGATTTGTACTCTACAGCACGTGCATCTCCACTCTTTCTCACCTATTACGGGTATTGTTTGGAGAATGGGAATTATACAGTGAACCTCCACTTTGCAGAGATATTATTCAAGGATAAAGAACCATATTACAAAGTCGGAAGACGCATATTTGATATTTATATTCAGGTAATTGGTTATATTATAAGTAGAGAATGTTGCTACTACTATTTTAATAGAAGCCTTTGACATGAAAATTCTATTTCAGGGAATATTAGAATGGCAGGATTTTAATATCAAGGAGCAAGCCAATCAAACAGGTAAAGCAATCATAAAAACATTTAACGCCACGGTGACAGAAAATACCCTTGAGATCCGCTTGTATTGGGCAGGGAAAGGGACTACTGTTATCCCCAATCGAGGATATTATGGTCCCCTTATATCTGCCATATCTGTATGTCGTGGTAAGTCATGTAATTCTTTATCAGCCTTTCACTCAAATCCTGTGCTCAGTGATGCTAATGCTGCTGCAACTACTAGGGTTTTAATGGATAAGAATGTTATTTCATGTCATGTTCATTTGTCCTTTGTCTAAGTGACATAACATGATCTGAGTAACATGTTATTTGATAAAATGAGCTTCATTTGGACTGTAAAGCAAAAGCAATTACAGTGCACGTTGAAAAAGTCAACTGTTGAAATAACAGAATAATTACAAACGATTAAAATTGTGAAATTTATTTTTTAAAATTTCACATTCTAGATCAGATGTTGTCCTTAATTCCCTGATGAGCTATTTTCTTCAGTAGGCTCAAATTTTATCTGGATGGTTATGGCTCTCATTAGATTCTTATTGAGACATCCATTGCATTTAAGTAAAATAGCTGAGAATTTGAGATGAAATCTGAAATTATTTCCTGCTCTAATATCCATCCAAGGAGCAATATCATATGGGTGCATACCTGCTCTGCTATTCAATAGAAAGAAAAGGGAAAAGGATATATACTCTTACTGGAAAAAAATGATCGTAGATCTATCTTTGTTCCTGTCGCATTATAAAACTTATAAGATAGCTTTCAATATTTTAGCTTTCAATATCATAATATGATAGCTTTCAATATCATGCTCAAATGGTTTTTCTAGTATATAGTAAAGAGGCAGCTCCAGGCCAGTGGCAACACTCATATATATTTTCATATTAGTCGATTTATCTTGTAAACTGGATTCTAGTCATTATTGGGTTTGTTGAGTACTTGAGTATATCTACTTCACTCACCTTAATTTGATATCTGATGAGCATTATTGTTTGGTTTATTTTCAGGTTTCAGAGCTAATTGTGATGGTGAGAAATATAGAACTATGTTATGATGTTCTGCTGTTTGTATGTTATCAATGTTTATTAAAATGTCTTCTAATATTTATTTGTTTCTTGTTTCTGCTTGGTATGTGATGTTATTTATATCAGAATCTAAAAAATCAAGTAATTTACCTATTGTGATTGGAGTTGTCACTTCAGTGTTATGCCTTATTTTCTCCATCACGATTTTCTTCTGTTGGAGACGCTATTTTGGGCACAAAAGCAGAAGAGGAGGTATGGCTAAATCTTTATATATACACACATATTCAATCTTTCACTCAATTGATACATAAGTGTGTGCATGCTAACGATAGAAAAACTTGTATAACATTATTATTTTCTATGTTTTATCAATTTAATTATTTTTGCTCATTTGTTGTATCATTCATATATATGACTCTATCTTCCTTTGGATTGCATCTGTGCAGATCTGCAAACAGGTACCTTCTCTTTTAGACAACTAAAAGCTGTCACTAACAATTTTAATTCTGCAAACAAGATTGGAGAAGGTGGTTTTGGATCTGTATATAAGGTATTTTGACAAGTTATTTTTTTTATTTTTTTTTTTTATTTTTTGAAAAGCAAGCATTATTAGAAGCAGAACAGCCAAAACAGAACCAAAACAGGGCAACCTGACACAACCAAAACCAAGCACCCCACCGAGCAAAGCAACCCAAAAGAACAAAAGCAAACAAAGCAACACTACCCGCTCCCCACAAACAACGCAACCCTCAAACAGGATAACAACCTAAACAGAAAAACAAAAACACAATGTTAGTATCTTATTTAGAGTGCACATGCATCACAAAGATGGAATTCCCTAGACACTGGCATCATGTGAGATTATGTACATGAACATGTATAAATTATAATCACTCAATGCAGGGCCAACTATCGGATGGTACTGTTATCGCTGTGAAGCAGCTTTCTTCTAAATCAAGGCAAGGAAATCGTGAGTTTGTAAATGAGATAGGCATGATTTCTGGTTTGCAACACCCAAATCTTGTAAAGCTTTTTGGATGCTGTGTTGAAGGGAGTCAATTACTGTTGGTTTATGAGTACATGGAAAATAATTGCCTTGCACATGCACTTTTTGGTAAACAAGGTGACATTTGTTTACTCCTGATTTTTTATTGAGTTTGCATTTATGAAATGATCTCGATTCTTTTTTCCCCCTTTTTAAATTGGTAATTTGATCATCATTAGGTTCAGAAACAAGCACCTTGAAATTGGACTTGGAAACAAGACAGAAGATATGTGTGGGAATAGCTAGAGGTCTAGCCTTTCTCCATGAAGAATCAACAATCAAAATAGTTCACAGAGACATCAAAGCTACAAATGTACTACTTGACAGGCAACTGAATGCTAAGATATCAGACTTTGGATTAGCTAAGCTCAAAGAGGATGACACCCACATTAGTACTAGAGTTGCTGGAACTGTGTGAGTTACAATATTTTAGCATGACTTTGATCTTACTAATGTAGTTTCAGGTTATGTTATTCTGACTCGTCACTTCAATTTCAGAGGTTATATGGCTCCGGAATATGCACTGTGGGGCCACCTGACAGAGAAGGCAGATGTTTATAGCTTTGGGGTGGTTGCTTTGGAAATTGCCAGTGGAAGGAACAATGCTAGTTATAGAGAAAAAAATGGTGTTTGCCTTATTGATTTGGTAAGCTACTTAAGAACTGTTAGACTTTTAATATAATGGATAGGTTCTTGACTTTTGGATGATTGAATTGTTAATTAATATGGTATCAGAGACAATTTGAATGAGGAGGGTGCCCAAAGCTTAACTAGTTTATTATTTTGCTGGGGATGTTTTAGGCCTTCAATTTGCAACAGAAAGGAAACTTGATGGAGATAGTGGATCCAATGTTGGAGGACAAATTCGATAAGGAGAAGGCTGAAAAAATGATAAGAGTGGCTCTATTGTGTTCCAATGCAGATCCTACTCTAAGGCCAACTATGTCAGAGGTGGTTAGTATGCTCGAATCACAAACAATTGTTCAGGAAGTTGCATCAGATCCTAGCATATATGGTGCTGATTTGCAAATTAAACAACTCAAAGGGTATTATCAACAGATGCATGATCAGAGCTCGAGTGGAAGCTCAGCACCAAACTTTTCTTCAGAAAGAACAGGGATAGAATCTTCCACCACGTCTACCCATGATCTCTACCCAATCACTTCTGAGTCCATATATTCGAACCTCATCTGTCGTTGATCTCGATCAAGTTGATTCAAAGTCTATACATTTAAACTTGAGCGGGAGGTCTTGAGTTTTACATCATACTTATTGACTGCTTTATTTCATCGTGTTGTAATACATATATTGCAGTTCTGAACATTTGTTTAGTTTTGTTGAGTGCCTTATTTCACTTTGTTTATTTTCATCATCTAATAGTTATTATCTTTTGATGCAAATATTGTCACTGTTTTAGTCATGTCTCAGTGTCTTGTATCTTGTCAATTTTCTTGGAAACAAAATAAAGGTAATGCAAGAGAAGCGTTGAAAATCACATTGGCAAAAGGATAGTTGTGACATTGGTGCTGTCTTTTACTCTGCAATGGAGATTCTGTAATTAGTGGAGCACTCAAGATGCTGATCTAATTGATTGAAAAACTCATACTTGTGATGTAAGTGGCAAGAAAATCTTCCAAGTAACGGTCTCATTGCCACTTGATGAGACCGTCCCAATGAGATTGCACAATTTATCTTGAGAACATAAATATGTATTATTAAACTATAATTTGGTGCAATCTCATTGGACGGTCTCACCAAGTAGCTATAAGACCGTCCCACTGAAGATTTTCTCGTAAGTGGCATGGCAGAGTGTAGTAGTATTACTATGGAAACTACATTTGCAATGATTTTTTCCTGTAGTAATCTTGTTGGTTGTTCCATATGGATTGTGTTCGAGTAATGTTTTCAGAACTGGAATATATGTAAACCACTAGCTATGGTAATAACTAATAAAAGTGTTGATGGAACATTGTGCCAATGAGTAGCAAAGGGGTCTTGGAGGTCCTCTGATGATAATAAAGGGGCGCTCCGTAGGGTGCGCGGGACATTTGGACTAAAGACGGAAGTTGTTTGAAGCCTTTGGGAGCAGGTTCAGCTCACCTCCACTTGTTGGCCAATAGGTGTAGAGTGATGGTTTTGTTCATCTTTGTGTTCCTACTCTAAGTAGGGACGAGGTGGATCCAGTTTTGGAAGCGCCTTGGTAAAATTAGCTCTAAGAGGGTATTTCTATCAGAACTCCTACCGGCCAGCCACCAATGATAATAGATGTCTATGGAATTTGATCGGACGATTTATATACCTATTTGAGGTCCCCATTTTCTAGTTTTTGTGCTCATTTTCGAGCATGTTTGTATATTTAATATGTTTTGTGAGCTTTGTGTAGGTTATATTCTATAAATAAGGTTTTTGAGCTTAATTGATGAGTTTTGGAAGTTATAAGGGCTGAAATAGTAAAGGCTTGTGCAGAGCACTCAACTTTTACTGGCCATATCTCATTCCTTAGCTCGAACTAGGTTTCGTGCCATATATTTTCATAAATCTCCGGCTTTCTAGTTTTAAACGGTTTTTACGGATCGCGATTCTGATATTTTTGGAGGAAGTTATGACCATTTTCGTAATTGTGCGTGATGCAGGAAAGCTGAAAATAGAGTTTGCAATATGTGCGCTTTACGTACCGTGCACGTACCACGCATTTGCGACCGGAATGTTGCCGCAGTACGTTCACACTCCTGAACCGTGTATGTACCATGCATTGGACTTCCAGATTGACAAAGGGGCATTTTCTAGCCATTTTCATAGGGGCATACATGTCTTTTCACCCCAAATTCGTGCCCAAGTTCCTCCACTCTATAAATACCCCCATTTTGGTCTGAAACCAATATCTCTTCCACCTCCCACACCCCAAAACCGAAACCCTTCATCTTCTTCATCTCTTCCATCTTCTTCACCAAATAAGAGAGACATTCAAGTTCCCATGGAGGTTTTTCCTCCATGCACTACAAAAAAAATGGTTATCAATGAGGGCTAAATGTCGTCGAAGAAAGTGGTTTGCCGTCGTAAATACGCTTTTTCAACGAGAAAAGGTTGTCATGCTGTCGAAAATACGCTTGTCGGAAATAAACTTAATTGGTGACGAGCCGTCGAAAATACCACTTTTTTCGACAATCATTTACCGTCAATAATAGTAATAAAGAATTGTCAAAAGTAGTTGTATTTTTGACGCACCACCACCTCTTAGACCCTTATTAGGGAACGGAACCCCAAATCAACCATGTACACCATACATCCCCCAAATCCTTTGCACAAATAATTCATGCAACTTAAATGGTTTGAACCTTGGACCTTGAAGATGGTAAGTGTTGCTTTTACCATTTTGCTATAACTTTATATTTTACATATTTTACATACTATTTATATATAAACTATTGATATATTTTACACATTATTCAATTGAATCTATATATTGCATACCATTTAATATGTTTTGATATTGTTTTTCAAATTAATATATTTTTTAAATATTCCCTTATCTGATAGAAAAGTATAACTTGTTTTACCATTTTGCTACAGCTACATATTTTAATAGGTAATGCATATTGATTTTTTTTATAATCAACATTTTAGTGAAAAATTAATAATTTTTATGAATTAATAATTATTTTGTAAAATATACAAATAGAAATTAAAAAAACTTTTTAGAACATTTAATATAACCGTGTTTAGTAAACATAATTAAAAATAACTAAATATTCTTGTAATTACTAATAATTTTGCTATATTTCATACTCGATTAATTTTTCCCGATATATCCTTAGAGTAGACTTCTTATTAGTGATCGTCACAGATTATAATTTTTTTTAATTAATTGATATTTTAAAATTGAACCAAAATACTCGGTGAAAAAATTCAGAGTGATTTCAACAAAAAAAAAATAGTGACAAAAAAAAAAAAAATAGTACCTACTATGATGCATTTAAAATATCGACCTATAATTATTATTATTATTATTATTATTATTATTTATGTTTTTTTTTTTTTTTTTGTAAATTATCACATACATAAATATATTCCATTATAACTTATTAATTAATATTATAGTATTTAGCTAATTATATTTTTCATGACAATACCATAACAAATAATATTAAAAATAGTACCAAATTATTCAACTATTTTTGATGGCCACTGGGCCGTTGGATTTGTGATATTACTTCTTCCATCATTTTCAACGATATTTGTGCCATTGGAAATGTGGGTCATTTCGACGGTACAAATAATGCTGTCGAAAATGTGTTATTTTCGACAGTAGGTCGAAAATGTGGATCATTTTCGACGGCTTATTCGACTATTTTTGACGGCCTTTTGTAGTCAAAAATGTGGTATTACTTTTTTCATCATTTTCATGAGAAAAACAAAATTAACCAAATAAAACATTATAAAGATTTAAAGATAAATTAACCAAATTATCAATATTGGACTGAGAAAAGGAGAAAAACAAAAGCAAGCTAAGCAAAGAGGTACCCAAATTGAATTGGATATAGTCACAATTATTGAAATCCCAACCCTAACCTGCATTTAGCAACAAAGGGAACTAAATTGCCAAAGTTAAATTCAAATCATCTAGGTGAGAAAATGGTAACATGAATTTTATACGATGGAAGGTTGCATACATTCCACAAGATTGTGGTATGAACTTCTAACATATAGTAACATTCCAAAAATATAATAGACTCATGTAGATAAATTATGTTTCATAGAATTTACCGTGAGTAGCTTGCATAATATGGACTCCACATCTTCCCAAAAAACATGCCAATGCCAAATAAATAAATGAGCTGGTCAAAATTTTCAGAAAAAAAAAATTCAAAAAGCAAACCAACCCATTTTTCTACTAAAAGGCACATTATTAGGAAATATAATCATAAGAATACGAATCAATTGCAATCTAAGCAAAGCAAATAAGACATGACATACATCTGATAGAAACCGAAGAACGTGTGTGCCTGCATGTGTGTATGCCACATAAAATATAATAACAATCAATATAAACTAAAGCGTGTCTATCTACAATATAGCAACACAGGTAACACAGGTGAACCTGCACACATCTGTGTGTGCCAAAGAGGCACACATATGCTTCTGATATGGGCATGATCCACCATGCAAGTCACGAAGTGGGAGGACTTAGTCTTAGGTTGATAATTGCATGTGTTGTTACGTGCTGTAGTTAGTTTTGCTGTTAAAGGGGGACTCATGAGGATTTCATGGCATGTTTTGTAAGTGGTGCTTCCACTATTAGGGCCGGCCCTGGGCCTGGTTTTCAGGGGCCCGCCCAGGGCCCATCCTTTAAAAGGGTCTATATTTACTTGTAATGAGTTATTATTGAGTTATATATATGGGTTGAAATTTAAAATGGCCCAATAAATACATTTTGCTTCAGATAAAAGAAGGCCGAAGTATTTGTTTTAAACAAAACCCAACAATTACATAAACAAAAACAAAATAAGAGGACCCTCAAGTATTTCTCTAATGCCCATTTTTTTTTTTGGACAATTAGACCAGCCATTGCATTTCTTTCTCTCTCACTTTTTATAGGGTTTCATTACTTATTCACTTTTTCTCCCTTTTTTTTTTACTACTAATTCATATCCCTCTTATACAATAAAAATAAGAATCCCAAAATACATCATTAAAATTACAATCAAACCAAAAACATGTGGATCCATGTCCCTTTTTTTTTTTTACTATTGATCCATGTCCCTCTTATGCAATGAAAATAAACATCTCATCATTATCATATATTTAACACTTGCTGAGATATTGAGTAATGGTCAAGAGTATAAATCAAAGTCTGATTCAATTATAGGTTTTTGTCTTTTGATGAACAAATTACTTAATATTAAGAGTTGATTGAAAACAATAAATTTATAACTTAAAAAAAATCCAAACGTTTGTAAATAAATAAATAAATATACAAACATATACACCTGATCAAATTGAATGTACATATTAAGAGTTCGTTGAACTTTAAAAAATCCAAACATTTGTAAAAAAATAAATAAAATCAAAACATATGCACGTAGTCAAATTCAGTTTCATAAAACACTAATATGGAGATTCTTGAATCTAATTGAAGTTGTAAAGTGGACTTTAAGGAGGATGAATGCAATGAGAAAAAACAATGTCAACCATTTGAAATATACTGGTTTGATGAGTATTATGAATTTTGCATTTTTTGAAGTTTTCACTATTACATAAATTGGGGATTTTTTTGGGGAGGGAGAAGACTTGAATCCGTAACATTGTGGTGCATATGTGAGGGGTTCTACCACCAAACCAACCTCATCTCGTTATAAATTTTGTATTTTGATGGTATAAAACCCGATTTAAAATGGTTTAAGTATGTTATCAAAGTAACAAAACATAAAACAATTTTCGATATTGGTACTGCATAAACTATATACTACGAAAAAACATATTATATATATTCGTGTGGAATTGAACAAGGGGGCCGATTTTAAATTTTTCGCCCCGGGCCTCCAAAAACTCAGGACCGGCCCTGTCCACTATCACAAAATGTGGAACACATCCCTGTTATTTCCTATTGTTTAGCTAAGTGCTATTTGTTGTTTGCTCTCATTCGAACTATCAGACTATATATATAGCTGATTGTAACTTGATTGAGTTTATGTTGAATATTATGAAATAATCCTTTCCTCCAAATCTTCTATTTCTTCCAAATTCTTCTATTGTGTATTTAATACACATCAATTGGTATCAGAGCCAAAAGCTCCATGGATACTCGCACCAAAAGCAATGCTGAATTTCGTAACGAAGTCAGCGAAGCCCTTGGTGGGGTTAATGAGACCCTATCACGTCACGAAACCAGCCTTGATCACATGAACCGCAACTTCACTTAGATTAACGCAGCAATCCAAACCATGATGTCTGACCTCCAGGCCCTGCGTGTCACCGAAACAACCAACACCTCTGACAAAGAATTTAACCCCTTTGTGCAACCTGAAACGTCCCAAAATTCTCCAAATTCACAGCCAATAACTCCAGCCAACCCCACCACATTCGACCGCAACCAAACCCAATTGAAGTTGTCCTTTCCGACTTTTGACGGCGACGACCCTACTGGTTGGATCTTTAAAGCGGAACAATACTTTACCTTCAAGAACATCACTCCTCCACACCAAGTCCAGTTGGCCTCATTTCATTTAAATGGAATTGACCTCTAATGGTATCGATGGTATACCAAGTTTAAGGGATCCTCAACATGGAATGAATTTACGCAGGCTGTTCTCCACCGTTTTGGCCCAACAGATTATGATGACCCATCCGAAGCTCTCTCCCGCCTCAAACAAACCAGTACCGTCACTTCATATCAAGAAACCTTTGAAAAATTATCTCACCGTGTTGATGGTCTACCAAAGAACTTTCTTGTGGGCTGTTTTATTGCAGGTCTAAAAGATGAAGTTCGACTGGATGTTCGAATTAAGCAGCCACGAACACTTTCAGACGCAATAAATGCGGCTCGGCTCATCGAAGACCGTAACCAGTTGCAACGTAATTCCTCTCTTCGTCCCCAATATTTGTCAAATGGGCCTCGTTCCAGCCCAAGTCCAGAAGCATGCCTTCTTGGTCCCCCTCCTAATCTGAACACATCTCCAACGCAAGTTGAACCTCTAGTCCCAATTCGTCGAATTACAGGACAGGAAGCGCGAGCACGGAGGGAGAAAGGACTCTGCTACTATTACGATGAGAAGTTTATTCCCGGCCACCGCTGTGAGCGTCCACAGCTCTTCATGCTTGAAGACATGACACCGACAGATAACATGGAGCCGACAAACCGTTTTGCTAGAATGTATCCAGATTTTCTCCTTGAGGACAAGGAGATTTTAAAGAGTAGGGAATGATATGTGCATGATCCACCATGCAAGTCACGAAGTGGGAGGACTTAGTCTTAGGTTGATAATTGCATGTGTTGTTACGTGCTGTAGTTAGTTTTGCTGTTAAATGGGGACTCATGAGGATTTCATGGCATGTTTTGTAAGTGGTGCTTCCACTATCACAAAATGTGGAACACATCCCTGTTATTTCCTATTGTTTAGCTAAGTGCTATTTGTTGTTTGCTCTCTCAGACTATATATATAGCTGATTGTAACTTGATTGAGTTTATGTTGAATATTATGAAATAATCCTTTCCTCCAAATTTTCTATTTCTTCCAAATTCTTCTATTGTGTATTTAATACACATCAGCTTCCAAATGCGATTTCATGTCCGGGCTACTTACCGGTGGAGTGCATGGTGTAGGTATGGTTAGGTGCTTTGACACTCTCAAACAATGAACTGGAGGAGCAACCAGAATCATGAAACCATTGGTGCATAAGGAAAGGCTTGAATAAAACAGTAGGACCAACCACTATAATTTGAAGAACAAAAATATAATTTTTCTTTTGTATTTTTCTTCAATAAAAAGTTTGAACCAAACAGTATCTCACCCAGGACAGATTTTATATTTTCTCAAATATCCATATTTCAAATGGATTCCAGTATTATCAATGTTTACTTTTTTTTGCAGTAGATCTTCATCCAGAAGAAGAGCTTAGTCAAAACACCTAATAGCAGATGATTATAAAACTCTTGATTATACACAACTAAACTTATATGAAAGCCAGATTTATAAATATAATTCTTAATTAGATAATCAATTAACACTTCCCTGTAATATTAAGATATTGAAACCAAAGAGAAAAGCTCTGAAAGCTATCGTTCTCAAGAAAGCAGGACTTAAGAGTTATTTATTCCACATTTAAATAAGAAACCAGAACAGGAAAGCAATTTAAGCAACAATAACGAAAGGGGAGAAAGTTGTAGAGAAACTCCAATAACAGCAGGAGTCAACAATGAGAATTCGATGACCTAGGCTCGTTTGAATCAGACCCAAACCTTGGCCAGATGAACCACCTATAAACACTATCTCAAAACCTAAAACTAACTCAACAACACAAACAACAAAGGATATGCGCAAAAATTTGAAGCAAACTAAGGAAGAGAAAGCTTACCATGTTCTGAAAGTGGGTCCATCGCCGAATCCGGTCTGCCCTCCCACGCGCCATCACCGCCGCCATTGAAGCCCTCAAGGACTGGCTTCACACCTACTAGTTGAAGAAAGAAGAAGAAGGATCGATGACACCTAGCTCAGATCTTCTTCGTTCGAAACCAGAGGATCGGTTTCGGGTCTTCTCAGTGGTTTACCTTGCTCTGAAACCGGTCCAAAACCGAGTACTCGCCGTGGCTCAGCTCCAGAACCTGGTGATTGCAATCTTCTTCTTCAAACTCTGTTCTTCAACCTTCAATTCCAGAAACCTTCAAAATCAAAGACCAAACACATCAGAAAATATACTAAAAATGCCTAGGGTATGACACTGATATAAAAGAATTCTACGCTGAAAAGATTTTCAGATCTAGAAATTGAAGATTTTTTTAGAGAGAGAGAGAATGGATCAGTGTCGAATGAGAGAAGAGATGAAGAGAGAATTTTGGCCCAGTTTGGCATTGCTGTGCTGTGGGGGGAAGTGCTTTTGGATCTGCTGTGGGAAGAATCAGCTGAATGTTTGGTAAACTGATTTTCAAAAGTGCTGTGAGAACCAAAAGCAATTTCAGTGTGTTTGGTAAACTGAAGTAAAAAGTGATGTGAGTGTAAAATTACTAAAAGGACATAGACATCTAAATGGTGCTATACTTTGCATTTTTCTTGTTTATTTGTGTTTAGTGTTATATAATTATGGTACTTTATTGAATTAATTAGCCCCATTTCTTTATTTCTTTATTTCTTTTTTACTCTACTTTATTTCTTTATTTCTTTTTTATTCTACTTTATTGAATTAATTAGCCCCATTTTTTTTATTTTTTTATTTTTTATTTATTTTTTATTTTTTTTATTTTTATAGTTATGGCAACAATTCTGTGCTCTGCTGAAATTGCCACTTATCTAAATGATATATTATATAAATTATGCAAACCCAAAATGATATATTATATAAATGAAAACTATCAAACATAACGTTATGGAACATATTACATAAGTTTTTTCGTACGAATAATTGCAAATAATAGCTAAGTGCATGCACTCATTAAACTTTGTGCAATTACATTTCTTAACATTTCCATTTCTCGTCTTCCCGAACCATCTTCTTCATGTGCATTGAACTCCATTTCTTCATTAACCTCTTCACTTAAATAATTTTCACTTTCATCAAAATCTCTATCTCGTTGTGCATTTCTCCATTTCTTCTAATGTAGCAACAAGATCATCGTTCCATGTAGCTTTTGGTTTTCCACTTCTCTCATTTTCAGTAATACTAATTGTATTCTTCTTTCCCATCTGTTTGCCACAAATAGTACTAAAGTTGTACTGATGATTGAATATCAAAGTAATGCTTTCTTATGCAGCAATTTGCAATTTAGGTGGAACCTACAAATCAAACCCACAAAAGAAATGACAATAATTGTCTCTCAGATTCTATTTTAGATGGTGATATTTCTTTACAAGACACCCACACAAAATCTGAAAGCAAAACACATGATTATAATACTGTCAAGCCCTAACGTAACCCAGCCTAATCACCAAATACTTCATAATCAAGTAATTGCCATTGATCCACATGTGTATATATATAATTTCTAATCCATTTTGTTCCTATGTTTCAATCTCAAATTGCTAGACAAGTAAGCAATTGCAAATCATAAGAACAACTAAATTATAAAAATCAAATCCATATATTCACTCAACAGTCCCTTGTGTCATTCGAGTTCTCTACCAACCACATGTACAGTCCACAACACAAACCAAAGATAAGAAACTAGAAACTGCAAGCAATATTACTAATCGATCAAAGACTAACAGATAGAGAGGAGGAATGATTATAATTTATTAATAATTTGATAACAATCACAAAGTTTTTCAATCTAAGTGCATAGGAAGAACAATGCATGACATGTCAAATTGACAAGCACCCAAATTCCAGATCTTCGATAGATTCGAATTTCGACATGTATATATATTTATGAGTGTGTGTGGACATGCTTGCTAGCGTTCAATGCACACACACATTAGATGTTAGAGAATAATGTAAAAAAAGTTTATCCAATTGAATAGATGATAAATCAAAACAAAGTTAAATAATAAGGTCCATCAAAGTATTCTGAGAGATCCAATTACCTTTCTTCATATTCATTTTTTTTAGCATTTTCTTCAAAATCTTTTAATTTGTAATGAATCAATCCTAAACAGCTCTAATACCCAAACAAAATGAGCAATAATACAATCGACAGTGTGACTGTCTTCATTTATCTATAACAGCTTTGTAGGATCTCAATTTTGGAATGTTGATTTTCTTTCTTTTGTGAGTCTGAAACATGTTTGAAGATGCATATTTTACCTTGAGATGATTATAATACCGTATAACATGTAGTGGCAGAGCATAAAGTTGTATAACCTTTGGTGGCATTTGTTCAAATTTATGCAGTGTAGCATGAATTTTGAATTGTGTAGCAGATGCAAAAAAAAAAAAAAAAAAAAAAAACAACAAAAACAAATTTTGAAACAACAACAACAAGAAGTCAACAACAACATAAAAATACTGCAAATCGCTTTGAAACCCCCATTTGCATTTCAAGAGAAACTAAAACAAAAAAACAAAATAAACCCAAAAAAATGAGAAACATACCACGATTTTTGAGCCAACAAGAGTAATGTTTTCTTTCTTCTGCAAAAAATAAAATAAAAAAAAATGTTAAAGAATTCAAATAAAAGTAAAACAAAAAGGCAAATAGGAGAGTGTATATTGATTGTCGATAGTGTGACTGTCTTCATTCTCTCCAAATCAACAGATAGAGAGAACAGCAAGCTCACCGAATAGAGACAGAGCAGCAAGGCACAGCAAAAAGGGAGAACCGACTGAGATGGAGGGATCCTCAACCTGAAATACACGAAATTAGAACCCTAAAATTAGCTAAAAATCCCCAAAAATCCAATTCAAAATCAAGCCCTAAAACATGAACGAAGGAGAAGGCTGCAATAACGAAGAAGAAGGAGAGAAATCGAACCTGAAAGAGGTGAGAAATCGAAGGAGAAGGGCTGCTTTCTGATCGGAAGTGAGAGGAGAGAAATTGAAGGAGAAGAGGTTGTTGTCTGAAGATGGAATTGATCGAATGATTTTGGTGAAAGGAAGGGTAAAATGGACAGTTGGGAAATTTCATTTAATAAACACTGTAGCGCGTTTTCTAAAAGTAGAAGCCAAAATCCAAAAGCATGTATTTGTAGCTTCTCAAAACTCAGTTGGGAGAAGCTAAAAGTGACCAAAAGCACTTCCCCACGATTTTACCAAACACCCCATCTTTGGTCCGGAATCACTTTTGGTCCCAAAAGCAGCTGGGGAAGCAATGCCAAACTGGGTCTTTGTTAGAGTGAGATAACGGTGTAACCGGTTCTAGGTAAATTTTTTTTTTTTTAGTTTTTAGTTTTTAGTTTTTTTTTTTTAAAAATAAAAGCGAAACGCAATATTTTGTTTTTATTTCACCGGTTCATATGATACGAACTGATTTGTTGTTCGTACGGTAGCAAGCCCCCCACAACCAGTTAAGTCTTCCTTTTACTTTATTAAATCTAGGTAGAATTTCACATAAGTACTATCATTTAATTTGGTGATTTGTCACCTTTATAAATATCTTTCCAAATTCATCACTTTAGTCCTTACTTTTTCAAAAACTCATCACTTTAGTCAATTTGACCAAATATGTGAAAGTCAACTATTTTAAAACATGTGAAAGTACATTTTTATCCCTATTACTATTTAATTTAGCTAAAATGGCTATCTTAACTTTAAATTAAAATGAAAAACAATAAAATTCTCAATAATAAAATTTAAATAAATATATTACAAAAAAGCTTAATAAATAAGTAAAAAATCCATTAATTTTTTCTTATTTTGTATTTTTTGCATAATGGATTTTTATTTAGCTTAAATGATTATCTTAGCTTTAAATTAAATTAAAAAAAATAATAAAATCTTAAATAAATAGATTACAAAAAAAAATTATGAAAAAAAATCATTTAAAGCTAAGATAATCATTTTAGCTAAATTAATATCCATTATGACAAAAATACAAAAATAATAATAATAATAATAATGGATTTTATTATTATTATTTATTTAAGATTTTTTTGTAATATATTTATTTAAGATTTTATTATTGAGAATTTTATTATTTTTCATTTTAATTTAAAGCTAATATAATCATTTTAGCTAAATTAAACAGTAATAAAGGCAAAAGTGTACTTTCACAGGTTTTAAAATAGTTGACTTTCACATATTTGGTCAAATGGACTAAAGTGATGAGTTTTGAAAAAAGTAAGGACTAAAGTGATGAATTTAGAAAGACATTTATAAAGGTGACAAATAACCAAAAAGGTAGGAGTTATGTGAAATTCTATCTTAAATCTATTAAAGTATCTCTAACCCAACACGCTAAATATTACACCAACTTGTCATAAAAAGAGTATCTTTTTTACATCAATTTTTTTTCCACTCGAATGTATCCACACCAAATTTTACACAAAAAAAACATCTTTAAAGAATATTCCCTCAATAAATATTTGTATAATACCAATCAATTTCTATTAGTTAATTTATACAATATTCAATAATTTTATTGACATAAAATATATATTAAAGTGGGTATCATTTTAAAGATCTCAATGAGATCTTTCTAACGGTATATTTTTTGGGAATATATATGTTATAATTAAGTATAAAAGGGTTAAATTAGTAATTTTAATAAAAATTAAATTTGATGTGACATCTTAAAAAAAAAAAAAAAACTTAGTGGAGCTATAGTATGCACCAAGTTTGATGAATACTTTAGCTTCATCAAATTTATTTGGTGTAATTGGTGTGTTAGTTGGAGGAGATTATTTGATTGGTTTGGCGTGTTTGGTGGAGATAGTGTGTTGGCTGGAAATGCTCTTACATAGCTATTAGCTAGGTCCAATATGCAGAGAAAATCTTTAATGGAACAATCGCATTAACACTCGGTGAGACTGCCAAATAAGAATGCATTAAATTATAATTTAATAATATTTAGGGGGGTTAATTGCACAAACATACCCTATGTTTATCTAATAAAGCAAATTTTCAAACAAATGGCTAATTCAAACACAAACACCCCAAGCTGTCAAGTAGTCTCCGTTAGATCTAACAGAAGAAGGGTGCTGGGGTATTAAAAGTCAATATTGCCCTTGGTTAAGTAATGAGCTGATATGACTTGACATGTCATAATCATTACTTTTTGTTTTAAAGTCTTTCATCCATGAATCCAACAGATTTTCAGTTAGGATATTACCCTCAAAATATTTTTTACCATTAGTCCACTTTACTGTTGATGCTGAAACGGTAAATTTTTTTTTGTTTGCCTATTTTAACTACACAAGTTCATATATGAAGGTTTCAACAGGTCTTTAAATTTTGTAAATCTTTTTTGAATTTTTTTTTTTTTTTCAAATTTGAATGTATGAAAGCTTCACTTAGTGCTAGTAATTAGGTTATTGGATGCTTGATTAAATTCAATAACCGCAGTTGTAAATGGGATCGAAGAGCTAATGCTCAGATGGTAAATAAAAAATTGTCTATTAAACTCCATAATGCAGACAGTTCATATATGAAGGTTTCAACAAGTCTTTAAATTTTGTAATCCTTTTCTAGAATTTTTTATTTTATTTTATTTTATTTTTTACAAATTTGAATATATGGAAGCTTCACATACTGTTAGTAATGCGATTAATGGAGGCTTGATTAAATTCAAGAACTGCAGTTATTGATGTGATCGAAGAGCTGTTTTGAGAATATACGAGTCAAAGGCGAATCCGGAGAAATTATATTTCTATTGTTAAAAGAGGATTTGCAGTTACTACTCATTTTGGTCCTTAGTCAAGATGAGTATAGATACACCAATAATCAAAGTGATGATGATAAGATGGGATTAGATCAACAGAGCATCATGTTATACATGTAAGTAAGATATTAAATACTTATTATCTGTTGTTGAGAAAATTGATAAACAAAATCAAAAGCAAGAAGAAAACATTAACAAATATCTTATAGTGTTTGTTACTATGATGTTAATTGGTTGTAGTTGTGTTACTTTCAAATAATTAATAAGTAACATTGTTATGTTTATGAACACTAATTTGTATCATATATATGAACATAATAGACAACATACCTACATAATAAAACCAATACAAATAGAAATTCAAAAAAAAAAAAAAAACCAATGCCTATAGAAATGAAGATAAGCAACGATCTTAATTATCCAGAAATATTCAATACATAATCACATTAAACAATAGACATTACATTCCAGCATTAGTCAAGAAAATATGTTGCATATGTACCAGGTATGAGACAAGTCTGCATGCCAAGGTACATTGAACAACATATTTATATAATTACTACACTGTGTATAAGAAAACGACTACTTTCATCCTGCCATGTGCAAGAACCTAATCTCATATACCCATATGAACACAAGTTTGCTAAAACCAATTCCAAGTTCACAAACCTTCCACCATTATGCCTGCATAACAAAAACCAACAAGGCACAAAAACAATTCTACTTGCATGCACTTTTGAAAACCCACCAAGCAACCACTAACCCCATCATGCAGTAGACTTCACACAAAATATACACAGTGTGCTTAAACTTCTTAAGTGCATAATAATATAACTTAATATATAAACTAGGTAATAAACTTCATCTTGGGCAGCATTAGAACAGTCCAGTCCAGTCAATATCCAACCCAGCAACAGTCCCTAATTCCAAAATGATTAAAAAAAAAAATAGATGTTATCCTGCTTTTAACTTCAATAACTATTATTTTTGAAATAAAAAATAAAAAACCAAACATGACAAGTATTGAAATTGAAAGACAACAGTTACCTGGGTCAGCTCTGGAACCTGTTTGTTGTGTTGCATTGGAACTTAAGTGCAGTGGGGCATTTTGAGATAAAGGCTGAGAAGCACTTTGAGTCCCTATTTATACATTAATTGGCTTTAAAATTATTATTTTGAAATAGAATTTAAGATTATTACTAATTAAATTATTAAACACATATTAACAATGTCTAATTTTCTTACATGTAAAAGCTGCTGGAACATGGGACGACGGTGTGTTATTGGCACTTGAGTACAATGGGATGCTTTGACTCAGATTTTGTGAACTGTTATCAACTGTTGCAACTTGTGGCTGCACGACCTCAAGCCTTCTCTTTTTAGTTGTGCCTGAGCTACTGCCAACCTACATAAAGTTCAATGAATTGTTGACAACTATAACATATATTAATATACATGTAAACTTTAACAATAAGGTTTCACTATATCATGCATGTACACCTCAAAAAGTTTTTTTCTTATAGATGTCTTTGCAGGCAGGGAGGTGTTGGGCATCTTTTTGTTGATATTTGCCTGCACATTAATTGAAAAATTATACACATTAAAATATGCAAATTATACACATTAATATATGCTCAAGTAAATTACAAGTTCAAGTTGTTGAACATACCCCATTTTTCTTGGCAGCTGATGGACCAGATTCATTATTCTTGCAAGTCCTCACATTATGACCCCATTCACCACATCCTCTGCATTTCACTCCACCACTTCTCTTCATTTTTCTTGGTTCTTCGGGTGCCCTCTTTCTATTTTTCTTAGGTCTTCCAGGCTTCCTTTTCTTCACCGGAGGTAGAACTGTATTGTGCTCAATATGAGGCCACTGCTCTTGGTCTGGTATGGGGTGAATTACATGATTGTAAGTTCTCAAGTAAGCATCTTTTGTTAGGTATGGATGCACGAAATCTGATGGATTCTTCCTTGTTGTAGTTATCACTGCCATAGCATGTTTACATGGTAGGCCACTCAACTCCCACAGTCCACAATCACAACTTTGGGTCTCCAAGTTGACAATGTAGAATTTGACATCTTCCTTCACTTCAAACTCTTTGTCACTGGCACACAATACTGTCACGAATCTTGCTTCGTCTTGTCTATCACTCAACTTCTTTTGCACCAAAGGTGGGATAACAGCAGACCAACTCCTTGCATCTTGAAGCCTTTTTACCATCCTTTTCATCATTTTCCTTCTTATTCCTTCCATCATTGAAAGGGCAGGAAGGCCTCTAAACTTGTCAACCCAAACATTGAAACTTTTAGTGATGTTATTTGTCACATAGTCTGACTTAACATGCCTGTCAAAAGCATGAAGTGCCCAATGATGCAGTTCGACCTTCATGATGTAGTTGTAAGCATCTTCGTTGACAGTCTTTAACTTTGATATCTCCTCCATAAACCCTTGCTTGGTGGACTTGTTGGCTGCATTCCAGAGGTACAACCCAGAGAGCTGCCCTTTAAACTGTCTCTGCATATTGGCTGCCAAGTGTCTTACACAGAATCTATTGCTTGATCGAGGCCAATGCTTCTCAATTGCAAGTAAAACGCCTTTTTGCCTGTCGCTCATAAAAGTCATTCTCCTGTTGTCTTCGATCCCAATATGCCTATACAAATTGTCTATAAACCAACTCCATGAGTCTTTAGATTCCCCTTCACATATACATATGGCCACTGGAAAAACACCATTATTGGCATCTATGGCAATAGCAGACAATAACACCCCTGGAAACTTCCCCTTGAGATGACATCCATCAACTCCAATGAAAGGCCTACAACCAAACATGAAGCCTTCCTTTTGAGCTTGAAAACTTAAGAAGAACCTTTGGAATGTTGAAGGAGCACCCATATGTGGTGTAAAGGTGTGCAGTAAAACCATTGAGCCTGGGTTCCTCCTCCTCACTATGTACCCATAAGCATGAAGTTGGTCATAAGATTTCTTATGATCCTTATCAGTCAAGTTGAGCACTCTATGTTTTGCCCTGTATATGGTATATGGAGGGAGTTGCAGCCCATATATCCTATGTATCTCACGCCCTAAGAATTTAGCTTCAATATCTGGATTCTCCTCAATTAAGGCCTGGAATCGTCTTGCAACCCATACAGCAGTAGCTTCATGGTTTTTGTGCACTTTTTGGCATGAATGTCTAAGTTGCAATGTTTTAATAATAAAAGTTGTCTTGTCTTCAATAGGTGAGGCATGAATTCTCCAACTACATCCTTCGTATGCACATTCTGCTGTGTATCTGTCCTTATCATTCTTAATTCTTTTTAATTCAAACCCTTCTTGCACAACATAATCACGTAACACAACTCTAAAATGATGAAGGTTGTTGAAGAGTTGTCCTACCTCCAAAATAACCCTACCACCATCGGTTTCTTTGAATGGCATTCCTCTTTGTCTCCTAGAAGGCTGGTTGTTGCCTTGTTCATCTTCACTGTCACTGCTATCTTCAACTATGAAATCCCTACTGTAATCATATGAAGCAGCATTTGAAAGTTGCTCATCTTCTGAGTTGTTGTCACTCAAAGAGACGGTTGGAGATTTGGCCTCAGGTTGGAAACCTCCTGCAAATTCATCATCATCAGCTTCTGGACTGTCTGCATGTGGTACATATTCCTCATCTTCATCAGTTGACCAATCTTGAAGATTGGTTTGATCAACTTCATCATCATCGAAGTCACTGGAGATGTCAACAATGTCTGTCCTGCTTTGCATGAGTGGTGGAGTTACATTATTGGAATTTAAAGATGTAGGCTTCAATGACAGCTGAACTGGTTGGGTGTCTTTGACAAAAGTAGTGGCATCATTAGAGGACTGATGAATTGGTGGCATTGTTGTAAAGGGCAGCAATTCAACATCAATCCTAATGGTTTCAAGGTTCTTCTCTCTAAACATATTGAAAACTTGTTGCAGATCTCTGTCATCACTTATGAGTTTATATTCCCCATTCCAGGGCAGTTTAGCTTCAACCTTGAAGGTCTCTGTTGGATCTGGTAGCTTAGAACAATTGCACATATACACATCAGCACATAATGCTGCTAATGTGTACATGCCAGGATCGACTATGCCAAATTCAATGTGGTTGCCCAGAAACTTGGCACTGATGGCCAAGCAATCCATAGCTACAATCTGTACATATATATGAATTGTAAGCAAAAAAATGTATTGTAAACTTAATATATTAACCGACCCATATTAAACAAAGCAAAATATCATCCATTGAATGATAACAACAACAATTATGGTATTGTATATGAGGTAACCATTACAACCCACACAAATAATCAAGCATGCAGACCACTGTATAAAATGACTTAATTGTTTACTATGCATTATATTATACAACTACAAAATATATATATATATAAATCATGAACAAAACTAAACAAGTGATGTTATATCATAGTTACAACAAACAACACTCAATTGTAAACTTAAGACATAACAGACATGACGATTAAATACCAAACAATACATATCAACATAATAACAATACATACATGAATATTACATACCAAAATCATCATACAAACATAATAACATTACATGCCTACATAATAAAACCCTAGACCATATAATACATTATACATATTAAATCACCCAGATTTAATCAACAAAAGATACAAACTTCATAGTTTATGCAATAATGAAAATCATATAAATGAATCTCTCTTAGATTTACATAAATGATAACCCCAACATATATCTAGCAATAAAACACTTCAATTTAATCATTTTTTAAATCAATTATTGGACAGTTTATGAGTATTATACAATGTGTGTGTGTTTTTTTTTTTGATTTAATGGAGATAACAATTTTTTTTTTGAACAACATATATTAAAATTCCCTCAAAAGCATAGCCAACAACAGGGCAAACCCTACCAAAATAGGGGAAGCAAGCAAACAAAACAAAGAAGGCAATACACATGACAAGCCCACCAAAACACAGCAAGCATAACAATAGACACCACCACAACCAAAACACTGAAAACAAGACAGACTACAAACAAAAAAGGAACAATCTAACCAACAAGAAAACAAGAAGAGAATAGAGCATCACAAATGGAGAAAACAAAATGAAACTGTCTAAAAATGGAGATAACAATTTTTAGAAAGTTTCATTTATTTAATTCACATAACTTTTTTTTTTTTTCATTACACAACCTCAACTATTTTTGGGTCTAAATACCCTAACCCAGACTACCAAAACTCAAACCTTAAACCCCATTATAAAAAAACCCCAAAATTTTATTGAAACCATGATTGATTTCTCGAAAGAAATTTCAAAACCATAATCAATCAAACTATTACAAAGGTAAATCATAATAATAAAAATGGATCTCCTGTTCAAAAATCAACCATCTTACACAACCTTTGTTCTAAAGCTCAAAATATCTTCATAAACACACCTTGTATGACATTTCCAAACAACAAACAGATTTACATAACAAAATAGACAAAATTACTCAACATTAAATAAACACATACCTTGCTTTACTTTGATCGTGTCAACTGAAATTTCTGAAACTGGTATGAGTTGATTTTGAAGTCTTATACTGGTTTGTTGAAAGGATTTTTCTAGAGAACTTACTTTTGCTAAGGCTAAGGGTTCTAAGGTGATGGGTTTATATATAGGTGGATGTGAAGGGTTGTTTGGCGCCCTTGGGAGCATGTAATGGCGCGAAACCTCTACCTACTGCAATGCTCTAAGGTGATGCGAAGTGACTTGTTGTTTGGCGCCAACTTGAGTACAGTACATGTAATGGTGCTTACTGCAAAAGCCTCTCCCTCTTACATTGCTCTGAGGTGAGGTTAACTGACAAGTCATGGTTCATAATTCACTTAACCCTTTTTTAATTAATTAATTTCATGTCACTTGAACAATGACCCAAATACCCTTCTCCTGTTAGTTCTAACGGTGACCACTTAACAGCTTGGGATGTTTGTGTTTGAATTAGCCGTTTGTTTGAAAATTTGCTTTATTAGATAACATAGGGTATGTTTGTGCAATTAACCCTATTTAGGGTCAGTGATATCTAGAGCCACTAATTTGGTAATG
This sequence comes from Acer yangbiense, assembly GCA_008009225.1. Classification (NCBI taxonomy): domain Eukaryota; kingdom Viridiplantae; phylum Streptophyta; class Magnoliopsida; order Sapindales; family Sapindaceae; genus Acer; species Acer yangbiense. Next base: position 12,040,534 of record CM017773.1, read on the forward strand.
CGGTCCCAAAATGACCATTAATTTTTCAAAATGGCTCAAATTAGCTATTTTATTGAAAGAAAGTATCAATTGTTGTTACTTTGCCCATTAATTATTTGAACTCTGTTTGCTTATGTCATAAACCGTTTGTTTATGTCAACAACCATACAATGTCAATCAATTTTTTCTACTTGCAATATGAGCAGCTAGATGGTTCAAAGGAGCAGCCTTTTCAACCTCAAAGTAGACGAGCTCTTGAATGGCTTGACTTGGCAATTCTCCAGCAAATTTCTTGGCATTTTCAATCCCCATCAGCTTTGGATATGTAGCCTTATCACTCACCAAGTCCTTCCCAGCCGTTTTGCCCAATTCTTTTGAAGACTTGGTCATATCCAAGATATCATCCACCACTTGAAACAACAGCCCTATACACCTTGCATATTTTCTAACTTTTTCTATCTCAATCACATCTCCTCCTCTTATTATCGCCCCACAAACAACTGCTGCCTCCAAAAGTTTTGCCCATTAGAGAATAGTTTGCAAAGATTATAATGGCATTTTTGAGACTCCACCCACCAATTAATGGTGTCTAGTGCTATTTTATTCTTTAGGAGTGTCATGTCATAGATAACGGCAGCTTTATATTAGATTTAACAGAATGGCTGTCAATGAACAATGTTTCATCAAAATAGTGATTTTGGAACAATTTAAATAGTCAATGATTTTTTTGGGACTTCATCCACCAATTAATGGTGTCTAGTGCTATTTTCTCTAATATTTATTTATGTTCTCGATATAAATGGTGCAATCTTATTTGGACGATCTCACCAAGTGGCAATGAGACCGTCATATTGAAGATTTTCTCCCAATATGTATTGTTTCTCACTACTTTCTTCATTCTGCGATTGACAGCTCAGCATCAACTACTACAGTTCGATCACATTCAATTTCTGGCCTCCAAGTAGTCAAATACATACCAACCAAGCTGATATATAGTTGAAACTTGAAAGCTCTCTCTCTCTCTCTCTCTCACACACACACACACAACCCATTCGAGGGAACCGAAGATGGGGTGTTTGGGGGAGGTTCCCCCACCCCTACCACCGTCCCCAATCTCTCTTTATTTTCAATTTGAAATCCAGTATTTGGAATTCGAAATCTGACCATCCAAATTTTTCGTTTTATCTTACTTCAATATCTAATCTAAAAAATAATTAAAATATTCAATCTAAAATAAATCATTTGTTTGATTTAATCCAAAATAAATTAATAAAATATAATTTTTTTTAATATATATATATACAGGGGAAATTGAGAAAAGGAGCCCCACCACCATTTAGGAAATTGGGGAAACGGAGGTGAGAGGAGATTCCCCTGCCCCACCTCCAAACCCTATCTGTTGGTGAAATTTGCACCCAAAATAGGAATGGCCCCGTAGGGGGTGGGGCCATGAGGAAATGTCCATCCCTAAGTAGTCAACACGATCACACTTTTCCACAACCACCAACCACAATGGCCACACCAACCACAATGGCCACAAAGGTCTTCGCTGATCACTTAATTTCTTCCTCTAATTATATCCCAGGGTCTATTTTTTTTTTTTTTTTTTTTTTTTTGTAAGAAATGTGTTTTAAGATTAGGCTTATTAAAATATCATAGATATGTCCCATCATATATACCCGAATAGAGGAATTAGTCAAACATATAAATTTTGTGTATAAATAATAATATTAACCAACCATGCAAGTGCAAGCAATTGCAGTAAAGATATTTGAAAGCTGAAGCAATGTTGATGATGCACATCAACCAGAAGATGAGCTTAATTCTTCTGCTCTCTTTTTTGTATTTCAGGCAGGTGACATTTGCTCAAGTACCCCCGCTGCACCCAGACGAAGGTAATTACAATTAGCTTTTCATCATGATCACCACCTACATGAATATTTGATTGATGATTTCTAATTATTCTTAAACAACTTTTGTTTCTGTTTTCTTAATCTTAATCAGTTGCAATTTTCTTCTTTGTTCCAATTAAGTCCATGTCAAGAGCTTTTGTTTTAGTACTTGTTTCTATCTTTACGATTTTATTTCTTTTTGTTCTCTCAAACTAATCATATATCTTCTTGAAAAATCATACATAAAATATTCAAATTCTCCCCTCTCTCTCTCTCTCTCTCTCTCTCTCAATCAATGGCGGAAACAGGGCTGGCTAGGGTGGGAGAAAAATAAAATATTGAGTTCTCATAGCTTTTGGATTTGTAAAGGTGTATATACGTTGGTATGAGAAAAATGTAAGTTTTATTTTTATTTTAAAGTTTATGTTGTAAAATTAGGCTTTATTTTCAGTTATGAAACTTGTCAAAACGTCTTTACGTAACATGATGGATGACGAGTTTTCTGAGAATCGTATAGTTGTTTATATTGAAATAGAACTTGTTCTTACAATTTATTTGGATTCGGTAATAGATGTTTTTGTCTCGTTGAAGCCTCAAAAGTCAAAATTTAAGTAGAATCTTATTGTATCTATATTGCATGCATATTTTCTTTTTGTTTTCCTATGTTTTTTTTGTTGGGTAATATGTATTTGGGGGTAAGACTCATTATATCCCCTGACTAGGTATACTTTTTTATTTTAATTAATACAAATTCTTTCATACCATTGAGATTCACTATCAAAATGATTTATTATTTTTATTATATACTATAATTTTTTATCTACATGAAATTGTCCACAGCCCACCCAGAAAAAAATTCCTGGTTTCGCCCCTGCTCTCAATAGACTTTGCTGCAAAGATTCAGCACAAAATATATTCAACTATCTTTTTCTTAAAACATATCATTATTATTTGAAAGTTTCTAAGAGGATATATTATATAAGTGGAAATGGTGGAAACTGTCACCATTTTAAACTGAGTTGGTGAGAATGTCAGTGGGTTAATAAGTTAAGTTTAAAAGGCACCTATTATGGTGAACTACCAAAATTGCCCTTAGTTAATGATTTATGTTATTCAGTTTGGTCTTTTCTCTGTCCACACTTGCAACAAAAACGTCAGTAGGATTTAACTCAGTTACTCTGTCTCTCTACAAATAAAAGTTCAAGGTGTTGCCCCGACTTTCTTCTTCAGTAAAATAAGGTAATATTTCTTCATCCTGCTTGTTTGAATATTTTGAGCATTTTAGTATTTTGTTAAACTGAAGCCATTGTTATAATTTAAGAACTTTTCTTTTTATTTTCGAGCCTTTTTGAAACAATTCGTGCCTTTTTGCTCATGAATCGAGCCTTTTTGAAACACAATCGTGCCTTTTTGGTCATGAATCGTGCCTTTTTGAAAAACCTTTTGTGCTTGTTTGAAACAAAATCGAGCATTTTTGCTACAAAATCGAGCCTTTTGCCTACAAAATCGTGCTTTTTTGGTCATGAATCGTGCCTTTTTGGTCATGAATCGTGCCTTTTTTAAAAACTTTTCGTGCCTTTTTGAAACAAAATCGAGCCTTTTTGCTACAAAATCGTGCCTTTTTGGTCATGAATCGTGCCTTTTTGAAAAACCTTTCGTGCCTTTTTGAAACAAAATCGAGCCTTTTTGCTACAAATTCGTGCCTTTTTGGTCATGAATCGTGCCTTTTTGAAAAACCTTTCGTGCCTTTTTGAAACAAAATCGAGCCTTTTTGCTACAAATTCGTGCCTTTTTGCTCATGGATCGAGCCTTTTTGAAACAAAATCGTGCCTTTTTGGTCATGAATCGTGCCTTTGTGAAAAACATTTCCTGTCTTTTTGCTACAAAATCATGCCTTTTTGCTCATGAATCGAGCCTTTTTGAAACAAAATCGTGCATTTTTGCTCATGAATCGTGCCTTTTTGAAAAAAACATTTCTTGCCTTTTTGGTCATGAATCGAGCCTTTTTGCTACAAAATCGTGCCTTTTTGGTCCTCATTCGTGCATTTTAAAAAAAAAAAAAATGTCGTGCATTTTTGGTCATGAATCGAGCCTTTTTGCTACAAATTCATGCCTTTTAGAACTGAAATCATGTCTTTTTGAACTGAAATCGTAACTTTTTGAACTGAAATTGTGGCCTTTTCAAATCGTGCCTTTTTGAACTGAAATCGTGTCATTTTTAATGGTTTGTGATTATTAATTTGACAGCCTCATGAATCGGATTAGAATAGTAATATCTTACAACGGTCGATGGGAGCAGTTACTCAACGGAAGTTAGAGGTTCGTTGGATCTGATAACCGAGGAATGTATGTGTCAAAGAATTTGACTTACGATGAATTGGTGGCGATCGTGCATACTATTGTGAACTATGATGTAAACAAATACAACGTTGATTTGTCATCAATATCAATAGTTCCTGGCAGTACGTGTCGCACATTTATAAGCAATGACGACGATGTCCAGTTTATGCTAGGGGAAGATCGAGTGATCCCTCAAGTATGTGTCAGTCTTATTGAGCGGACAGCTGGAGATGTGTTAGGGAATGATATTCCTCCTCCTGAAAATACCCTACAATTTGGATCCTTTAGTGGTAGCAACCAAGTGTTCACCCAAAGGAGTGGCAGCGAAGGTGGGAGAAACATGTTTGGTGTACCACAAGTTGTGGTTGACCATGCAGATGCCGCTGAGACTCAATTTGGTGATGTGTTTGGTTGTCGAATTGAGCAGTTTGATGCGCAGTACAATGAGCAAAACAATGACAATTACCCGAACCATGAGGTGGATAATGAGGCAAATAATGAACATGTTGATGATTTGCAAAATACGGATGAAGAGCATGCATATATGCAAACACATGGTAGACGTGTAGAAGGAATTAGTGGCACTACACCAGATATGCCTGGGACTTCCGAGGTCCGTTATAATGTGACAACATCTGATTCTGTTAATGCGACAACTTGGGTTATTCCGGGAGCAAATTCATACTCGTTTGGTACTGGTAGAAGCAGCACCTTGGAAGCGCAAGAACCGAGAACCATGATTTATAAGGGTCAATTTTTCCCGAGTAAAAAGGATTTGAAGAGGCTAGTTGGCGATTTTGCGATGCGTCAGAACTTTGAATGGAAGGTGAAAAGGTCCAATAAGACAACTTTACATCTGATTTGCATCATTGACGACTGTACGTGGAAATTAAGAGCGGTGAGGAGAGAAGAAGGGACTTACTTTCAAGTCAGAAGTTTTGTCAACGAACACACCTGTCCCTTGGAGGAGATTCACCGTCGCCATCGACAAGCTAGTGCAACCACAATCGCAAAAGTCGTTGCACCTAAACTTCAACAAGCCGATGGTCGTCTCATGCATCCGAAGGACATAATCGCCGATATGAAAACAATGTATGGCATCCAAATCATGTACAGTAAGGCACATGATGCCCTGCAATATGCATTGTCATTGACCTATGGAACGCATGAAGAAAGTTTCCAACTGCTGCCATCTTTTGCATACGTTCTGGAACAGCAAAATCCAGGCACAATCACAGACTTACAGTGCGCAGATGATGGTAAATTCCTTTACTTTTTTATGTCGTTAGGGTCCTCAATTAGAGGTTTTCGGAGGTGTATGCGTCCTGTGATTGCAGTTGATGGTACCCATTTGAAGGGAAGATTCGGGGGTACAATGTTTGTGGCAACTGCACAAGATGGAAACGAACAGGTGTATCCAATTGCTTTTGGGTACGGTGACTCAGAAAACAACCTTTCATGGGAGTGGTTTTTGGAGTGCTTGAGAGGTGCCCTTGGTCATATAGATGATCTGGTTTTCATTTCCGATCGTCATGCAAGCATTGAAGCAGGGATTTCTAAAGTGTTCCTTTATGCAACCCATACCATATGTTGCTGGCATTTTGGTGAAAATATGAAGAAGCGATTCCACAGAAAAGATGTTGCCGACATAATGGATAACGCTGCTAGGTCGTATAGCCAAATCCACTACGATCGCCACATGGAGGAGTTACGTAGGCTGCACAAGGGTGCATACGATTATGCCATTGATGCCGGTCCACACAAGTGTTCCCGTGTTCATTGCCCCCAAAGAAGGTACAGGTTGATGACAACAAATGTTGCAGAGTGCATAAACTCATGCCTAAAATTTGCACGGCAACTGCCATTGATGACACTGACAGAGTTCATTCGGAATATGCTACAAAAGTGGTTCCACGATCGTCATACAAATGCACGGTCAATGCGTCATCGATTGACCGACGTAGCACATCTTGTGATCCTCAAACGTGTCGAGAAATACGGTTATATGACCGTAAATGCAGTTGACTGGAACATATTTTCCGTCAGACACAAGGCAAAACAGTGGACGATTGACTTAGCCCGGAAGACATGCACATGCAACAAATTCCAAATGGACTTTTTACCATGTTCACACGCACTCGCAGCGGCAAGGTACATGACTCTGTCCATTTATTGCTTTATAGTACCTAAACGTGAATCTTACTGTTTTCATTGTTGCAGGGAGCGGAACTTGAATTTCACATCTCTTTGTGCGGACTACTACAAGAGGGAGACACTTATTGATGCATACTCGGTTCCTATAATGCCTATTGGTCATCCTTCTTCATGGGTAGTGCCATCCGACATCGCAGCGCGGGTGGTTTTAAATCCAAGGACAAAGAGACAATCCGGTCGCCCGATGGAGGGTCGACATGTCTCGTCTTCAGAGAGGACAGCCACACAGTCGTGTAGAAGATGTGGACAACCAGGACATAACAGCAGGAAGTGTTCCAACCCGCCTATGGTTAATGAAGGTCCTAGTACTATTGTACCCGAACAATACCGTCGCAAGTGCAGCATCTGTCATTCAACTGGACACAACAAACAAACGTGCCCTCAGAAGGACTCTATCGTGGAATGAATGGAGTCTTAGAAGAGGAGACTTGACCCCACATCATAAATGCTGTCATGGAAGCGATTGAAGGGATGAGAGTTGCATTGGGTGCTGCTATAGGGGCTTTTCCATCCTGCTCGGAAGGTTAGAGAAGTGTACTGGAAGATTTACAACTCCCTATATATTGGCACTGAAGATGCTCTTGTGGCTGCTTATCCAACACTAGACGACGAGCATAATAACATATACAGTAGGCCAGAGTTAGTGATGTTTATTTGAGTGCAACGAGTTTCAGCTAGAGAGGACGAAAAGATGAACGATGCAATCATCTTAGGGCTTATGTTTTAGACATGTGTTTTGGATTTTAACTGCTGTAGTTTGTTTATTTCCACAAGTCACCATACCAGTTGATATACTCATATATGGTATTTTTTTTAACTTTTTGTATGCTTTGATATATGTCAATATATGGTACTTTTTAACTTTGTGTATGCTTTGATATATGTTAATATTTTAGAAATATTTTATGTTCGAAAATATTTTTGAATTTAGTTGAACTTTGAACTGCAAACAACTTGAAATAAAAAATTAATAATTTCATTAACAACAGCTCTATTATGTACAACAACTACAACGTCCTGGAGTTACAATAAACCTTCACGGCCATCTTTTGCCGGATGATGGCCATATCGGCTTCCGTCCAATCGAATGTATCCCTGTTCGCCGTCAGGTACTCAATCATTCTCAACGTATGGGCACCACAGTTTCCCCTGCAATTAACCACATGAACAACCATTAGTATTGATACATTTCTTCACCGATTGGGATAGAATAACAACTTGAAATAGTCATACCCTGATTCCTGTTGGGGCACCCGGTCGGCTGACACAAATAACATCCGAACGGCCCATCCCTCTTTTTGTAAGTCTTGTCACCCGGTTGTCTATTCCTGTGAAAGTGCACCGTATAGAGCTGAGAGGGTAGCAAATAGCGCAGACATGCAAACTGGGCATTCCTGTGCCTAAATGGGACATCCCGTCTGAACGGGTCAAACACAAGAATGTGCCCATACTGCAGATCGATGCTGGCCATGACCCAATGCATACCTCCAACGTTGCAAGGAATCAGAACCTGCAGGTGTTTCTCTAAGGTGTTATCAAAACTCGAATAAACATAGACGTAAAACTCGAATAAACACTTACAATGTCAACATCGTGCCAAGGCCGATTCCCTAATGGGAGCTCCCCACGGACCACCATAAGCTCATCACGGGACCACTGCTGCTTAAACACAGACCAACCTGATGGGGGTTTCCTCTCCTCACCAGTGTCGATTCTGTCCCATTGGTGATCTAACAATGTCTGAAAGAAAATTAACTGAAACGTTAGGCAGAAGATGTATGAACACATCAATGTCGAAGCGAAAACCGTATAATATTAACACTTACAAAGAATTGTGAATCCAGTATGTTGATCCTCGAACTATAGACAGTGGGGTGCAATCGCTGACGCCTCCGGACAATCTTCAAGTATGCGTCAATGTGCTAAAAATTTGAACAGTTTGTATTGTTAGGATGCAACCATTTATGACTGAGTTATATAAAGATAGTTCAAGGAAGGAACATACAGTATCCTCCAACTCCATGAAGTTGGTTTGCAACCGGTGGAACCAAGTGACAGGAACACCAACTGGGTCGTGCAGATCCACATCACGTCTGCATAAGTAGGGAAAAAGTTACATAATACTGACTTACATATTTGTCGAAAAAAACTATAAACAGAATGTAATACTTACAATTCCCCCGACATGCTCCTCTTGTAGTCTTCGTACGCCGCAAGCTGTTCAGGATCTAACAGTCCATGTGGATTCCATTCATGTGTCGGCGGCGGCATCACCCGTGCCCTCTTTGGTAGACAGGGGTCTGTGTATGGGCTCCGTTCCATCCAACCTCGACGTCGAATCCGGTCTCCACATCTTAGGGGTGGGGGAGTCTGTTCCGGACCATGGCGATCGGTGCGGTCTGAGGAGGAACTCGGTCCCCGTTGATCGACCTGTGACCGTGGAATCCGAAGAACCAAATCTCTCCTCGAGGATCTCCTAGAGGGGTCGGCTATGCTTTGGTCGATCGGAGGCTGCGACGTGCGGTCAGTGGACAGCTCATGGATATCAACAGGATCATGCAGCAGCTGTGATGAGTGGTCTGCGGTGACTGCCTGCGATGGTATACGTTCCAATAATGCTATCTCTATATCAGCGGGGACCGCCGGTTGTCCTAACGCATCAGGAGCCTGCTGCTCGGGTACTGTGTCTGTAGTATATGCCTCCCCATGTCTGGCCCCTGAGCCTGTCTCATCATGATCAGTACCTGTCCTGCCTGTACTGAATGCACCATCATAGTCATGAAATGGTTGGTCATCGAACGGTGGATCCTCCTCCATACGCCCTTGTAACGGCGGACCCTGCGACGTCGGACCCTGTAGCGTCCGAATCATAGCCACCAACTCCAGATGCTGTGAATTTCTTTTCTCTTCATTCTTTTGGATAGCATCCATGACATCCGTCCGTAATGTTCGAACAGCATCCATCACTTCTGCTAATTTCTGCTCCCAGCCCTGAAAGGATTGCAGACTCTGTCAGTACTAAAACTATTAAGTCAATGGAAAGTAAAGCATGCGGTTAAAAAAATGCTTATGTACCTCCGGATGGTCTTCAACGCCTTCAAGTTGCTGACCTTCAGGTGCAGGCCGTCTGGGCAACGTGAATCGTACCCGCCTACGCCTCACGGGAATAGGACTGCGACCCTCCGGGTCTGAATCACTAGGTCTAGGTCGTGGTTGTCTGGCTTGACTGAAAGGTATCCGCCTAGACCTCGTGGGACTCTCACTACCAATGTCAACCTCCGGCTCTGAGCCCTCAAGATCATAAGGTGCAGAATACTGAGGATCCATATCACTAGGTCCGTAATATGATTCCTCTGTATCACTGGGTCCGGTAGTCCTATGTCAATCGGGATCCGGGCGGTCACGAGGTAAATCTACAGCATCGTCATCATATAAACTGCCTCCCAGGTTTATGCCTTCATAGTACTGTTGACGCCTCTCAGCCTCCGTAGGCACCAATTCAGCCCGCGCAAACATCTGCAATCGGAGTGACATCATTGTAATTGCAAACATACTGAAAATAATAAACATTAACAACATCAATACTTACCCTTTCAGTGAAAATCTTATCCAGCGTTTTCCCCCGTGGTCGCGCAGTCAACTCCCATTTCAGAATACGTGGAGGGGGTAGCTCGATTACCCTGCGTTCCCCACATTTGTGCTTATTGCTGCTAAGGTCCGGGATAACCTCAAAAGCAAATATCTGCATAATAGATAACACATTAGTGATATAAAATATTTTCTATTAAAGTACGGCTGCAAATTATAAATTCTCACCAATAATGCGTGCACTAGACCGTATATGTTATACGTCTCAGTGGTGTTAGCCGTGGCCTGTTGTTGCTGTCGTTGTTCGGACCGCTGCCGTTAACCATCCAAAGCATGCTTCAAACCAGATATAGTCCGCCTATACACGTATGCGCCCCACGGGAATGCATCAAAAGCGTCCAAGTCCTCAACTAGCTGAAACTGCCATAATGGAATTTTATATCTCTCGTCCACCCCCATCAGTATCCAGTTCAGCAAAAACAATAATGACAGCTTCACCGCATCGTACTGCTGCTCAAAAAGACCACTCCGCAGCACCGCTTTCAGGTCTTCATTCTCTACGACTCGACCCCGAAAGTATCGGTTGTGTATGCCATTTTGTACCATCTCATAACTTGCTGGGTTGGGAATGATTCTGAACTTCAATCCAGTGATTACACAGAACTCAACCTTGGAGAACCGGACCGTATGCTTACCCAACAAAAATCTCATCTCATCTCATCTTCTGGCCCGTCGTGATGCAACTCGCGCAAAAGCATCCGATGGACAATTCCAGCCGAAAAATTCATCTCCTGATGCATGTGAAGTAAATGACCGAAGCAGGACTCAGTAAACCGATAATGGTCTTCCATCCGAAGAAGTTCATGTACACTTTCAAGTGCGTTGTGGACATCTGTAATGTCATTCACATGGTCATGCCGAATAATTTTTCCGTGGAACCATTCTCCCACAGGGATTTTCAGGAAATCCTTCAGATTCACCCTCTGCATATTCACATAAAAAAAAAAAACCATATCAGTTCATGAAAACTCATAAAAAATCAAGGTTCAAAAAAGGCTCGAATGCAGTTCAGAAAGGCTCGAATACAGTACAAAAAGGCACGATCACAGTACAAAAAGGCACGATCACAGTACAAAAAGGCACGATCACTATACAAAAAGGCACGATCACAGTGTCAAAAGGATCACAGTGTCAAAAGGCACGATCACAGTGCAAAAAGGCACGATCACAGTACAAAAAGGCACGATCACTATACAAAAAGGCACGATCACAGTGTCAAAAGGCACGATCACAGTGAAAAAAGGCACGATCACAGTACAAAAAGGCTCGATTACTATACAAAAAGGCTCGATCACAATACAAAGTTCAAAAAGGCGATTACTATACAAAAAGGTTCGATCACAATACAAAGTTCAAAAAGGCTCAAATACAGTACAAAAAGGCTCGAAAACAGTTCAAAAAGGCTCGAATACACTAAAAAAAACGCTAGACATAAATGTACAAAAAGGCTCGATCAGTTCAAAAAGGCACGATTACAATACAAAAAGACTCGATCACAGCACAAAAAGGCACGATTACAATACAAAAAGGCTCGATTACAACACAAAAAGGCACGATCTCAATACACAAAGGCTCGATTACAACACAAAAAGGCACGATCTCAATACACAAACGCTCGATTATAATACACAGTTTATAAAGGCACGATTACAACACAAAAAGGCTCGATTACTATACCAAAAGGCTCGATTACAAAACAAAGTTCAAAAAGACACGATTACATCACAAAAAGGCTCGATTACAACACCAAAATGCTCGATTACAATACACAGTTCAAAAAGGCTCGATTGAAGTTCAAAAAGGCTCGATTCAACTACAAAAAGGCTCGACTGAAGTTCAAAAAGGCTCGATTCAACTACAAAAAGGCTCGATTCACAAAAAAGAACGATTTAACTACAAAAAGGCACGATTCAACTACAAAAAAGCTCGATTCAACTACAAAAAGGCTCGATTCAACTAATCAAACCCAGATCTTCATCGTTTTCAATGAATTTTTTTTCCTAAAATAAAACCCTAACCTAACCTGATCAACAAACACACAATCTTATTCGAAAACGAGAATCAAAATGCTTACCTCACTCCTTCTGCTTCGCCGTTCAACTCTCGTCGACATCGCTACTGTTCCGGTGGCTCACCGTCGGATTTTGGTTCTGTTGTCCGTCCGTTCCTCTGTCAAAGGTTTTTCTTTCAACGTTTGAAAAAACTCACAAACCGACAAATGAAGGGGTATTTTTGTCTGGTCACCATAAATGGTGCCTTTTAAACTTAAGTTAATAAGTTGGTGACTTTTCCCCAAAAGGCACCCCATAAAGTGCTATTTAAATTTCGACCCCTATTATATAATTCATCGGATATGAGATTTCACAAGTTTTTCTATAATGAAACCTCGATTATCAAATCTAATAAATAATTTATTTTACTTATAATTAAATTAAAATAAGTTTATTTTATGTAAAAATTAATATAATTTACTTCCAAAGTATGTCAAATACATAATATATATAACTATTTTAGTCTGATCTCATATTACATGGAACAAGTTAGTATAATACTATTGGTGGGCATGAAAACTGAATCCAAAAATATTTGGTTTTCATCAAATCATATAAAAAAAATAAAAATAGAATTAAAACATGTCAATCAAACATGGACATATATTTATGTTTAACTGTTAAGGTATTTTTAATTTCAAACAAAATTTTATAATATTTAAAAATTAAAATAGTTTTTAGAGGTTAGAAAAATACTAGAGTACATTTTAAATTTTAATTAGTTTTCTAACACTTTGAATCATGAATTAATGGCCATAAAGTTTTTCCATATTATTTTTAGAGCAATTTTAGATATTTCAACTTTATATATCAACTACTAATGTATCAATTAACAAATGGCCAGATAAACATTAACAATAATTTTTTATTAAAGTTTTTTAGCATACCCTCTAAAATACATGTTAATATAACTCAATTGTTTACACCCCGTTGAAAACAATTTCTGACTTCGACCTTGCTCTAATGGATATTAACAATTAAAACTGTATTTGTAGTTTTTTTTTTTGAAGTAACTGTATTCGTAGATAAAAACAAATTTCATATATGACCACTAGTTCATTACAATGGCAGCTACAACCACGTTAACCAAGTGTACAACATTAGATGCATTCTGAAAGGTTTGGAGGGGTCTCAGATTTCGTTCAATCCGAGAAGCTCTAATTCCTTTGCGGATACTTTAGCTAAGATGGGCTCGAATATGTCTGGGGATTTCATTGGGTGGGGAGATATCTAACCTCTTTTGGTTTCGTTTTTCTTGCTTTGGTTGGTCTGTTTGTAGTCGTGTTATGCCTTGCTTTGGTTCTGGGTGTTTTTCCTTTCTTTGGTTGGTGGGTGCTTCGGCTCTCTGTTCTCTGTTTTGGCCTTCGGCATTTTTAATAAAGTCTTCTATGTTGTTCAAAAAAATAAAAGTTTATGCAACTGATATTGTGGTCTCTCTCTCTCTCTCTCAGAGTCTGGTTTATCATACAGACACACAAATATATATATATATAAATATGCATAAGCATAGGTGAGTGGTGACATGTGTGTAAATTCATTGGTAAAAGTCTGTTGTAGTTCTTAGTCCAGATCTAACAGTCTTGAAGCTAAATAATCTTTTGAATTCTAATGACCTCTCTTATTTCAAAGTCCCTTAACTTCAAAATAAGTTTTGCACATATGCCCTGGAGTGGTGTACAGTTTTTCCTTATTTCATGTTGTGCAGAAATAAATTTGGTACTTTTGATGTTTTCCTCCAAGTATGTTTGAATGTAATCATATGATTTTTTATCTTACAAACTTTCATTATACATATACTTACTTTTAATCTTGATGTTTGTATATGTTACTCCTTTTTATTCACTGTTTGCAACGATCTTTCCTATAATAATTTTACATCGCCAACTACTTGTACAAAGAGGTAAAAAACTTCTGATAATGTTGATATAATTCCTTTTAAATCATTCCACTCGTAACTTCATAATTTTTTAAACTGTTCAAATATAAACATGTACCGGAGCTTTTCATGGGAGCACAACATGTAAGACTATTCTCTTCTCTTTCAAATTAGCAATGGTTTTTAGTATTACCCCAACAACAAATTTCTCAAGTTATATATTTATGTTTGTTTTTTTTATTTGACTGAGAAAAAGTTAATCTTGAATTAATTCCTGTAATCATGTGAAGGAAATGTGAAACTACAATTCATCTCCACTTGAGTAGAATAATTTCATTTGTCATTTTGTTGGGATGAGTCATGAGGCTATAATAATATCTAACTATTATAGCATGGTTACAAATATGTGTAAATATCTGTCTATTTAGTATATATATTAACATATTTTGATCCCCTTTTTAAATAGGTCTGGACTTCGTCCATGCCCCGACGGATCTCGCTGTCAAAAGTGTGAGTTTGATTTCCTAGGATATAAATTCTGCAATTACGTGAAGATATTGCAATTACATCTTCTGATCAACAATAATGTCCTAATATATTCACTTTCAGAACTATATTAAGATATTGCATCATTACTGCAATAAAATTAAGTTAGTTAAGCTGAAAAAAATAAGTTTTTATTTCTGCTCAAAGCCACATGGTTTTGATGATGCACTTGGACAAAGATAACAGTAGTAATGATCTAATTATATATGTTGCAGATTATCAGTCATTCCATATCAACTGTGGTGGACCAGATGTAACCATCAATAATACCATGTATGAAGGTGATGGTATTGCTGGAAAGGGAGCTATATTGAAATATGATAGTAGACCCAATTGGGGATTCATCAGTGCCGGGGACTTCATGGACGATGGCCGTATTAATGTTAATGCCTACATTGTATCAGCTGACCCTAACACACAACCAGAGTTGTACTCTGAAGCACGTGGATCTCCGCTCTTTCTCACCTATTATGGGTATTGTCTGGAGAGTGGGAATTATACAGTGGATCTCCACTTCGCAGAGATATTTTTCAGGGATGAAGAACCATATTACAAAGTCGGAAGACGCATATTTGATATTTACATTCAGGTAATTTGTTACATTATGAGTAGAGAATGTTGCTACTACTATTTTAATAGAAACCTTTGACATGAAAAATTTATTTCATGCAATATTAAAATGGCAGGATTTTAATATCAAGGAGCAAGCCAATGGAACCGGTAAAGCAATCATAAAAACATTTAACGCCACAGTGACAGAAAATACCCTGGAGATCCGCTTGTATTGGGCAGGGAAAGGGACTACTGTTATCCCAATGCGAGGATATTATGGTCCCCTTATATCTGCCATATCTGTATGTCATGGTAAGTAATGTAATTCTTTATCAGCCCTGCACTCAAATCATGTGTTCAGTGATGCTAATGCTGCTGCAATTACTAGGATTTTAATGGATAAGAATGTTACTGGAAAAACATGATCCTAGATCTTTGTTCTTGTCCCATTATGCTGCTGACTGGAACAAAGAGAAACGACGCCCAACCATATAATGCTAAAACCACTATAAGCAAGAATTGAACTCAGAATATGATAGCTTTCGCCTTTCAATATCATGCTCAAATGGTTTTTCTAGCTTATAGTAAAGAGGCAGCTCCAGGCCAGTGACAACACTCCTATATATATTTTTTCATGTTTGTCAATTTATCTTGTAAACCGGATTCTAGTCAAACTTGGGTTTGGTGAGTACACTACAAAAAAAAGGGGCTATTGGGACAATTTTTTTTCGTCCCAATAGCCCCAAAATCGTCTCAATAGGTCTATTGGGACAAATAAAATTCGTCCCAAATTCCGTTGCCTCAGGCGGGTCACAATAGCTTCTTTGGGACGAAAATTGAAATTCGTCCCTTAAAACTACCTATATGGACGATTTTTGTTCATCCCAATTGATAATGTATAGGGATGAAAATATTTGTCCCAATAGACAACTTGTAGAGACGAATTGTATTTTCGTCTCCTTTGACAACCTGTAGGGACGAAATATTTCGTCCCTATAAATAATTTTTCATCCCTTTAGATATCCTATAGAGACGAAATTAAAATTAAAAAATAATAATAATTGGTGCATCAACCACCCCACCTACACAATTTAAATTAAATTGTTGTCCTCATGGTGAATCGAACTCTGCACACACACGCCTCCACACACACGCCCACCAGCCTTGCTGATCCTTTGTTTGTGATACCAAAAGCATAATTTTTATATATAATCTCTACTTGTTATTAATTATTTATTGATTATTTTTCAATCAAATTTTTATTTGTAGATTGATTCCACTAATTTAAATTTTATTTTTATATGATAAACAAATTGATATTAAAAAATATTTATTATAACATTTAATTAAACTATTTTGTTCAAATCAAATATTGTCAGATCAAAGGGTCAATCATTAATCGTACTCGGAATTAGACATGACCTCGGTTCCGGTTCTCGATTCGGAACCAGCGGTTTCAATTTCCGATTCGGGTTTACAAAATACTCAAAGAATAAAATGAAAAGGCTCAACAATGGAAGATTCAAAACCAAAAAAATCTTCGTAGCGCCACTAAACTAATTATCCAATGATGTTTAACCTCCATTAGAGGTCTGTTAAACAGACCTCTATGAAGAAGATGAAAGAATAATAAAAAATAAAAAAATAAAAACTTCAAAGTAAGAGAATGTGTGTAAAGTAAGGGCATTTTTGTCCGTTCACTATAATAGATGCCTTCTAAACTTAAGTTATTAAAGTGGTGACTTTCTTACAAAACCACTTTAAAAAGGATGGCATTTTCCAACATTTCCACGTTTCGATTTTCGATTCGGAACCAACGGTTTCGGTTCCGGTTCCGGTTCCAACGGTTAAGTTCCTTTTAAAAAAAAAAATAATAAAAAAACCTTTCAAGACTAATAGTTATTGATCCTTATTAAGAACTTATTGGAAAAAAAAAAAAAATTCATCTCGATAGAAAACCACTTTGGACGAACAAAATCATCCATATTGCATCATTTTCTAATTTATATGGTAATTTAATTATTAATCTATCTTTAAGGAAAAAACTTCAAAAAAAAATAAATCAAGAATTTTCAACAAAATTAATTAATTATTATAATTTTAAATAAAAAGAAAACCTATTGGGACGAAAATAATTTGTCCCAATAGATAGTCTATTGGGACGAATTATATATTTCGTCCCAATAGATGTCCTATTGGGACGAAAATAATTCATCCCTAAAGGTCAATAAAATTAATTAATTATTATAATTTTAAATAAAAAGAAAACCTATTGGGACGAATTATGTATTTCGTCCCTATAGATGTCCTATTGGGACGAAAGAAATTCGTCACTAAGGTTTTGATTTTAAATAAAAAGAAAACCTATTGGGACGAAATAAATTCGTCCCAATAAGCAGTCTATTGGGACGAAAATAATTCGTCCCTAAAGGTCTTACCATATTAGACAAAAATTGTCCCAATAGACATTCTATTGGGACGAAATAAATATTCATCCCAATAAAATGTCTATTGGGACAAATTATGTCCAAGATGGTAAGATCTCTAGGGACGAACTTTTTTTTGTCCCAATAGGATGTCTATTGGGACAAAATATAGAATTCATCCCAATATGAGGTCTATTGGGACGAAAAAAAGTGTCCCAATTCGTCCCAATAGAGTTTCGTCCCAATAGACCTTTTTTCTTGTAGTGGTATCTGTACTTCACTCACCTTAATTTGATATCTATTGTTTGGTTTATTTTCAGGTTTCAGAGATAATTGTGATGGTGATAAATATAGAACTATATTAAGATGATCTTCTTTTTGCATGTTATCAATGTTTATTAAAATGTCTTCTTGTTTCTGCTTGGTATGTGATGTTATTTATTTCAGAATCTAAAAAATCAAGTTATTTACATATTGTGATTGGAGTTATCGCTTCAATGTTGAGCCTTATTTTCTCCATCGTGGTTTTCTTCTATTGGAGACGCTATTTTGGGTGCAGAAGCAGAAGAGGAGGTATGACTAAATCTTTATAAATACACACACAAATTCAATCTTTCACTCAATTGATACATAAGTGTGTGCATGCTGACACCCAAATATTTTTTAAGTGCAGAAAAACTTGTATAACATTATTATTTTCTATGTTTTATCTATTTAATTATTTTTGCTCAGTTGTTGTATCATTCATTTATATGACTCCTAGATTATTTATCTTCTTTTGAATTGCTTCTGTGTAGATCTTAAGAGACTAGATCTGCAAACAGGTACCTTCACTTTCAAACAACTAAAAGATGCCACTAACAATTTTAATTCTGCAAACAAGCTTGGAGAAGGTGGTTTTGGATCTGTATATAAGGTATTATGTTCTTTTGATTATCTCAGTAATGTTAGTACCTTGTTTGGAATGCACATGCAACACAGAGACAGAACTCCCTAGACACCTACATTTTGTGAGATTATATACATGAACATGTAGAAATTATAATCACTCAATGCAGGGCCAACTATTGAATGGTACTATTATCTCTATGAAGCAACTTTCTTCTAAATCAAGGCAAGGAAATCGTGAGTTTGTATATGAGATAGGCATGATTTCTAGTTTGCAACACCCAAATCTTGTAAAGCATTTTGGATGCTATGTTGAAGGGAGTCAATTACTGTTAGTTTATGAGTACATGGAAAATATTCAAATAATTACCTTGCACATGCACTTTTTGGTAAACAAGGTGACATTTGTTTACCCTTGATTTTGTATTGAGTTTGCATTTATGAAATGGTCTCCGTTCTTTTTTTCCCCTTTTTAAATGGGTAATTTGATTATCATTAGGTTCAGAAACAAGCACCTTGAAATTGGACTGGGAAACAAGACAGAAGATATGTGTGGGAATAGCCAGAGGTCTAGCCTTTCTCCATGAAGAATCAACAATCAAAATAGTTCACAGAGACATCAAAGCTACAAATGTACTACTTGACAGGCAACTGAATGCTAAGATATCAGACTTTGGATTAGCTAAGCTCAAAGAAGAGGATGACACCCACATTAGCACTAGAGTTGCTGGAACTGTGTGAGTTACAATACTTTAGCATGACTTTGATCTTACTAATGTAGTTTCAAGTTATGTTATTCTAACTTTTCACTTGAATTTTAGAGGTTATATGGCTCCAGAATATGCACTGTGGGGTCACCTGACATAAAAGGCAGATGTTTATAGTTTTGGGGTGGTTGCTTTGGAAATTGCCAGTGGAAGGAACAATGCTAATTCTAGAGCAAAAAACGAATGTGTTTCCCTCCTAGAAGTGGTAAGTTGAGTAAAAATTGTTAGAATTTCAATATTATTGGTAGGTTATTTCCTATCGGCTTAAGTTGTTGGATTTAATTGTTACTTAGCATTGAATGTCATTTCGATGTGTAGGGTGTCAAAAGTTTAATAAGTGTATTATTTTGCTGGATTGTTGTAGGCCTTAGATTTGCAACATAATGGAAACTTGATGGAGATAGTGTTAGGTTTTGACTTGTATTCCTAAGCAAACCAAATGTGAACCAAACAAGATTAAACTGATGTGTTACTTCCTGGAGACGTGAGATACGTTTGGAAGTTGAATGGTGGTGTTTAAGGGAGGTTGAAGATTGAAGAAGAATTGAAGAAGCATAATCTGGTAGGTACCGCAGCACAGGACCGCCGCGTAGGCAAGTGCCTAGGTCGCGGCACATGGAGCGGTAAAGGAGCATAATTGTTTCGTGGTGTTGGAAGCGGGGTGCACACCGCGACCAATACGGTGGAGACAATGTATTGCTGAGATAGAGAATGTTGCACAGAATAGGAAAAGGTATTCTTCTAAAAGTTCTTGTGCTTGAAGGAAAAGGATTTACTTCTTACAAGAAGATTTGTCATAAAAAGAAACAGTATTTATATGGAACAAGTAAGTCTTATACATTTAGGAGTAGGATTTCCTTTTATCTTAAACTCCCTGTATATTAGGTTGAAAGTGTGAGTTGAACACTGTTGACGGTGAAATTTAGATTGCCACGCACTCAACAATTATATCAATTTAATATAAAACGAGAAAATAAAGAATGCATGCAAAAAACAGATTTTACGTGGAAAACCCTTGAATGGGAAAAAACCACGATGCCCTAGAAGGCAGAAAGATAATACTAGGCTCATTGCTTTGTTTACACACTCAGATCTCTCATACAATTGCTCTCTTCTCTCAATTTTTGAACATCTTCCTTATGGGATAGATGGTCTTATTTATACATGTTAACTAGGGTTTCCCCTTGTTTTTAGTCATGTTAGCGATAGGATTCCCCTTTTGATTCGTACTAGGATTCCCATGTTGTCATGGACCTGGGTATGCTTTTATCTCTTTTCCTCTTTATGATTCCTTGTTGTCATGGGTCTTCTAAAGGTTTAGGGTTTATTTCTGTGTTTCTGCCGAGTCGGTTCGGGCCCAATATGCTGATGCAGCGAGCACCTTCACTCATGGGTATTATCCTTTCGGTGACCATGTTTCTTTGGTGAGTATATATCTAGCGTTGGCGACCACACCTTTGACTTTATTAATTTAAGACATTCTGACTGGCCACATTTTCTCTCTTGACCCGGTCAACGAGTGACGTGGCAATCTTTTCTCCATCATTTATTGGCTCCCTTGGTGACGTGTCTGTTTGGTGAATTTATACATATAACAATACCCCCATAAATACTTCGAGCTGGGCGAATGACTTGTTCTTTTTACTTCATTTGCCTCTGCGAGCAGTATTTATATCTATGCTTTTGAGATTTCGGCGCATTTTGTAATTAACCACGTGTTGTATTAATTGGTTGATTCTTCCGGTGCAAGCTTTTAATTCTAGCCACACAACTTCTGGCGCTTCCACTTATTTGACAGGTGAAGACATGTTTTGATTGCTCGATGATCCCCGAGGTGCCACATGTCCATCATTTGGCGGTGATTTTTGCGGCTAATTACTGTGACCGTCGCTCAAAATATCTTTTTCCTGATTTTCTTTTTGAATTTCAAAATTCCCCCTTTTTAATGCTCAAACGTTTCTCCTTCTCCTTTACCCTCTCACATCTCCATTAATATCTTCTTTTTCTCAAAACAGAGTTCCTTCGTTGTCTTTCATTTCTTCTCCCTTAGAAATTTTTGCCACAGATTTCTTTTATTTTATTTCATAGTCGGATGGCTCACCTTGAACTCGATCGTGCTTATTTCTTGGCATCCCCAAATCTCCTGCTCATTCTCCGAATCTAGGGTTTTTCTGGTGAATTTTCATGGATCCATCCTTACGTTCTTTTCTTTTTAATCGAATGATGCAAGCTATAGAGCTTGGTGACAAATGTACTGCGGACAAAATCAAATCTTTGATTCGTAATTTTCACCCGGATTCTCCGGTTCCACTTTCTGTTTTCGTTCCATCTTCTGAAGATGATTTTATTCCTAACATTTCTCCTTCGTCCATCGATAGTGATTCTCCAGTGATGCCGAGATCCTCTAAACCAGGTGGCAGCAAACGACGCATCTCTAGGGTTCCTCGTGGGTCCCTACTGGATGCGCAGACAACTGTTGACTCTGACGTTGAAGATCATCAACGGGATAGGCTGCATTTCTCGCTCGATCGTCCGTGTTCCTTTGACACCGAGGTTAATGTGGTTGGCGAGGGTGAACTTAGCAAGTATAAGAGTCGTTTTGACATTCCGGAGACTGTGACTTTGACTCTGTCGGGTGATCGAGCAGTATGGAATCCTCCTGAGAATGCGGTCGCCATTTATGGTGCCATGCTTAGTTGCGGGGTTACACTCCCTCTTCAGCCCTTCATCGCCAGATTTCTCACGGAGGCCCAGATTACGCCGGCCCAGCTCGCTCCAAACAGTTACAGGATATTGATGTGCCTGTGTTTGATGTGGAAGTTGAAGGGTTATGGGCCCCCTACGTCCCGCGAGATCAGCCATTTTTATAGGCTAAGACAAGCGGGCAATGGTGGCACGTATTTCCTTCTTTCCTCGCCCGTGGAGAATTGGACTCCTGAGGGTGTGGCGAACCTTGGCCAAATAGAGGTTTCCAACGATGAGAAAAAGAAGGGTTTCATTTGGAGCTTTCCCACTTCAAATAAGAGGTGAAAGAATAGCTAGTTTTTCGCTGGTGGTGAGTGGGGCAGAGATGTGCCCGCCAGCGGTCGCCGTAATTTTTCGGTGAAGAAAGTTCCCAGGCACTTCACTTCTCCCTCCCAGACAGTATCCATTTTACTGGATGGAGAAATCTCTCATCTTGCCACGGCAGCCGTCCTTCCTTTGGACGAGAGGGGTAGATCTTTCCTCTTGGATGAGGAGAAAATGATCGCCCAACGGATTTTTACACGCTTACCTGCTAGGCTTCCTCGCCGTAAGTTTTGTTAGCTTCTTCTTTTTATATTACTGTTTTGTTTATCTTGTTAGTGATACTTGGTTATTTTTCTTGTAGTGTGTGACTTTGATACTGTCTGTGACCTGCAAGCCCGGGCGGTGAAGAATTCTGAGACTGCCAGTAAAAGACATGCTGCTAGTCTGGCCAAGGAAGGAATTGCTAGCCCGGATGGTGACGATCCCTCAGATGGCGAGGAAACTGGTGATATTACTAGGGTAGGGGTCGAATCGAGGTAACCCCCTGTGCATACAAAGGCTGCTGCAAATACTCCTGCTGCAACTGCCCCCAGCCGTAAAGGGAAAGAAAAAGTTGGTGTTTCGGAGGGGGTCAGCGACATCCCTATTTTTGACGTGGATGTCCCTGAGACTCCTCTTGATCCTGCGAGTGACTTGGCCCCCAGAGCCAGTTGGGGTAAACGCCCAGCTGAGGGTACTCCTGACCATGCTGCTCCACCCCCAAAACGGGCGTCAAGGGTTGTGCAGTATGTTGTTTCCTCGGACGAGGAGAGTGCTGATGAACCTATACTCGCTGAAACTCCCTCTACTCAAACGGCTACCCACGGGGGTCCTGCTGAAGGGGCAAATGCAGCGATGCCTTCCTCCGAGGAAGCTAATGAATTACATGTCCCAGCTTCTACTCCGCCCCAAACAGCCTCTCCGTCCCGAGTGGCCTCTCCTCCGGTGGCCATGGGCGAGCCAGATGTTTCTTCAGGTCAGCCTCGACCATCTGGTCGGTCAGAGTTGGCTGATCGACCAGGACCCTCGAAGTAACCTGGGGTTTCTACTCTTGGTTCAGGTATTACTCATGAAGCCGGTGAAAGAAACGTGTCTCTTTCTGATTTTTCAGCTACCGAGATTTGCTCGCATTTGATCAATAATGACGTATACATTGGCGAAGGCTGGGAGCATATTAAAGGTAAATCCTGCAATAGGAAAATGGAGTTTTTCTTCAACTGCCACTCTTTGGTAAGTTTCTCGCCGCAATCCTGTTATATCTGTATTTTATGTCTACTTTCTAATTCAGATGTTTCTCCTTTCAGATGATGTCTGAGTTGGCTAAAAACTATAGATACGGGAACAAAGTTTCCCGGGAAATCAAACGTTTGCGAGAGCAGGCTTCTGTTTTGGCCGCCGAGAAGTTTTCTGCTGAAGAGTCCTACACTCAACAACTCGCTCAGCTAAGGGAGTCTGCAGATGGTCATCTGTCCACTCAGATAGCTGTAGAAGAGAAATTGTCTACTCCTGAGGAGGAGGAGGTTCGCTTGCTGAAGGATCAATTGTGTGCTAGCCAAGAATCCCTTGCAGCGCGTTTGGAGGCTGAGCGGGTAGCTAAGAAGGCCAAGGAAAAAGCTGAACGTGAGGCGCTCGATTTACGCAATCAGTTGTCTTCGCGTGAACTCATCTTCGATAATTTAAAGGCTGTACAGAAGGTTGAAGCGGTTGATCGTTTCAAGAGATCCCCTGCCTACGATGCACTTTTGCTGCGCGAGTTTAAGCGAGGCATGAGGCAGTCGAAGAAGTTCTTCGCCATGAAGGACCATTCGAATGAAAAGGCTCTAAGGCGCTTCGATAGGTCTCTTCAACAGCATATGGCCAGCGGAGTGGGTTCGATTAAAGAGCATATAAAACGATGGAAAGCTCACTGCTGTTATGACAAGACTGAGCCTCATCCCATACATTTAGAAATCCCCAGTAAGCGTGCCTTCAATACTTACTACTCCGGTCAGAAGGGTAGCTTTTCTGGTTCTGGTGCTGAACCTGATTTGGGTCCTGTTGCTGGTAAGGATTATGATCCTTTCATACCGGATGGGGATGAAGAAGTTACCTGGCCTTCTGAAGAGGAGATCGAAGATGAGGAAGACAGCGAGAGCCCTCATACAGCTAGTTGAGATTAGGTTTTTTAGAGATTGCCTAAAATTGTAAATATCTATATCTTTTTGCACCATCAATTGTAAATGACTTTTATTTTATAAGTTAATTTACAACTCTTTTAGCTTTTATTTTGTTCAACTGCCTTTGCTGAGTTTTCGGCTTACTCAGTATTTCACCGAGTTTTTAGCATATTATATAGCTTTATTTTGTTCAGCTGCCTTTGCTGAGTTTTCGGCTTACTCAGTATTTCACCAAGTTTTTAGCATATTTTATAGCTTTATGCAGCTGCCGTTGCTGAGTTTCGGCGTACTCAGTGTTTGTTAGGATGTATCTGACCATACACCAAGTTTTTAGCATATTTTATAGCTTTATTCAGCTGTCATTGCTGAGTTTCGGCGTACTCAGTGTTTGTCAGGACGTATCCGACCATACAACGAGTTTTTATTTATTTATTCGGCTGCCATTGTTGAGTTTTTTTGTTTTCGGCTGGCTTTCTTGACTCCGTTTGAGATTCATGTATGTTTTTGACTGGTTGTTTCTCGCCTCTCTAGGGATTTTATTTTTCTCGTAGTGGCGATCGTTGATTTTTATAACTTGGGATTTTATTTTTCTCGCCAGTTCTCATTGCTGCGAGTATGAAACTCGTCTTTATGCGATGGCAAGTGTGCGACGGCGAATGCCCTTTGTGACTGGTGAGTCAAATCACGAATTCTCAGTAATAAATTACTCTTTATTGGATACTTCCTGCAACTTCTGTTAACATAGTCACAGAGAAAAAAATGCTAAAACGAAAACTGTCTAATAATAAAAGGGTTGAGATAAATCCTAAGAGCAACGAAAAAATCAAGGGTAATATATCTTCAAATACTGCGCATTGCATGGCCGAGGTAGTTCACCAAAACCTTCCTGAGTAATGCGATATGCCCCATGACCAGCTATGCCTGTAATTTGATAAGGCCCTTCTCATTTGTCTGCGAGTGATCCTGCAGCTTTGTCTTTTGTTCCTGGGTTCACCCTTTTCAGCACCAAGTCGCCAAGCGCAAACCTCCTTTCACGCACATGTGAGTTGTAATATCTGGCTACCCTCTGTTGGTACGCAGTGTTTCTTATTTGTGTGCGCTCTCTTTTTTCTTCTAATTCATCCAGACCGCATTTTAACATATCAATGTTGAGTTCTGGTTGAAAGAGTTGTACCCTTGGTGAAGAGAAAGATGTTTCCACGGGAATGACAGCTTCAGCTCCGTAAGCCATGGAATATGGGGTCTCACCTGTTGAACCCCTTTCTGTGGTTCGATATGCTCATAGTACTTGTGGGAATTTATCTGCCCAGCTACCCTTTTTCGCTGCCAATTTGGCTTTCAGATTGTGTTTTATAATTTTGTTCACTGTTTCAGTTTGGTCATTCGTCTGCGGATGTGCTGGGGAGGCGTAGTAGTTGTTGATGCCATACTTGTCACACAGCTCTTTGAATTTCTTGCCATCGAATTGGGTCCCGTTGTCCGTGATGTTGGTGTTTGGTATCCCGAATCTGTACAGGATATTTTTCTTCACAAAGCTTATAGTGTTCGCTTCTGTTATATGTACCAATGACTCGGCTTCTACCCACTTCATAAAATAATCCAGGGCTACTATAGCGTGCTTCGCTCCTCCAGTTGCTGTTGGCATTAGGCCGATCAAGTCAATTCCCAACATGGCGAATGGCCAAAGCAAGGTAATACTTTGCAAGAGTTCAGGTGGTTGGCGGATGTTGTTGGCGATTTTTTGACACGCCTCACATCTTGCTGCCACCCTTTTGGCGTCGGTGAATAGTGTTGGCCAGTAAAAACCCTGTCTTAATGTTTTGTGGGCTAGGCTGACACCTCCAGTGTGATTCCCACAGTTTCCACTATGTATGCTTCTCAGGATACCTTCTGCTTCTTCAGGCCTGACACATCTCTGCAGTGCCCTTGAGTATCCCCTTTTGTACAGTTCTCTATTGAGTACTGAATATCTCGTAGCTCTGTACTTCAATCTTTTTGCTTCTAATGGATCACTTAGGAGTACATCATTGACGAGGTACTATTTGATTGGTGTAATCCAGCTATCTCTCTCGCCAAAGACTACCCCAACTTCCTTCGATTTGACTATACTCGGTTGCAGCAGGCGGATCATAGAAATAGTTCTGGGCCAGATGTTGATTGTGGCGGATGCCAACTTTGCCAAGGCGTCAGCCTGCTCGTTTTCTTCTCTAGGGACCTGAACAATTCTGTATTCTTTGAATCTTTCCAGTAGCTCCTTTGCTAATTCTAGGCAAGCGATCATGCTTTCATCTCTCGCCTGGTATTCATCTAGCACCTGATTGACAACAACTTGAGAGTCGCTGAAGATTTCCACCTCATCTGCTCCTAGGACTGTGCAAACTTTTAATCCTACTATTAGTGCCTCGTACTCAGCTTGGTTGTTGGTAGCTTTGAAGTCAAAACGCAAGGCACATTCGACTGAATCTCCTTCTGGGGTTGACACCACTACCCTGCCCCGCTGCCATGCGTGTTTGACGACCCGTCAACGCGGAGTTGCCATTTGAATACTTTCTTATTTTGCTCCACCATCATTTTTGCCACCTCTATGCTTGGCTCGATGAACTCTGCTACAAAGTCTGCCACAACTTGGGCTTTAATTGCTGTCCTTGGAAGATACTCTACGTCGAATTCACTTAACTCGATCGCCCACTTCGTTAATCGACCAGATACTTCTGGTTTTTAGAGAATTAATTTCAGTAGGCAGTTGGTGTATACTCCGATTTTATGAGCCTGGAAATATGGCCTTAACTTCCTTGCTGCTGTTATTAGGCCGGCGAGTACCTGGTTTCAGCTGGTAACAATGCTTTGCTGGTGTAGTATATTGATTTCTGGATCCCCTCCTTTTGTCTTATTAACACGGAACTTGTGGCTGCTTCAGAGACGGACAAGTACATATACAGTGTTTCTCCCGTTTCTGGTTTTGATAGCAGTGGTGCTTGCCCGAGGTAATCTTTCAAGGCCTGGAAAGCCCTTTCACAATCTTCGCTCCACTCGACTCCCTTTCCCTTTTTTAGGGCTTTGAAAAATGGTAGGCATCGATCTGTTGATTTAGCTATGAACCTGCTCAGCGATGCCAAGCACCCCGTGAGTCTTTGGACGTCCTTCAAAGTTCTTGGCGAAACCATTTTTGCTAGTGCTTGGATTTTTTCAGGGTTCACCTCTATTCCTCTTTGATGCACTTGATATCTGAGAAACCTTCCAGATGGTACGCCGAACACGTATTTTGCTGGATTCAACTTCATTCCATACCTAACCAACACATCGAATGTCTCCCTCAAGTCATCTATATGCTTATATGCTGTGATGCTTTTTGTCAGCAATCGTCAATGTAAACCTCCATATTTCTTCCTATCTGTCTGGCGAACATTTTGTTGACTAAGCGTTGGTAAGTTGCTCCAGCGTTTTTCAGGCCGAATGGCATGACTGTGTAACAGTATAACCCTTGATCTGTGGTGAACGCTGTCTTCTCCTCATCTGGCTTGTGCATTTTTATCTAGTTATATCCTGAGTATGCATCCATTAAGCTCAACGTTTCATGTCCGGCTGTTGCATCAACCAACAGGTCAATTCTTGGTAGTGGGAAGCTATCCTTGGGGCAGGCCTTGTTCAGATCGGTGAAGTCAACGCACATCCTCCATTGGCTGTTCTTCTTTTTCACTAGAACTACATTCGCCACCCATTCCAAGTACTTAACCTCTCTGATTGATCCTGCGGCGAGCAACTTGGACACCTCCTCTTTTATTGCCGCACTTCTTTCTGGGTTAAAACTTCTCCTTTTTTGCACTACTGGTTTGTATTTTTCGTTTACAGCCAGGTTGTGTGAAATCACGCTTCTTTCAATCCTTGGCATGTCTTCATGGCTCCAAGCGAAAATCTCCTTGTACTCTTTCAGCAAGTTTGCCACATCTCTCTTAACTTGTTCAGTTAGCCTTGCTCCGATCTTGACTGTTTTGTCCGGTTCTGCTTCCTTCAAAACAATCGACTCAGTTGGCTCTTCCTTTTCTCTGCTCGTTTGGTCCATTGGGTCCAACTCAAAGGTTTCCGGATTATCTTCCTGCACTTCCTTGTTTACCTCGAATATGCTTAAGGTCCCCATCCCTGCCTTATCTCCTGTCGGCGCGGTTGGTTCAACAATTAGATCTCCACTGGAGTTACCATCTTTGTCACTATCGTTGTTCATATTTTTCAATAGCAAGGGTTCCTCGAAGTTTCTGTTCTGGACCCCCTTCTTCTAGCGCCAATTGTTGACGGTGAAATTTGGATTGCCACGCACTCAACAATTATATCAATTTAATATAAAACGAGAAAATAAAGAATGCATGCAAGAGACAGATTTTACGTGGAAAACCCTTGAATGGGAAAAAACCACGGCACCCTAGAAGGCAGAAAGATAATACTAGGCTTATTGCTTTGTTTACACACTCAGATCTCTCATACAATTGCTCTCTTTTCTCAATTTTCGAACCCCTTCCTTATGAGATAGATGGTCTTATTTATACATGTTAACTAGGGTTTCCCCTTGTTTTTAGCCGTGTTAGCGATAGGATTCCCCTTTTGATTCGTACTAGGATTCCCATGTTGTCATGGACCTGGGTATGCTTTTATCTCTTTTCCTCTTTATGATTCCTTGTTGTCATGGGTCTTCTAAAGGTTTAGGGTTTATTTTTGTGTTTCTGTCGAGTCGGTTCGGGCCCAGTATGCTGACGCAGCGAACACCTTCACTCCTGGGTATTATCCTTTCGACGACCACGTTTCTACCTTTGGCGAGTATATATCTAGCGCTGGCGACCACACCTTTGACTTTATTAATTTAAGACATTCTGACTGGCCACATTTTCTCCCTTGACCCGGTCAACGAGTGACGTGGCAATCTTTTCTCCATCATTTATTGGCTCCCTTGGTGACGTGTCTGTTTGGCGAATTTATACATACAACAAACACCATGTAACATCAGAGAGTGTGAGTGAGATCCGGGGAGACCCATGGGAATATCCGTGGAGGGATCCAAGGAAATATCGGTGGATCAAGTTAGAGATCCGTGGGTGATATTTAGGGGAGACCTAGGGGATATTGGGGGGTTCTTGGTGAGGATCTTGTGAGTGGGGTTTGGGGTTGAGGTGAGAGAGTTAATCCTGGAGTATATGGTTGTAACAATTTATCATATAGTGGAACTTTCTCTGTCGTCCTGACGGCCCGTGGTTTTTTTTACCCATTTTGGGTTTTCCACGTATATTTTGTGTTGTGATTGTTTTATTCCCTCTCATCTATTTTTTTTGCTTATTGACGTTATTAATTGGTATGAGTTATGAGCGTATATTAGGCATAACGTTTCTGCGTTCATCGTTCTAAAGGATTATCCCCAACATATAGTGGATCCAAAGTTGGAGGACAAGTTCAACAAGGAGGAGGCCGAAAGAATGATAAAAGTGGGTCTATTGTGCTCGAATGCAGATCCTACACTGAGGCCTACCATGTCAGAGGCGGTTAGTATGCTCGAAGCACAAATCACTGTTCAGGAAGTTGCATCAAATCCTAGCATCTATGGCCATGATTTGCAAATTAAGCAACTCAAAGGGTATTATCAACATAATCATGATCAGAGCTCAAGTGGAAGCTCAGCCCCAAACTATTCTTCAGAAAGAACAAGGGTCGGATCTTCCACCACGTCTGCTCATGATCTCTACCCAGTCATTGCTGAGTCCATATATTCGAACCTTACATCTGTCCATGATCTCGACAAAGTTGATTCAGAGTCTGTACATTTAAACTCGAGCAAAAGGTCTTGAGTTTTACATCATACTTGTTGACTTCTTTATTTCATCTTGTTGTAATACATATATTGCAGTTCTGAAAATTTGTATAGTTTTGTTGAGTGCCTTATTTCACTTCATTTAATTTCATTATCTAGTAGTAATTATCTTTTGATGCAAATATTATCACTGTTTTAGTCCTGCCCTGTATCTTGTCAATTTTCTTGGAAATAAAATAAAGGTAATGCAAGAAAAGCGTTGGAATTCACATTGGCAAAAGGATAGTTGCGACATTTGTGCTATATCTATTGCTCTGTAATGGAGATTCTGTAATTAGTCGAGCACTCGAGCTGCTGATCTAATTGACTGAAAAACTCATACTTGTGATGTAAGTGGCATGGCAGAGTGTATTAGTATTACTATGGAAACTGCACTTGCAATGATTTTTTCATGTAGTAATCTTGTTGGTTGTTCCATATGGATTGTGTCCGAGTAATGTTTTCAGAACTGGTATATATGTAAACCACTAGCTATGGTAATAACTAATAAGAGTGTTGATGCAAGGGATTCGACCATTGCGCCAATGAGTAGCAGAGGGGTCTTGGAGGTCCTCTGATGATAATAAAGGGGCATGCCGTAGGGTGCTAGGGACATTTGAACTAAAGACAGAAGGTGTTCGAAGCCTTTGGGAGCAGGTTCAGCTCACCTCCGCTTGTTGGCCACTAAGTGTAGAGTGATGGTTTTGTTCAACTTTGTGTTCATTTCTGGAAGCGTCTTGGTAAAATTAGCTCTAGGAGGGCATTTCTATCGTCTGAACTCCTACCGGCCAGCCACTAACGATAAGAGATGTCCGTACAATTATGAGAAAAAAAATTATATTCTTGCAATTGAATGAAAACATTGGTTTATGGTGTCGGTAGATGGAAAACATTGTCAAATTGAATGAATATCTTTTATCATCGATTTAAAAATGGTCATATGTCAATTTATCATAAATTTATCATTGTCAAACATGGTCATATGTCAATTTAAAAACCAATAAAATTTAAATTTGTTATTTTTGTCCCCTTAAAAAAAATCATTTTTACGAGTAAGGAAAAAAAAAACATTTGAAAGACGTTTCCAACTTTCCAAGTGCAACTTTTAGAAAACTTGATTGCATCCGTAGAATAATTCTTTTAAATATAAACACCCAACGGATTAAAATTGGTAAACAAAGTTTAATAACACATGCTTTGAAAAGAACTGAAAATCTACGTCACTATTAATTTGTTAACCGATTGGAGCTGATGTGAAAAGATCATAGAAAATGACTATAATTCTCCTAATCTAAACTTATAATATTTATAAATAAATAAAGGAAATTGCTTGGGTACTGACCGGTCAGTATCCAAGGTACTGATCCCATCAATGGGGTGTTGCCATGTGGCTTTTTTCTTTTAATCTTTTACATTTATCTCCTTACATTTTTTACAAATGGGCCACGTGGCAAAATCTCATTGGTTGGTCAGTACTCAAGCATTGTCCATAAATAAATAACAAGAATATTTTTCCCATCATATCAATTTTCAAAATTGACACGTGAGAATAGTGTCAATTATTTACAATATCTCAATTATCATACATTATCGGCTTCTCTCCTTAACAATCGCAAAATTCACTAATACTATAGTATTGATTTATCAAATTTTCAATAATTGAGTGTACTACTCAGCAAATACAGCAGCCAGTGAAGACGGTTTTATTTAATCTTATTCCACACATAGGACTAACTATCCAAAAAGGAACCGAGAGATTGCACCTATAATCTTGGGAATATAAAAATATATTATAAAACTCTAATTTGGTATAATCTCATTGAACGGTCTAGTCGATCAAATGGCAATGAGACTGTCCCATAAAAGATTTTCTCGAAAAGGAGATGGGAAGATGTAGGGAAATGATGGAGGGACAAAGAAATTAAAGGTGAAAAAGATAGGAGTGCTACCCAATTCAGATAATTGAAGCAATTAGTCAAATTATGGCTTGCATGTAATTGAATAATTGATCCTTGTACCATCGATCATATCTGGTACTGCTTCTCAATTGAACCAATTAGTCAATGGCTTTGCTTTTCTAGTCTTCAATCGTAATTGAATAATAATAATTGGTAGAAGTTGCCATGCATGCACAATATATTATTATAATTCATTGAACTGACCTTTGTCCACGTCATATCATGCATGCCATAAATCACAAATGATTTCATTCATTTTTGCCACCACCACGACCAATTAAGTCTTCCTTTTACTTTATTAAATCTATTACATAGCTATTAGCTAGGTCAAATATGTATTGTTTCTCACTACTTTCTTCATTCTGCGATTGACAGCTGAGTATCAACTACTACAGTTCGATCACATTCAATTTCTGGGCTCCAAATAGTCAAATACACACCGACCAAGCAGATATATAATTGAAACTTGAAAGCTGAAGCAATGTGGATGATCATCATGCACATGAACCAGCAGATGAGATTGAGCTTGATTCTTCTGCTCTCTTTAGTCACCTTTTCGTGTTTCGGGCAGGTGACATTTGCTCAACTCCAGCGCCTGCACCCAAACGAAGGTAATTAATAATTATAATAAATAGCTTTTCATCATCATAAGTGATTGATTTTGTTCAAGTTTTCTTCTTAATTTTCACATTAAAATTTAAAAAGTTACTTGTTTGTTTCTCATTCTTTCTTTACATTTATTTTCCTTCTGATATCCTCAAATTATATTTGGAACATTCCTAAAATATCCCTTCAATTTTGACTCTTTTTTTTTATACAACTCTGTAATTTTGAATTTCGACCAAAATCCGCTTATATGGGATTTTTGATATACACAATCAAGAGTTTATTTTATTTTATTTTATTATTTATTTATTTGTAACTAAGATTTGAAATTACAAGAAGTTTTTGGGTTTATAATTAGTATGATTTTTCTATTTCAATTCGGAGTTGTTCTAAATAAAAAAAAAATCCCTTCAATGCAATTCTCTGTTACTAATATGTTATAGCCTCACCTGCCTAGATAGGAAGTTCACACTAAAAAGTTACTTGTTTCTCTTTCTTTCTTTATATACTCAAATTATATTAGGAACATTCCTAAAATACCCCTTCAATTTTGACTATTTCTTGATACATTTATATGGGATTTTTGATACATAATCAATAGTTATAGAGGGAATAGGGGTATATAGCACTTTTTCAAAATGGATTTGTGTAACTACTACCACTTTAATAACTCATGTTTTAATAGCACCAAAAATGGAATTTGGACAAAAATACCCCCCAGTTTATTTTCTTTTCTCTTGTGTGTCCTTCACCTTCTTCTTCCTTTTTCCCCAACTCCATTGATGGAGCTTCAATGGAGGTGCCATCGCCGACCGGCGAGTTGACCGGCAAAACCACCGGGAAAACGTTCGTCGAGTGCCAATAATTGTAACCGAAGTGTTCGTTTTCATTTTCGAGCTGTGTAGAGAGAGAAACGAAGCCAAACCCAAACCGTCGTTAATCTTCATCATCCGATCTATGACGATCCGTCGCGAATCTGACGAAACCGATGGCACCAACGAACTCGGCGTCGTTCGTTCTTCCAGATCCAACTATCTCCGGAGTCAACCGGCGCCGTCGTCGGATCGTCACTGTTCACCATTGATGGAGGTCGAACAGAATAAGTCCCGAACAAACTTGAATTAAGTCTCGAAAACGCATGAATAAGTCTCGAAAACACATGAATAAGTCTCGAAACGCATGAATAAGTCTCGAATTTTCGAGAAAAAAAATAAAAAGGAAAAGAGTAAGTGGGGGTATTTTGGTCTCATCACTTACTTTGGTGCTATTTAAACATGACTTATTAAAGTGGTGCTATTTGCACAAGCCCTCCCCCAAAAAGTGCTATTTAATTTTTGGCCCCATAGTTATATATATATATATACAGTCTTTCTATTATCAGTTCGAACTGACAATAAATATATCAGGACGAAGAATGTGGACCACGGATTATGGAGAAGTTTTGACAAGTGCATACACTTTGAGTCAAAGTATGTAAATCTAGTGGTCCATATTCTTCGTCCTGATATATTTATTGTCAGTTCGAACTGATAATAGAATTTCTGTATATATATATATATATATATATATATATATATATATATATATATGAAATTAAGATTTTAAATTACAAGAAAATTTCGGGTTTATAATTATGAGGTTTTTATTTAATTAAATTCAAAATAAGAGTGTTGTTCTCAAAAAAAAAAAAAAAAAAAAAAAAAAAAAAAAAAAACTCAATTGCAATTCTCTCTTACTAATATGTTATACACAGTCATAGTCCATAGACTCCTCTACCTAAGGTTTATTTGGTTATACTAATTAAATTAGTATCTCCTCCTTATTTATTTATTTATTTATATTATTATTTTTATGATAATTCGTGGTATCCGAGATACGTTTAAATTTTTTTTTTTTTTTTATCTCCAAACACAAAGTAGAGAATAAATCTAAACTAATATCGTATAACATCAAAATCAAAATCAATATATATTTTTTAATTTCATTTTTTTTTTAACTCTTGATGGATTATTTAATTTTAATAATTAATATTGTTATTTAATTATTAAAATTATTTGACTCTTGATGTATGTATGATTTTTTCCCCTATTTTTTTTGGTGGAGTTTACCAGATTTAAGAGCTAACTTGTGCCTCCCAAGTCCCCAAATGCCTCTCAATTGTTTCTTTCTCCATTTTTTTTTAATAATAAAAAAATCTACAATTTATTTTCTTAAATTTGATATTAATTGCAGTGAATGTCCATGTTGCCCTTCTTCCTTTAATCATTAACGATATCCATTTAATGGTAGGGGTGTTATAGTTTTTAATTAATAAATTTTGCTTCCAGCTGCATTAATTGTAGTGAATGTCCATGTTGCCCTTCTTCCTTTAATCGTTAACGATATCCATTTAACGGTAGGGGTGTTATAGTTTTAAATCAATAAATTTTGCTTCCAGCTGCATTATAGACATAGTCCAGGGATGTAAGAGTAGTCTTCCCAAAAACAATTATTTTAAAAAAAAAATTGACAGAAGATTAACGTTAACCAAGTTTGACCACGAAAAATCATATCATCTGACGACTGACGAGACGGAGGCCAGCGGCGGCTGTTGTTTGAAAGAATAATAATAGATTCACACACACATAGATAATATGAAAGCAATAAAGAAGAAAGAAAACAACACCAAAGATTTTACGTGGTTCAGCAAGTTGCCTACGTCCACGGAGCGCACCGTACTCAATCCACTACTTTCAGAGTTGATTACAATCTCTCTATTTTTTCTCTCAAGTCTCTCTACAATTGCTCTCGATCTCTCTCTACTCTTTTCAACACTCACGGTGATTTTTAACACACACTCATTAGGGTTTACATAATGTAGTATTTATATAAATACTAGGTGTAAACAATAACCCTAAAAGACCCTTTCCTTTTTGCTTGCGCTGACCTCCTATTTCATGTAAAACACGCCATTACCGCTGACCGGACCGCTGGGCGTGCGTGTGCCTAGGCAGCGGTAAATGAGGCGTGAAGCTACTGTGATGGGTCGCTGCACATGCCGCTCCCTAGGCACCCTGCCTAGGCCGCGGTAAATGCGGAGAAATAATTCTCCTTTGATTAACGCCGAGCGTGCCGTCCCCTGGGCACTTACCTGGCCAGAGGAAAATCACGAGAGAGTAGCCTCACGAGCAGTTTCAGGGCTTCACAAAACCCAACAATCTCCCACTTGAAGAGCTGAACTTGAACATACGTCCTCCATCTTCCCTTGATGACTTAGTGGATAATTACGGTGCGCTCATTCCCCACGTCTTCACTCTTGAAGACCCACTGAAGCTGAGCACAGCTCCAGTTTCTCTGTAGTGACTGGCTTGGTCAACATATCAGCTGGATTCTTGCTACTTGCTATCTTTACAAGCTTTAGCACACCTTCTTTGATTAACGATCGAATGAAATGGTAGCGAATATCTATATGTTTGGTCCTATAATGGAACGCCGAATTCTTGGCCAAGTGTATTGCACTCTGACTGTCACTGTGCAACACATTCATCACTTGATCGAATCCCAACTCAGCTAACAAACCTTGTAACCATATCAGCTCCTTGCTTGATTCTGTCACAGCCACATACTCTGCTTCAGTTGTAGAAATTGTCACTATCTTCTGCAACTGGGACATCCAACTAATCGCAGTACTAGCCATTGTGAACACATATCCGGTGGTACTTCTCCTATGATCCACCTCCCCAGCAAAATCTGAATCCACATAACCTTCCAGCTTGGGTTCATCTCTTCTGAAGGTTAGACATCTCTCTGTCGTACCCCGCAGGTATCTTAGGATCCACTTCACGGCCTCCCAGTGAGGCTTACCCGGATTGGACATGTAACGGCTCACAACTCCCACTGCATGGGAAATATCTGGTCTTGTACAAGTCATGGCATACATTAGACTTCCAATGGCTGAAGCATAAGGAACTTTAGCCATGAAGTCCTTCTCCTCTTTCGTCTTCGGACTCTGTTCCTTGGACAACCTGAAATGACTAGTCAAAGGTGTTCTTACCGATTTTGCATCATCCATGCTGAATCTCTGCAACACCTTCCGAATGTACTCTGCTTGTGAAAGCTTCAATGTACCTTCCTGTTCGTTTCTGCTAATTCTCATTCCAAGAATCTACTTTGCTGCACCTAAATCCTTCATCTCGAACTCACTCGAGAGTTGCTTCTTCAAATTGTTAATCTCTTCTAGATCTGCACCAGCTACTAACATGTCATCAACATAAAGTAGCAATATAATAAAACTTGACTTAACTCTTTTGAAGTAACAGCAGTGGTCAGCATTGCATCTCAGATATCCATTTCCTTGCATAAACCCATCAAACTTCTTGTACCACTGTCGGGGAGCTTGTTTTAGACCATACAAGCTCTTTGTCAACCTACACACCAGCTCTTTCTTGCCATCTTCTGCAAACCCTTCTGGTTGCTGCATGTATATCTCTTCCTCCAAATCTCCATGAAGAAAGGCAGTCTTCACATCTAACTGCTCAAGATATAATCCCTTTGTTGCGACAATACTCAACACTAACCGGATCGTAGTTAGTTTAACAACAGGAGAAAAAATTTCAGAGTAGTCAATACCTTCTATTTGTTGAAAGCCTTTGACCACTAATCGTGCCTTGTATCTCTTGGAACCATCATGTTCCTCTTGAAACACCCACTTATTCTGTAGGGCTTTCTTTCCTTCAGGCAACTTGGCTAACTCCCAAGTTTGATTAGAAATCAACGACTTCATCTCATCCTTCATTGCAAGCTCCCACTTGCTCGCATCTTCTCCCTGATATGCTTCATCATAGCACTCAGGTTCCCTTGCATCTGTCAACAACATGTATTACAAGTACTTCCTATTTGGTATAGGAGTTCGAGTTGATCTTCTTACTGCACTCTCAGCCTGTGTCGCTTGAACGTCTCTATAAGGGATAGGATCTGTAACCTGGAGTGGCACACCTTGTTCTTCATCATTCTGATTAACTGGTTCCAAGACCCTGTTCTCTGACACATCATTCGGCCCAAAATACTCTGGCTCTTTCGGCTCAGACACCTGTGTGTTTCTGTCTTTGTACATAACCTTCTCATTGAAGACAACATCTCTACTTCTGATCATCTTGCGGTTTTGGTCATCCCACAGCTTGTAACCAAATTCATCTTCTCCATAGCCCACCAAAGTACACTTCACTGACTTGGCGTCTAGCTTATTCCTCGCATGATCACCTATATGCACATAAGAAACACACCCAAACACTTTAAGATGAGAAAGTTTTACCTCTTTCCCAGTCCAGATCTCTTCTGGTATAGCGAGGTCCAAAGGCTTTGATGGTCCTCTGTTGATCAAATACGCTACTGTATTGACTGCTTCTACCCAGAACTGTTTTGGCAACCCAGAATGTAACCTCATACATCTGGCTCTCTCAGTCAATGTCTTGTTCATACGCTCTGCTATCCCATTCTGCTGTGGGGTTCCAGGAACCGTTCTACTGAGCTTTATCCCGCTCAGATAGCAAAACCTTTTGAACTCACTGTCTTCATATTCTCCACCATTGTCTGAATGTAGCTTTTTGATATTTAACCCTGTCTTGTTCTCAACCCTAGCTTTCCATCTCTTGAAAGCATCAAACACCTCAGACTTGTGTTTCAGAAAATAAACCCATACCTTCCTGGAGTGGTCGTCAATAAATGTGACGAAATACTGTTTACCTCTGGTTGACGAGACTGAAGCTGAACCCCAAACATCGGTGTGCACTAGTTCCAGCTTCTCCTTTACCGGTACCCTTCCGGTCTTCTTGAAGCTTACTCGCTTCTGTTTTCCCAATACGTAGCTCTCACAGAAATCAACCTCAATACTCTTCAAATCTGGCAACTTACCTTTCGAATGTAGACACTTCAGCCCCTGACTACTCATGTGCCCAAACCTTGGGTGCCACAAGTTCGGATCATCTTTACCTTCCGCCATAGCGATTGAACCACAACCATCCGTAGTTGTGTAAAGTGACCCATTCTTATTTCCTCGGGCGATTGTCATGATACCCTTCGAAATCTTCCACTTATCATCTGTGAAAGTCATCATGTAACCCTCTGACGCTAGTTGTCCAATGGAGATCAAGTTCTTCCTTAAATCCGGTATGTGCCTCACGTTGTTAAGCTTCCAAACTGACCCTTTCAGCTGAATCTTCACGTCTCCCTTCCCGGTAATGTTGCATGCTTGATCGTCACCAAGATACACCTTACCCAAATTTCCTGAGACGTAATTCTCGAACAACTCCTTGTGAGGTGTGGCATGGAAAGACGCTCCTGAATCTAGAACCCAAGACTTCGTCTTACTTTCCAACGAGCAGATGAGACAGTCATCTGACTCCTCCGACACACAGTTCGCACTGCCCTTGCCCTTATCTTTCTTCTCAGATCTACACTCATACGAGAAGTGGCCTTTCTTACCACAGTTCCAGCACTCTACATCTTTCTTGTTTCGTTGCTGATTTCCCGAATAATTGACCTGATACCTGGATTTAGACTTACCTCTTGACTTTGATCTTCCCCGTTGATTTGTGTTCCGATTTCTGTTTCTGCTTTCTCTACCTTCCATATTCAATGCTGAAGATGTAGACGCTCCAAACCCCTCTTCACGTATCCTGATTTCTTCAGTCATGATCATGTTCACAACCTGTGAGAAATCCAATTTTTCTTTCCCGAACGAGTTGGCAATTGACTGACATGTCATCTTCCAACTTTCTGGCAATTGGGTAATCATAAACACCGCCAAGAATTCTTCATCGAAACCCATAGACACAGAAGTTAACCCATCCTTCACTTCATTGAACTGGTTTAGATACTCTCTGAAACCCTGACCTTCCGTCATCTTTAAATTTGATAACTTTTTGACAAGATGGACCTTCCTTACCGTAGAAGGCTGTTCATACAGGTTTGATAAAGTCTTCATCAGATCTCTGGCAGTTAGCTGATCCTTTACATTAAAAGCGACCTGCTTCGTCAAACTGAGACGAATTGCTCACAATGCTTTCCTGTCTAGGAGTTCGAGATCCTCTTTATCCATGTTCTTCGGCTTCCTCTTCTTTGACCATTCTTCATCCGTCATAGTTGCCGGCTTCTCTTTTATCGGCCAATGCAAGTCCTTCTGGTACAGATAATCTTCCATCTGCATCTTCCAGAAACTGAAATTCGTCCCATCGAATTTCTCAATCTTGTGAGAATCCTTCTCTGATCCCATCTCCGCGATAAAATTGTTGACCTCGAGAAAACCTAGATTTGTGTGAAAAATAATCTGCCCCAACCTAGGACTCTGATACCAATTGTTGTTTGAAAGAATAATAATAGATTCACACACACACAGATAATATGAAAGCAATAAAGAAGAAAGAAAACAACACCAAAGATTTTACGTGGTTCAGCAAGTTGCCTACGTCCACGGAGCGCACCGCACTCAATCCACTACTTTCAGAGTTGATTACAATCTCTCTGTTTTTTCTCTCAAGTCTCTCTACAATTGCTCTCGATCTCTCTCTACTCTTTTCAACACTCACGGTGATTTTTAACACACACTCATTAGGGTTTACATAATGTAGTATTTATATAAATACTAGGTGTAAACAATAACCCTAAAAGACCCTTTCCTTTTTGCTTGCGCTGACCTCCTATTTCGCGTAAAACACGCCATTACCGCTGACCGGACCGCTGGGCGTGCGTGTGCCTAGGCAGCGGTAAATGAGGCGTGAAGCTACTGTGATGGGTCGCTGCACATGCCGCTCCCTAGGCACCATGCCTGGGCCACGGTAAATACGGAGAAATAATTCTCCTTTGATTAACGCCGAGCGTGCCGCCCCCTGGGTACTTACCTGGCCAGCGGAAAATCACGAGAGAGTAGCCTCACGAGCAGTTTCAGGGCTTCACAAAACCCAACAGCGGCATCTCGGCGCAATGCATCCTCCATTTAAATGGCTTGCTTGGACGAAATGTAGGAGGTTCGCGGCAGTTGAATTGAATGCTGTATTGTTGTTGTGACTTGTGCACTTGTGCAGCTGATGCTCTTCATCAAATTGCCACCACATTGGGCGCCACACTCGTGGATTCCACCGACGATCCTTTCCAGTCAGGGAAGCTCTCTATATCCACTGCTAATTCAAGTACTAACGTCAACAGTATCGCTTGTAATTACACAGATGGCACCTTCTCTCACGTCACATCCTTGTAAGTCACCTTCGCTTCTTCTTCCGTCCCTGTTCGTTTTATGAGAAATGTATGTTGAAAAAAATGTTAACAGAATGAGATTCTCAAGTGAATTTCATTTCTATTTTAACCTAAAACAATTCCTATCTATTTCTGTTAAATTGGTATTTTTTTTTTTTTTTCATTTTTCGTTTAAATTGCAGTTGAATTGAATTATTATTACTTTTTGAACTGCAGAAAGCTGAAAAGTATGAGTCTGCAAGGCAGGCTTCCACCAGAATTGGTAAAGCTACCATTTCTTCAAGAAATGTAAGAACATTCATTCTCATTTCTGGTTCTTCAAAATTGTTTTATTTTCTCTACTTTATTATTACTTTATGTAAGCATGTTCACCTCATCTTGGCCTGGTTTAATGAATTATATAAATTAAGATTCACGTTTGAATATGGGAAACAATGTAGGCAGCTCGGTTACTGCCACCGGCATATCAGGGGAAATTCCCAAGGAATGGGGAAACTTATTTCCTGATAATCGGTTAGCAAAAACAGAGCTGCAAGAACAAATTATCAAGGGTTTATTAGTTCAACGAGGAAAATGCAGTTATAGTTGCTTGAATTGATCAGAAAGATGTAGAAATAGCTTACATGTACTTCAGTTGCATTGAAGCCCATTCTAGTGGTATAGAACCCTTTAAATAGTTGTAGGCAAAATCACTGCATTCCACAATAATGTTGATGTTCGTTAAGAATGTTTCACCTTTTCGAATTGGTTGTTTAGAATGTCATTTTTTCTTCTTCTTATTATTCTCATGTTATGTATTTACAATTATTTTGTAAGAAAACAAAAATAACATCATTAGCTTCAAATCAAATCCAACAAAAGGACAAGAAAATGAACAAATATGATTTCAAGACAAAGAAACAAAATTAAGTGCGTTATCTCACATTTCAGAGATGTAAGGAAGACGAGTTCAGGTGAAGTGTTCCTGGAAGACTGTAAAGCATGAACTTTCTGAAAATGTAAACTGGCCCAGAATCAGTATCATGGCAAATAATAACAGTAGATAATTTTTTTTTTTTTTTTGAAAATATTAATCCAAAATCAAAGAAATCAAATCAACCTACATGACTGTAACATGGCATGTGTTGTTATCAATTTCGCAGTCACAAGTAATATTCCTAATAGGTTCCGTCTGTACAACTTGTTTGACATCATATGTGCCTTCACAAGAATCAGAACCAGAAGTCCAGTTGGTAGCTCCCCTTGTCTTAGCAATTTTGTCCAAAACATCAACTGAAACAACACATCCAACATCAAAAGAGGGCTGTTGATGCTCAGAGGGATTCTTTAGATTGGAGCATTAGTTGAGGGGTCGCCTGTCTTGGCTGGGTTTTTTGTTTGTGTTTTTCCTTTTCCCCTGTTTCTGCGGTTGGTCCTGTTTTGGGTTTTGCTGCTGGTTTTGGTGTTTGTTGTGGTTGGCTGCGGGCAGCCTAGTGTTGTTTTTCTTGGCTTTTGGCCACCTCTGAATAAACTATCTTTTCAAAAAATAATCAAACAACTATTCTAACTTGTGCAAATCATAAAAATATAATGAAAAAAATGAAACTTGAATTGAACTTACCTTCATATTGAGGCAGCCTAGAACTCTAGAAGCAGCAAATGATTGTGTCAAGAAGCAACTCAAAACTAGAACTGATACTGGAAGTAGATATCTGGGTATCGACATTTCTGGAAACCCAATCAAAAAAATAAAAAAATAAAAACTGTACTCTTCAAACTCTCTAATGCTCTCTTCTTGACACTTTAAGCTTAACCTAACATCTGTTACATTCTCTTCTTGACTGACTGTGTCCCTTTTGTTGTTTTCTTTTGATTAAGGAATTAATTATGTAAAGAAAGCAAATACAAATTCTAATGATCTAATCACATCCCCAAGAAAAAAGAAAAAAAAAATACTTTATCATAATTTAACAGCTATCATCCATTTGTTAATTGACCCTTTTTATGTAATACGACAAAGAATACAATGGATGGGTTGTTGTTATTGGAGGGATATTTCTTGAGATTTGAGATTTTTTTTTTTTTTTTTTTTTTTTTTGTGGCACGTTAGAGATTTGAGATTAGTTGACTGTTAATGTGTCAAAAAAATAGTAACTGGTCTTTATTACTTACTAGTAATTTTATATTTTCATTTTATGTCTATATCGTTTCAAGTTAAACAAAAATTGTTTATAAGTTTTGTGTTAATAAAAGGGTGTACATATAAATGTAATATATACATAGTGAGACTCGAATGTGATGTTCGTAACGAATCGTAATTTGTTCTTAGAATTTACTAGGAATTTTAACCTCGAACAACGTAGCTTGGTTAATGAAAGGGTACTTTAAATACAAACAATTTTTAGGAGTCTTTAGTAATTTTATAGGATTTAAAAAAAAACAAATTAATATCTTATAGTGACTTCTTTTTATTATTTTTCAATATTTTTAATAGATAATATCATTAATTTAATTTTTATATATTATTATAAATTAGGTATAATAATTTTTTTATATAAAAATTAATAGTAAAGGTAATGATTTTGATTTCGATAGTAAATTAAATAAAAGGACTAAATCGCTACATGTTCCAAATTTTAAACTAAATCGATAGTTATTTAAATAAAATAGATATTTTTGCTGGTTAAAACATCTTTTAATGGTATGTTGATTAACCTTTTGCTGGTCAATGATGAATGACTGGGTACTCACTCAC
Source organism: Acer yangbiense (assembly GCA_008009225.1). Classification (NCBI taxonomy): domain Eukaryota; kingdom Viridiplantae; phylum Streptophyta; class Magnoliopsida; order Sapindales; family Sapindaceae; genus Acer; species Acer yangbiense. The sequence continues at coordinate 12,084,268 of CM017773.1, forward strand.
TCAATCTAGATGGTCATAAGTTGCCGATACGTTTTATTTTAAGGTTATTTATTTGTTAGTTAACTAGACGTACGTAGTCTTCGTGTTTGACAATACCACCTTTCAATTCAATGGGCGTGGGGGCCATTGGGGTGGGGAGGGTCCCCCATGGCTGTATAGAGGGTGGGGCCATGAAGAAATGCCCATCCCTAGTAGTCTAAACACAATCAGACTTTTCCACAACCACCACCCACAAGGCCACAAGGGTCTTCGATGATCACTTAATTTCTTCCTCCAATTTTATACCAGGGTCTCAGAAAGTCTAGATAAACGGATGTTTCTTACGATAGATATGTCCTACCACACTCCAATATAGGAACTGGTCAAAAAACACACACACAATATATATATATATAATATTAACCAACCATGCAAGTGCAAGCAATTGCAGTAAAGATAATTGAAAGCTGAAGCAATGTTGATGATGCACATCAACCAGAAGATGAGCTTAATTCTTCTGCTCTCTTTTTTGTATTTCAGGCAGGTGACAGTTGCTCAAGTACCCCGGCTGCACCCAGACGAAGGTAATTACAATTAGCTTTTCATCATGATCACCAACTACATGAATATTTGATTGATGATTTCTAATTTTTCTTAAACAACTTTTGTTTCTGTTTTCTTAATCTTAATCAGTTGCAATTTTCTTCTTTGTTCCAATTAAGTTCATGTCAAGAGCTTTTTGTTTTAGTACTTGTTTCTATCTTTACGATTTTATTTCTTTTTGTTCTCTCAAATTAATCATATATCTTCTTGAAAAATCATACATAAATTATATTCAAATTCTCCTCTCTCTCTCCCTCTCTCTCAATAGACTTTGCTGCAAAGATTCGGAACAAAATATATTCAACTATCTTTTTCTTAAAACATATCATAATTATTTGAAATTTTCTAAGAGGATATATTATATAATTCATCGGATATGGGATTTCACAAGTTTTTCTATGATGAAACCTTGATTATCAAATCTAATAAATTTATAAGTTATTTTAAATAATTTATTTTACTTATAATTAATTTAAAATAAGTTTATTTTATGTAAAAATTAATATAATTTACTTCCAAAGTACATCAAATACATAATATATATCGTGTTCTAGTAATCGGAAAAATCGGCCGATTAATCGCCGGAAATCCGCTAGGCGGCCTTCCACCGTACCGAAAAGCCGAAAATCGGAGTTATTACGAATATGAAAAAAAAAAAAAAATTAAACGGCTGCTGATCTTGGTCCGTCGAAACCCAGAGCGATTGAGGAGATGATTGAGAAGAAGAAGAAACACAGATCGAGAGACAGCTTGATCTGAGATGAGTAAGTTTGAAGAGAGAGAGAGAGAGAGAAAGCCTGATCTGACATGAGTAACATAGATAGAAGAAGAAGAAACCCAGATCGAAAAAACACTGATATGAGATTAACACCGATAGAGATGAGATTTTGAGGGGAGAGAGAGAGCCTTGAAAACTAATAAAAAAAAACACAAATCGAGAGAAATAGATAAAATAACATAAATCTGATGATAAGAAGATAAAATAAAATATAAAATATAAAGTTGTGATGATATAGGCATACATGCCTCCCTATGTTATCATTATAATAAATTAATTTTTTATATTTTTCTTCATCTGAATTATGTATTGTTTGTTATTTTATTTGTTTGTAATTATATTTTTCGATTAATCCCCAATTAATCGGCATAGGCGCGGCCGACTAGCGCCTAACGTTTACTAGAACACTAATAATATAACTATTTTAGTCTAATCTCATATTACATGAAACACATTAGTATAATACTATTGGTGGCATGAAAACTAAATCCAAAAATATTTGGTTTCAATCAAATCATATAAAAAATATATAATTAAAACATGTCGATCAAACATGGACATATATTTATGTTTAACTGTTAAGATATTTTTTCAAACAAAATTTTATAATACTTACAAATTAAAATAGTTTTTAGGAGAAAAATACTAGAGTACAATTTAAATTTTAATTAGTTTTCTAACACTACTATTGAATCATGAATTAATGGCCATAAAGTTTTTCCATATTATTTTTAGAATAATTTTAGATATTTCAACTTTATATATCAACTACTAATGTGTCAATTAATAAATGGCTAGATAAACGTTAACGATGTTTTTTTATTAAAGTTTTTTAACATACCCTCTAAAATATGTTGATATAATTCAATTGTTTACACCCAGTTGAAAACAATTTCTGACTTCGTCCTTGCCCTAACGGATATTAACAATTAAAACTGTATTTGTAGTTTTTTTTTTTTGAAGTAACTATATTTCATTACTGTGGAATTTGATGGATGTTGTGCACTGCAGCTGTTGTTGTTCGTCAAATAGCTACCACATTGGGTGCAACACTCACAAATCCCACTGACGATCCTTGCCAGTCAGGAAAGCTCTTAGTAACTAAGACATATGCAATAGTGACAGAATTCACAGAAATCGTTAACAATATCACTTGTAATTACAACGATGGCACCTTCTCTCACGTCACACACGTGTAAGCGCCATCTTCTTCTTCACTATGTTCCTTTCATCAGTAAGATTTCTGGTTCCATCCCTAATTGAATTCGATTAAATTCTCTTGTTCGAACAGACAAAGTAAAAAACAAATGATATAATCTATATGATTTTCTTCTAACCATTTTTTTTTCACTACTGAAAAAAACGGTAATAGTGTTTGAAAAAATTTCAAATTTAGTTTACAAGTAGATTTCATTGAATTTATCATAAAAAAAAATAAAAAAAAATCAAATCAAAATTCATTCGGATTGATTGATTTCATGAAAATCTTTACTATATATTAAAATAAGGGGATCGTGTGAGAGAATCAATAAATATATATGTAAAGAATGTCATATGTCCACATGAGAAAACATATGAAAAAGATAAATAATTAAAAAAAAAATGACCGCTTTTTCTGGAAATAGTTATTGAATATGTTGGGTAAAAGGACCGTTTTACCCTTAAGCTGTTCATTTCTAACGGAATCCCACTAACGGCATGGGATGTCCGTGTAATTTTAAACAAAGTTGTATACGGGTGCTATTATGCCTAAACTTGGGGGATTTTTTTGCAGTTAGCCCAAAATAAAAAAAAGTCGATAAAATTCAATTGCAGTTGAAATGATCTCATTTTTATACTTTTTCCCTCCTTGAACTGCAGCACAATGAAATCTATGAGTCTTGAAGGCACGCTTCCACCAGAATTGGTCAACCTAACATTTCTTAAAGAGATGTAAGAACATTTCTCCATTTCTGATTTCTTGGAAATTGTTTTATTTGCTCCACATTTTGGGATGAGCTCTTCATACAGCTTAATTACTCTCATTATTGCATTGTGTTCATTAGGAGCCCTCTCTCTTAATGCATAACTAATATGTTTCTAATACAAATTATTAAGATAATATGATAAAATTAAGGTTTAAACCATTATTAAAAAGGGTCAAGCTTGATATTCTGTTTCCAAAATAGTTATGTATTTTCTCATTCCTAATTATAATAGAAGATGAGTAATGCTACTTTACCTAAATTTAGTGCCCAAATCTGGTGCCCAAATGATGTGACATCACTATGATATATTCATTTAAATAAAGTAAATCTAATACAATCTAAATGAATGGATCAGAGCGATGCCACATCATTTGAGCACCGGATTTGGATACAAAATTTGGACAAAATAGCATTACTCATAGAAAATAGAATATGCTGGCATGTATCACCCTTGTGGCTTGTGGGTATGTTTTTTAGAATTGGGTAGGCTTTTTAGAATGGGATTATCCATGCACTAGAGAGTATGTGCTAGTGTAACAACCCAAGTCTACCAAGCAGATATTGTTAGCTTTGGGCATCACACACACATGTGTATTTCACCCTCACGGATTTGGTTTGGATCATATATGGATTTCATGCAAATGTCCTTCACCCACCGAGTAGATATTGTCCGTTTACGTGAAGCACATGATCCAAAACAAATTTGTGAGGGTGAACGTGAATCATATAATGTTATAGATAGAGCACATTACATACTTTTCTGTGAATATTTCCCGTCTTATTGATATCTTAATTCTATTTATCTGAGGAAAAAAAAATCTCACCTTAGTCCTCATATAATTAATGATTATCTTCATCTTAACAGTGAACTCACCCGCAACTACCTCAGTGGTGGACTTCCAAAAGAATGGGCTACAATGCGACATTTAAATAAAATGTAAGCATGTTCAATTCTTCTTGGCCTGGTTTGAGCAACTATAATTTAAGGTTCACTTTTGCATATAAGGAACAAACATTTTATGCAGCTCGCTTACTGCCAACCGTTTATCAGGGAAAATTCCTGTGGAATGGGGAAAATTTGCCAACCTTACTCACTTGTAAGTTTTGATCTTTAGAAAGTTGGCTGCTTCTGCTATATCTAAGCAATGTATTTCACTTTGATTCTTATTGTAGTTTCAATTGAAAAAAATAAAATAAAATAGGAGCCTCGAAGCCAACCGGTTGTCCGGTACTATACCTAAGGAGCTTGGATATGTCAACTTAACTGAACTGTATGACATCTAAACTCCTAATATTGAAATTGTAATAACTGTCTGATTATAATTTAGAATAACAAGGGTGATTTGTCTCCATGATCTCACAATTATAGGATTCTTTCTGCCAATCAGTTTGTGGGAAGCTTACCTATAACACTAGAAAACCTGGCGGAATTGAAAGATTTGTAAGTATTTTCATATATATTCTCATCTAGTGCACATGGTTTAGCATCAACAGGATACCTCTGTTATTGTTTTGTGCAGTAGAATAAGTGACAATAGCTTTAATGGCACTGTACCAGAATTTATCGGGAGATGGAGTAAACTCCAAAGACTGTAAGATCTTTATTTAAAACAGATTTAATTGTGAAGTGCATATATATGGATGATCCTGAATGTTTTTTGCCTCCCCCCTTTTGTTCTTTTCCATTATTGAAGGGAAATGTACTCAAGTGGACTTGAAGGACCCATCGATCCAACGATTTTTGCTCTAGGAAACTTGATTGACTTGTTAGTTGAAGAACCTTCTTGAACAGTTTTGCCGATGGGCATTTTGACAAGTTCCTCTCTTACCAAATTATTTATGGGTACATGAAGATCCCAATCCAATTCATTGTGTTTTCTTTATACACAGGAGGATCACTGATATGAGTGGGCCAAAGTTTGATTTTCCAAAGCTGATCAACAAGAAAATGAAAAGCTTGTAAGCTTATTGCTTCTAATTCTATCTGTTCATTAATTTTATGCCAAGATCCTTAACATTATTACAGTAGATATAAAAATATGTGCAATTATAGCTCTGAATTTATGTGGAATTTTGTCAACAGGGTTTTGAGAAACTTGAATATGTCTGGATCTATCCCTAAAGATATTTGGGACATGGGCGTTCAGAAAACAATGTAAGGATAAAACACTAATGATCTCCTTATATGCATCTTTGGTAAACATTGCAATGCGTATATCTTGTGTTTGTAACTTCATATAGCATCCTTAAATTTAGAAGAAAGTAAAGACATGATTCTTACATGGTGCACATGCCACCTTTTCAACAACAACCATCACGAATTTTTCATGTTTCTCTAACATTGGAAATTAAAAACTATCAACTTTATTCCAAAAGATACAATATTTTGGCTGTTTGCTGCACTTATAGATTCAGGCGCTGCTCCATTTGGCTATTTTGCTCCACACAACTTAACTTGGTCATTGAAATTCCCCACTGAAACCCAGGAACATGACTATGCATGTGGCTTTTTGTGTAATTGCTACAAAGGAGATCTATATAATTTGCTTGCCCTATGTGAATGTCGAAGAACCATGGTTAGTAAATAATGAGGAAAGTAGCAATATCTTACTGAACAATGTAGATGTGGAGAGCAGATGAAGAAGTTGAAATATCAATTTTGGAATCAATTAGTATGTGGAGTAGATAAGTTCTAGAATCACATAATCCTTCTTATCATATCCAACAATTTTTTTCTCCTAACAGAATTTTTATTTAGAATCATGGTGAAAGTAGTTTCTTATAACTTCAAGGTGTGAGAACATATTTCTGCTCTTATGTTTTTGTACAGAACATATTGCTTTTGCCACTTGCTTAAAGTTTGCCAGCATTTATAGGATACATTTATGTAACACATCAGCTCACAACAAAATCTGACAATTTATGTTCTTCCATTTATACAGTGATCTGACCTTTAACAAGTTGGAAGGAGAGATTAATAGCATCACTATAATGACAGATTTTGTGTAAGCATTTATGTTTTGAAGCTGTATATTTTTTTATGGGATTTGTTGCAATATTACCATGAAGTGTTATATTATGCTAAATTGCATCATGTGGCTTCATGTTAGCTTTCTGAGTGGCAACATGTTGAATGGAACTATACCAGACTCAATAATCGGGAGCAAGAAAAGTAATCTGTATGTTCCTAAACTTAGATGCTTGGATTCAATTTTGGATGCTTGAATTTTAAGTTTTGTATAAATTTTAGTTCTGATTTTTTGGTTTGGTCAAATTTACTCTATTAAATAATTATTAATGAATTCTGAGCAATTATTTTTGCACATTAGTGAATTTTCTTTTGCCTTGAAAAGAACTTTGTGAATCCGTAGAGTTAAATTTGAATGATGAAGTCCCTGTTGTTGAGCACTTTGGATATAGGTGACAGGTGAATTTGTAGAAATTCTGATTTGCCATGAAAGCTTCAGAATGCAACTGCTATTGAAAGTCCTTCTATCGATTTTGTAGCAATCGTCCAGTAGGACTCTTCAACAATGGTATAATAGAGTTTTTCACTGTAAGATCAAACAAGTACAAGAATGAATATCTGTTGTTCTCTAATCTTTTCTTTTCACTCTTAAAAGTTTTTGTTGGCTCTCACTATTGTGAAGGTTATGCAAACTGATATTGTGGTCTCTCTCTCTCTCTCTCTCTCTCTATGAGTCTGGTTTATCATACAAACACATATATATATGAATAAACATAGGTGAGTGGTCGCATGTGTGTAAATTCATTGGTAAAAGTCTGTTGTAGTTGTTAGTCCAGATCTAACAGTCTTGAACCTAAATAATCTTTTGAATTCTAATGTCCTCTCTTATTTCAAAGTCCCTTAACTTCGAAATAAGTTTCGCACGTATACCCTGGAGTGTCGGTTTGCCTCCTGTGCAACGATGAGGAAGAGACTGTAAATCACCTATTTATCCATTGTGGGTGGGCTTGGGGTTTATGGATGACTGGGATGGGTTGGTGGGGTGTCCAAGGATGCGCCTCTAAGTCTATAGAAGATTGGGCTGCTGGCTGGGTGTTTCTGAGCCCTTTGCGTGATAGCAAAAGAGCCTGGACCACTCTGTTCTTCACCTCGGTGTGGACTATCTAGGAGTTCAGAAATCGTTAGGTCTTCAAGGATGGCGAAACCATCACTTCCCTAGCTGCGAATTTGATTCAATTCCGTGTTGCATGGTGGTTTAAACACCATGGCTGCGGTTCTTTGGATCCTCTCACTTCTCTCCTTCAATGTGTTAATGAATTTTGTAAGGATCCTGTGAAACCTAAGAAGTGAGTTTGAAGCCTGGATTCCACCGGGTATGGAGGCCCTCAAGTTTAACGTTAATGGTTCTACTAGAAGCCAGCCAGGTTCGGCAGGTATAGGCGGGGTCTTGAGAGATAGTAGAGGCATGGTGTTATGCTTATTTTCACTTTTTGTTGGCTCTCAGGACTCCATCACGGCAGAATTGATGGCAATCGAAAAAGCCTGCTCTCTCTGTGCTTTGAATCCTTCTTTGCAGGGTCATGATATAGAAATCGTCAGTGACTCCATGATTGCAGTTTCGTGGATAAATAGCGATGCTTTTGGGAGCATAGTTCATGTTAAGATGGTTCATGACATTCGGAATCACATGAGGAATCACGGAAGTTTGGCGGTCCGGTTTAGCTTGAGAGCCTCGAATTCCTTTGCGGATAATTTGGTGAAGCAGGGTTCCAACGAGGAAGGGGACATCACTCAATGGGGAAATGTCTGACTGCTGTGTCTCTGTGTCCGTTTGAGCTCTGTTTTTCTGCCTTTTGTTTGTTTTGGTTTTTGTTTTGCTGTGCTCTGTTTCCTGTCTTTGTTGTGGTTTGTTTTTTTGGCCTTCTTGCCTTGTTTTGCCTGATGGTGGGGGTTGCTTGTCCCTCTTAATAAAGAATACCGTTTCAAAAAAAAAAAAAAAAAAAACATATACCCTGGAGTGGTGTACAGTTTTTCCTTATTTCATGTTGTGCAGAAATAAATTTGGTACTTCTGATGTTTCCCTCCAAGTATGTTTGAATGTAATCATATGATTTTTTATCTTACAAACTTTCATTATACATATATTTACTTTTAATCTTGATGTTTGTATATGTCACTCCTTTTTATTCAATGTTTGCAGCGATCTTTCCTATAATAACTTTACATCACCAACTACTTGTACAAAGAGGTAAAAAAACTTATGATCATAATGTTGATATAATTCCTTTTAAATCATTCCACTTGTAACTTCTTAATTTTTTAAACAGTTCAAACATAAACATGTATCGGAGCTTTTCATGGGAGCACAACATGTAAGACTATTCTCTTCTCTTTAAAATTAGCAATGGTTTTTAGTATTACCCCAACAACAAATTTCTCAAGTTATATATTTATGTTTGTTTTTTATTTGACTGAGGCAAAGTTAATCTTGAATTAATTCCTATAATCATGTGAAGGAAATGTGAAAATACAATTCATCTCCACTTGAGTAGAATAATTTCATTTGTCATTTTGTTGGGATGGAGCTATAATAATATCTAACTATTATAGAATGGTTACCTATATGTGTAAATATCTATCTATTTAGTATATTAACATATTTTGATCCCCTTATTAAATAGGTCTGGACTTCGTCCATGCCCCGACGGATCCCGCTGTCAAAAGTGTGAGTTTGATTTCCTAGGATATAAATTCTGCAATTACGCGAAGCACATCTTCTGATCAACAATAATGTTCTAATATCTTCACTTTTAGAACTATATTAAGATATTGCCTCATTACTGCAATAAAATTAAGTTAGTTAAGCTGAAAAAAATTAAGTTTTTATTTCTGCTCAAAGCCACATGGTTTTGACGATGCACTTGGACAAAGATTACAGTAGTAGTGATTTAATCAAATATGTTGCAGATTATCAATCATTCCATATCAATTGTGGTGGACCAGATGTAACCATCAATAATACCATGTATGAAGGTGATGGTATTGCTGGAAAGGGAGCTATATTGAAATATGATAGAGGAACCAAATGGGGATTCATCAGTGCCGGGGACTTCATGGACGATAGCCGTATTGTTGTTAATGCCTACATTGTATCAGCTGACCCTAACACACAAGCAGAGTTGTACTCTGAAGCACGTGGATCTCCGCTCTTTCTCACCTATTACGGGTATTGTCTAGAGAATGGGAATTATACGGTGAACCTCCACTTTGCAGAGATATTTTTCAGGGATGAAGAACCATATTATAGAGTCGGAAGACGCATATTTGATATATATATTCAGGTAATTTGTTACATTATGAGTAGAGAATGTTGCTACTACTATTTTAATAGAAACCTTTGACATGAAAATTCTATTTCAGGGAATATTAAAATGGCAGGATTTTAATATCAAGGAGCAAGCCCATGGAACTGGTAAAGCAATCATAAAAACATTTAACGCCACGGTGACAGAAAATACCTTGGAGATCCGCTTGTATTGGGCAGGGAAAGGGACTACTGTTATCCCAATGCGAGGATATTATGGTCCCCTTATTTCTGCCATATCTGTATGTCGTGGTAAGTCATGTAATTCTTTATCAGCCCTGCACTGAAATCATGTGTTCAGTGATGCTAATGCTGCTGAAACTACTAGGATTTTAATGGATAAGAATGTTACTGGAAAAACATGATCCTAGATCTTCGTTCTTGTCACATTATGCTGCTGACTGGAACAAAGAGAAACGACGCCCAACCATCTAATGATAAAACCACTATAAGCATGAATTGTACTCAGAATATGATATCTTTCAATATCATGCTCAAATGGTTTTTCTAGTTTATAGTAAAGAGGCAGCTCCAGGCCAGTGATAACACTCATATATATATTTTTTCATGTTGGTCAATTTATCTTGTAAACTGGATTCTATTAAAACTTGGGTTTGGTGAGCATCTCTACTTCACTCACCTTAATTTGATATCTAATGAGCATTATTGTTTGGTTTATTTTCAGGTTTCAGAGCTAATTGTGATGGTGAGAAAGATAGAACTAGTTAAGATGGTCTGCTTTTTGCATGTTATCAATGTTTTTTTAAAATGTCTTCTAATAGTTATTTGTTTCTTGTTTCTGCTTGGTATGTGATGTTATTTATTTCAGAATCTAAAAAATCAAGTTATTTACATATTGTGATTGGAGTTGTCACTTCGGTGTTATGTCTTCTTTTATCCATCGTGGTTTTCTTCTTTTGGAGACGCTATTTTGGGCGTAGAAGCAGAAGAGGAGGTATGGCTAAATCTTTATATACACACATATTCAATCTTTCACTCAATTGATACATAAGTGTGTGCATGCTAACACCCAAATATTTTTTAAGTGCAGACAAACTTGTATAACATTATTATTTTCTATGTTTTATCTATTTAATTATTTTTGCTCAGTTGTTGTATCATTCATATATATGACTCCTAGGTGATCTATCTTCTCTTGGATTGCTTCTATGTAGATCTTAAGGGGCTAGATCTGCAAACAGTTACCTTCACTTTCAAACAACTAAAAGCTGCCACTAACAATTTTGATTCTGCAAACAAGCTTGGAGAAGGTGGTTTTGGACCTGTATATAAGGTATTCTGACTAATTATGTTCTATTGATTATCCCAGTAATATTAGTACCTTGTTTGGAATGCACCTACAACACAGAGACAGAACTCCCTAGACACATACATTTTGTGAGATTATATACATGAACATGTATAAATTATAATCACTCAATGCAGGGCCAACTATCAGATGGTACTATTATCGCTGTGAAGCAGCTTTCTTCTAAATCAAGGCAAGGAAATCGTGAGTTTGTAAATGAGATAGGCATGATTTCTGGTTTGCAACACCCAAATCTTGTAAAGCTTTTTGGATGCTGTGTTGAAGGGAGTCAATTACTATTGGTTTATGAGTACATGGAAAATAATTGCCTTGCACATGCACTTTTTGGTAAACAAGGTGACATTTGTTTACTCTTGATTTTTTATTGAGTTTGCATTTATGAAATGGTCTCTGTTCTCTTTTTCTCCCTTTTTAAATGGGTAATTCGATTATCATTAGGTTCAGAAACAAGCACCTTGAAATTGGACTGGGAAACAAGACAGAAGATATGTGTGGGAATAGCCAGAGGTCTAGCCTTTCTCCATGAAGAATCAACAATCAAAATAGTTCACAGAGACATCAAAGCTACAAATGTACTACTTGATAGGCAACTGAATGCTAAGATATCAGACTTTGGATTAGCTAAGCTCAAAGAAGAGGATGACACCCACATTAGCACTAGAGTTGCTGGAACTTTGTGAGTTACAATATTTTAGCATAACTTTGATCTTACTAGAGTAATTTCAAGTGATGTTATTTTGACTTGTCACTTCAATTGCAGAGGTTATATGGCTCCGGAATATGCTCTACGGGGTCACCTAACAGAAAAGGCAGATGTTTATAGTTTTGGGGTGGTTGCTTTGGAAATTGCCGGTGGAAGGAGCAATGCTAATTTTAGAGCAAGAAACGAAAGTGAAAGTGATTGCCTCCTTGAAGTGGTAAATTGAGTAAAATTTGTTAGAATTTCAATATTATCAGTAGGTTCTTTCATATCGGCTTAAGTTATTTGATTTAATTGTTACTTAGCATTGAATGTCATTCTGATGTGTAGGGGGTCAAAAGTTTAATAATTGTATTATTTTGCTGGATTGTTGTAGGCCTTTGATTTGCTACGGAATGGAAACTTGATGGAGATAGTGGATCCAATGTTGGAGGACAAGTTCAACAAGGAGGAGGCTGAAAGGATGATAAAAGTGGGTCTATTGTGCTCGAATGCAAATCCTGCAATGAGGCCTACTATGTCAGAGGCGGTTAGTATGCTTGAAGCACAAATCACTATTCAGGAAGTTGCATCAGATCCTAGCATCTATGGCCATGATTTGCAAATTAAAGAACTCAAAGGGTATTATCAACAAAAGTATGATCAGAGCTCAAGTGGAAGCTCAGCCCCAAACTATTCTTCAGAAAGAACAGGAGTCAGATCTTCCACCACGTCTGCCCATGATCTCGACAAAGTTGATTCAGAGTCTATACATTTAAACCCGAGCAAAAGGTCTTGAGTTTCACATCATACTTATTGACTTCTTTATTTCATCTTGTTGTAATACACATATTGCAGTTCTAAACATTTGTTTAGTTTTGTCGAGTGCCTTATTTCTCTTCGTTTAATTTCATCATCTAGTAGTAATTATCTTTTGATGCAAATATTATCACTGTTTTAGTCCTTTCTTGTATCTTGTGAATTTTCTTGGAAACAAAATAAAGGTAATGCAAGAGAAGCGTTGGAAATCAGATTGGTAAAAGGATAGTTGCGACATTTGTGCTATATCTGGGCACGCCGTAGGGTGCTAGACTGCTAGGGACATTTGGACTAAAGACAGAAGGTGTTCGAAGCCTTTGGGAGCAGGTTCAGCTCACCTCCACTTGTTGGCCACTAGGTGCACCAGCCACTAACAGTAAGAGATGTCTATGTAATTATGAGAAAATAATTATATATGCTAGCAATTAACTAATTGCCCTGTAATATATATCATCTACCACTTTAATGCATGAAGTGGGTCTCAGATTGGAAATCAGATAATTTTTGTGGAAAAAATCTTCGATATTCTCTATTGTAAATCCCTTAACCAATGATATAATATTACATTGGTTTATATATATAAATTAAAATTTTGTTCATAAGTAGATTTCAATGAACTCGTCATCCATAAAAAAAATTCAGATTAAATTTCATTAAAATTGATGTGTTTTCATCATGTTTCTTACCAAAATTTAAATATAAGATCTCTTATGAGAGACTCATTTTATATATGGACTCAAATCAGTTATCAAATTTTGGTGTCTCAATTTGTGTCCAACCAACCAAATTGGGATATATGTGCATATTTATGGAAGAAGTTGAAAAAAATTAATTAAATGTACACATATGTCCTAATTTGGTTGATTGGATACAAATTGAGACACCAAAATTTGACAACTGATTTGAATCTTTTATATATATATATATATATATGGTGGCAGTAGATCGAAAATATTGTCAAATTGAAATAATGTCTTATATCATAGTCATATTTCAATTTAAAAACCAATGGTATAATTTAAATTTGTTATTTTTGTCCCCTTAAAAAAGTCATTTTTGCGGGTCGAAAAAGAAAAACATTTGAAAGACGTTTCCAACTTTCCAAGTGCAACTCTATCTAAAAAAAAAAAAAAAAAAACTTTCTAAATGCAACTTTTAGAAAACTTAATTGCATCCGTAGAATAATTCTTTTAAATATAACCACCCAACGGCTTAAAATTGGTAAACAAAAATTAATAACACATGCTTTGAAAAGAACTGAAAATCTACGTCACTATTAATTTGTTGACCGATTGGAACTGATGTGTGAAAAGATCATAGAAAATGACTATAATTCTCCTAATCTGAACGTATAATATTTATAAATAAATAAATAACAAAAGTATCCTTCCCGACATATCAATTTTTAAATTTCAAAATTGATACATGATTTTCATACTTTATCGGCTTCTCTCCTTAATGATCGTGAAATTTATTAATACTATATTGATTTGTCAAATTTTCAATAACCGAATGTACTACTCAGCAAATACAGTAGTTGGTGAAGAATATTTTATTTAATCTTATTTCACACGTAGGACTATCCAAAAGGGAACCGAGAGATTGCATCATTAATCTTAGGAATATAAAAATATATTATAAAATTCTAATTTGATATAATCTTATTGAACGGTCTCACCACATTTAGGTGAGATCGTCCCACACAAGTTTTTCTCTTAAAAAGGAGATGCGAAGGTGCAGGGAAATGATGGAGGGACAGAGAAATTAAAGGTGATCAAAAAGATAGGAGTGCTGCCCAATTCAGATAATAGAAGCAATTAGTCAAATTATGGCTTGCATGTAATTGAATAATTAATACTTGTACAATCATATCAATTGAACCAATTAGTCAATGGCTTTTGCTTTTCTAGTCTTCAATCGTAATTGAATAATAATAATTGGTAGTAGTTGCCATGCATGCACAATATATGATTAGAATTCATTGAACCGACCTTTGTCCACGTCATATCATGCCATAAATCACAGATGATTTCATTCATTTTTGCCACCACCACGACCAATTAAGTCTTCCTTTTACTTTATTAAATCTATTACATAGCTATTAGCTGGGTCAAATATGTATTGTTTCTCACTACTTTCTTCATTCTGCGATTGACAGCTCAGTATCAACTACTACAGTTCGATCACATTCAATTTCTGGGCTTCAAATAGTCAAATACACACCGATCGACCAAGCAGATATATAATTGAAACTTGAAAGCTGAAGCAATGTTGATGATGATGCACATGAACCAGCAGATGAGATTGAGCTTGATTCTTCTGCTCTCTTTAGTCACCTTTTCGTGTTTCGGGCAGGTGACATTTGCTCAACTCCAGCGCCTGCACCCAAACGAAGGTAATTAATAATTATAATAAATAGCTTTTCATCATCATAAGTGATTGATTTTGTTCAAGTTTTCTTCTTAATTTTCACATTAAAATTTAAAAAGTTACTTGTTTGTTTCTCATTCTTTCTTTACATTTATTTTCCTTCTGATATCCTCAAATTATATTAGGAACATTCCTAAAATATCCCTTCAATTTTGACTTTTTTTTTTTTATATACAACTCTGTAATTTTGAATTTCGAGCAAAATTAAATCCACTTATATGGGATTTTTGATATACACAATCAAGGGTTATTTTTTTTTTATTTTTTATTTTTAATTATTATTATTATTATTTTTAACTAAAATTTGAAATTACAAGAAGTTTTTGGGTTTATAATTAGTATGAGGTTTCTATTTCAATTCGGAGTTGTTCTAAAATTAAAAAAAAAAAAATCCTTCAATGCAATTCTCTGTTACTAATATGTTATAGCCTCACCTGCCTAGATAGGAAGTTCACACTAAAAAGTAAAAAGTTACTTGTTTCTCTTTCTTTCTTTATATCCTCAAATTATATTAGGAACATTCCTAAAATACCCCTTCAATTTTGACTCTTTCTTGATACTTATATGGGATTTTTGATGAGTGCAATTTTGCTCACTCACCTTAACCAGAGATAACCATTACCTCTTTCCCCAAATGTTGCCACGTGTCCCAAACTTTGGTTAACTTTTTGACACGTGTCCCAAACTTAGGTTAACTTTGGGTTTACTTTGGACTTTGGGTTAACTTTGGGACACGTGGCAACATTTGGGGAGAGAGGTAATGGTTACCTCTAGTTAAAGTAGGTGAGCAAAATTGCACTCATTTTTGATACATAATCAATAGGTTTTATTATTATTATTATTATTATTATTATTATTTTATTAAGATTTGAAATTACAAGAAAATTTTGGGTTTATAATTATGAGGTTTTTATTTAATTAAATTCAAAATAAGAGTGTTGTTCTCAAAAAAAAAAAAAAAAAAACTCAATTGCAATTCTCTCTTGCTAATATGTTATACACAGTCATAGTCCATAGACTCCTCTACCTAAGGTTTATTTGGTTATACTAATTAAATTAGTATCTCCTCCTTATTTATTTATTTATTTATATTATTATTTTTATGATAATTCGTGGTATCCGAGATACGTTTAAATTTTTTTTTTTTTTTTATCTCCAAACACAAAGTAGAGAATAAATCTAAACTAATATCGTATAACATCAAAATCAAAATCAATATATATTTTTTAATTTCATTTCAAGAAAATTTTGGGTTTATAATTATGAGGTTTTTATTTAATTAAATTCAAAATAAGAGTGTTGTTCTCAAAAAAAAAAAAAAAAAAAAAAAAAAAACTCAATTGCAATTCTCTCTTGCTAATATGTTATACACAGTCATAGTCCATAGACTCCTCTACTTAAGGTTTATTTGGTTATACTATTTAAATTAGTATCTCCTTTTTTTTTTTTTTTTTTTTTTAATGATAATTTGTGGTATACGAGATACATTTTAAAAAAATATATTTTTATCTCCAAACAAAGAGTAGAGAATAAATTTGAATTAATATCGTATAACATCAAAATCAAAATTAATATATATTTTTTAATTTCATTTTTTTTTACTCTTGATGCATTATTTCATTTTAATAATTAATATTGTTATTTAATTATTAAAATTATTTGACTCTTGATGTATGTATGATTTTTTTCCGTGGAAATTGACAAAAGTGACCACATATATTATTGGAAATTTGTTTTTAACCACAAACGAATTTTTATTTATTAATAACCATGTTTTTGTCAAATTACTTGAATACCCCCATATAAAATATCTCAAATCAGCTTTCTCTCTCTTCTTTCTCTCCTTTCTTTTCTCTCTCCTCTGCTCTCTCTCCCCGATTTCTCTCTCTCTCTCACCGATCTCCCTCTCACCGGCGTGCTTTGAAGGTCGCCGAGCACCGGTGAAGGTGTCGCCGAGCGCCGACGACCTTCTAGGCTCCGCGGCAGAGGTCGGCAGAGGTCGGGGCTTCGCCCAGCCGAGCGACGAACGACGAGAGACGAGAGACGCGTCCTTCACGTGCGTCGTGCGACGGGGTGGGCTGGTGGCGTGCGCTGCTCTTCGCCGGCGACGGGATGGCGATGGGCGACAGAATCGATCCCCCCTCCGCCGGCGATGTGGCCTGCAACAAAAAAAGAAAAACAAAAAACCTAAACATAATTTGAGGAGAGGAAGAAGAAGAGGAAGAAGGAGAGGAAAATTTCAATATAGTCCACATTTCAAGTTTGGATATTTCAAATTAGGCATGAATTCAAGTTTTGATATTTCAATTTAGTCATAATTTCAAGTTTAGACATTTACAATTTAGTCGTGATTTCAAGTTTGCTTCGAGATTTTATAAAAACTATTTTCAGGGGTACTCTGGTAATTTAGGGTACTACACTGAATTTTTTTTAAAAAAGTGGTTATTAACAATTAAAATTTCAAAAGTGGTTATTAACAAAAGTTTAATGTTTCACATGGCTACTTTCGAATTTCTCTCTTTTTTTCCCCTATTTTTTTTGGTGGAGTTTACCAGATTTAAGAACTAACTTGTGCCTCCCAAGTCCCCCAAATGCCTCTCAATCGTTTCTTTCTCTTTTTTTTTTTAATAATAAAAAATCTGCAATTTATTTTCTTAAATTTGATATTAATTGTAGTGAATGTCCATGTTGCCCTTCTTCCTTTAATCGTTGACGATATTCATTTAACAATAGGGGTTTTATAGTTTTAAATAGAGCATTTTTGCTTCCAACTGCATTATAGGCATAGTTCAGGGATGTATGAGTATTTTTCCCAAAAATAATTATTTAAAAAAAAAAGGGGAATTATCATTTTAGTCCCTATGTTTTGTCCGATGATGACTTTTTTAACTGTCTTTCCCTTTTTCGCTGAGTTGGTCCCTATGTTTTAAAAAAACCTATCGATTTGATCTCTTTGACCAAATTTTTAACGGTCAACCCTCACAGAAATAACAAAATGACATTATTACCCTTGATTTTAATTGAATGAGTTAAAAGTACAATTTTACCCTTAAATTTTTAAAAAATTAACAACTTTCATCTAACTAATTGCCTATAAAAAATTGACACATGTCATCAATTTTATTTTCTTAAAATAAACTTAAAATAATAAATAAAATGAAATTGTAAAAGAAATCAAAATATATTGAATAAAATCAAAAATCAAATCAAATATCACAATTAAATCATCATCTTATCTTCCATCAAAGAAAATCAATAATAATAAAATAAAATAAAAATTATTTCGAAACTCAAAATTCAACCTTCCATCTTCATCTTCAACCTTCAATCTTCCATCAAAGAACATCAATAATAATAAAATAAAATAAAAATATTTTGAAACTCAACCTTCAACCTTCCATCTTCATCTTCAACCTTCAATCTTTCATCAAAGAAAATCAATAATAATAATAATAAAAAAAAAATTATTTTGAAACTCAAACTTCAACCTTCCATCTTCATCATCAACATCAACCTTCAACCTTCATTTCGAAACCAAATCATCACCAACACCAAAACCATTAACAACAAAAATTGAAAAAAATTTGGAAAGGAAGAAATCAAATAAATTGTGTGATCAGTGATCACGGAGGCTGCAAGATGAAAAGTTTTCTTCCATCTTCTATTCTCGAACCCCTACCACCACCCATCCCCGTCGATCTCTCTCTCTCCTTCAGCTCCAATAGAGGGTGGAGAGCGCGTGGAGGAGCGATCTGCTCTGTCGCACGAAGGAGCGATCTGCATAGTCTCTCGATCGCGTGGAGGAGCTGCGCCGTGCTCCGGAGTTCGCCCGCGAACTTCATCTCACCGAAGATCTGCTGAATCTGATGTGGTTCGTGTGGATGACAATGGTGTGTGAGTGTGGGTGTTAGTTTCTTTAATGATAATATCCATTTATTCATTTGTGTGGATGACAGGATGAGTGTGGGACTGTGGGTGTTAACAATTCAATTGTGTGGATGAGTGTGGGTGTTAACAATTTTGTTTTTCCATATCTGAACCCAGATCGTAATCTGGATGAGTGTGGGTGTTTGATTTTTTAATTATTTTTTATTATATAAAATGATTTTAATTTTTTAAATTTAGTTATTTGTATTTATATATTAAATTTATTTTGAATTATACAAATATTTATTTTCTATATTTTTTTGGTGTTGACACGTGGCAGTTTTATTGTTTAAAGACGAAAATAACCCTCATTCTGTTAACTTTGACTAACGTTTGACTCACCAAAGGACCAAATTGATGGGTTTTTTAAAATATAGGGACCACTCAACTAAAAAGGGAAAGACAGTTAAAAAAGTGTAAAAAAAAAATAACATAGGGACTAAAATGATAATTCCCCAAAAAAAAATGACAGAAGATTAACGTTGACCATGTTTGACCACGAAAATTCATATCATTTGACGACTGAAGAGGCGGAGGCCGGCGGCGGCATCTCGGCACAAAGCATCCTCCATTTAAATGGAGGAGGCTGCGAATCGCGGCCTCCTTGCTTGGACGAAATGTTGGAGGTTCGCGGCAGTTGAATTGAATGTTGTGTTATTGTTATGACTTGTGCAGCTGATGCTCTTCGTCAAATTGCCACCACATTGGGCGCCACACTCGTGGATTCCACCGATGATCCTTGCCAGTCAGGGAAGCTCTCTATATCCACTGCTAATTCAAGTACTATCGTCAACAGTATCGCTTGTAATCACACAGATGGCACCTTCTCTCATGTCACATCCTTGTAAGTCACCTTCGCTTCTTCTTCCGTCTCTGTCGTTTTATGAGAAATGTATATTGAAAAAAATGTTAACAGAATGAGATTCTCAAGTAATTTCATTTCAATTTTAACCTAAAACAATTCCTATCTATTTCTGTTAAATTGGTATTTTTTTTAATTTTATTTTTTCCATTTTTCGTTTAAATTGCAGTTGAATTGAATTATTATTACTTTTTGAACTGCAGAAAGCTGAAAAGTATGAGTCTGCAAGGCAGGCTTCCACCAGAATTGGTAAAGCTAACATTTCTTGAAGAAATGTAAGAACATTCATTCTCATTTCTGGTTCTTCAAAATTGTTTTATTTGCTCCACATCTTTAGATAAGCTCTTCATTCATGCAACTTACTTTCATATACATAAGTAATGTATTTCCTAATACACATTTTTGGTAATGCATTAAGATAATATGATAAAATTAAGGTTTAAACCCCATTATTAAAAAGGGTATGCTTGATATTTTGTTTCCAAAATAGTTCTTTGAATAGAAGTTAGAATATGCTGCCAAGCATGTACTAGAGTATGTGGCAGGGGTGTGGACTTAGGTGGATCTCATGGCATACTGTTATTTGAAAAAACACACACACACACACACATTTTGGAGAAGAAAATCTCACCTTATCCTATAACGATTGTCTTCTTCATAACAGTGATCTCTACCAAAACTACCTTAGTGGTGAACTTCCAAAAGAATGGGCTTCAATGCAACATTTAAACTTTATGTAAGCATGTTCACCTCATCTCGGCCTGGTTTAATGAATTATTTAAATTAAGGTTCACATTTGAATATGAGCAACAATTTATGCAGCTCGGTTACTGCCACCGGCATATCAGGGGAAATTTCCAAGGAATGGGGAAACTTTGCCAACCTCACTTACTTGTAAGTTTTGATCTTTATAAAGTTGGGTGCTTCTACTATATCTAAGCAATGCAATCGACTTTGATTCTTAAAGTTGTTTCAATTGAAAAAATAAAATAAAATAGGAGCCTTGAAGCCAACCAGCTGTCCGGTAGTATACCTGAGGAGCTCGGAAATTTGGTCAGCTTAACTGATCTGTATGACATCTAAACTCCTAATATTAAAATAGTAGTAACTGTCTGATTATAGCTTCGAATTTTAACAAGAGATATAACAAGGGTGGTTTGGCTCCATGATCTCACAATTACAGGGCTCTTTCTTCCAATCAGTTTGTTGGAAGCTTACCTAAAACACTAGCAAACCTGACGAACTTGATAGATTTGTAAGTATTTTCATATATATATATATATATATATATTCTCCTCTTATCCAGATGGTTTAGCATTAACATGATACTGTTCATATTGTTGTGTGCAGTAGAATTAGTGACAATAACTTCAGTGGCACTGTACCAGAATTTATCGGGAGATGGAATAAACTCCAAAGACTGTAAGATATTTATTTAAAACAGATATAATTGTGAAGTGCATATGGATGATCCTGAATGGTTTTTGTCTCCCATTTTTTTTTTTTTTTTTTTTTTTTTTGTATTATTGAAGGGAAATGTACTCAAGTGGACTGGAAGGACCCATCAGTTCAACAATTTTTGCTCTAGGGAACTTGACTGACTTGTGAGTTGAAGAACTTTCTTGAACAGTTTGCTGATAGGCATTTCGACAAAGCCCTCTCTTAACAATTTCTTTTTGGGAACTTGAATATTCCATTCCAGTTTATGGTGTCTTCTTTATACGCAGGAGGATCACTGATATGATTGGGCCAAAGTTTGATTTTCCAAAGCGGATCATCAGCAAGGAAATGAAATACTTGTATGCTTATTGCTTTTAATTCTATCTATTGATTTATTTTGTGCCGAGATCCATAACATTACTATAGTAGATATAGTAATATGTGCAATTATAGCTTTGAATTTACTTGGAATTTTGTCTGTAGGGTTTTGAGAAACTTGAATATGTCTGGATCTATCCCTACAGATATTTGGGAGATGGATAAATTGCAAACACTGTAAGGATAAAACTCTAATGATCCCCTTATATGTATCTGTGGTAAACATTGCAATGCTTATATCTTGTGTTTGTAACTTCATTAGCATCCTTAAATTTAGGAGAAAGCAAAGACATGATTCTTACATGGTGCACATGCAACCTTTTTCAACAGCAACCATCATGAATTTTTTATGTTTCTCTCACATTTGAAATAAAAAACTATCAACTTTGTTCCAAAAGATGCAATATTTTGGCTGGTTGCTGCACTTTTAGATTCAGGCGCTGCTCCATCTGAAATGGGTCAGTTCTGCATGCATGTATCTTGCCTTGTAAAAGAACACAATGTAACTTGGTCATTGAAAATTCTCTACTGAAACCCAGCAACATGGCCATGCATGTGGCTTTTTGTGTAATTGCTACAAAGGAGATCTATATAATTTGCTGGCCCTATGTGAATGTCGAAGAACCATGGTTAATAAATTATGAGGAAAGCTACAATATTTTACTGAACATAAAGGTAAATAATTCTTTCCACATATGTAGACGTGGAAGAGCAGATGAAGAAGCTGAAATGTTAATTTAGTAATCAATTAATTGGTAGTATGTAGAGCGGATAAGTTCTGGAAGCACATCATCATTGTCTTATTCAACAATTTTTCCCCCTTAAAAGGACTTTTATTTAGAGTCATAATGAAAGTAGTTTTTTATTACTTCAGGGCGCAAGAACATATTTCTGATTATATGTTTTAGTACGGAACATATTGTTTTTTCCACTTACTTAAAGTTTTAAAGCATTTCTTCCATTTTCCGATAAAAATATTGTTTTTCTTCCATTTATATAGTGATCTGACCTTTAACAAGTTGAAAGGAGAAATTAATAGCAGCACTACATCGCCAACATATATGTAAGCATTTATGTTTTGAAGCCTTATGTTTTCTGATGGGATTTGTTACAATATCACCATGAAGTGTTATATTATGCTAAATTGCATCTTGTGGCTTCATGTTAGCTTTCTGAGTGGCAACATGTTGAATGGAACTATACCAAACCCATTCCTCACCCTCAGAGATAACAAAAACCTGTATGTTCCTAAACTTTGATGCATGGATTCAATTTTTGGATGCTTGAATTTTAAGTTTTATACATGTTTAATTTATTATTTTTTTAGTTCTGATTATTTTGGTTTGGTCAAATTCACTCAATTAAATAATTATTAATGATTTTGATCAATTATCTTTGCACATGTACTGGCTAGTAATAGTAAATTTTCTTTTGCCTTAAAAAGAAGCTTGTGAATCTGTTGAGTAAAATTTCAATGATGAACTCCGGTTGATGAGCACTTTGGATATGGGTGACAGGTGAATTTGTAGAAATTCTGAGTTGCCATGAAAGCTTCAGAAATGCTCTGCCATTGAAAGTTATGCAATCAATTTTGTAGTAAAAATATGATAGGGCTCCTCAACAATAGTAATAATAGAGTTTCTTCACTTAACTGTAAGATCAATCAAGTACAAGAATGAGAAGTTCTTGTTCTCTAATCTATTTCTCTTTACACTATAATTTTTTTTGTTTGTTCTCACTATTGTGAAGGTTATGCAACTGATATTGTTCTCTTTCTGAGTGTGGTTTGTCTGCGCACTAGATCTAACTCATTAATCTTCTATACATACAAACACATACATATGCATATACATAGGTGAGTGGTCACTGGTCACCGGTCACGTATGTGTATAAATTCGTTGGTAAAAGTCTGTTGTAAATGTTAGTTCAGATTTAATATTCTTGAACCTAAATAATCTTTTGAATTCTGATGCCCTCTCTTATTTCAAAATTTTAGTCCCTCGATTTCTAAATAAATTTCACAAATATATCCCGGAGTGTACAGTTCCTTATTTCATGTTGTGCAGAAGGTCCCTTCTGCACAGCAAGATTTTTAATTTTGGTATTTTTGATGTTTCTCTCCAAGTATGGGTTTGAATGTCAACAAATGATTTTCTTATCTTACAAACTTACATTATACATATATTTACTTTTAATCTTGGTGTTTGTATATGATATTCTTTTATTCACCATTTGCAGTGATCTTTCCTATAATAACTTTACGTCGTCAACTAATTGTCCAGAGAGCAGGTAAAAAACATCTAATCACAATGTTGGTATAGTTCCTTTTAAATCTTTCCATTCGTGACTTCTTAATCTTATAATCAGACCAAATATAAACATGTACCGGAGCTTTACTTCGAAGAACAACATGTAAGACTATTCTCCTCTCTTTAAGGTTATGGTTTTTAGTATTACCCCAACAATAAACTTCTCTAGTTATTAATGTTAGTTTCTTCAGTTGACTGGGAAAAGGTTAAGCTTGAATTGGTTCCCCTAAAGAGAAGGAAATGTGAAGATTCAACTCATTATCACTTCAGTAGTATCGTTTCAGTTGTCAATTTGTTGGGGCAGGGCTATAATAATATCTAACTCTTATAGTATATATGGTTACATATATTGGTAAATATGTATCTATTTAGTATACTAACATATTTTGTTTCCCCTTGTTAAATAGGAATGGACTTTTTTCTTGCCCCAGTACTCCCAGTTGTTCAAATTGTGAGTTTGATTTCCTTGATATAAATTCTGCAATAACTCGAAACACATCTTCAGATTTAACACTTGCAGAACTATATATTTTAAGAACATCTTCCCATATTGCACAAACATACTGACGTGCTGCACTCATTATTGCAATGAGATTAAGATAGTTCAGCTGACAACAATAATTTCTTTATTGCATCAGTATGCCATTGGTATTTCGTCTAGCCAAAGAAATTGCAATGACTAAGAAGTTGAAAACAAAAAACAGCTTAAAGTTGTTTGTCTAAATGTTTCCATGAAGTTGTTTTTTAAAATGAAAAACAGTTTTTTTTTCTAAAATTATAACTAATAAGTTGAAAACAAAAAAAATTATATATATTATTTTCCATTTTCCAAACAAACCATTCAAAATGCACTTGGGAAACTACAATGATAATAGTAGTAATGATTTAATTATATATGTGGCAGACCAATCATTCCATATAAACTGTGGAGGACAAGATGTACTCATCAAGCAGACCCTGTATGAAGGTGATCATGCTGGAAATAGATCTATATTGAATTATAATCGTCAAACCAATTGGGGAATGATCAGTGCTGGGGATTTCATGGATACCGAAAAAAATGGATACACTTTATCAGCTCAGACACAAGTCACACAACCAGAGTTGTACTCTACAGCACGTGGATCTCCGCTCTTTCTCACCTATTACGGATATTGTCTGGAAAATGGGAATTACAAAGTGAACCTCCACTTTGCGGAGATAGGTTTCAAGGATGAAGAACCATATAACAGAGCCGGAAGACGTATATTTGATATTTATATTCAGGTAATTGGTTACATGTGAGTAGAGAATGTTACTACTACTATTTTAATATAACCCTTTGATATGAAAATTCTATTCCAGGGAACATTAAAATGGAAAGATTTTAATATCAAGGAGCAAGCCAATGGAACTAGTAAAGCAATCATAAGAACAATTAACACCGTAGTGACAGACAACACCCTGGACATCCGCTTGTACTGGGCAGGAAAAGGGACTACTTGTATCCCTTATAGAGGATATTATGGTCCCCTTATATCTGCTATATCTGTAACTCGTGGTAAGTGTCATGTAATTCTTTATCAACCCTGCACTCAAATCCTGCTGCCAGTGATGCTGATGGTGCTTCAACTACTTGTATTTTGATAGATAAGAATGTTAAATCAGGTCATGTTAAATTATCCTCTAAGTAAAGTAATATGAACCAAGTAACATGTTATTTGATAAAAATGAGCTTCATTTGAATGAAACAGATTGAAAAGTTAAATGTTGACATAACTTGATAATTACAACCGGTTGAAATTGGGAAATTTGTTTTTAAAAATCTCACATTTTAGGTCAGATGTTGTCCTTATTCCTTGAGCTATTTTCTTTGGTAGGCTCAAATTATATCTGGTTGGTAGGTTATTGCTGTCATTAAATTCTTATTGAGACACCCAGTTATATGACGTTGATTACATTTCAGTAAGATAGACGAAATATGGAGTTATATACTGTTTTAATTTCCATTTTAGTAGCAATATATCATGGGGGAGTATATGTGCTCTGCTATTCACTAGAAAGAAAAGAAAAGGATATATACTCTTACTAGAAAAACATGATCCTAGATCTTTGTTCTTGTCATATTAGCTGCTGATTGGAAAAACCGAGATGGTACCCATCATCAAATGATAAAACCACTATAAGCATGAGTTGTACTCATAAATAAGATAGCTTTCAATATATTGCTCAAGTGGTCTTTCTACTTTATGCTCCAGGCCAGTTGTAACACTCATATATATATATATATATATATATATCATCCAAGTTGATTAATCTTGTAAACTGGTTTCTATTTATACTTGGGTTTGCTAAGTATCGTCTCCTTAACCCACCTTAATTTTGATATCTAATAAGCATTATAGTTTGGTTTATTTTCTGGTTTCAAATCTAATTGTGATAGTGAGAAATATGGAACAATGTTATAATTATCCGCTTTTTGCACAATATCAATGTTTGTTAAAATGTATTCTAATATTTATTGGTTTCTTGTTTCCTCTTGGCATGTGATGTCATTTATTTCAGAACCTAAAAAACCAAGTATTTTATATATTGTGGCTGGAGTTGTGGCTTCAGTGTTATGCCTCATTTTCTCCATCATGGTTTTCTTCTTTTGGAGACGCTATTCTAGGAACAAAAGAAGAAGAAGAGGTATGGGCTAAATCTTTTGTTCGATTCAATCTTCACTCAACTGATACATAATTCTGTACATGCAAAACTCAAATATATTACAATTTACAAGTGCAGAACAACTATCCCATTATTTAAAATTTTATTGTCTTTCTTTATTTATTTTTGTTCAGTTGTATCATTCATATATATGACTCCTAGGTGATCTATCTTCTCTTGGATTGCTTCTGTGCAGATCTTAAGGGGCTAGATCTGCAAACAGGTACCTTCACTTTCAAACAACTAAAAGCTGCCACCGACAATTTTAATTCTGCAAACAAGCTTGGAGAAGGTGGTTTTGGAGCTGTATATAAGGTATTCCGACTAATTATGTTCTATTGATTATCCCAGTAATGCTAGTACCTTGTTTGGAATGCACATGCAACACAGAGACAAAACTCCCTAGACACCTACATTTTGTGAGATTATATATACATGAACATGTATAAATTATAATCACTCAATGCAGGGCCAACTATCGGATGGTACTATTATCGCTGTGAAGCAGCTTTCTTCTAAATCAAGGCAAGGAAATCGTGAGTTTGTAAATGAGATAGGCATGATTTCTGGTTTGCAACACCCAAATCTTGTAAAGCTTTTTGGATGCTGTGTTGAAGGGAGTCAATTACTGTTGGTTTATGAGTACATGGAAAATAATTGCCTTGCACATGCACTTTTTGGTAAACAAGGTGACATTTGTTTACTCTTGATTTTTTATTGAGTTTGCATTTATGAAATGGTCTCCGTTCTTTTTTTTCCCCTTTTTAAATGGATAATTCGATTATCATTAGGTTCAGAAACAAGCACCTTGAAATTGGACTGGGAAACAAGACAGAAGATATGTGTGGGAATAGCCAGAGGTCTAGCCTTTCTCCATGAAGAATCAACAATCAAAATAGTTCACAGAGACATCAAAGCTTCAAATGTACTACTTGATAGGCAACTGAATGCTAAGATATCAGACTTTGGATTAGCTAAGCTCAAAGAAGAGGATGACACCCACATTAGCACTAGAGTTGCTGGAACAGTGTGAGTTACAATATTTTAGCATGACTTTGATCTTACTAATGTAGTTTCAAGTTATGTTATTCTGACTTGTCACTTGAATTTTAGAGGTTATATGGCTCCGGAATATGCACTGTGGGGTCACCTGACAGAAAAGGCAGATGTTTATAGCTTTGGGGTGCTTGCTTTGGAAATTGCCAGTGGAAGGAACAATGCTAATTCTAGAGCAAAAAAAGAATGTGTTTGCCTCCTTGAAGTGGTAAGTTGTGTAAGAATTGTTAGAATTTCAATATTATTGATAGGTTCTTTCCTATCGGCTTAAGTTGTAGGATTTAATTGTTACTTAGCATTGAATGTCATTCCGATTTGTATTATTTTACTGGGATGTTGTAGGCCTTTGATTTGCAACAGAATGGAAATTTGATGGAGATAGTGGATCCAAAGTTGGAGGACAAGTTCAACAAGGAGGAGGCTGAAAGAATGATAAAAGTGGGTCTATTGTGCTCCAATGCAGATCCTGCACTGAGGCCTACTATGTCAGAGGCGGTTAGTATGCTCGAAGCACAAATCACTGTTCAGGAAGTTGCATCAGATCCTAGCATCTATGGCCATGATTTGCAAATTAAACAACTCAAAGGATATTATCAACAGAAGCATGATCAGAGCTCAAGTGGAAGCTCAGCCCCAAACTATTTTTCAGAAAGAACAGGGGTCGGATCTTCCACCACGTCTGCCCATGATCTCTACCCAGTCAATTCTGAGTCCACATCTTTAATCAATAAATCTGCCCAGGATCTCTACTCAATCAATTCTGAATCCATATATTCAAACTTTACATCTTCCCATGATCTCGACCCAGTCAATTCAAAATCCATACATGAAACTTGAGGGAAATGTCTCGAGTCTCACATCATACTTATCGACTAAATTATTTCATCTTGTTGTGATACCGACATTAGTTTAGATTAGTTTCGTCGAGTGAACTATTTCATTTGTTGAATTTCATCTAGTTAAAACTGTCACCTAACCATAGTTGTGCTATGTATAATGCTGACTTGCTGAGATTCTGCAATTTATATTTTTTCAGCTACATTAGGAATACTAGTGTCTCCATTCGTGCCTTCTTACATTCTTGTATTTCAAGCAACAATGTCTGCATACAATTTTGTTAGAATTCAACATCTCTTTTCAATTTCTAAAATTTGTTGGAATCTTTTTTATTTTGAAACTCATCAAAAGTTGCTTTTTTTCTTGAAATTAACACGTGTTTATCAAAAAGTCTCACACATAGTAACTAATGCATAAAGTTGTGTGTATTTGGTGAGGTACATCAGCTTTTATAAGGACCAAATTGAAGGACATGAGATGCACGAGGTGAGAAACAAAAGGCAAGACCATTCAATCAATGATATCAAAGCAAATGGTGGATGTTCCAAATTTTCAAAGTTTAGTTAAGAATTTGAGCCAATTTAGGATTCTTTTTAATTCATCAAGCATACTTTCGAATTTATAATCTCATGCTTACATTTACTAGTTTATTTGTAAATTTTAATGCCGAGTAATGGGCTTATTTTGTATAATTTTATAAATTTCAGTTAATTTTTTAGATTGGGAAATTAAAGTTTAAAGGAAAGCTTGAATTATATGTTTTGGCTTCTTTTTGATTTTTTTTTCTTTTTAAGCATTATAATAAATTTTGACACCGAACCTGCTTAATATTCGCCCATACATAACAAATAATAACGTCTATAGCGGGAAAAATTAGTTGAGAGAATATAAACCAATCATACACAAAACACAAGATATACATGGAAATCCTAAATCAGGGAAAAAAAATCACGGGCCATCAGGATGACAAAAAAAGTTCCACTATATGATATATTGTTACAATCATATACTTCCGGATTCTCTCTCTAACCTCAATCCCAAACCATAGAGCCTTACCAAGTCCCTAAACTCACAACCGAGCTTTACTTCATGACTCTCAGCTCATATCGCTCACAAGATTCTCACCAAACCCACCGCCCCAGTATCCCTTAGGTCTCCCTTGAATATCACCCACAGATCTCTAATTTTATCCATTGATATTCCTAGATCCCTCCCCGAATATTCCCTGGGGTCTCCCTTGGATCTCACCACTCTCGATGCTACAAGTGTTTCTTTCACTCCACACAAATAACCTAGTTACAAGGTTTTATTTATACCAGTTACATGGAGTTTAAAACTACAAGGAAATCCATCTCCTATATGTACAAGACTTTCTTGTTTCATATAAATACTAATTCCTTTTATGCACAAATATTCTTGTAAAGAGAAATCATTTTTCTTCAAGCACAAGAACTTCCAAAAGAATTGCTTTCCTTTTCCACTGAAGATTTCCCGTTTCACGCCTGCATATGATTGACTATGGTTCCGGTCATGGTTGGCCACCCACACCCTACACCATTACAAGTCACCTGGAATGCACCACATTTTAATAAGCCATAGGAAACCACTGTCCCTACTCACAACGTTTTCGCGGACTACTGTCCAACCGTTGTTGCTTCACACAGCGCTCTCGACAACGTTTTCCTCTGGGTTGGACCGCTGTGCAATTGCATAGTGCAAGGCACATCGGTTTTCTTCAGACTTCGTTTCTTCAGTTCTTCTTAGCCTTTAAACCTCCCTCAAGCACCATCTTCAACTTCAAAACGTTTTCCACGTCTCTAGAAAGTTACATATCAATTAAGTCTCGTTTGATTCACATTGGGTTCACTTGAGAATACGAGTCAAAACGTAACAGAACCATAGGTCAAAAGTCTTACCATACTTGTCAAGAAACACAGAGATGTCTACTCCTGTAATATCGGAGATAAAACTCCTCACACATACTTGTAAAATACTTATAGTAAGACTCGTCTCCCATCACTAACATGGAATGTGAATTACATAATTGCAATAAACCTCTTTCACCCTTATAAACCTAAGAGCATCTACTTAATTAAAGAGTCCAAAACTTCTAGACTTATTCAAAATTAAATAAAGAAATAATCTAAGATCATGAAAACATTGCTCATGTGCATTACTGCATTGAGTCCTTAAAATTTCTAGCACTCTTTCCAAAGTCATTTATGGAAAAGTCACCTACTTAATAAGTTTTGTAGAAATAGCACCAATTAAGGTGATCTGTCAAAATTGCCCCTAATCTCTCTTTATCTCTCTCTTTCTTCCTTTCTCTCTTTCTTCCTCTCTCCTTTTTTTTTTTTTTTCAAAAACCTCCATTGATCCATCAATGGAGGTCGGACAGACCTCAAATGGAGGGCGAAAGAACTCCATTGGAGTCGAAATGACTTCGACCTCCATTGGTGGTCGATGAAGAAGAAGATTAAAAAAAAAAATCTGGAAAAAAGTCTCGGGTATTTTGAAATAAGTCTCGGGTATCTGAAATAAGTCTCGGGTAGCTGGAGATAGCTTGAAATAAGTCTCGGGTGACCCACCCGGGACTTATTTTTAAATACCCAAGACTTATTTCCATATTTTTTTTTAATCTTCTTCTTCATCGACCACCAATGGAGGTCGAGGTCATTTCGACTCCAATGGAGGTCTTTCGCCCTCCATTTGAGGTCTATCCGACCTCTATTGATGGATCAATGGAGTTCTTTGAAAGAAAAAAAACAAAGGAGAGAGGAAGAAAAAGAGAGAGAGAGAGGAAGAAAGAATAAGTGAGAAACAATTTGGGCAGATCACATATTTTAGTGCTATTTCTACAAAACTTATTAAGTTGGTGATATTACTACAAAACCAATCCAATTTGGTTCTATTTCTCTCTATTTCCTCTACTGCATTTAGGGTTATATAACTTTCTTGATTCCATTTTCAATCCAACTTAATAGACTTTTATTCTCTTTCATTTTAACTCTCGATTAGCAAATAAACTCTACTGAACAAACTTAGAAAATGTTAATTAAGAAGTATAGGTGAGATCTTAAATTTTTCTTATACGGTGGCGCCATCAATCAAACCGGCAAATGCATGCACTTCACATGAATCCATTAATCCATGAAATTCTTTTGACCTTTTTCATGTTTTCATTTCAACCAAGTCGCTATTAATAATTTATATAAGCTGATAAAAATCTCCAATCAAATTATAATCGTAATTAACAATTGAAAACTCAAAGTCAAAGTTTTTGTCTGAAGAAAAAGAAAGAAAAGAGAGGTGTTTTAAATATTTCAACTACTGTTAAGTGTTAAGAAAACAAATATAAAAAGGATCAAAAGAAGAAGACTGGTCAACCCAGAATCGTCCCCCAAAACAAAAAACAAAACAACAAAAACGCGTCTTTAGAAATTATTGCAGTCAAAAGTCAAAACCCCTCTTGTCTTAAAACAACAACAAGAACAAGAACAAGAACATAAACAACAAAGAAACTCTCTTTCACCAACTACAAAGTCACCACAAACACAAACACAAACCCAACAAAAAAACTAAACTAAACTAAAAGTACTTTCTTTTTCTTTTTTTTTACTTAGGAAATCACATAAAAGGAACAATTTTTATTCGTTAATGAATGAAGCAAGAATCTGCGTGTTCTATGGAAGATCAAGTTGCGACTACGCTCTGCAATTCAATCCAAGCTCTGGGTCGTGGCTTTGATGTTACATCTGATATAAGGCTTCTTTATTGCAAAGGAGCACCTGGGTCGAGGCTTGTTCACATAGATGAAGATCATGCCAGAGATCTTGTTCTATCTGATGGTGTTGTGCTGCCTAATCTCTCCTTTGATATTGAGTGTTGTAATTACAAGAGGAGCATTGAGAGAGTTCCTGTTTGCAGCTTCCATGAGGTAACTTTCTCCATTTTTGATCTGTTTTTTTTTGTTCTTTTTTTTTTCTTTTTTTTTTTGGACTTCTGTATTTTGGTTTGTTTATGGTTTAGTGAGCTAAAATTACTATTTGGGTATGCATGAATTCTTGAATTTTTGATGTTTTGTTTGTGCTTTTTAGTTCTTATAATATGGGTGTGTTTTGGTTTCTTAGTTCTGATGCTTCATTGGACCTTTGGTGATTGTTTTCTGTGGCTGGAATGTTGGTATTGGATCCCTAAGTTTATCTCTTGGCATTTGTCAATTCTTTAATTTTGGTGGTTTTTGAGAGTGCTGATGCTTCATTTCTTTATCCTAAAAAAACTGCAGATTATATTTTTCTGATTTTTGCTCTTGAGTAATTTTGACGGGGCAGGGTAATAAAGACACAGGACGTATAGTTTGCAATTGTTTTGGAACCCTTCATTGCTTTTAATAGGAATTGGATACTAGTTAGGTTAATGAATTATGTATTTTTATCTAAAAATGTGCAAGGTGACAAGGTCTTCTGGCCTTTCTTGAGTTTCATGAGAATGTTGTTAAATTAGGGTATCTACTTAATTTGTGTGTATCATATTTGGTACGTCTTAGAAGAGTGTATCATGATATGGTATGTTTTCTGGAAACTATCTGCAGAAGTTTGTAAATCACTAAATTGTTGCCTTCTAAATCAGGTTTGTTATGTAGAGTTCTTATTAGGCAAGCCAAGGCATTACATTACATCTTTCCTGTGTTTTTTGAGCTTTGACCTTTTACTAGACCTGATATCACTTGATTATGCTTCGAGATTGTGACTTGGGATTCTTAGCTGACTCTTCGATTCCCTATATAAGGGGCTTGCTTGACCATTTCCTTTTGGAATGTTAACCTTATAGTGGTAATACATTTAAAGATGGAAACTTCTATATTCTCATTTCTGGAACACCAGTTGAGGAAGATATAAAGACATAAAGCAGCAATGCCTCGTTTTTCTATGGCTACTGTCAACCCTATATGTTAGGTCTTCTTCATATCGGATGAAATCTTTCACACAGAATTGAGATTTTCACCAGAAATCATTCGTAACTGTGTGTTTTGTCCTGATGATGAATTCAAAAAGAGGCTAATTTGTTGAATTAGTGGCTGTACTCATACATCACACCAGCGCCTGGTGGCCCTGGTCTAAACCGATAGAAAACAACAAAATCTTTATGGTGTTACTATTAAATTTGATGTCTGTCAATGGTCGGAAAGACTCAGATGATGCCCAGCACTTTAGTAGCAACTAAAGTTTCATGATGATTAGGACAAGTAATCAGAGATTTGGTTCAGTATGATATTTCAAGATGCGGTTATAGGTTCAGGAAATGAAGACTGGTACAAGTACTTTATATGTATAGATTGCACTTTTCTTTCATCTGCATTTCTGATTTGGGTTGGCGAAGCATTACAAGGCCTTTGTTGTCTGTCGCGGATCATATCAATGTATCAATTGCAGACAGATGGTATTATTAACTGATGAATTTTCCCATAGAGCTAAAATAGTTCTGGAAAGTACAAGAAGTTGAGAAAGCTGCTTCAAGGAAACGGATTTCCAAGTTCTGTCAATCATATATGAATTTGGATGTTATTTTAAGTTGTATATAAGGAAACTAGGGGTGTTCCGGGTTTATTTGAAAATAGCATGTGATCAAGTGAATCAACTTTTTGGATCTTATCTCAAAGAAATAATTCAAGGTTTCAAGAGAAGATTGACAAGGATATCCCTTGCCTTTAACTCATTGACTCATTTTCATGCAGTAGAGTGCAGAGCAAATCCTCATGATAAATTTCTTATTTTGAGTCTTACTAATTATAATATCCTAAACTGTTAGGAGATACTCAGAAGTTTAAACCTCGGTTTAAATACTTTTTACGTAGAAACCTGAACCTCATATGGATTTGGATACTGCTCAAGTGGTAATCTATAAGAACGACGGTTTTACATAACAAAAAATTTTGTAATTTCAACTCATCTCATATAGGCTGCTCAAGTGGGAATGTTTATGTTTAGTGTTTTGACTTTTGTGGTTAAATTCTGTTGTGCAGTGATTTCAAACTTTGATAGGTAAGTTCCTGAAATTCCAGGTCAAATAGCAGATAAGCAGAATATGATGTGAAGTTTCATATGTATATTTCAGAGTGCTTTCTGCTTTAGATTTTGATTTCAATGAAAGGCCTAATGGCACCTTGGTATATGATCAAGTTCCAATAAAGGTGATGCTTTCATTCTTATTTATTGAGAAGAAATTTTTGCTTATATATCATAAAAGTTATAGTTCTTCATTTTTGGTGGTCTCGTGGACTGCCCTGGACTATAGGCATGATGTTGAAGATAATCCTTTTGAGTAAAGTGTTCATTTCTTTATGAAGGATATTGAGACTTTAGTGGGATTAACTTTGCTTATGATTCTACACTTGATCTTAGAGAAATTTCCTTTAGTTTTGCTTCTTGGCTCCTTAAAAATAGCAAAGGTGTGTCCTTTGCTCTTATTTCGTCTTCCTTCAGACTTAGTGTAAAGTAGATATTTTGATATGGTGTAAATGTGCTGGCTAAGAAAGATAAACATTGATACGCAACTATGAAACTAACTAAAAGAGGTCAACTGTTGAACATATTGTTATAGCATTCAATAAAAGGTACTAGAGAATGGTGTAATATCGCTTTTCTTTGCATTGCTTTGGCCTGTCTCATTGTTGGGAGGCTGCTTCCGTTTTCAACATATTGTCTTCCTCTAATTCAGTCTAGGGATTGGGATGTCTTAGAATTGAAGCCGGTTGGCTTTCTGGATGAAACTAAATAAATTATTATTTTCTTTTTCTTTGTGAAAAGACTGACAAAGGAAAAGACTATAGGGATTGCTACAACTATTTGGGTTGGAATGATGGTAACTCTCTCTGTCTCTGTCTCTGTCTCTCTCTCTCTCTCTGCCATTTCATCTGCATTGTCAGTTACTGAATCAGGCATCAGTAATTCCTGATCATGAACTGCATGTTTGTGATCCATTTCTTTGATTTTTTGTCTAGGCAAGTCACATAATTTCAGATTTGTTGTATGGAGATAAGACTTATCTGAGCTTCAGTTTACTTTGCAAAAGTATCCAGTCAGGATTTGTTTGTTTAATAATTAATAGTTAATTTAATGGTTGATCTCAGTTCTTTACATATCCCAAAGGAATTATCGGACTCTGGATTAAATAGTATGTTCATGTTGTCACAGTTTCTTGTATGTTGGGATATCATATCATGTCTTCATCAATTTTTTTGGCTTGAGTTTTCCTAATTCAGCATAAATAATCTACTTCTTAAATCATTACCATACCAACTTATATGCTTAACGGAGGTCCTCTGATGCTTGAAATTTCAGATGGCAGAATTCTTCAACGAGAAATGTGGTATATTGGGAAGCAATCCACTTGGAAGCTTCAATGCCATGTTCAATTTCACTGGTTCATGGAAAGTTGATGCAGCAGCTACAAAATCCCTTGCAATGGTTGGAAATTTCATTCCCTTGTATAAGGTTAAGTTAACAAAGCTAAATTTAGTTCTGCGCGAAGAGATCAGGCATGCTGTTCCTAATACTTGGGATCCTCCATCCTTGGCAAGGTAAACATTTTGTCAGACCATCTTTCTAGCTGTAGACAATTTTATCTCATTAAAACTTACATTTTTTGTAATTATGATACATTTGATGATTTCTGTTGCATATTAAAAAGTTGTTAGTATGTAAATTGGTAATCTATTATCTTTGAATGCAACTCTAATTCCATGTGATGTGTTTAAATGCACGTGCCAATCCTTCTTGAGACGGTGTAATCTGATTCTGCGGTTCTTTTTATTGTTTTCTTCCTTTTGTTGGATCATTCTTGCTTTTATCATCTACAATGTTACATGTTGGACCAAATTTTCCCATCTTTCTATGAAGAATAAAAAGCACTTTCCTACCGGTCTGCCAATAATTGATTGCAGATGACACGTGATAGGAATTTTAGATCTACTCATACTATTGGATAGAATTAGAGTTCTGATTTCCAGTTTCTCTCTTTCTCCTTTTGCAGTTTTATTGAGAATTATGGCACCCATATTGTTACATCGGCAACGATTGGTGGAAGAGATGTGGTCTATATCAGGCAGCATCAATCATCTTCCCTGTCAGTGTTGGATGTTGAGAACTATGTCAAAGACATTGGAGATCATAGGTTTATGGAATCAAACAGCCAGCCCGAGGATGGCCCGTTAAGATACAAGGATAAGGTAGTATTTTTATGTTCTTGTCTTGATATTTGAAATAGCCCTTCTTTGGTGCTAAATGTGAGAAAACATGTGATTAATGAAATTCTTTCTGTAGGATGTTACAGTCATTTTTCGGAGGAGAGGAGGTGATGATCTAGAGCAGAGTCATGCAAAATGGGCAGAAACCGTAAAAATGGCCCCAGATGTGATTAACATGACATTTACACCCATTGTTTCTCTGCTTGAAGGAGTGCCCGGTATAAAGCATTTGGCCCGTGCAATAGATGTATACTTGGAACGTAAGTTCTCTTCTAACTGATAAAATTTCTTTTAGTTTGAAAAATGCGTTACTTTCAGCTAAAATTGTAATCCTCTAAGCTCTAACAATACCTGGAGAATGTCTCCATCTACATCAAGCATTTACTACCATATAAAAGGGTCTTCACAGACTTGATACATGTAAATTTCCAGGAGTGCTTTGTGGAGACGAAAAAATTGGATAGTGTTCTCTCCTTAATCATTGGAAATGTTAAAGAAGTCGCTCGATTGAATAATTTCAGTTTTATTTATTCCAAGTGGAGTAGTTATTGCTTTTGATTGCTCCTTGTGTTTTGCCTTTTCTTTTAATAGTCAAAATGGAGCTCAAATTACTGTGGACTTTATTTGGAAGAGAGTTGTGCATATGCTTTTTCAATTTAGATATGGTTGTATTCCTACTGATGTTGCAAATGTTTGCTTTAATTGCTTTATTTTAATACTAATGTGTTGATTTTATTTATTTATCTACCAGACAAGCCACCAATCGAGGATTTACAGTATTTCTTGGATTTTCATATTGCTCGGGTCTGGGCTCCAGAACACAGTAACATTCAACGAAAGGAGCCCGTCTGTTCATCTCTTCAATTCAGCTTAATGGGTCCGAAGCTTTATGTCAGCCCAGATCAGGTATCCTTCGTGGTTTTAGACTGCAGAGTTTGAGATATGATCAGGAAATTATAGAAAACAAAGCTAACTGAAATGTACTACTTATCTTTGCCCAAGTGAAAATGAGAGTGTATATTTCTCCCAATTCATTGAAGCACAAATAACCTTTGAACTGTTTTTTCCTTTTTTTCGAATGGAAAAATTTATCTTTAGCAAGCATAAATTCTTCTTGCGATGTTGCCTACCCGTTTAAACTATGCATAATATAAATTTTCTCTAGCTAAGTTAAACTTTGTCATGTTAATGCAGGTAACAGTTGGCCGTAAGCCAGTCACTGGTCTCAAACTTGGCCTGGAAGGCAGCAAACAAAACAGACTTGAAATACATTTGCAGCATCTGGTTTCTCTTCCGAAAATTCTTCAACCCCATTGGGGTGCCCATGTTGCGATAGGTGCACCTAAGTGGCAAGGTCCTGAGGAGCAAGATAGCCGTTGGTTTGAGCCGATCAAATGGAAGAATTTTTCTCATGTAAGCACTGCACCAATAGAGTATACCGAAACCTGCATTGGAGACCTTTCGGGAGTTCATATAGTCACAGGGGCTCAGCTTGGTGTATGGGATTTTGGTGCCAAAAATGTATTATACCTCAAACTCCTCTTCTGTAAAGTACCTGGATGTACAATAAGGCGATCTGTATGGGATCACAGCCCGACCATCCCTTCCGCTGCTCAGAAGCCTGGTAGCACTTCTACATCAATTTCAAATGAGAGAACCTCTGATGACAAGAAGGAAGATAGTTCCTCCCACCTCGGGAAATTGGCGAAAATTGTGGACGTTACTGAAATGTCAAGTGGACCGCAAGATATACCAGGTCATTGGTTGGTCACGGGAGCGAAGCTTGGAGTTAACCAGGGAAAGATTGTAGTGCGTGTAAAGTACTCGTTACTGAATTATTGATAGATGTTTATTTCTGTTTTCGTAGGATTTTTTCCCCACGTTCAACCATAGGCAACATTCTTTGCACAGGCGATCGATCCGGTTCTTTCTTCTTTCTGTACATTATATGTTCTTTGTTTGTTGTTGTTTTGTCCCCTTAGTTGATAGTTACATTATTGATTATCTGAAGGTATTTTCTTCTGGATTTTAGTTATAGTATTATTATTTTTTTGTCAATTGGAAGACCAGGCTGTGCTGATGAATAATCCTGAACATGTTAGTTTAATATCTGGAAGTAATTCTTTTTCACCTTACATGTTCAACTTTGTAATGTCTTTTTCTGTATTCTTTTCTTGTATCTTCATTCCAATGCCCAATCATTACATGAATTTTAACTAGATACTTCCCCAGGAAAACTTCATTTAACATTTTATTGTTATGAAATATGCAAACCCAACCGTAATCAAACAAGACGAGATTTTACGTGATTCGATGATCAATGT
The DNA here is from genome assembly GCA_008009225.1 of Acer yangbiense. Taxonomy (NCBI): domain Eukaryota; kingdom Viridiplantae; phylum Streptophyta; class Magnoliopsida; order Sapindales; family Sapindaceae; genus Acer; species Acer yangbiense. Next base: position 12,123,251 of record CM017773.1, read on the forward strand.
GAACCTTACATCTATGGGACGCATCAGAACTCAACTTCCACCGTAAAAACACTCCATTTCAGTTCTCTGTATACTAAAATCCTGTGTTGCGTCTGCGTAGCGCGACATTGCTGATTCAAGTTTTCTTGGCCAGGAATCTTTCTATTAAAGTCTAAACTGCATTTCGATACTAGTACAAATAAAAGCAATTTACAGAAGCCGGCAAGAGAGTAATCTGGTGATCATACTAAGAATGGAATAATACAACCATCAGCATCACTGACTAATTCTCTGATACCTGATATTTTATATAATTAACCATTGTTTAATCACTACAATATTGGAGTTTCTGTATGTATCTGTCTAAATTAACATTCTGTTGACACTTGACAGTTTAATTTTTTAGATTTTTCCTGGTAAATTACAAGTACAGGATCGGTTTTTACAATGGAAACAGTTTCCTGACCCACATGAGAACGATTAAAGTATGGTAAAGTATGGTTAAGCAAATGAATTTTTCTGTGTGACACTTAGCTTAATTATAAGTACTAGTTGATCAAGCCTGAAGTGACTGGTAATGATTGAAGAATGCCGTGTTGTGGATGCTTTTGGATTAAGCAAAATATTCTATGTGATTGTAATGTTGCTTATGTTAATTGTACCTTGAAGACTATAATATTAATTAAAATGAAATAATTAAATTTTAATTCCTGCAACCAATTTGCTGGACACTTGACAAGTTGGCATGCAGAGCATCCTGGGATCGATCCATCTCTCAAAGTCGGCAAGATTCATCAATAGATCAATTCACTTTTTGTGATTCGGACAAGAAGGGTATTATGGTCCTAAGAAATGCTCATGAATAAACCTTTTGTTTTTTTGTAGATGAATTCCTGTTTATAGCCTTTCAATTATGGAAAAATTTCAGCTTTAGTCAGTGGTGTGACCAAAATACCCCTATTATAGTACTATTTTGGGGTAATTACCCTGGTGGCCATCAACTTTTGTCACCACTATCAAAATGGCCACCAAATGGGGAAATGGGTGGAAAATTGCCGTTTTTGGCAAACATTGTTACACTAATGGTTATTCCATCTATTTCCATCCAATTCCATCCAATGAATGGCATTTTGGTAAATAAGGGGATGGCATTAATTTATTTTAGTTGTTTTTTGGAAATCAATTTTTTCTTTTGTTTTTTGAAACAAATAATTATATTTAGTGTGTATATACGTATAGCATATCTCAAACATATATATATGTATTTCTTTTTTGAGAAGATTAAGGCTACAAAATCTAAAAATTCTAAAAAATATATTTGAGATAAGTTGAAAAGAAATATATATATATATTCTTTTTTGAGAAGATTCAGGCTATAAAATCAAAAAATTCTAAAAAACATATTTGAGATAAGTTAAAAAGATATATATATATATATATATATATATATATTCTTTTTTGAAAAGATTAAAGTTACAAAATCTAAAAATTCTAAAAAATATATTTGAGATAAGTTGAAAAGAAATATATATATATATATATATATATATACAGAAATTCTATTATTAGTTCGAACTGATAAACGTTATATCAGTTCCTTGCATGTGGGCCACTGGATTTAAATACTTTGCTATATGTATATGTACACACTAAATTAATTATTTGTTTCAAAAAACAAAAGAAAAAATTGATTTCCAAAAAATATCTAAAATAAATTAATGTCATCCTCATATTTACCAAAATGCCACTTATTGGATAGAATTGGATGGAAATAGATGGAATTAGATGGAATAGCCATTAGTGTAACAATGTTTGTCAAAAATAACCATTTTTCATCCATTTCCCCATCTAGTGGCTATTTTGATAGTTGTGGCATAAGTTGATGGTCATCGAGGTAATTATCCCTATTATTTTATTACTTGCTCTTCCCCATTAGGTTTCTCTCTCTTTTCATAATTATCTCTCTGTATTTTTCTTTATTTTCGCACCCAAACGTTTTACTTTTGCTGCGGTATGCCGTATGTCATCATTATTTAGTGTTTGGGGTTCGATTTCCAGCAACTTTAAAAGTTACAAATAGAAAGTTGGAAAGAGAGATGGAAGAGAGAGAAAGTTAAAAGTTAGAGAGAAATGGATAGATTTGTTCGTTTCAATTTCTATATAATTTACATTGACGTGTAAATTTTTAATTTATAATTAATGTGTAAAATTCCATTTATAATTAGCTAGCATATAAGATTAAATGTTTAAAGTTACTTAAAATTGAAATCAAGTTTCGTTATTCACCAATGATATATCATTTCCTCACTCCATAAACACTAAATAATGACTTTATCTCTCCTCAAATTCTTTCAGTAACTTTCTCTTTATTCAGATTCTTTTAGTAACTTTATTTCTGTAAAAAAAAACAAAGGTTTCTCCTTCTAACATCTAAATTTTTTTCTCTTCTAAAATTTCTCCTTAAATTTTCTTACCAACCTCACCAACCTCCTCTCTAATCTCTTTTTGACTTTTTCTCACAAACATTAAAATGGGGTTGACCTGCTTAAGGGCATTTTTGTCCAAAAATATATTCTTGGCATAAAATTGGAAAACTTTTTGAGTTTTACTGAAACGGTTATAAATTTTTGTCTTTTTATATGTTGCATGTGAAACCTTATATATGGATGGCTTATTCACATTTTTCTTGCATTCTCAATATTGTTAAATCATTACTACCTTTCTGCACCCACCAGACACCAAAAAAGCCCAGCTAGGAGCTATGGTACTCTTATCTGTTTACATGTTAATGTTATGTATCTCAAATTTCAAGTCATCAACTTCCCTTTTTCACCCACAATGATCCATATGTTTCTTATTAATTCATTGCAGGAGAAAGCTGATCATCATCATCATGAGCTTGTTGAAGGAAAGGTGGATTGGAAGGGAAGAACAGCTGTGAAGAAAACACATGGAGGAATAAAGACTTCTTTGTTCATCCTAGGTAGTATATTTATGTCATATAATTGTCAGCAGTCAGCGGTAGAAATTACGAAACTGATTATCAAATGTGAAACAGTGACCGACCCAGCACGAGGAAAAAAAAAAAAAAAAAAAAAAAAAAAAACACGCAGGATCCCGTATTAGAATTGTCCTGATCTTGTTTAATATATTTCATTTTCTTTTTCGATTTGGTTTAATTGGGTTTGATTGGATTGTTGTGTAGGTGCATTTGGTTTTGAAAACTTGGCAACAGTTTCTCTGGCTGTGAACCTGGTGACATATTTCAATGGAGTGATGCATTTTGAACAAGCTGATGCAGCCAATGAAGTGACCAACTACTCGGGTACTAGTTTCATCCTCTCCATTTTGGTGGCTGTTCTTGCAGATACTTATATTGGCAGATTTAAAGCTGTCCTAATTTCAGGAACTGTTGAGCTTCTGGTACGTTTGCTTTCGCAATTACGTAACGTAATCTTAATTTACTAAGTATTAAAAATATCTTATTTAAATTTAATTTTCAATGTATATCCTGCAGGGACTGGCATTGCTAGCAATCCAAGCTCACTATCCGAAGCTGAAGCCACCTCTTTGTAATATGTTTGATCCAACTTCTCATTGCAAGAAAATTGAAGGCGGTGATGCTGCAATTCTGTTTATTGCACTCTACTTGATAGGCATGGGCACTGCAGGAATCAAAGCTGCTCTGCCCTCTCATGGTGCCGATCAGTTTGATGACAAAGATCCTCAAGAAGCTAGGCACATGTCCAGCTTCTTCAATTACCTCTTGCTAGCTATCTGCTTCGGTGGTTCTATCAGTTTAACCTTCGGTGTGTGGATCCAGGACAATAAAGGATGGGATTGGGGATTCGGGTTCAGCGCCATTGCCATGTTCTTGGGTTTGGTCACCTTTGCTTCAGGATTGCCTAAGTATCGGTTACATCCTGTGAAAAAAACAAGTGCCATAATTGAAGTTATACAGGTATATGCTGCGGCCATTCGAAACCGGAAACTTCAACTTCCTGGGGACCCTATGGAGCTCTATGAGCTTAACAAGGACAAAGAAGCTGCTATAGATTCAGAATTTCAACCTCATAGAGATATTTTCAGGTATAAATCAGTAACCGTTTACGATGTCGGAGCCATAAATAAAAAAAATAAAAAAATCCTGGGGGTCAAAATGAAAAACTTCAGAATATAAAGTTAATTTCATAAGCTTTTTTACACAACTTTTAACACTTTTTTGAGGGAGGGGGGCCATGCCCCTATCCTCCCCACACTATATAACTTGTGTGAGAGAGTTGAAATTGTTATACCGCTTAATTACTATTGTTGGGCCATTCATTATATATTTGTCAGGAAAACGTCACCCAAAAACCTGAAAAAGTGTCTTTTGTCATGGTATATATATATATGTACAGGTGCTTGGACAAAGCAGCAATTCAAACATCAACAGGAGATTCAGAAACTCCAAATCCATGGAAACTCTGCAGGGTAACCCAAGTCGAAAATGCAAAAATCATACTAGGAATGGTTCCAATATTTTGTTGCACCATTATTATGACACTTTGCCTAGCTCAGCTTCAAACCTTCTCAATCCTGCAAGGTCTAACAATGGACACAAGCCTCACTAAATCATTTAAAATACCACCAGCTTCACTACCCATCATCCCAATCGGATTCCTGATCATCGTAGTGCCTGTTTACGATCAAATATTCGTACCATTTACTCGTAAAATCACAGGCATCCCCACAGGCATAACCCATCTACAACGAGTGGGAGTAGGCCTAGTTCTTTCTTCTCTGTCCATGGCCACAGCTGCAATAATGGAAGTGAAACGAAAAGGTGTGGCACGAGACCACAACATGCTTGATGCCATCCCTGTACTTCAGCCACTCCCCATCAGCGTATTCTGGTTGTCCATTCAATTCTTCATATTTGGAATTGCAGACATGTTTACGTACGTAGGACTTCTCGAATTCTTCTACTCCGAAGCACCCAGAGCACTCAAATCGGTCTCTACTTGCTTCCTTTGGTGTTCCATGGCGCTTGGATATTATCTGAGCTCAATTTTGGTTAGCATTGTCAATAGAGCAACCAAGGGAAGTACAAAGAGTAGAGGTTGGTTAGGAGGCAACAACATTAACAGGAACCATTTGAATCTCTTCTTTATGTTGCTTTCAATATTGAGTTTGATCAATTTCTGCTTTTATTTGTTCTTTGCTAAGAGGTACAAGTACAGATCCCAGAGTGCAGTGGTTCCTGAAGAGAATAACAAGGCCATGCATTGATTGAACCAGTACACATTCTTCTTAGATAATGTCTGTTTTCATTTTAATAATTTTTTCTCTTTTATCTTCATTCCAGTATCCATTTCTACATCAAATTTGTTATGTAATACCAGGTTTTTTTTTTTTTTGGTATTTTAAATGATTATGTTAATTTATGTTCTAATGGTTCATGTTAAAGCTAAATGAGTTGTTACATGCACTGTTAAAAAAAAAAAAAAAAAAAAAAAAAAAAAAAAAAAAAAAAAAAAAAAAAAAAAATCACCAACAAATATATAATCAATACTTGTGAGATTCATATACAAGCTATTATATAAAGGAATTGATCCTATTTATAAATATTGCCAGATTCTGTTTTCACCAATCCATAATTCCATATGCAACTCCAGGATTAGAGAGGCAATAAGATCCAGTTTAATAAAAAACCTGTAACAATACAACACAATTAATAAAGAATATTTGTTGATCTCCATCAGCATATATCCCTGACCAATTCTTTGATACTTGATATCATTTAATCATTGTTTAATCATTTTTTGTTTTTGAAAAGATTAAATAAATGAATTGGGGTGGCTTTGGCTTTCAATTCAACATTGACTAATTAGAAATATATATGCCACGATTAGCTTAATTAAATACAAAGTACTAGTTGCTGAAAATGACTGCTATATAGTGCTATATATTGCTGAAAAAGCAGCACATATTTGTGTCTAATTGAACAGAAAACAGCATTTTTTTTGGAATGCTTTTGGATTAATTTATATGTTAGGTAATTTATTTAACAATTTTAATTTCTATAAAATTTAGGATCATAATGGGTCAAGAAAAAATGTTCATAGTAAATCCATTGTAATATATGTTGCATGTGAACCCAGCTTTTATATAATTTCTCACAATCTTATAACATTGTTACTGATCTTCTGCAAATGGCTCATAATTATTTGTTAAAGCGTAATTGTATATTGTTTAAAAAATATCCAAGTGATTAATTGGTAGTAAATTATTACCACAAATAAAGTTTATTGGAGTTTGATTATTGCATATACTTAGGGATCTCAAAAATCCCCATGGGCACCCATTCTATTTTGAAGTAGAAAGTGATCAAAAAACAAACAAACAACAGGAATGGGAATGAAAACGAGAGCGAAAGCAAGGGCGGGTGAAAATCACTACACAATCCTACAAGGTTCCCATATATATATATATATATATATATATATATATATATATATATATATATATATATCCACCAAGAGTACTAGGTGACCTATAGGGCTATAGGCAATGCACTTGCCTAACACCATGTCGATTGTCGAGAATCGACTCTAATTATTATGCCGATAAAGTATAGTTACTATCGATTTTATGATTCTTCAATTTTACGATTCAAAATGTGTTTACCCTTTAAAAGAAATTATGGACATACCGTTTAAGTATAGTTATTATCTATTTCGTGATTCATTTATAACTTTATAATCAAATACACTTACATATATTTTTTAAAAATTATAAGTAAGTCATTCAAGTCTAGTTAGTAGGAGAGACGGGCTATAACAGGGGCTGAGAAAATTATAGAATAGTCCTTACAATTTGTTTAATTATCAATTTAGATCAATTATATAAACAAATACAATGCATGTTATATGCCTACAGACTTCAAATTCCTTTCACTTGTTTATTTTTTTATTTTATTTTATTTTCAATTTTTACTCACTCCCACCACTTCAAATAAAAAAGACTTTTTTATTACCTACTCTCTCCCATTCTCTAAATTTGGCTTAAACTCTTTATCTAACAAAGCTTGGTTTTCAAATTAGGCATATTTTAATGAATTTTAAAATTTTAGTGTTTATCTAATTTATAGTTTATTAACTTTATATTATCATACGTTATTTAATTTGACTTAATTGTGGCCCTAAAATTTTATAGAAATTAAAAATGTTAAATTTATATTATATTTATAACACATATAAATTTAACATTTTTAATTTCTATAAAATTTTAGGGCCACAATCAGGTAAAATTTTGTTTTATTTCCTTCGTTAGGATTCTTGTTGCATAATGTTAAAGGAAAATTGAGTTTGGTGATCTTCTCTTTTTCTTTATGTTTTTTTGTTTGTATGTTTGTTTTTTTTTTTTTTTCATTTTATGTTGATTTCTTGCCATGAAACAGTACATATATAGGAATCATCACCTTCAGCCATTTGTCCTACACACCTCACCACTTTCAGCCACGTCATCACCGTTGCATGTCCACGTGTTTCTCCATTGACCCACCACGTTTTCCAAATCCATATCTACGTGTCTCTCTTTCTCTCTATAAAACTATTTCAAACTCATGACTCATGAATATATATGACACCAAACACCAACACGAACACACTAGCTTAGAGAAATATTTCAATGGCATCAAGCGACAAGTCCCCAGAACCCACAGTGCCCTACAACCGAAGGCAGCCGCCAGGAGATCCGATAACGGTGCAGCAGCACATTCTGGACAAGGGAGCGTCGATGATGCAGTCTCTGAAACCAATCAAGAAGATGAACCAGCACGTGTGCACCTTCGCGTTGTACAGTCACGACATGTCTCGACAGATCGAGACTCACCACTATGTCACTAGACTCAACCAGGACTTCCACCAGTGTGCCGTTTACGATACCGATGACTCCAATGGCCGTCTCATTGGTATTATAAATATATTATGTCATTGAATTCTCAAATTGTGTTGTTGAATTGCAATTAAATGGTTGATATATAGAGTCACTTGAATTTTTGTACAGGTGTGGAATACATAGTTTCGGACAAGATATTTGAAGCCTTGCCACCTGATGAGCAAAAGCTTTGGCATTCTCATGCTTATGAGGTCTGTTTATTATTATTATTTTCAATTTTGGTTGCGGATACAATTACTTTTAAGTTTAATATGAGATAACGTGATGAATGACGTAGATCAAATCGGGCCTTTGGATTAACCCTCGGGTACCAGAAGTGATAGCAAAACCAGAACTCAAAAATTTGACCAAAACCTACGGCAAGTTTTGGTGCACATGGCAAGTTGATAGAGGTAATCAACTATTTAGTATTTACTCTTCTCATTGGCATTGTAAGTTTTGAGATTTGTGCCTCCAAGGGAGAAGCCAACTCTATCAATCTGTGGCCAATTTGAAAATTCATTAAAATTTTAATAGAAAATATGTAGCAAATTTGAAAATCCATTAAAGTTATTAATAGAAAAGTGTAGGTTTGAGATTCGTGCTTCTAGAGGCGAAGAAGCTCTATCAATCCGGGGCCAATTTGAAAATTTCTTAAAAATTTTAATAGATAAGTGTAGGTTTGAGATTCGTAAAAGCCAGCCCAGCCGGGGTCAGTTTGGAAAATTGTTAAAAGTTTAATAGAAAATTATAAATTAAAAAATAATGGGGTAAAATTTAAATCAACTTTATCAAAAATTCAGTGGGTCTGTGCAGGGACGGAAATCGAAGTCTGGATTTAGGGAGCCAAATTAAAATAAATAAAATAAAATAAAATAAAACCTTAAAATTGATTGTAATAATATGAAATATAAATATATATATATATATATATATATTAACTATTAAATTTTTGAGGGGGTACATAGCCCTTAGCCTCCATAAAGTTTTTCCTCTGGATTTGGGACATGTCCCCTCAAACCATAAGGGGATCCCTTCAAATCTTAAAAAAAAAAAAAAAAAATTAAAAAAAAAAAATCCAACAAATTCTTATAGACGAGGATGGATTTCCACTTTATGAGACTCTGATAAATAGAATGTTATGCATTTTGCCACTTGCCAATGTGGTGTAGCTCCAGACCTCTCCACCAAGGTTCAAGTGGCTATGCATGCATAGATATATGCCAAATTTCCCACTATGTGTGTGGGTGTTGTCCCACTTGTTTGTGGGTGGCCTCTCCCCGTTTGTGGGACCTGCTCGTCCGGGCTACTCTAGTAGAGCCCCATCTCGCCGGTCCCGGTAGTTGTTGTACATTAAAATATATATATATAGTGTTAATACTTTACACATCATTATTGTTCATTATTGTACTGATTACCAAAGCCTTATTCACGAAAGCTTATAACATGTGTAAAGTAAAAACACTCTTTTTACAACTTCTCTCATGTAAAATAGTGAGATGGGGTGGAAATCCATCTTAATCTATAACACAAATTTCAAATTTGTTTTAAGTTAAAAATAAAAAATAAAAAAAATAAAAAAAATAAAAAGTAAAAAATAAAAAACTTGAATTTATTGTAAATTTTTTTTTTAAAAAAACTTGGATTTATTGTAATATTAAAAAAAAATGTAAATGCATCGCTTAGTGATGCATGCATGCATGCGGCGTGCATACTGCTGTGCTTAATGCGGGGGTGTTAAATACGTGTGAAGGCGATAGGCTTCCGTTAGGTGCACCATCACTGATGATGTCTCCACAAGGAGTGAACTTGGGGATGGTGAGGCCGGAGCTGGTTCAGAAGAGGGATGGTAAATACAACATATCAACTGATTCCATGAAGCATGGGAGGTTGGAGTTCAACGAGCCGGAGTGGATCAACCCACAGGCCGATTACTGTAAGCAGCACGGCAAAGGATTCGCTATCGATATTGAGCAGACTGAGATGAAGAAGATTGCACCCTTTCCATGATCAACACAACACATACATAATTGTGATATTGTCCATTAATTAATTTCTCTTGGGAAATTGAGATGCGTTTGTTTGTACGTTTGAACTAGATTTTAATGTATGTGTGTATGTGACTGTGTGTTGTGTTGTGTTGTGTTCCATTAATTATATTTTTTCTTTTTTCTTTTTTATAAATTTTTATCCTTCGTTTAAGATATGGATAGTTGAGATTTATATTTTATTTATATTTATATTTTTATAATTTATTTTTTAATTTAGAGGTCTTGGGGGATTTCTGTCTCTTTACACAATTGTTAAGGAGTACGGACTCATGATCATGACGGTCAAATATTAATGACAGGGATGTTAATATCATATTTTGATCAAAGTTGTTTTCCGAAACCTCAAGATAAAGTTGTTTTCCAAATGTAAATTTCTAAAACCTCATATAGTGGTTAGTAATTTATTCAAAATTGACTTTTTCAAGTAAGTTATTAACTTTATCCAAATGTAAATTTCCAAAAACCTCATATAGTGGCCAGTAATTATTCAAAATTCAATGACAGTAAAAAATTGACTTTTCCAAGTAAATTATTCATAATTCAATGATAAGTAAAAAATTGACTTTTCCAAATTTACTTGGGACTAAAATGAAGTTTGCTCTATTAAGTTGGACAGCATCGCCATTGATATCGGATTTTTAAAATAAAAATATCATGAATTGTGACACGATGAGATTTGTCGGTGGCATATCTCTCATACTTCCACAGTGAGATTATACATTCTAGTCCTCTCTTTCCCAAAAAAACATGAATATATATAATACTTCATCGAGACTCCGGACTCGAGTAACCATAACTGCAAATTAACGTAAACTATGGGGTTATTATTGTATTATCAAAGGATAAAAGCAACTTTAGTTTTGAATTTTTCCATCACCGTTAGAATCCTGATCTATATTTGGAGGGCCAAGATCACAATCACATGAACCCACATCTGACTCACACCGTATCTAATTCTCCAACACAACCATATATGATATACCATTCCAAGTTCCATCATTTTTATTCCTCAACTCAAATCCAAGTTGCATTAAAAAAAAAAAATGGTATCTTTACTTATTAATTAGCTTGTTAGAGCATCTCCCACCCATCTCTATGTCTATCTCTAAAATAGAAATCCAAAAGAGAATATTCTTCTCAGATTCCATATCTAAAAATTAGATTTGTGACTTGTGCAAAAATGATGGTTGCCCATAAGAAAAACAAGGTATTTCCATTGGTTTACTTGCTTCTGACATTAGCATTGATTCTATCGGTTGCTATTGCTACTTTTGAGATATCATTTTCAACTATGAAAATTATAAAAACTTGACTGCGCAACATGATGAGAGATTCAATGGAAGAATGATAATTTGGTTGTTTATATAGAAAAGGACATATCTAGTGACAACATTTTCAAAAGATGAAACCACGTCAATGACAGTTTTAACTTAATATGTTTGAAAAATTATTTGAATCTATATATTCAAACTTTTTGTTTAGAAAAGTTTTTTGATTGGCTTGGATATGCCCCTTATAAACTTGTTAACGCATTTTAAAGGACTAATTGCACAAACATCCCCTGAGTTTATGTCTAAGTGTAGCTATATTGAAATTTTACTCAAAATTACACAAACCTCCCTTGCCGTTAATTGTCTACCATTAGAAGTTTATGATTTAGGGGTAAAACTGTCTTTTTGATAATATATATTTAAAACTAAAGGAAAATAATTCTCTCTCCTCTCTCTTCTCTCTCCTTTTTAATTGGTTGGATTAAAAAAAAAAGGAACATAAAAAAGCCTTGTCTGAACTCTGATCATCATCTTCTTCTTCTTCAACTTCAATAAATCACCAAAAACCCAGCTCTATTTTTTGTTTTTTTTGCTCAGACACAACAAAACCATGCCCTTAAAACCAAATCTTTCATAACCGTCCGATCAGATTCTCCTAATGACGTCGCCGTCTTCGTCTTCGTCGTCATCATCGGTGGCCTTTTTCGTTGTCGTTGTCGTCGTCGTCATCGGTCGCCCTCATCTCTCTCACCAAAAGTTTTGCTTGGTTTGACCGGTAGTATCCAATGATCTATCCGTCCATTTGCTTCACTGAGTCAGTCGAAGTCGTTGCTGTCTCTGCCGCCAAGAACAGCTTCCAGTAACAATGAAAGTAGTATTGTGAGCTCCAAAGCTCCATGGTCGAGACCACCCTTTGTTGAGCCCTCTAGACAGCACAATTGAAATAGTTTTCTAGCTTTGATTGAAATCTTGGAGATTGTTTTCGTGTTTCATTTTCGATTCATTGAGATTGAGATGTAATTGAGATAGTTGATTACTTTCCAAAAATGTACATAAATAATTCATGTGGGTTTGTAAATATGATCTGTAATTTTTATTAAATCCCGTGATTTTTTTCCATAAATTTTTTTTGGGTTTGAGGTTTTTTTTTTTTTTTTTCCTAGAATTTTTTTGGGGTTTTGATTGAAAAATATGGATTATTTTTATGAGATTTGTGGTTTTTTATTTTTATTTTTTATTGTTTCGAATTGTTTTACTTTTTGTGGAATTTCTGCTGCTTTTGGGGGTCTGATGTGTTTATGAGTGGCTTCTCTGTTTAGTTTTCTTCTGCTGCCTCTGGTTCTTTTGTTCTTATGCTTTGGGGCTGTTTTTGTTTGTTGCTGTTTTTGCTAGGCCTTATTTTCATTTTGGTTTGATTTTATGGTTTGGGTGATTTCGACTCCCCTGGTTTGTATGGATGTTGGCTTTCATTTGCCTTATGTGGTTTCTCTAATAAAATAGCTATTTCAAAAATAAAAATAAAAATAAAAAATGGTGGTGATCGATGGGGGTGGTGGATGGTGGATGAATGATTATGGCGGATGGTGGATCGAGAGAGATGAGATTTAGGGTATGTTTGGTTGGGCTTTTGAAAATCATCTACTCGTAAAAGGTCTACTTGTAGTAGATCTAATTGAAATAGAGCTTTTGAAAAAAAATATATATATATATATAGTTGTTTGGTTGGTAATTACAAACGCACTTTTATAGCAGTAGACCGTTTGGTTGTAAACTCTCAAAAAGTCTACTATGATATTAAATTACTAAAAAAGATATATTATTTATTCACTTTAAAAAAAAAATTGAACGTAAAGATTTTTTACATGTTAACTACATTTTCTACTGCACAATAATAATAAAATTCAAAACTTTCACCATATAAACTTAAAAGATTAAAAAAATAAAAAATAACCAGAAAATATTAAATTTTCAACAAAGTTGAAGCATTGTCAAAGATTAAACAAAAGGAAAATGATCAATATCTCATACAAAGGTAAAAAGTTAAATGGAAAAAAAAATTTAAATTAAATAAGTTATCATCGAAGCATCAGAAGAGTTGCAATACTATCACGTTCTTTGTCCATTTCATGATTAGGACGTCGCTCCTCGTAAACATCTTGAGTAGCATTTTCTTCTTCATCATCACTTGGTAGTTTATCATCATCGTCATCATATGGTTTAAACTCTTGATCTATATCAGCATTAACTCTTATAAAATTATGAAGAACCATTGAAGCAATCATAATTTTCACTTGTTTAGTAAATGGGAATCTGGGCATATGATGTAATATTTTCCATCTATTTTTCCAAACACCAAATGTCCTTTCAATAGTGCATCTCAAAGAAGAATGTGCATGATTAAATATTTATTTTTTTCCACTAGGTTGCTTTCCACGTCGAAAATCTGAGAGATGATATCGCTCACCTTTATGTGGCCCTAAATAGCCTTTCATTTGCGGATAGCCTGCATCTACCAAATAATACTTGCCTACACATATAAATGAACATTTTATTAACTCAATATATAATACATTTATACAACAATATATGTAAAACATATTTTATGACATACCTCTAAGTGGATGAGGGAAATGTAAAATTTCTCTACGCAATGCCTCTAAAAAAATACATGCATCATGAGCAGCACCTTCCCATCCAACCCATGCAAAAGTGAAGCACATATTGAAATCACATACAGTCATTATATTTTGAGTAGGAGATCCTTTTCTACCGATGTATGGTATTTGCTTTGATACTGGCATCACAACCGATACATGTGTTCCATCAATTGCACCTATGCAATCTTTAAAATAAGGCCAATATCTATTATCATCTTTTATTTTCCTGGGAATTCCCTTGAAATATGGGTCAGATGGTTTCAAATAATCAACAGCCATGCGACAAACAGCATCCAAAACTATTCCAAACCATCTAGATATAGTTTCTCCTGAATGTTGAAATCTTTCTTGAGCCATTCTATTTCCACAAGCATACCCTAACACCAACAAAAAAATAGCCACCGACTCATGTATTGAAATGTCCTTACCTTTTTCCAAGCCATAAGATTGATGCAATGTATCACATAGTTTTATGAATACCGATGTTTCCATCCTAAATTGCTCATGACATACAATATGATGGCCATGTAAAACCTTCATTACCCATTTGTATCCTGATAAAGATGATGTTCTACACTTTTCCTTTAAATTGTACTTAATAAAATGGTGAACATATAAACCAACTCCTATTTTTATCATTTGTAAACGTTTTTTGTCATCATCACCTTGATTATCAAAAGCTTCATAATCATCATCCATATCTGAAGAATATAAACATATTATAAAAAGTATAAACATCATCAAACAAATAAAATTATAACGTAATTTTAATGAAAAAAATAATAATAACATCAATCAACTTTCATTTGAAAAAAAAAAAAAAAAAAACTTTAACTGCATTGCATAAATCAAATAGTAATTGTCCAATAGATAAACAAAATCTCAAAGTAATTCATTACATAAATAAAAAACAAGACCAAATCTAAAAATTTATTCTAAGCTTGCTCTAGAAACATAATTTGTAGGTCATGATCCTTAAGTGCAACAAACGTCTCTCTGTTCTCCTTCTTAAGAAAAAGTCTAACTGCCTTCATAAAAAGCTCACTTCCTCTCTCAATTTTTGGAATGCCATGTAGCATTTCGATCACCTTTGCAATACTAGATTCATCATTCTTACCATCCACTGAATCACATAATCGATCTAATTGTTTGGATAATGTGACAGCAGCCCCTTCTTTAGCTTGAAATATTTTTTTTCTTTTCCTTAAATTTCCTTGTAAAGAAGATTCTGGTATAGTCCCAGGTGTGCCATCCCCATCAATATTATCTAAATTTTCATTAATATTTGTTTCTATTCCATTCATCCTATCGATTTCATTTATATATTCACCATTAGTAGGTATAAATCCCATAGATGGTGCCCAAGATTCTTCCCCAGTAGCAGCAACATCTCTGAACAAAATATCTAACTGGTCAGCACTCCTCAAGCCTTTTGTTCGAAATTTAGATGCATCCGGATTTTCCTACATTAATATCAACATGCATATATATTATGTTAAAATTTATTCTTCAAAAATAATTAATTTTTCAATTAATATTGCAAGACTAAAGTAAGAAATTGCACCTTTAATTTTTTGTCCCACCATTCTTCACTAGCATCAATTGTTTGCTTAACATAATCCCAACCAAGGCCAGTTTCTTTTCCAACTAGATTATTCCAGAACTGCCACTCTCTCTTAAGATTATCCCATTTATTTTTCATCTGTTTTTTACTATAGTTCTTATTAATTGTTTGTGCCAACTTGGTCGAAATATTTTTCCAACCCTCTTTGTTGAAGTGACCATTTGGTCGATTACCAGTTAAAACTTCATAAACACAAATCTTAACAAATGTGTCAACATATAAATCAGTCCATTCTGCCTTATTTCTTTTTTGGCTTTCCTCCACACTAGGTTCCATTCTATAAAATATATAGAAAAAAAAAAATCATGAATATTAAAATAAATAAGCAACCAAAAAAAATTCCATGGAATATTATATAAATAAGCAACCAGATAATATAAACACAAATCTAAAAAAAAAAATTAAAAATTGAAAGTCAAACGTATATTACAAACAGAAAGAAACAAGGCAACGATTGTTTTTTTTATTTTATTTTATTTATTATTATTATTATTTTTTTTTTTTATTGTTGGTGTTGCTACGATTAAACTGTTTTCCACTGAAAATTTAAGCATAATGTTGCGTTGTGTACAGCCAAGCATGCATAAAACTTTTGACAGCTCAAAAAAAAAAAAAGCAAATTAGAATTGCAAATTCTGCATGAGCAGTGCAAGTGGGCTCACCAGTCACCACTACCAAACGTTGACAGCTCAAAAAAAAAAAAAAAAAAAAAAAACAAGGCAACGATAAATAAATAAACAAAAAAAATATTAATGAACAAAAATTATACATACCGTTTTTTTGTATGTGTAGAGCAAAGAACCGTTCTTTTGTATGTGTAGAGCAAAATTATATATTATCTGTAGAGACTAGAGAGCAAAGAATAAAGAATAAAGAATATAAATAGCTCAAAGGTTTTATTTTAATAAGGGTATTCCATGTCAATAATAAACATTTAGGGATATATATGTCAAATACTTCTTTTTTTAAAAGGTCTATTTTGAAAAGCTCATAAAGAGGAGCTTTTGCCTAGTAGAGGTTCAAACTCTACTAACATCTACTGAATTTAAAATAGATAATTTCAAAAACCCAACCAAACAACTCTAAAAAACTCAAGTAGAGGTTCGTAGACCTTTTGAGCCAGTAGAAAGCCCAACCAAACAAGCACTTAGGGATCTGGTTTGGTGATGATGGTGGATCCATCAATTTTATTTTATTTTATTTTATTTTTGTTTTTTTTTAATCCAACCAATTAAAAAGGTTTTCAGATATATATATATATATATATATATACAGATTTTTTATTATCAGTTCGTCTTGATAATAAATATATCAGGACGAAGAATGTGAATCACTACATACTTTGACTTAAAGTGTATGCACTTATCAAAACTTCTCCATAATTTGTGGTCCACATTCTTTATCCTGATATATTTATTGTCAGGACAAATTGACAATAGAAAGACGGTATATATATATATATATATATATATATATATATATATATATATATATATATATATATTAAGGTTTTTAAATTTGTTTTATATTAATATTTCTAATTTTAACATATATTATTCTAATATAAAGCTAATAAAATAATGAATAAGGTAGTTTGGTGATGGCGTGTAGTTCTCAAAAGCTTGAAGCTTCGTTTTCTCCGCAAGTAGCGGAAGCGGTGGCTCTCCTTCGTGGTCTTCATTTGGCGTTTGATGCAGGTCTGTTTCCATGTAGAATCGACTCTGATGCTGCTGTGGTAAATTGGATCAATGCTGGTATTCCTCTTGAATCTGAGATTGGTAGTGTTATAACAGATTTTCAAGTTATGCGGAGGCAAGCCTGTTGTTTGTCTGTTAATTTCGTTCATAGATTGGCTAATCAAGTAGCCCATGTTTTAGCTAAAAACGGCCTCTCTATTGTGGAGGATCTGTTTTGGCTGGAGGACTTTCCATCCTTTGTTAGTTCTCTTGTTTCGGCGGAATGCCGTGTTTCTTTGTAATTCTTGTTTTTTATCCAAAAAAAAAAAAAAAACTAACTAGGGGAATTTTTGACAATTTGAGCTGATAGGCTAGTCAATTCTATATAGCTGCAATTAGGCAAAAATTCAGGGGACGTTTGTGCAATTAGTTCCATTTTAAATCGTTAAATTTTTTTATCATTTTTATTATCATTTAATGGCGCACCCCCGAATGAAATTCCTGGATCCGTCCCTGCTATTAGCCATTTATTTACTCGTCGGTTTCTCTTTCTTTTTCTTCTTCATCGTTATGGAAGTCAAAGAGTCGACAGTCGTCGCGACGACCGCAACCCAAAAGAACGTGTACTCTGTGTGGGCGATTCCACCGGAAGAGGTGGGGGCGAGACTGAAGAAGATAATGGAAGGTCTTAAGTCCGATTTCGGGGGGCCCCATTTCGAGCCCCATGTAACCGTCGTTGGGGCCATCAATTTGACGGCGGAAGATGCGGCGGAGAAGTTCAAATCAGCTTGTGAAGGACTGAAGGCGTATAATTGCAGCGTGGATCGTGTTGCTACTGGGACTTTCTTCTATCAGTGTGTTTATTTGCTGCTTCATCCAAACGCTGAGGTTTTTTTTTTTTTTTTTTTTAAATAAAAATTAATCTTATCGATTTGTTGATTTTTGTTTCTTTGATCAACATAGTTGAGTAATGTGTAAGTTGTTTTGTTATCAGGTAGTGGAAGCTAGTGCTCACTGCTGTGCTCATTTTGGTTACAGCAACTCCACACGTAAGTTCTAATTCTATAATCACCTCTATTTCAAGCTTTTGTAATTTCCCCAAATGTTAATGTATGAAATCTGATAATTAGTTTCAGTAATTCTTGTTCATTCTAAAAAAACAGATGCGGGTTTTAGCTTTTAAGTTGCAATAGAAATTTAGAAACTGTCAATACAATGTGGTTGGTGTTCTATTTGTACAATTTTGGGAGAAATAAAACATCTGATTACCAAAATGTTACATGAGTTGATTATCATTAGTTTGTGAATTACATTAGTGATTTCACAATCTTGAAATGTTAGGTTTTGTTTTCTTAACACAAAAGAATGTATGTCGTAGACTCGTATATCTCAAGGACTGTAGAGGACATAACAGATGAGGAGTTGGTTTGCAATGGAGAAATGTTGAGGATATGTTGGAAAAAGTAGGCAACTCATCTTGTTTAACAAGTAATATGTGTTCTAAGAGAAATGCATCTGTATTATGTTGTGTCCTGCTTTTCTCGACATAATTGGTCTCTACTAAACTTAAAAGTTTCAATACATGTATGTATGATTCATCTTCTTCAATTTGGCCCTTTGCAGAGCCATAATCTTGTTCAAGTTGTTCGGAAAATCCTTTTCATCACTTTTACAGTTCCACCTACATAGATGTTTACAAACAAGAGCGATATGTGAGGCATAAATGCTAAAGCTTAAGAGTATTCCTTTGCTCAAATAGTTATATGCCGTAAATATTATAAGACAAGCCCTGCTATTACTTAATGAGGGACATATGTTATGGTGCACATACCCCTTGGGTTTACGTTGCTTGCTCAAACCACTTAATTGTAACTGTGTGGTTCACACTTACAATTAGACAACTAATATGGTGGTTATGCTTTATTGCTTTTAGGAACAAGGCAAAAGCTAAAATAGATAAGAGAAAAATTACCTCTTCGTATAGTGATTTAAGTCGATTGGAGTCCCGTGTGACTTGTTCCTAACCTCACAATTGAGGTTTCCAAACAAAAACAAAGATGGACCGTTGCCTTTTTATTTCAAAATTTTGAAATGCTAAGACATGGTTGTGCTGTAACGAGTCAGTATGTTTGTTTAAGTCGTTGATACTTTTCATATCTTACAGCTTACATGCCACATCTGAGCCTTCTATATGCGGACTTGCCGGATGATGAGAAGAAAAAAGCTCAAGAAAAAGCCAACGTTCTTGATGACAGCATTGACAAATTGAGCTTCCCAATTACTCGCCTTGCATTTTGGAAAACAGATACCGGGGATAAAACTCTCAAATCTTGGGAGAAGGTTGCGGAATGCAATCTCATCCCCAATTAGCTCTGTTTCTACTTACTAATTTGTGGTAAGACTTATGATGTACAGGTTTAATAAAACGAACTTTGTGATCTGCTACTGGTCATCAATGAAGTGAAATCTCTTGTGTGTCTTCTGTAGTTTTTGATCTATCCACATAAGTATTTTGATGCGTATATGATATTTTTATACGGGTTCTTAATAAGTATAACATGCAATAATCAGCTGGTGATATCTAGCCTACCGCTCTCCTTCATCGATGGTTCATCATGCTTACGCAATGTATGCAGATTCATATAACGATTTTAGATTATTGAAAATGAAACTTATGAGATGATAATTTGATGATAGACTTCAAATGTTTTACTATTAAGGTAACAGAGTTAGAGAACAGAACATTGTGCACGCATGTTTATTTCTAGAACCGTTAACAACATACAACATTACTTGTACGTGTATAGATAAACTTTTATTAGATGGATGTGAACAAAACATATGATGATATGGTCTGTTCTATTATATAGTTTATCTGTTTACAGGCCAGTTGTTGAGTTGTGTAAGCAATAGCCAATAGGTAGAAAAAGTCATACACTTGACCCAAATTGCTTATCTTAAAATAAACAGAAACGAGGTTTATGTGAAAGCAAATTAAAGGATGGTCAACTGTAGAACACACACACACTCGGTTACCAGACTAGCAATTAATAAGAGAATCAGATAAGAATATACAGATTTGCAAATATGGCCTGGCCAGGCCAGCTTTATCCAGCTGCATGCATCAGTTGACCTAAATTTAGAATTTTTTCTTTGGTGGCTTAGTGGTTGAACACGTTATTTACATAATTACGTACTCATTTATACAAAGTCAATAACACACACCAAAAATGTTCAAACAACACTAGTTACTTGTGATCATTCAACCGTTAATTATCTCTTCTTCTTCTTTTTTTCAAAGCTGACATCATTGAGGTGGGTTAGGGGTTTGTCGGGACCTGACAAGATTAATCTCTATAGGCATAACCTAAAATGCAACTCCCATTTAAGGGGAGGGGTCATCGGATTAGGGGTTTGTCGAGAGTGACTCGAGACCTGACAAGATTAATCTCTACAAGTATAACCCGAAATGCAACTCCCATTCAAGGGGAAGGGTCATCAGGTTAGGGGTTTGTTGGGGCCTGACAAGATTAATCTCTATAAGTGTAACCTAAAATGCAACTCTCATTCAAGGGAAGGGGTCATCCCACACTTTTCGGTTTATTAGACGAAATATGAGATTATATTTACAATATCAAAGTTTGAACCCTAGTGGTAGAGCTTCATTTTGAAATCTCTAACCACCAAAGCAATAGACGTCGTTAACCGTTAATTATCTCTTTACAATTGCACAAACAAAAATGGGAATTACGAAGAAAGAAAACGTATACTCAAAATTAAGATGCTTGTGTTTGTACGTTTGAACTAGATTTTAATGTATGTGTGTATGTGACTGTGTGTTGTGTTGTGTAGAGATGTTTTGATGTATAAATTATATTATGTGTGATGTGTTGTGTTCCATTAATTATATTTTTTCTTTTTTATAAATTTTTATCCTTCGTTTAAGAATTAAGATATGGATAGTAGAGATTTATATTTTATTTTTATTTTTATATTTTATTTTTTTAATTTAGAGGTCTTGGGGGATTTCTGTCTCTTTACACAATTGTTATAGACTCATGGTCAACCTTAACACTTGACGGTCAAACATTAATGACAGGGATGTTAGTATCATATTTTGATAAAGTTGTTTTCCGAAACCTCAAGATAAAGTTGTTTTCCAAATGTAAATTTATAAAACCCTATATAGTGGTCAGTAATTTATTCAAAATTGACTTTTCCAAGTAAGTTATTAACTTTATCCAAATGTAAATTTCCAAAACCTCATATAGTAGCCAGTAATTTATTCAAAATTCAATGATAGTAAAAAATTGACTTTTCCAAGTAAGTTATTCATAATTCAATGATAAGTAAAAAAAATTACTTTTCCTAATTTACTTGGGACTAAAATGAAATTTGCTCTATTAAGTTGGACAGCATCGCCATTGATATCGGATTTTTTTATAAAAATATCACGAATTGTGACGCGATGAGGATTGTCGGTGGTATATCTTTCATACTTACCTCACAAGATTGTACATTCTAGTCCTCCCTTTCCAAATAAAATAAAATAAATAAACACGAATATATATAATATTTCGTCGAGACTCTAGACCGGAGTAACCATAATTGCAAATCAACATAAGAGTAATACTACTTCACCCCAAATTTCAACTCAAATGTGAGGTGTTATCACGACACACAACATGGGCCCACGTCATGATTTTCAAGATTTTGTGTGTTGATGACACATCACATTTGGGTTGGAATTTGAATTGAAATTTTGGGTGAAGTAACATTACTCTTAACGTAAATTATGGGGTTATTATTGTATTATCAATGGATAAAAGCAACTATAGTTTTGAATTTGAGTGGTCCTATTGGCACAAACCCTACTGATCTGTTTATGTCCCACTTGTTTAAATTTTGATTTAATTAAACAAAGTTAAATGTTTTTATTAATTTATTTTATTTATTTCCAAAACTACCCTTTTACTTATTATTCAAACTTAATAAACCCCATCTCTAATATCTTTATCTATCTCAGATCTCGTCTTTCTCTCACCTCCCATGAACGAATTTTTTTTTCTTCCTATTTCTTTTTTAGTATATATATATATTTTTTTAATATCACACCTTATAGAAAAGGTCAAGAAGTCACAAGACAAAGAACAAACAAACAATCCCAAGAAAAGAGTAAAGAACAGAGTAACCCAAGACAAAACACACAGAGAGAAAAAAACGAAACAGCCCACAAACAAAACGAAGCAAGAAGTAAAGAGCAAGTATTTGTTTTGATTATCATCATTTCACTTTCAGATTCTAAAAGAGTAATGAAATTAAATAATAATTAATATCTTAGGTGCATGATTTATTGTTTAAATAAGATCCGGTACAAGTATTTTTAGGGTTTAAAAGTTATGAAAAAAATATATTTCAAGAAAAGGATTAAAAGAAGTAAATAACGTTGGTTGGTTGGTTTTTTTTTTTTTTTTTTTTTTTGAAAAGGAAAGTGTGGTTTTATTAGATTTACTTTATAGAATATATATTTTTCTTAAATTGTATGTCTCTTTTAGTAATTTCGATTTGGGGTGGGCACAAAAACCGAAACCGAATTAAACCAAACCGAACCGAACCGAAAAAGGGTCTTTGGTTCCGTTTATAGCTTCTATTCGGTTCAAACCGATTTGAAATTTGAAAACCGAATTGAATTTGGTTTGGTTTTGGTTTTGGTTTTGGACATACAAAACCGAACCGAACCGAATAAACCAAATTGTCTTACTTAATTATTTTGTAAGGTTCAATTTTATTATGAAATGTTTGTTAATGATGTTTTATTTTAGATTACATTATGTACTACATTTTTTGACTTATATTTTATAGAAGTTATGAAGATTTTATATTTTGATTGAGTATGTAGACTTAGTATGATTGAAATTTTAGATTTGGATTGAAAATTGGGTTGTATTTTGTTTAAATTTTTTTTTACATATTGTTTTCCTAAAAAAGTTTAAGCCTAAATGCCAAAAATGCAACTTAAAGGCCCAACAAATTAAAAAACATATACAAAAAAAAAAAAAAAAAAAAAAAAAAAAAAAAAAAAAACCCTTTAAAGCCCAATAGGCCCAAAACCGAATTAAACTGAACTGAACTGAACCAAGATAAAGATGTTCGGTTCAATTCAGTTTTCAGGTTCAAACGGTTCAAACCGATTCACATTTTTAAAAACCGAATATATGTCGGTTCAATATGGTTTTGGCCAAAACCGAACCGAAACGAACCATGCCCACCCCTAATTTTGATAAAGGAAAAAAAACTAATCCTAAATAATTAAAAAAAATGGGACATAAATAGATCAGTGGGGGTGTGCCAATAGCACCACTCTTGAATTTTTCCATCACCAATAGAATCCTGATCTATATTTGGAGTAGGGATGGGAATTTCCCCCATGGAGGCCCATCCCCACGGGGCCCCGCTCCCATTTAGGAGCAAATTTTGTCCCTAAATGGGGTTTTGGGGTGGGGGAACCTCCCCCACCTCCATTTCCCTATTCCCTCATTTTCTAAATAGGGGGTGGGGCCCCAAATCCCCTATTTCTCCCATATATTTCTATTTATTTATATTTAATTTTATTTTCTTAAAAAAATAATTTAAAAAAAGAAAAAACTGTCTATTACTCATATTTTGGATTGATCGAAGGCTTTAAATTTGTTTAAACTTTTATGTGTAATACAATAACACTATATTATTATAGTTATTTGTATTAATTTTGGATTAAATTAAATCAATTATATATTTTAGATTGTATATTTGTTTAATTATTGGATTGGATATTAAAACAGGATGAAACAAAAGTTTGATCTGATCGAATTTGGAATTCTAAAATCAAATTTTGAATTCTAAACTCTAAATTCCAAATTCCAAGTTCCAAATTTCGAATTGAAAATTTTTAGGGAAAATCGTATTTTAGTCCTTGTAGTTTGCCTTATTCTGGGTTTAGTCCACGGTTTTTTGGTATTGTAACTTTCAGTCCATCTGTATTCTGACAATACGAAATCCAGTCCCTACCGTCCAATTCCGTTAGGGTTTCACTGATTTCTATTAGGTCAACGAGGGTAATTTGGTAAACTGATCTACCAGCTTCTAGAAGCTTTATCTCACCAAGGGTATATACGTCAATTAATAAATTAAAATATTTATATAAAAAAAAAAGATTAACAGATGTGGCTTGTAATCGGCCACGTTGCTTGAAAACAAATAAAAAGAAAACAAAAGGGGTGGAGTGGTGGACCCTTCCAGACTACATTCGAGTTGTTTAGTGTAGTTTGAAGAAGGCTTGAACTGCAATCAAGCTTGTTTCGTGCGAAATCTTCCCATAACCCTTCATTGCATTCCATTTCCTCTCCGTTTTTTACTTGATTTGAACCCAAACTATCCCGTCGTCCCTTCTCTGTTGAAGTCGGTGTGAAGGTCATGTTCCAAAGGAGTTGTTGTTGGAGTTTTTGGAAGCAAAGTGTGTCAAAGGTATGTTTTCTTTCTATACACACGGTTTGTCTTGATTATTGTTTGTATTGTGTTGCATTGTGTGTATTCAAGGGTTTTGTAATGATTTGAAATTGATTTTCTAGGGTTTCAGACAAAAACATTTGGGGGTTTTTGATTTAAATGCATTCAAGTGTAATTTATAGGTTATTCAATCAAGTATTGGTGTCTAATTCATAAAGAAGGTGCATGGAGTCGGATTAGGGTTATGTAATGATTTGAAACTGATTTTCTAGCGTTTCAAACAAAAAAATTTGGGGTTTTTTTGATTTAAATGCATTCAAGTGTAATTTATTGGTTATTCAATCAAGTATTGGTGTCTAATTCATAAAGAAGTTGCATGGAGTCAGATTATTTGTGTTTGAAACATGTAATTCGTTACATTAGGGTTCCATTAGGGTTTCAGTGTTTGTAAATTGGGGTTTTTTTCTACTCAAAGGACATTTATATTGTTGCTTGTTGCTTGTTGCTTGCATGCTATATTGTTGCTTGTTGCTTGCATGCTATACTATTGCACGCATGTTATACTGTTGCTTGTTGCTTGCATGCTAACCTGTTTTATTGTTCTTGCAGTTGTAGATGGAAAACATCTTCAAAATCAGTGTTTTGCATAGGACCAATGTAATTGACTTAGGTGAGTGTGATGGTGATCATATAAGTTTGATTACTTTGGTCCATGCAATGACTGAGCAACTCAGTGGAAGCTCAAAAGTACCTGAAGAAGAATACTCGGTCTGGGTACAGTTACCATGGTGTAGTGATGTAGTTGAGATTTTAAATGATATGGATTTACTAGATGTATTTAGAGAGTTTGGGGTTCGTGGGTTTGACAGTATATCTTTCTGAGTAGAACGTGCATGTTATAAATCTTGTCCTTTTTCACAGGGAAGTCCTACCAACCTGTAGAAGAGCCTGAGGTTGTTGACCAAATAGGTTGGTGTGATGCGAAGGCTGGAATGTTTGATTATGTAGTTTTTAGTGATGGGGAGGGTACAGACTCGGGTAATGATGAGGAAGCTGGTGATAATGGCAATTCTGTAGGTTTAGATGATGATAATAGGTATGAAGAGAATAATGACAATGGGGCAAGTGTAGATGGTGATCATGGAGATGGTTTAGGTTTAGATGGTGATTATGGTGATTATAGTGATTATGGAGATGGCTTAGGTTTAGATGGTGATAATGAAGATGGTGTAGGTGTAGATGGTGATAATGGAGATGGTGTAGGTTTAGATAGTGATAATGGGGATATTACCAAGGAATGTATGAATTTATTTGAGGGGTATGAGTCCAGGTCAGATGATGAGTTCTCTTCTGACTCAGACACTGACCAATCCCATGTTAAGATGGACAAGTTGTTGAGAGGTGTACCTTTCAAGAAAGATGGGAATGAAATTAATTTTTTTGTAGGTCAAACATTTGCTAACAAAGAGGTAATGAAAGACATTTTTAGGGAGTATGCAGTGCAAGAAGGTGTAGTTCTAAATAGAATTAAGAATGACAAGCAGAGACAAACCTACCAGTGCAATGCTGCTGGTTGTCCTTGGAGAGCTCATGCTTCATGGATGATAGACAAAACCACTTTCATTTTAAAAACCTTAGTTGACCAACATGAATGTCATAGGGTGTGTAACAACAAAGAGGCAAAAGTTAAATGGATAGCCTCTAAGTTTGATTTCATAGTGAAGAGTAATCCTTCACTCAATGTGAAGGTCTTAGCTGATTTACTGTTAGAGAAGTTCAATATATCAGTTGATTTGAAAAGACTTTATGGTGTAAAACATAGAGTCTTAAGGCAAATAAGGAGTGAACATGAACACAGTTTTAAGTACCTTAGGCAATATGCCTACACTTTGAACCAAACCAACCCTGGGGTAGCCATACATATGAGGGTCCAAAAGCCAGTGTCAGTCTTCCACAGATTGTTTTTAAGTTTTGAATCATAGAAGTTAGGGTTCCTAGAGGGGTGTAGACCTTTTATTGGTCTTGATGGATGTCACTTGAAGGGTCCTTGTGGAGGAAACCTCCTGTCTGTAGTTGCATTAGATGCTAATAGTGGCTTGTTCCCACTTGCTGTGTGTATATGTGAGAAGGAGACAAAGTATAGTTGGATGTGGTTTCTCAACCACTTGAAGATGTACCTGCAGTTTCCTTATGACATACATTTATGTTTTATGTCTGATAGACAGAAAGGATTGATAAAGGCTTTGTCAAAACATTTCCCTACTGCTAGCAAAAGGTATATTTCTACTATTTCTTTTGATTTCAATTTCAACTTCTTCTAAATTTTTCCTAATCATCTATCAACTTCTTCTAGTTTCTTCCTAATCATCTGTCAACTTCTTCTAATTTTTTCATAATCATCTGTCAACTTCGGATTTTTTGTACTTGTCATCTGTCAACTTCTTCTAATTTGTTCATAATCATCTGTCAACTTCAACTTCTTCTAATTTTTTTCAACATCTTATTTTTTTCCTAATCATCTGTCAACTTATAATTTTTTTTATTTTTTATTTTATTTGGCTTAGGTATTGTGCAAGACACATATATGCTAACTTCAGAGGAAGTTATTGTGGTGACAGCTTCAAGAAGCTGTTTTGGAAGGCTAGTAGGAGTAGTAATGTGTTTGACTTCAAGGCTGCATTGAATGATATTGGTGAGATTCAGTCTGGTGCCAATGAGTGGTTATCTAAGATGGAGCCACATCTATGGTCTAGGTTTGCATTTGACGCAGTGATTAGATGTGATCATGTTACTAACAACATGACAGAGGCCTTCAACAGTCTATTAGGTACCCACAGATCAGAGACTTACTTGCAGTTGTTGGAGTTTATTAGGAGAATGCTTATGAGGAAGTTTCAAGAGAGGAAAGATGAGTGTGATGCATGAAGGACAGTACTACCCCCAAGAGTACATGCAAAGATATTGAAGCATAGTAAAGCAAGTAGGCAAATGACAATAATATCAGCAGGGGACCAAGAATATGAGATTTTGGGTCAGGATGGGACTTTTGCAATGAAGCTAAAGCAGTACAATTGTGGATGTGGCAGCTGGTAGATCAGTGGCATTCCTTGCCCTCATGCCATGGCTGCCATAAGCCACAACTGTGGGAAAGAATCATTGAGGGATATGGTACCAAGATATGTTCACCAATCCCTCACCAAGAGTGCATACATGCAGACCTACAAGGGCATGATCCATCATATGCCAGACTAGAAGATGTGGCCAGAAATTGTAGCTGATGAGGTGCTTCCACCTCCAATTCATGTCCAACCTGGTAGACCAAAGATGCAAAGGAAGAGAGAATCTGGTGAGTAAAGCAAAGGAGGCAGGACAGGGACTGTTGTCTGCACATACTGTAAGAAGGCCGAGCATAACACAAGGACGTGCAAGGAAAAAAAAGAGGCAAGAAAGGTAGAATTTTTCAAAAAATATTTTGTAAAATTTTTTTTTTCTTAACATAATTGTAACTTCTAATTTTTTGTACTTGTCAGTCATCTGGAGGTTCATCAACTGAACCACGAAGGAAGAAATCAATGGTACTTCTTCTCCCTCTCATAATGTGTCCTTATAATGTAATTTAATTCAATTTGTTATGTAATATCAAATCTCTTCAACAGATAACACCTGAAGCTTCAAGTTCACAGCCAACATCCACAGTTCAAAGTCAAGTTCACAGTCAACATCCACCATCAACAGCTGAAGCTTCAAGTTCACAGCCAACAAGAAAGAAGAAAACCAAGGTAATATACTTTTATAACTACTTAAAGTTCATTGTAAAGGTTCTTATGTTTTGGAAATTGTTTCACAATAACTTTGTATTTCTGTTCACAGAAACAACATCAAACACCAGGAGGAGGTTCCCAAAATCCATCCCAATCTCAACCACAGTCACAGCTCACTGATTGAAGAATATGGCTTGAAGTAAGACTTTTGCAGCAGCTATTTCTGGTTTGAAGTAGGACGTATGAATGTAGCTACTTATTTATTGTAGGGACTTATTTTTTGTTTCCTAACTAGGATGTTTTCTTGCATGTTAACATGCTCAATATTAGGAATTATTCTGTGAATTGGAATGATGAAATGTAGGACTTATTGTAGCTACTTATTTTTTGTTTGCTTGCTAGCATGTTTTCTTGTTGCATGTTAACATGCTTAGTGTTAGGAATTAGTTGCTGTGTGTCAACTGGATTGATGAATATATAAGTAGTTGTTTTTGTTTGCTAAACAATTGAAATATGAATACTTATCATTATGGTTCTTCTATTACATTCAATCTCTGCTTCTAGTAGAATTTGACAACTAGGTTTACTCGTATAAGTAGAAGCACTGTCGTGAATACACCAACATAAATTAGGTTAACTCGTACCATTGCTACTTTTATAACTACTTAAGTAGAAGCATTGCCATTATTATACCAAGTAAAACTAGGTTAACTCCCACAATTAGCTTTGACCCTCCTTGGATAGACTCTAGGTGTTGAATTCTTCCATGCAAGCTTTCTAGGTACTGCACCCTTTCCCACAACATCTCCAGCCTCTGCAACCTTCCATTTAGCATTGCCATTTCCTGTTGAGCCATAAAATTACCTCTGCCATCATTTCTTTGTGATATACTATCACTGTATTGTCCTGGGTTGAATTCTTCATTATCTGGTTCCCAGAAATTGTAGAATTTGCATCTCCATTTCTCACATACGAAATACAACTTGTGAGGGTTGTTTTGGGATTCAGAAATCTTCACAGCAGCTTTAACACCACATAAGCATCTTCTGTTCTTGAATTTGATAAACACTCCATTGATGTTGGTTGATGAGCTTGATGTAGCCTCCATTGTGTGTATGCCACAGTTGTGAGAATTGTGTATGGATTGATGAAGAATTATGTGTATGTTTTATGAATGGATTGATAGAAGAATGTGTATGTGTATGTGAGAATTGTTGATAGATGATGAAATGAATATGTATGGGAGCTATTTTTTATGTGCAGGTGCGTTCAAATTTATAAGGGAAAAAGTAGCCGTTGAAAAACGGTAGGAAAATGTGTAAAATCAGTTTTTTAGTATAAGACAAAAAAGGGTAAAACGGTAATTTCAGTTACAGTTCCATATAAGACAAATTTAAGGGTAAAACGGTCATTCAGTGACTATCAGACAATCAGAGGGGCAATATAGTCTTTTTGTCTAGACAGATTCTGGCACAGAAGGACTAAAAATTAAAAAAAAAAATAACCGTGGACTAAACCTAGAATAAGGCAAACTACAGGGACTAAAATGCAATTCCCTCAAAATTTTAAGATTAAAAATGGGGGACGGGGGTGTAGACAGGGGAACCTCCCCCCAAACACCCTCATCCCCAGTTCCCCCAAATGGGATTTGGGGGGGGGGGGGGTGCGGCGGCGGGATCCAAGTTACATTTAAAAAAAAATGGTATCTTTACTTACTTTAATTAATTAGCTTGTTAGCCATTTAATTACTCGTCGGTTTCTCTTTCTTTTTCTTCTTCATCGTCATGGAAGTCACCGAGTCGTCAGTTGTCGCGACGCCGGCAATCCAAAAGAATGTGTACTCGGTGTGGGCAATTCCACCGGAAGATGTGGGGGCGAGACTGAAGAAGATAATGGAAGGTCTTAAGTCCGATTTCGGGGGGCCCCACTTCGAGCCCCATGTAACTGTCGTCGGGGCAATCAATTTGACGGCGGAAGATGCGGCGGAGAAGTTCAAATCAGCTTGTGAAGGACTGAAGGTGTATAATTGCAGCGTGGATCGTGTCGCTACTAGGAATTTGCTGCTTCATCCAAACGCTGAGGTTTTTTTTATTTTATTTATTTATTTATTTTTTAATAAAAATTAATCTTATCGATTTGTTTGATTTTTGTTTGTTTGATCAACATAGTTGAGTAATGTGTAAGTTGTTGTTTTGTTATCAGGTAGTGGAAGCTAGTGCTCACTGCTGTGCTCATTTTGGTTACAGCAACTCCACACGTAAGTTCTATATACATCGTCACTCCTATTTCAAGCTTTTGTAATTTTCCCAAATGTTAATGTATGAAATCTGATAGTCAGTTTCAGTAATTCTTGTTAATTCTAAAATACTGAGGTGGGTTTTAGCTTTGAAGTTGTAATAGAAACTGTCAATGCAGTGTGGTTAGTGTTGTCTTTGTAATTGTACATTTTTGGGGAAAATAAAACATCTGATTCTCAAAATGTTATTCGAGTTGATTAATCTTAGTTTGTGAATTATATAAGTCATTTCACAATCTTGGAATGTTAGGTTTTGTTTTCTTAACACAAAAGCATGTGTGTCATAGACTCGTAGGGAACATTTTCGAAAGCTTGGAGGATATCTCAAGGACTGTAGAGGGCAGAACAGATGAGGAGTTGGTTTACCTAGGAGAAATGTTGAGGATATGTTGGAAAAAGTAGACAACTCATCTGGTTAAGAAGTGATGCATGTTCTAATAGAAATGCATTTGTAGTGTGTTGTGTCCTGATTTTCTCGACATAATTGCTCTCTACTAAACTTAAAGGTTTCAATACATGTATGTATAATGATTCCTCTTCTTCAATTTGGCCCTTTGCAGGGCCATAATCTTGTTCAAGTTGTTAGGAAAAAATCCTTTTCATCACTTTTATAGTTCCACCTACATAGATGTTTACAGCAAGAGCGATACGTGAGGCATAAATGCTAAAGCTTAAGATTATTCATTTGCTTAAATAGTTATATGCCGTGAACCTTATAAGACAAGCCTTGCTATTACTTAATGAGGGACATATGTTACGGTGCATACCCCTTGCGTTTATGTTGTTTGCTCAAACCACTTAATGGTAACTGTGTGGTTCACACTTACAATTAGACAGCTAATATGGTGGTTATGCTTTGTTAAGGCAGAAGCTAAATTGAATGAGAGAAAAATTACATCTTCGTATAGTGATTTAAGTCGATAGGAATCAAGTGTGACTATTTCCAAACCTCATAGTTGAGGTTTCCAAACAAAAACAAAGATGAACCACAGCCTTTTTATTTCAAAATTTTGAAATGCTAAGATATGGTTGTGCTGTAAGGAGTCAGTATGTTCGTTTAAGTTGTTGATATTTTTCATATCTTACAGCTTACATGCCACATCTAAGCCTTCTATATGCGGACTTGACGGATGATGAGAAGAAAAAAGCCCAAGAAAAAATCAACGCTCTTGATGACAACATTGACAAATTGAGCTTCCCAATTACTTGCCTTGCATTGTGGAAAACAGATACCGGGGATAAAACTCTTAAATCTTGGGAGAAGGTCGTGGAATGCAATCTCATCCCCAATTAGCTCTGTTTCTACTTACTAATTTGTGATAAGACTTGTGATGTACAAGTTTATTAAAATGAACATTGTGATCTGCTACCGGTCATCAATGAAGTGAAATCTCGTGTCTTCTGTGGATTTTGATCTATCCACATAAGTATTTTGATACGTATATGATATTTTTATACGGGTTCTTAATAAGTATAACATGCATTAATCAGCTGGTGATATCTATCCTACCGCTATCATTCATCGATGGTCCATCGTGCTTACGCAATGTGTGCAGATTCGTATAACGATTTTAGATTATTGAAAATGAAACTTATGAGATGATAATTTGATGATAGACTTCAATTGTTTTACTATTAAGGTAACAGAGGTAGAGAGAACAGAACATTGTGCACGCATGTTTATTTCTAGAACCGTTAGCAACATATAACATTACTTGTACGTGTATAGATATAGACAAACTTTTATTAGATGGATGTGAACAAAGATATGATGATATGGTCTGTTCTATTATATAGTTTATCTGTTTACAGGCCGGTTGTTGAGTTGTGTAAGCAATAGGCCAGAAAAAGTCAGCGATTTTTTACACTTAACCCAAATTGCTTATCTTAAAATAAACAAAAACGAGGTTTATGTGAAAGCAATTAAGCAAATGATAGGATGGTCAACTGTAGAACATACTCGTTTAGAACACACACACATACTCGTTTAGCATACGCGCAATTAATAGGAGAATCAGATAAGAATATACAGATTGCAAATATGGCCTGGCCAGGCCAGCTGCATGCATCAGTTGACCTAAATTTAGAATTTTTTTCTTTGTTAGCTTAGTGGTTGAACACATTATTTACATAATTACGTACCCATTTATACAAAGTCAATAACTCACACCAAAAATGTTCAAACAACACAAGTTACTTGTGATCATTCAACCGTTAATTATCTCTTCTTCTTCTTTTTTCAAAGCGGACATCATTGGAGGTGGGTTAGGGGTTTATCGGGACCTGATAAGATTAATCTCTATAAGTATAACCCGAAATATAACTTCCATTCAAGGGTAAGGGTCATCGGGTTAGGGGTTTGTCGGGACCTGACAAGCTTAATCTCTACAAGTATAACCTGAAATGCAACTCTCATTTAAGAGGAGGGGCCATCCCACACTTTACAGTTTATTAGACGATATATGAGATTATATTTACAATATCAAGGTTTGAACCCCGGTGGTAGAGCTTCATTTTGAAATCTCTAACCACCAAAACAATAGATGGTCGTTAACCGTTAATTATCTCTTTACAATTGCACAAACAAAAATGGGAATTACAAAGAAAGAAAAAGAATACCCAAAATTTGATTTGATCTTATCCATTTATTTACATATATATATATATATCACGTGTAAAAATAAATGACATAACCATGTTTAATAGTCAACAGCTGCCAAAGAAAGAAGCTTCAATATATTTCTCATGATCATTATCTAGTGTATCACTGTCTCGTGAAGACAAGTAGTAGCCAACCATTAAATTGTCAAAACCCCATCCATTATCTAAGAGTGGTATATTCAAATAATCCTCCTAAAAGATTCTCTTAAACAATTCAAGTTGCCCCTAGCAGTCTTGTAAATGGTACATTGAACGATGTGTGTTTTACTTGGTAATCAATTTAATTAGGGTTTTAAAAAGACTTTTTGCAACCAACCCACTTGCTCTAAGTCAGTCCAACTTTGAATTGGTATCAATTACTAATTTACAATTAATAATAAATAAATAAATAAATAAAACAATAGTATAGTTTCTACTAGACCTTTGTATAAAAATGTTTGGAGAATAAACTTGTTCAAGAATTCAACAAGTGTAGGGCAGATGAAAATGACATTTTATATTCTTCTGTGTAACAAGTCTCTCTTTGGTTCTTGATTTCTTAATACAACAATGGACTTTGCTTCTATTCAACACTAGATGATTGTGAGCAAAGTAGATATTTTCTTATCAAGCATCTTTAATCTTATTTAAATCTTGCTTTTATCTTTTAATTTTGTCTATTTCTTTATTTTTAAATATAATCCGTCCGTTAATTTGAGAATATATCTTTAATAGATTCCCATCGTTAAATCCTGAAGATAAGATCAGTGTCACACAAAACCAGTTGTTACATTTTTAAAATTACGTTATACAAGATGTATTGATTAGATAAAGACCCGTAAAATGTAACCAAAAAAAAAAAACTATTTGGTTTATATTCAATTTTTGTTTAAATAAAAACCTTACCAAAAATTAGAACTTTTATAAAAGTTGTCCACACAAAAGTTTTTTGTCGGTGGTTTAAGGTAGTAACCGAATTAAAAGAAAAAGGCTAACGGATGAGAGCCACCACACACACTTTTATCAACTAACAATCACGCGTTTAAAAACGACGACGTTTACTTAGTGAATACAACAAGATCTGAACCGTACATGATACAAAACGTGCGGTTCAGATCCTCTACTGTAACTGCATTAACGGCGGGAAAACCAAAGAATTGTCATGCATCCTAACGCTCCTGTGCACGTTAGTCAACAATCTCTTACCTTACGCCGTATCCGCGTTAATATGCCGAAACCCACCTCTCACGCTCTCTCAGCACGTCACAACCACTGTTCTCCCCTGTAGTATTCCAATAATCGTCAACGTCACCTACCAGTGAAACTTCAAAACGAATTCACACGTTTCACACACATACGCAGATACTTCTTCGAAAAAGCGTCACTCAATCGCGTTTCTATATATAAAATCTGGCATTTGATCCACAATTCTCGGATTTTTTTTACTGCTATTGAATATTTGGTTTCTGTTAGGGTTTAAGAGGAATAAATCTTGATTTTGGATATTGTTGTTTGTTTCAAGTAATGGAGACGAAGGGAGCTGTGAGGTTGAATCTGTTAAGGCAGTCGTCGCTGGCGCCGGAACGTGAACTAGAGGAGGCGGAGCTCCGGCGAGACGAAGAAGGCGGCGAGGAGATTGCGCCGGAGGTGAGGCTGATGTACCTGGCCAATGAGCGTGACTTGGAAGGGATAAAGGAGCTCTTGGATTCTGGAATCGACATCAATTTTCGAGACATCGATGATCGGACGGCTATCCACGTTGCGGCCTGCCAGGGTTTTGTCGATGTCGTTGGATTGTTGATCGAACGCGGAGCTGACATCGACCCCAAAGACCGCTGGGGAAGCACTGTGAGTACTACCTACCAAATCAATCAATGGTGTTGTTGTTGTCATTTTAGCCCTCTTTTTTTGATACAAAATGGTTTAATTTTGTTCTTGATGATAGTTTAATGTTGGTTGAACAGCCTCTTGCAGATGCTATACATTACAAACACCATGATATGATCAAATTTCTGGAGAAACATGGCGCCAAACCTCTGGTATGCCCTTTGTTTCTTTGTCTTGCTCTGGATTAATTTATGTGTGTTCTTCGTTTCGTGTAATCTTGATTTTATCATATGTAGATGGCTCCAATGCATGTCGACCATGCCCGTGAAGTCCCTGAATATGAAATTGATCCTTATGAACTTGACTTTTCTAACAGTGTCGATATTACAAAGGTATTTTTTAGAAACCATTTGGAAATGTTA
Source organism: Acer yangbiense (assembly GCA_008009225.1). Lineage (NCBI taxonomy): Eukaryota > Viridiplantae > Streptophyta > Magnoliopsida > Sapindales > Sapindaceae > Acer > Acer yangbiense. The sequence continues at coordinate 12,158,860 of CM017773.1, forward strand.
TTAGCTTGCTTGTTGTCCTCAATTTTGTTAGTTTGCCTGGTTCTTCGGCAGGGTGATTTTTCAGCATGCTTATTTTATAATTTGTGTTTGATAGGTCTAGTTGAACTAGAACAGAGTTGATAATTGATTGCATAATGATTCCCATCAATCATGGAATTTTTTTAATTATATTTCTGTTAAATATGAAAGAGTGGAAACCTGGAATTTAGTGATTTACTAAAGCTGTTGCGATCTCTGATTGAAGTTATCATTGGTTAAAAGCGAAATTGAGTTTTCTATTCCGAAATTTTATGTGTTTGAATTATGCATCAAAATATGTAATAGGGGGGATTTTTTGTAGAGGGGTAATTAGGAGATTGGAAAATCATAGGAAGGTGCTTGCAATTGAGTGAAAATGTTGATAATGAAGGTCAAAACTGACTGCAAGGAGTTAGCCCATAATATCTAAAAGGAAGTTACAATGTAGAGAATGTTGTTCGAGAAAGGGACAAAGCAAAGCTATTTCATGTTTTTAAGAAGGGTCTACTTAAGTGTTTTCCGAGCAAACGTTAAGACCAACATAAGAAGTTTAAATTAAACTGGAAGTTTTATTCTTTTTTAACATCTGATACAATGAGAACTGGTGGAAGTTTTGTCTTTATCAAAACTACTTATGTAAGGACTTGGTCTTTAAGCACATATTAACATAATCCAAAGAAACTAACTAACACAAATTGAATTCTCTGATATTTAATTTGTCTGATTACTGTCAATAACTGTGGTTATGAAATATATTGCAGGGAACATACTGCATAGCATACTGGCGTGGAATTCAAGTTGCTGTAAAAAAGCTCGCAGAGGAAGTCATTACTGATGATGATAAAGTGTGGGTGATTCATAAATTTCAGAAAGATTCTTCTGCTTTTCAAACCTATGACTCTTCTCTCCTTTCTCACTCAATCGCTAATTCTTCCTACTTTTATTCAACATGGTTGGTTTTATACAGGAAGGCATTCAGAGATGAGCTAGCATTGCTTCAGAAGATACGGCATCCAAATGTAGTCCAATTCCTGGGTGCTGTAACACAAAGTAGTCCAATGATGATTGTGACAGAATATTTACCAAAGGTTCATCCTCAAACTTCAATTAACTAACTTATAATGAAGCTATTGCTATAGTTCTGAAATTATTACTGTGTGGGTTTTAGTCACATTTTTATGAAAAGAAAAATAAGACCTGGAAATACTTTATAAAAGTTGGTTTCACAATTTAAGATTTTCATTTCATCTTGCAGGGAGATCTCCGTGCATTCTTGAAAAACAAAGGAGCATTACAACCCACAACAGCTTTGAGATTTGCACTTGATATTGCAAGGTTTGTTACTCTATTTGGTGTTTCATTATTCGAATGGCAAATTTTCAGTTGTTTTGGCTTAATAATCTAGTTTTTAGAATTGGCTTTATATTTTCAAAGAAAGTGGAAGTTGACTATTAATTTATCTGGAAACAATGGTCTCTAGCATATTGTATATAAGTCAAGCCTTTTCTATTTGATAGAGAAAGTCTAACCTTTTATTTCATTTTTTGAAAGCGTTACATTTGGAGTTCTGCATATAGAATTCGCTAACTCAACATTTTATCAGAACAATATTAGGGATTTAGAATTTCTTCTCTGTTTTGTGCTTTGAGGGGGAGAACTAAAGCTAATTTCAAAACCTTCATGCTAAAACTTGAATAATGCTGAGATGTTTATGGCAGAACATAATTGTTAAGGTACAGAGCAAGGAATAATTATGGCTTAACTAATGTATTTTTGCATTCTTTGGACATTGGCATTCTTTATTTCCCTTGAACTGCTTGATTCTTGGAGTAGACATTGGTGATTATTTCATTCTCAGAGCTAAGCTGAAAGATCCTTTATCTCTCTTTCAAAATTTCAGGGGAATGAATTATTTGCATGAGAATAAACCAGCACCAATTATTCACCGTGATCTTGAGCCTTCGTAAGTTCTTGTTCAACATGGTTTTGTTTTCCTGTGGTAAAATAAATTGGCTGCTTTAGTTTTCTGATACTTTATCATCTTCTGCATTGCCTACTTGTAATATAACAGAAATATATTGCGGGATGATTCTGGACATTTGAAAGTTGCAGACTTTGGAGTTAGTAGGCTGCTCACAATTAAAGAAGACAAGCCTTTAACTTTTCTAGACACTTCATGTGAGTGCTTCTTGTCAGAATGCTTTAGTACTCATTTCGATTGAAATGTTTTAATATTACTACGTTGAGTTGCTTTCTTCTTTATTTGCGATCAGTTTTCCAAGTTAGTTAATGTTATGTTTCTATTTTGTAATAGAAATGCTTTGTTTGTCATTGACAGGCCGGTACGTGGCTCCAGAGGTTCTTAGAAACGAAGAATATGATACCAAAGTAGATGTATTCTCATTTGCTTTAATTTTACAGGAGGTAAAGTTTAATTATTTCAAATCACTGGAATTAAATACTGTTGAAAAGGTTGATTATTTTTTGTCAGATCACATATTTTTTAATTTCTGAAATAAATTAGTTTTGTTTTATTGACAAGTGTAGCATGATATTAAGTTTTTATGAATCGTTCAAGGAGGTGTATATATATAAAATTTGATAGAAAGGTTATCAAGTCTTTTTTCAATTTCTGTCTTTGATATGTTGTTTGAATGTAATTTCCATGTACATGATGTTGAGTTGCTATGTTGCTAAATATTTAATAGTTTTACTAATTTCGATTAGTTATACTACTGCTCATTTATGTCCAAAATGTTGGTAGACTGCTCATAAACGAGGATATATGTCAGACGATATAGTTGCAATTAATTTATAGAAATAATTTCACATAGAGTTTTATGTTTTCACAAAGAATACGGTTAAATATGGAAAGCATGAGAGAGAAGGTTATTATTCTGAGAATTTTCATTTCTCCTTTTTTCTTCAACTCATAATTATATCATCAATGTTCTTGGTCTCAGAGTAGTCTTCAAATCTTAAAAGATTTTTAACGTTGGAGAACTTGTTGCATGTGTTTAATATATTGATATATTAATGAAACTAGACTGGTCCTTATGTTTTTGCTTGTCAGATACGAATTTCATTTTGTTACTGTCTTAAAAGATGTATTTGGGTCTCGTTCTCCTTCTCCTTTCTGCATAAATCATCTATAATATTGTGATGTTTCTCGTGCAACTTGTCTATAGCTTTCACATGTTTCTTTTTATTTGATATTTGATTTCTACTGCCATAAGTTAAAAGTATTTACTGTGAGGTTTTATACATGTGGCTACAAATAATATAGTTCAAGGATCCTTATTCGGTATATGTTTTCTTTTTGATGAAGATGGAAGAAACTGTTCCAAAGCTCCAAGGCTTCTGGCTCATGCTTCTATTTTATGTCAGAGTCCATTGATCATAACTAGCCTAACAATCGATGTTTTTTTAAATGTGTTAATACTTCAGTTAATAGAAGGCTATCCTCCATTCCACACAAAGCAAGAAAACGAAGTTCCTAAGGCATATGCTGCAAAACAGCGTCCATCTTTCAAGGCTCCTACAAAGCATTATGCACATGGACTTAAAGAGTAAGTCCTACACACCTCTTAGAAAATTGTAATTAAAATGTTCCTTTTAAGTGGTCTAGCTATTTGATTTGGGTCCAGGAATTAATGAAACCTTTGATCATGTCTTGTGCTCACAGGTTAATTGAGGAATGCTGGAATGAAAATCCATCCAAGCGACCGACATTCAGGCAAATAATAACGAGACTGGAATCCATTCATAACAGAATGGGCCACAAGAGGCGTTGGAAGGTCTCTCTCTCTATCTGTGGATGTGTCAATAGCTGATTCTCAGGTTTAAATTGATTTCAAATGAGTTGCTTTTGATTTGACCCATCTTTTGGATGCTAGTTGGTTATTTTATTTTATTTCTGTGTGTGGTTGGTTACTGGTTACCATGATTGTACAACTAATAGAGGTTTTCGGTTACAGATTAGAACAATGAAATGCTTTTATAATCTGGAGAACTTGTTGAAGAAAGATCAGTCCAGTCCTAGCAGCAGGAGCGGTTCATCTCGCAGCGTGTGAACAAGCGGGACTGGTTGTAAAAAGATTGGTTTTGTAGGCTGACAGTAAAGCTTTTTCTTAAATGTGTGATTCGAAATGTAATCATTGAAATTTGTTTTCCAGAAATTTAGTTCTCCATTAGAATTTATGCAGTGAGCATCGTATTTCTAGCATTTGTTGATACAACAAATATTAAGGCCGGTTTTGTTGTGTACATTATTATTATGTCCATATTGTTAACATTCTTGAAGTTGATCTCATACAATTTGTACAAAATCAATATTCGAAATTAAAAAGAAGTTGCAAAAGTGGCTCTTAGGGACCATTTAAATGGAACCATTGAAATTTATCAGGTGCCGGATTCCAGTACCTTTTCTAATGTCTATTTTGATTAGCTTACAATATAAAGAAAACAATTATTTTCGATATAAAATAAACAAAGAATAAATTAATAATTATTCAAAATGTCAAAAAAGAATGATAGTGAAATTATCCCTTTTTTAAGTTTTGTTGGCTTTATTTACAATAAAACAACACATACGTATACTAAAATTGATTTTATAGTGACGAAGAAAGAGCAAAGAAAACGATTTTGTTTATCTATTGCAATATTACGCGAACGTAAACGTGTTGCAGTGGATTCAATAGTTGAATAATTTTTTTTATTTTTTTTATTTTTTATTTTTTTTTACCTTCTCTGATTTTCTTTAATGAAGTTCTTTTGAAATTTGGTTGGTAGTGAAAAATTAGTAATCATGTATGCACGAGACTGCCACCTACGAGATATTGTCTGCTTTTGCGCATTAGGTCTCACAGCTTTATCCTTTAAAGGCCCTCATGGAATTAAGGCTATAGTCTTTACTTATTTATACCACATAGACAATTTTGATTTCATCCCTTAACAAATTCCGAATAAATATATTAACAAAACTCCTGTTAGAAAGAAAACTTATTTCTTTTCTTACACCTAAAGAATAAAATTCCTTTTCTTGATTACCTTTCCGATGTAACCTGGTTCTCTTTCATTTTCATTTACGATAAGTAAACACACCCAAAATAGGTACGTGAGTACTTATAAAATAAAATACATTTTTGTACTACATAAATTGGGATTTTGTTGGTTAGAGAATTAACAACTTAGTTGGTAACTATTAGATGTCCATGCATATGTGGTCCATCAAGTCGAGCTGGATGCCACAACAATAACATTCAAATTAAGGCACTTACAAGAAATCATCAATGCAAATTTTCTATATACATATAAGATATCATGAACATGCATTCATAAATGCTTTTTCTTCATTTCAATCAAATACTATATAATTTGCTAATATAATCTGCAAATACTATATATATATATATGGACCACACATGACTACTATATAGATGAACAATTTGAAACGATTGGTGCAGAAGTAGATTAATTATCAACACTGAAAAATTTAATGCAATCATGTGAAAGACCATTATACTCAGAGAGAATATATGCTCGTTTTCTATTTGTCTTTCTCCTTCAAGATTGTGACAACCCTATCATTTGGGTGACTTTCAATTTCAATGTGAATCAAAATTCTCTCACTCTCTAGTTTTCAGTTCTAATATATATATAATTGGGTCTATTTAGGTTTTTGGCTAGCTGTTTTCTTGGAATTTAATTAACACTGCTTAATAAGGCCATTTTTTGTGGGAATTTAGAGCTAAATTTAAAAACGTTAGGCTACATTGTTTAAACATATATTCCATGCAATATAATTGCAACTAAGAGTGTCTCTCTCATCAGAAACAAACATGCCTGCTACAACATGTAGATATATTACTGAATCAAGTAATTGTTGCGTTCGTGTATGATTTTGTAATTTTTCTATCTTTCTAAGTGGAAATGGTGGGAAATGTCACATTTTTAAAGTGGTTTTGTAAGAAAGTCACCACTTTAATAACTTAAGTTTAAAAGGCACCTATTATGGTGAACGGACAATAATGCCCTTACTTTACACACATTCTCTTACTTTGAAGTTTTTTTTTTTTTATTATTCTTTCATCTTCTTCATAGATGTTTATTTAACAGACCTCCAATGGAGGTTGAACATCATTGGATAATTAGTTTAATGTCGATGTAAGTATGGTTGTGGGTATTGTTAGGGTTTTAATTTATGAAAATTTGTGTAGGAGACGATGAAGATCTGGGAATTTTGAACTTATTGAAAAGGCTCGGAGACTATTTACAAAGTCTCGGAGCCAGTGTTAAAAGTTTCGGAGATACAAAATTAACAAAAAAAAAGCTGATGGTTAAAAAGGCTCGGAGACTATTTACAAAGTCTCGGAAAAGGCTTGGAGCTAGTGTTAAAAGTCTCGGAGAACTGTTGAAAAGGCTCGAATACAATGTTAAAAGTCTCGGAGATTCAAAAAGTCTCAAACAAAGACTTTTAACATTGTATTCGAGCCTTTTCAATAGTTCTCCGAGACTTTTAACACTAGCTCCGAGCCTTTTCCGAGACTTTGTAAATAGTCTCCGAGCCTTTTTAACCATCAGCTTTTTTTTGTTAATTTTGTATCTTCGAGACTTTTAACATTGGCTCCGAGACTTTGTTAACAATGTCCCCGAGCCTTTTCATTTTGTCTCCGAGCCTTTCCAACATTTTTTTTTTTTGTTAATTTTGAACCTTCGAGCCTTTTCATTTGTTCCCCGAGCCTTTTCATTTGTTCTCCGAGCCTTTTTAACAATCATTTCAAAAGGCTCGAACAACGTTTCAAAAGGCTCGGAGAGTGTTTCAAAAGGCTCGAACAACGTTTCAAAACACTCGAACAACGTTTTAAACACTGTCAGTTGCAAGTTCTCGTCGACTTCAGGACTGTAGCGCCACCGCCAGTGAGTTCGCCGTGAGATTTACAGCCGGATTTCTTGCAACGATGCTTTCTCTCTCCACTGTTCTCTCTCTCTCAACTTTTTTCTCTCCACGTTTGAAAAGACACAAACAGACAAAATGAGGGTATTTTTGTCTGGTCACCTAAATAGGTGCCTTTTAAACTTAAATTAGTAAACCAGTGATATTCTTACAAAAACAGGCTGAAATAGTGACAAAAAATTTTTGAACCCATCTTTCTAATGTGTGTTTAAACACTTTAGACTTTTGGATCTAGTAGTATGTAATTGAATTGGTATCAGTGTTTGGTTTGATGTAAGAGTCTTGACTTTTTGCAATCGGCATCCGCAATTGGTACACATGTTAATTGCTAAACACGTCAGTCTGACTCATAAGAGTGTTTTAGAGTGCGTTATATCATTGTTTAGGTCTGTCGAACTCTTATGACTTATGAGGGGGTGTTAGAGAGGTTTTTATCATTGAACTTTTTGATAATTCTTGTTTAGAAGTTCTGGAGTCATTTATTTTTTCTGCACTGCACTATTTACAAATTACAACAGCATCAACTAAAATTAAACAAAGAAATAATAAATAAAAAAAGTACGTTAAAAAGATGCAGACATTCCTTGGTAGTAGTACGTAGTGGTCATGAATCATGATAAAAGATGTGTTTTGTGGGCCCATTTAAGTAATAAAAAGATACTATAAAGAGGCAGAGCTTACAGCAAGAATGGCTTAAAAATATAAGTAAACATGAAACTAGAAACTGGAAATTAAATCTGCAAATTTCTTAAAGTTAGATTTGTTGATGATGTGTCTCTTGCACTGCGACAGGTTGTTTATCTTTTTTTATAAATTTAGAAGATAATAATATTTCTTTACAAAATCCAAACAGAAATCTCCAATCCATGTAAAAGAGATCACCAACTCGATCTCTACAATGATTTGCAGAAGAGAAAAATAAAGTTGCAATAATTATTGCATGTGAGTCACTGATCACTAGCTATACAACCATTTTTACCACTTCTTCATTGAGAATTTCTGTCAACCAACAAAAAGAGAGGCCCCTAAATGAGATGTTTTAATTTAGTTGAAGAAGCTTTTTGTGGGGAGTACTCATGATATATATATTGCACACAACAAGCTATACAGGTTTTTTTTTTTTTTTTTTTTCTTCTTTCGTTTAGGGTTCTTTAGAAGTTTTATTTAGAATCTATGAAGATTAACTAAAATCGAAAAATAACAGCAACCGTACAGTTTATAAAAACTACATATACAGTCCAGATACCAAATATCCACTCTCATATTCGGGAGATATCTACTGCTTTTCGATTCTATGGACAACAATGAGACAATATATATAATGTCAATGTTTGAATACCCTGAGGTGGAACATAAAAAAGGTTTGAAACTACTCAAATTTGACTAAAATTAGGTTATATTTTATATAATTTAGAGAAAGCCAAAGTGAGACCTTTTATCCTTTATATTTTGTGATTTATATATTCATTTTTTTTTTCATACTTATAATACAATTGCTTAGAAATTTAAAAAGTAAAATGGGAAAGCCAAAAAAGATTTATATTTCATATTGGTTTTGTCAACCATGAATCTTTTATCCAAAAAGATAAGGTAAGGTAAACTTTGAAAATGTTTTACATATATACATATCAATTAAATTTCAACATTGTTTTTTTTGAAACAGCAAATATATTGAAGCCACCAGGGCAAGAAGGGCAGCCACAACAAAAACACACAAAGCCAAAACAGGGGACACAACCCACAACAAATTTCAACATTGTTGTGCGATCATAATCAAAATTTGAAAGTTTGAATAACTTATATGACATGTAACATGATTTACCTTTTATTGCATAATTGAATATGAACTTCCTTGGGGACATAAGATTTTTATCAACTTCAATGAAAGAAAACTCATAAAATTTACACAATTATTAGAGATATATATATATATATATCCATGACAAATTTTCAAAAAAGACTGGCTTACAGTTTCCTAATCAGGAAATGCTTTAAATAGAGGTTGGGCCACAACTAATTGATTCATGTCTGGACCAATTGTTCTATATTTTTGGTACTGCCCATTAATATTTTTAATAATTGCACTTCTTTTGCCATTGCTACTAGTAATTATTCCAAACAAGTTTATGGCCCTTGTACATTGGCAATGGATTTTCACCTTTCTTTTGATGAACTTTTATTGCTTTTTAGTATTACATCTTTGATAAGAAAAAAAAGGGCAAATAAAATCCAACCCATCACTAAATTGGAAGAAAGACATAACTAATGCATTAGATTAGTGAGAAATTAGGAGATTTTTTTTTTGGGATAATTATCCCAGTGACCATCAATTTGGTAATTGACTACTATTAAAATAGACATTAGATGGAAAATTAGTTTCAAAATGATCATTTTAATGAACACTATATATATATATATATATATATATATATATATAATTGTTATTTTATTTTTATCAAAAATGTTTTCTTAAAAATAAATAAAAAATACTCCCAAATACGTACTTATGCTCTGTTATTAAAAAAACCATGAATTCTCTAATTCTCATGGTACGGAATTTGTAATTCAACACACAAATAAATATAATTTTTTTTAAAAAAAAAAAATTGGTTGCAACAGACTTGAACATGAGAAGCATCATGAAAAAAAAAAAATTAGTTCAATTGGTTTAATTTACAAAAAAAAAAAAAAAAATGATTAATTACCCTAGTGGCCATCAATTTGGTTGACCACTATTAAAATGGCTACCCATTTAACAGTAAACATAACGGAGTTTTACAGAATGACCATTAATGTAACAGCGTTTGCTAAAAATGACCATTTTGAAACCAATTATCCATCTAATGACCATTTTAATAGTGGTCAACCAAATTGATGGCCACCGGGGTAATTATCCCTTATTTATTTATTTATTTATTTGGATTCTCCTCTCACCTTAATTGTCCTCACATTGTTCTCATCTCCATAATCTATTGTCATGTGTTTACTGTTTAGAATAATGCTATACAACCCAAATAATTAACCAAATTTCAATCCAGATAATGTGGCAAGTGAGTTGTCATCACCACACACAACATGAGATGATGTGGTTTAATGAAAAAACCACTTGCCATATTATTTAGGTTGAAATTTGAGCTAATTTTTGGGTTGTATAGCATTAGTGTTGTATTTAATATAACAGATCAATGGTCTGAATTATTTATATTAATTTTTATGTCTTTACTCTACCAAAGATTGAATTAATCAAAACCATTGATTTAGGTAAGGATTAGGTGAAGACAAAGTGAGATTAGGAGAGGATCAAAACCCTTTTTATTTACAGGGATAGGGTATGGATATACTGATGATTATGGTTATTTTTGTTCTTTTTGGATTATTACAAATTTGAGAGTCGAAGGAAACGAACATAATTAATATCCAAATAAATACAATCTCATCATGTAAGGGACTTACTATTGGTCAACCTCAACACCGTTCTTATATAATATATATATTTTATTTTAAATATTAGTCTTTTATCAATCATATATACATATATGACACAACAAATGATGTGTGACACTACCAACTCAATTTTTATAATTAGAGTAATGTTAATATATTAGTTGAAGTATAATAATTTTAACATTATATACCGATTTGGATTATACGTAATACATTGATTTGAATTGCATGTGTTGAGTTTTTTTTTTTTTGTAATAATCTTGTAACCCTTTTGAAGGCAAACTATATTTACTTACAAAAGTGATGTTAATTAAGTGAATGTATATTATTTCAACAACAAAAAAAAAGTGAATATGTATATATTGTTCTTATTAGAATATATTCTTGGGTCATATTTGTAGGTCATGCTACAAGATGACCAAATGAGTAGTGTTAAGGTTATATGGTTAGTTTGTTTTATAGCTTAATCATATATAGTTTTCTAACGATTCCTTACATAGAAAGGTCGAACAAATTAACAAAGACAGAAAAATAAAAACAAAATAGGTATTAAGTACATATATATATATATTATATAACCAATAAATCAAAGATTATAAACTACTACTACTTAGAGTAATTATCAATTGAATAACTCATCTTTTTTGAAGATCCCTCTCTCCATATTCATGAATAGATGACAGATAGATACAACTTTATATGTGATATAATATAAGAGATGGAGAAAAGTCATTTTCCCAATTTGGGGAGTTCAAGATGAGCAAGGCAAAGGAGTTGTTTTGTTAATTTTTGTGTGTGTATATACATATAGATATGATGAAGGCAAGTGCACATACACATACATACACGTGGTGTAAGAGATATATGGATGTGACAATGGATGGAGGATGTGTATATTAATATATGAAGATGTTTAATAAAACTTGGGGAGTCATTCTCGGCCACAAATATTGCTGAGAAAAGTGTGTAATTATATCTAACCAATTATGGAATATCGTTGTGTTGCTACGTATCTCAAACACTATTTGTTGTCCGGAGTGTATGGGGTTTGTCGAGACCTGTCCAGATAATCACACATTGGTCCTATTAAATCGGATTTTTGAAGGTTAACAAACCCAATAGCAGGATTTTTTTTTTTAATGTGTATATAAAACAAAGATGTGACAATTTTATGGATGATCATATGATCTGATATGAAAATATGAAATGACTATATAATAGAGTAGAAGAGGGCATAAATGATGCTTGCTAATTGCTATTAGGAAAATTTTATATGGCAAGAAAATTATATGTTGAGAACCTTGATTAGGAAAGTTATTTGATGAGGCTCCGTTTAACCAATATATATGTAAAACGTGCAAGAAAAAGATAGATGGAAAATACTTCTAACTTCTAAGTATAGAATTTTGAACACTGAAAAAAAAGAAAGATTACTAATGACTCATTTCCGGTGTGTGGTTTATGTTATCGGCCATCGATTCAGGCATTAACTATTTGGTTTTTCACATCTTAGAAGTATTTTTTATTTTAATTTTTGTGAGGAAATTGATGAAATTCAATCAATTTTAATGAATTTTGATATGTTTTATTTTTTATTTTTTTGAGATGATAAGTTCAATAAAATATATTTATTATAAATAACATATGAAAAAATATCAAGCACTATATATATATATATATATATATATTTACCGATTTTATTGAATATCAAGCATAAGAAAAATAAGAAAAATAGAGGGAAAATGAAAAGAAAAAAAAATTACAGCTCTCGGAAATTTTCAAATTATATTCAAAAGTAGATTTTTTGAACATATCATTAATTAAAAAAAAAAAAAAATCACGTTAAATTCTTTAAAGTGGATTGAATTTCATCCGGATCCTTACAAAAGTTAAAATAAGACATATCTTAAAGACGAAATCACACAAAATATATATATATTCTAAAAAGAGTCCCTACGTACATGTGAATCCACATGATTCACTTGTTATAATTATAAGCAACTAGGTGGTGGATGACTATGTACATAAGCACTTTCAAAACATTAAAAAGCTGTTTTTCAAAGGCTATGCACAATTTTTGAGTTAAGCTTGGAGAATATTACTTATATGCTTATGAAAAATGGGAAGATTACTTGGAGCAAGAAAATATTGCATGAAAAAGACTTCTTATTAATTTTTAAGAAATATATATTAATGACATTTATGAGTAGCAATTAAACTTAATTTTCATATCCAATCGATTATTAAAGTGCTTAAATATTATTATCATTGGGTTCTTAATAGCTTTAATTTTTGTGTTCAGTAGTTATTGACATGTATTAGAGCCAATTTTACCAAAAGTATATATCTATGTTTGAGTCCCCTCCATATGATTATATTTGAATTTGTTATTTATTATCAAATTTTGTTATTTTTGTTTGTTTTTCGGTTTGAAGCCATGGTTAAGATGAACCGACATGATTTTATTTAAATTTGTTACTGTTATATGAATTTTATGTTGGGCTTGAATCGCTTGACAAGCCCGTTGCTCTTATACACGAGGGAGTTTGTTAGGAGCTTTTAAAATCATTTCCTAATAATGTAGGTTAGATTTTAGGTTGAATGGTTACCCATAATCATTTAGTGAGTAGTAATTAAGCTCAATCAATCTTATGACAATGTCCCAAGTTTGACTTGTCATATCACCACAAATGGTATATCAAAATTTAAAAATTAAAAATTAAAAATTAAATATTAAGCTCAATCTTTACATCTAATTAATTAATTGACCGGCATATGACAGTGATACAACATAAGAAAGAGACGAGTCCAAACTGATAAAGTTGTCTTAATTAACATAGAAAAAAATTTAATTAATCATAAATAGTATTTGTCTTTGAATCAAAACTAATCAAGATGGGTTTATGTCTGATTGTCTATCAATTATATGAACAGCTAATTGGCATTGTATGTACTTAAAACCTTCAAATTTTGTTTTCTTCCAGCTTTGTAACTTGCAGATAATATATACAAATTATATATTCGTCTGTAACTTTGCCAAGTTTGTGAAATATTGTACAACAATTTAGGTTTCAGGAATATTAAGAGAAGATGTCAAGGATTAATGAAACAAAATGATTAATTTAGCAGAATAACAATGTATATATATAAGAAGAAATTTTCTGGTTAGAGAAAACTTTCTAGACAACCCACCCATATGTGTAAAGTTAAAAGAAGAGGATGAGATTGAATCTAACACTGAAAACCTAAGTGAGAGAAAAATATATATACCAAAAGATGTCACACTGACACAAACCCATCATTAGTCAACACTGAAAATATAACAAGTACTGTTGAAAGTATGATCAAGTGAGAGAGTGGATGAAAAAAAAAAAATGGAAAGCGAAAATGGTCTTAAAGTGAAGTCAGTAGAATTTTAAAGTTTCGGTACTATTAAAACTTAAGTTAATAATTCAATGATAAGAGCATCCGTGATTTCAGCTCAAAAAGAGTTCTATTCAATTTTAGGTTATACCGCGGTCTTGAATGATTTGAGTATTCAAAATGACAAAAGAACCTCAACTCCAAAATAAGCCACAATGGCTTCATTAAAATAAAATTCAATAACAATGTACTAATTGTAGCAATTTTAATGAGGATTTCAAGAGTTTCACTACATTACATAAAAATTTGGAATGTTTTCATAAAAAGAAGAAAAAAAAAAGCAATTTATACTTATTTGGTCAACTTTTTAAATTACATACCGTACATCTTCTATTCAATTTAAGTTATATATATTATATGATTAATCAATCATATTTATTCACATGTCATATGATATAAATTAATAATCAAAGGATGCATCCATGCATTCTAGGCTTATAAAAAAACCGTCACTCTCCTAAATTAGATGCACATTCTTAACTCCACAACAAAGTAACACCTAACGATAATTGAAAATCTATATATTGCCGTTAAAAAAAAAAAAAAAAATTGAAATCAAGATTAAAATAACTACAAGAATTGAATATACTTAAAAAATAATTTTTTTTTTACCATATATAAGAGTATGAAAATAGTAATTTCTTCATGTACTCTACATGATTCCATATACAAACAAATATAATCATATCAACAAAGAATATAGGCATCAATCCATCTCAATACAATATATATATATGTATAGCTAGCCTAGTATAAAAATGACATGTCGAAAACACATAGCATATTTATGGAACCCACTAGTGAATTGTTTTTCTGTGATGTTAAATTTTGCTTAATGAGAATTCAATTCTTTATGGTTTGATATGATAGATATGGTGTGGTCGATCTCTACGTATACAAAAGCCAACATGATTGATACAACACATCGAAATTCGAAACTAATGAGTTTGTGTACCAAATTAATGATTAATCAGTCGATTAATTAGTTGTCTTCAACTTTTAATAATTTGGTTTCAGGAATCAGAGGACCTAACATCTTGTCCATTGTTTTGGTTAATTTCAAGTGTAGTGATTGGACTTGACTTCGTTGGCAGTTGGATATTGGTTTTACGTACTAAGAAAAATTAACAAAAATATACAATCTACTGATCAGATGGATCGAGTCGGTTTTTCAAGACATGGATCCATTTCTTCTTAGAGAACTCATATGTGAAGCCAAAAAAGATAAAAATGAATCCAATGCGGAAAAGATAAAAACAAGAGTAATATATATATATATATATCAATGGATGTCACAACCTCAATAGTCTAATCTTTGGGGTTTAAATGTTATCCATCAATATATTTACCACTTCTTATAAACACAAACAAACACATCAAACATAGAAATCAAAATTTTAACAAATTGAATTGTTGAGATGTGGGACGTAGCTAGATTGGATTGGATCCGGATTTAATCTGGTATTTTTTTAATTATTTTTTTTAACTATTACAACAAAATTCGAAGTTTAGGCGAATGAGACACTACACAATTCCTCATGGTGTAGGGGTGAGAAGCATACAAATTGGCCAATTTCTTTCTTTTCTTAAATAGTTAAGAGCATCTCCAAAGAGTATGAACTCCAAAATAGATAAAATAGAGTACCATATGTTCCAACCGTACTTTAAAATTCTGTTTCCAAGAAAATGTTTTAGAGTTTCATTGTTTGGTACTCTAAATTCACTTTTTACATTTTTAATTAAATTCAATTAATATATAATAAGTTTTAATTAATAAATTTTATTATCATAAAAATTATACCATTAAAAATGTATCATCTAGATCTTTAAAATGAGACTAATATCACTACAATAATTTTAGTCTTTCCCCACAAAACTTTAGGACACAAAGCAAGATTTGTAGGCACAGTTAAGTAATTTTCCCCACAAAACGAGTATACATTCGAATTTATTTCGTCGGCTAAAACCCGTTTTAGCTGATGAAACTCAAAATTTCATCATGTAATACATTTCCCGACTATGATGTTCCTACGAATTTCGACCTTTCCCCACGAAAATGGTTCGTAGAGAAAGATAAAAATTCTTGTAGTGTATTGAATCTTTATTTATAATATTTTTATTTAATAATTTTTCATTTTTCAAAATTTACTTATTCTTACCCCATATATATATATATATAACTATGTCAAATAGAAAACATATTATTCAATCATGCTTCCTCTGGTTCCGTTGCTGCTTCATCCCCAAGAGGGTTTTTTAAAGATATTTTAGTTTACAAATTATTTAATGAGGCGAATGTATGTCACACCTTCATTAGTTTCATATACGTGAAACTAATATTGTTTTACAAATGTACTAGTTTCATACATGTGAAAACAGTATCGTTTAATAAAAACGTTATATGTTTATAAAAAAAAAATTTAAAAATTTAAAAATGTTATTAAAATAATATTTGTTAAAATTTAGTTAAAAAATAAAATTATATAAAAAAATTTATTGGAGTAAAAAATAATAATGAAAATGTAAATGATTTGAAGTAAAAAATAAAAATGAAAATGTAAATTATTTGAAGATAGAAATAGGGATAGAGAGTGTGGTTGAAGTGAAAAAAATTTAGAGATAGAATCTAAAGGAAATATTCTCTTTTGAAACCCCATTTTAGAGATAGAGATAGAGTATTGGTTGGAGATACTCTAAGGTCCCTAATTCGTTATAATCTTAATAACTTCACTAGTCAGAGGCTTCAAACAAATAGTAGAGACTAAAGATAACACACTTGAGACAAAAAAAGATGAGTTAAAGAAATTAATTTATGATGGAAATCGAGACGGTCTAATGGTAAGCCTCACACCCATATCGATGAAATTGTGATTCAGATGATTTTTTTTCCCTTAACTCTCAAATTTATATTGCCCGATCCATATTTGGATAACTGTATAGAAAAAACCATTTCTAGGAAGGAAATTCATCAGGCACGAGGACCTTTAAGACCTGTGTACTATTTGTTTTTTTCTTTTTGACAAAAAAAATGTATAAATTTTTTTAAAGAAAATTTATTTGGCTTAATTGTTTATCTAAAATTGTAAAAGCCAAGTCCAATTGATAGATATTGTTTTCTTAGATTTTCTTCAGGCTTGACATAAGTTGTTCTTCACTCGGGAGTCCAAAATATGTATATTTAGTTATGGGAAGTCAATACATATTGTAATTTCACTAGCTTAAAATTAAATAAGCGTGAGATTTAATAAATGAAATTTATGTATCCAAAGGTATTTTTTATAGGAACACATTGTTTATACTATTAAAACTCAAATTATTAAACAGTAGTTGAGTTTGGTTAGATAATATAAGATAACTTGAAGCATTGCCAAAGGTGAGATTGTGACTGCTTTAATATTATAATTGCATTTATTGAATTAGGTCTTGCATTCAAGTCCTTCACCATCTCTCTCTCTCTCAACATCATTTGAATCTCATCCCTCTCTTTCTCTCTCTATCTACTGAAAAAAAAAATCATGTTGCTTTTTGTAAGTGTGGTCCCCTTTTACTACCAAAGAATAATATATAGATATATATATATATATATATTACTTGAAGATTATTTCTCTGATGTGACATTTGTTTTGTGTAATTGTGTATATTATATATTTATATGTACTATAATAATTACTTGATCTCTTCCATTTTGATATGGAATAATAAGATTATACTTATTAATACTGGTAACTGGTAAGTGGTAGCCAAGCAAGTGAAAAAGAGGAAATAATTAATTTTAATTAAATAATTCTCTACCCTCTCTTTCCTTTTTCTGCTAAACATGTCAAACTTTTTGTTTTGGATTTTCAACTGCTCCAGACTATATTCCCATGTAACATTACAGCCAAACATAAACAAACAGTAGGATTCTTAGACTCATAACAACTCAGTTAGGAATTCAATTTCAACCTAATTATTACTTATTTTGTGGTCAAGGGAGAGAGCTGAGATAACCAAATTAAGGTGGTTTCAAGTCTATCCATATAATATATACATACATACATATATATATATATATAGGTTTTTTTATTTATTTAAAGAAAAGATCTAAAATCTCTCTCCCTTTTACAGGGGGGTGGTGCCGTATGATTCACGTAAAAGAGGTTTTTGATAAACTTTAACAAATTTTAGTAATTTTTGGAATGTGCTTCAGAATATTTTGAAACCATTATATAAGATTCATTTTTCAGCAAATACCACATATAAGAGAGATCAAATGAATTTACCCTTGTTCAAACTTTATAATTGAAAAGTGACAAAATCATATCATATATAGAAATGGAAATTAAAATCTTGGAGATAAGATTTTTTCCACTTAGTTTTTAGTTTTTACTGATGATGATGATCATCATCAATGGTCAAATATTTTACAGGTAATGCTTTTTATATTCAACATTTGTACAATTTATGTAATGAGTAATATTACTTTAACTAAATTTGATGCCTAAATGATGTGATATCACCCTAAGAGCATTTTTAATGGTATCCTCAAAAGTACGAAAATAATCAAAAACACCGTCCAATAGAGTCACTAAAATTTAGCAATAGCTTTAATCTTTAATCAATAATCAAATTTAAAGATTGACTTTTAGTCTGACACTATGAAGAATTCAGTGGATAAACTTCAGACTCTTCAACGGCTTCATGTCTCTAGTCGTCCTTCCTTGTATTTTAGAGGTTAATTGGCTCCCTCCCCCGTCGGGTTGTCTTAAGGTTAACACGGATGGACCTGCTTTTGGTAGTCCTAGTCTTGCTGGTTGTGTAGGGGTTTTTCGCATATGCAGGGGTTTCGTTAAAGGTTGCTTTGCTATTCCTCTTGGTGTCTACTTTGCTTTTGAGGCTGAATTGGCCGCTGCCGTCCACGCTATTGATTATGCTTGGATTTTTGGCTAGCGTCGGTTATGGTTGGAGAGCGATTCGACTTTTGTAATGGATATCTTTCGTTCTAGGTCTTGTAAGGTTCCTTGGCGACGCCCCACTTTTTTTTTTGAAATAGTAGAGTTTTATTAAAAAAGCCAAATGGGGCACCAAAAAAACACAAAGCGAGATACAACCAGCCACAGACAAAAGGCTGGGAGAAAGCGCCAAGGCAAACAACTTGCCAGTACACGCACAAGAAGAAACCACACAACAAAAATAAATCAGAAAAAGCTACCCAAATCTCCTCTAAGAGATGTTTGAGGTTAATCTCTCAAATGGACTTTGCTGTCACTCATATTTATCGGGAAAGTAACCAAGTTGCAGATAGTTTAGCTTCCAAGAGCTCTAGTATCGTCTCTCCTACATGGTGGTGGACCGCTCCAGATTTTTGTAATTCCTTTATTTTCAATGATTTTTGTAGCAGACATTCTTTTAGGTTCTGTTGATCTGTTTTCTTCTTTTGTTTTCTTTTCTCTATTATTCTCTTTCTTTTTCTTTAATAAAATATTGGGATGGGGTTGATTCCGATCCTCAAAAACCTTATATAAAAAAATAAATTTAAAGATTGACTTTCAATTATCAAATACAAATTTAACCCACCATTGTAATTTTATCATTCTCTCTCATCTATGGCTTTTTTTTTTTCCTCTTTTTTCTCTGATCACCTATGTATCCCATCATTGTTTCGACCCCAAAAATTTCAATTGGGGTAAAATTCGTCTCTTAATTACGAATGGATCAATACCCATATCATATACATTCACTTGTCTTTCATAATTTATTTATTTTTACCCTGTTTGGTTAATGATAAATTGAAGAAAATTTTTATTATGATTCTGTAACAATAATCGATGGTTGATTTTAGGGTAAAATATTTATTAATTGAGATTTAATTCACCCAAAAAATAGAGAATTATATTGATTTGATCAGTCTTACTAGATTAGTGATAAAAGAAACTCAAAGAGAAATCCATCATTTTGATGTGCAGAGAAAGAAAAAAGAGAAAAAAAGTATTTAATATCTTGAGAAATGAGGGATATATAAATGTCACAGGTTTATGAAATAAAAATAAGCAGGAACAGTGAAAAAAATATGGCAGAAGTAGATTTTTAATTTAAATAAAATGCACCATTGTGAACTACACAATCATCAATTTTAACCATCCTTGAAAACAACCCTCAAATGCTGAGGTGACAACTTTTGAGGATTCAAATTTGCTTATACCACTAAAGATACTTTAATCCATTCATTTAAATCATGCAAATATAATACAATTTAAATGAATGAATTATAGTAATGCCACATTATTTGTGCACTAGATTCGGGCACAGTAGCATTATTGGTATGTAATATGTGTGATGAAATATATAAAAGGAAGGTGGTGGTACAAATTTTCTTCAAATTCAAGGTGGTCCTCTCAGTAGATATGGAGAGATTTTGTTGTTGTCAATTCCATATAGAGTTTTGACTTAAGAGAACAACGATAATTACCACGGCCTTTTCCATTTAGGAAATATAAACACATTTAGTCTTGAATTGAAGCTCAGAATAGAATGTGCATTGAAGAGTTTTCAGAAAGTTCATACGTGTAGCTACAGACCAAGAAAGAAAATATGGTAATCATCCACGGTCTTGATCATGATCTTCTCAATCGCGACAGCCAGCAACGAGATTGCTGAAATTTCGAAGAAGATAGATAGATAGATATATAGATCATATGGTGTCATCCAATTCGTACAGTATGATATATATATATATATATATGCAATCTTTCTATTATCAGTTCGAACTGACAAAAGTTATATCAGTTCCTTGTATGTGGGTCACTGGATTTAAATACTTTGACTGACAAGTGCATACAGCCAAGTCAAAGTATTTAAATCCAGTGGCCCACATGCAAGGAATTGATATAACGTTTATCAGTTCGAACTGATAATAGAATTTATATATATATATATATATATATATATATATACAGTCTTTTTATTATCAGTTCGAACTGACAAAAGTTATATCAGTTCCTTGTATGTGGGCCACTGGATTTAAATACTTTGACTGACAAGTGCATATAGCCAAGTCAAAGTATTTAAATCCAATGGCCCACATGCAAGGAACTAATATAACGTTTGTCAGTTCGAACTGATAATAGAATTTCTGTATATATATATATGAGCATATATATGAGCATTAATTAAAATTGAGGCATGCAAATCGAATGGTAATTTTAAGGAGACATGTTTTCCACATACATACACCAATAATTATGATGAAATGTCATAGTCAGTAAAACAGAAAAATTCAATCTTCTTCTATCCATTGATGGCTTTAAATTATGCTTAATCTTGAATTCATCAATCATAATCATATTTTTATTAATCTATACCTAATTTGTTAATTTGCACAAATAATATTCTTCAAATTTAAGTTGGATTCATCATATATAGAGAAATTAAAATTAATAAGTTGCTTTGGAAGTTGGGAAATTGGATGGCTCTAAATCATTCAATAATGTGTGTAAGGGCATATGTACTATGTGTATATATATATATATATATATATATATATATGCGTGGAACATGGATCATGTTGTTCTATATGTCCATAGGAGACACCATACCGTTCATTGTTAAACAATGACTTATCATCTCAACATTTGACATGTAATGTCATGGTGGGTAGGACTATAGGGCAAAGTGATATGTCCCAAGAGAGATCAACAATATATGAGCTGAGTGACGCGGCATGACGGAAGGATAGGTCGATTAGCAAGGTATAGGTCGAATCAGATCGAATTGGGAAAAGGGGAGAGAAAGTCTAGTGAAATAATGATATATAGACATGTATATATTGGTAAGAAAATGTTAGTTGGTAAAGTCAGTAATTCTCACATGAACATTGCATGATTGCTAAAGTAAAAAATAGAAAAATAAAGAGAGAAGAAGAAAGTTAGGACAAGTGGTGGGATTGGCATTTAGTCATGGAGGATACATCCATCTAATAAGAGATGGCTAATGGCTCTAACATATATAAGAAATAGGGAAACAAATTGATGGCTTGATTGCCAAATGCTTCTTCATCTATTACTATAAATGACTTTAAAAGTATAGAAATGGAGGGCTACTTGTCACATGGAGTCCCCTTCACTTTTGTCATAACCCTAGTCCTAGTAAAACAGTTAACACTTTCAATATATATATATACACCTTTAAGAAAAAAAATATACATTACAACGAGAAAGCTAAAAGAGAGAGAGATAGGGCCATGGAAGAAAGGGTGGGTGGGGTCTATTTAATAAAGGAGAAGATTTTTTTTATATATTTGATATATATATATATATATAGTCTTTCTATTATCAGTTCGAACTGATATAAAATATATCATTTCCTTGTATGTTTTTTTTGAAAGTCCATTTCCTTGTATGTGGACCATTGGATTTAAAAGATGCTTTAACAAGTGTATACAGCCAAGTCAAAGTATTTAAATCCAATGACCCACATACAAGGAACTGATATATCTTTTATCAGTTCGAACTGACAATAGAAAAATTGTATATATATAGACCTCTCACATAAATTTTTTAGAGTACTCTTTGATAAACAACTTTCACATCTCTAGATATTTGTCATATAGTCATTTTTTTTTTGAAACAGATCATATAGTCATTATATATATATATAACGATTTTTTTTTTAACAGCATCATTTTATTAAAGGCCAAAAGAAAGGGCCAAGCCAAACACAGAAACAAGCATAACAGAGGAAGCAAAAGCCCCAGACCCTTACAATCGTTATATATATATAACGATTAAATTAATATGTTATTATATATAGAGCTCATGTTTCATGTTTTATAAAAATTACTTTGATTGGTATGGGAGTTATAAAAAATAACATGAAATATCTTATTTAAGCATATTATTATTGCACTAATGCTAGACCATCCAAAAATTTAGCCTAAATTTCAAATCAAATGATGTGGCAAGTGATTTTTTCATTAACCACATCATCCCATGTTGTGTGTAGTGATGACAACTCACTTACCACATCATTTGAGTTAAAATTTGGGTTAATTATTTGGGTTGTATAGCATTACTCTTGTTATTAATGTATATCTAATCTTTAAAAAAAATGATTATTATGTGGTCGTAAATAAGGCTTGATTTGATTGTAACAGCACATCTCATCTAAAGTTGAAGTCTTAAGTTTAAATCACTTCTTCCCAAGTCACAATAAAAGATTAAAATTATTGCTTAATAAGACTCTTGAAGTAGTCTTCATTCACATATTCTTAATACATGAATGAAAATTATTATTTTTATTAAGATTGTTAATTGTAGTCTTTATTTTTACTTAAAATAAAAATAAATAAAAAAATTTGACACCAACCATTACAAGTATATCCTGGAATACAACTCTCCCTACAAAGAATAAATATCCTCATACTTCGCGATTTAATGTGTGAAAGGGAAATTACACAACCACATTAATTATTGTTTTCTAAAATATTGACCATATACTTCATTGTACGTAGGAGTATTAATTAGCTTAGCTAATAAGGTCATTTTGTTCTTGAACGAAATATCTTAAATTCAAATATCGCTCACATCAAGGTAGAGACGGGTGAAAAAAAGAAAAGAAAATTTTATACTTCAAGCTATTAAAGCAAATAAAGTAACAAAGTATAATGTTAAGTAATATTATTATTATTATTTTATTTTTTTACAAAGAAATAACACTAAAGATCAACTCCATAAAGCAAAGAAATTTAACCTAAAATAGTAAACAAATAATTATAAAAATAAAATTAATATGGTTAGCAGCATTAGTGTACATGTGTGTGTAAAGAATTTACCCCAAATGCAGCCAATTTCAACGTCTCATTCAACCCATTAATAATCCTTTTCAAAAGTCCTTTTCTCTCTATCTCTCTCTCTCTCTCTCTGTCTCTAATGCCCTCCATCATTCACATGAAATCAAAATAAATAAAAAATAAAAAAAATGAAAATGAATGGTTAATGGAGTCTGAATCTTATGAGAGTTGATTCCCAACTTTAACCCTCTTTCTTTTTTAATTTGCTTCATCTTCAATACATACCACTTAAAATACAAAGAAGATCAAGCCAACTACAAAACTTAGAAGAAATAAACAAAAAAAGAAAAAGAGAGATTACAGAGATATATTGAAGTAGTAGTAGAGTAGATTAATATATATATAAAGGAGATCACTACTAATGGAAGAAGAGTTGTTTTTAACTTTATAAATACCCACCTCTTATCACTACTTGCCTTCCATTTTCTGCATCTCTCTAGCTCCTGTTCAGATTTCTTTTAAAAACAAAGAGAGAAAACCAAACCCACAGAGTCACAAATCTTTGTTTTGTTTCTCTCTTTAATTATCATTCACTCACTATTCTACTCAACTCATCTTTGTTTCCTCTCAAGGTTAGTGTGTTCAAAAAAACATTGAAACATTATCTAATCTACCTTTCTAATTAGTCCCACCTTTTTTTGTGTTAAGATTAATTCAACTACTTTTTTGATCTCTCTAGCTATTTGATCATGGAGGAAAAGGAAATAAGTAGTTGCAAAATGAAATTTTAGACTTGGAATTTTGAACCAATTTAGGCTAAATTAATTAAAACAAGCTCTGTTGCGTTGTGTGTTTAGAAATGTTGATATATATATATATATATATATATATATATATGACCTTTTATTATAGTTTCTTGATCATCAAATGGGTTGATGAAGAAGGAGAAGAAGAAGAAGATCAAAATGTTGAGAATTATTATGAGGGTATTATATCATTGCTTTTTTTGTTGATCTTTTTGTTTATGTTTTGTATGATGATCAGCTGGCTTCTTCCATGGCTTTCCCGGAGGATGATTCAAGGGATGTTGATGACAACAAGAGGAGATTGGGAAGGGGAAAGATCGAGATCAAGCGGATCGAAAACACAACCAATCGCCAAGTCACTTTCTGCAAGAGGCGCAATGGTTTGCTCAAAAAGGCCTATGAATTATCTGTTCTTTGTGATGCTGAGGTTGCTCTCATAGTCTTCTCTAGCCGCGGTCGCCTTTACGAGTACTCTAACAACAGGTATAAACATATTGTTGATTTTGATTTTGATTTCGTAGCTCTATTGATCTTCTTTAATTTCCTCAGGTTCACACAACTTTCACGATCTTAATTATTTCTCAACTTCTTTGCTTGATTATATGTATGGTTATTTGTTTGTTCATGTGTGTTCTTCTTTGCAAAATGGGGGTTTTTTTTTTTTTTTCCTTCTCTAATTTTATTTTTTATACTTTTATTTTGGTTCTTGAAAAGGTTAATTTGGAATATTTTAGTTAAAAATATATAAGTTTGCAGGTGGTCAAGATTTTTGTTTCTGCAATAGATTTTTAGGTGGATTTAAAGTAAAAGAACATAATCATATTTTTTTTTTTATAGTGCAGTTTAGATTGAGTTCCTTTGGACTAACTAAGATTCACTTGTCTTTCTTTTCTTCTGTTTTGTTTTTTTCCTTGTATAAGCTTTAAGGGTTTTATAACTTTATTTATTTCTGTTTATGATCATTTTTATTTTTATTTTCTGAGTTCTTGGTTTGGTAGATACATAGATCTGGTGTTATAGATATAGAAATAGAAGAATTATTGTTACAAATATATAGTAGCAACAACAAGTATAGGTTTGGTAATGTATGCAGGCATGTGAGATCAGCCTCTTATCTCCTCCATTGTTGTTAAATTTCCTCTTTCCTTTCTCTTTTCTCATCTTCCATTATTCCTCTTTGCACACTCTCACTCACTTGTGTACCTCTGTGTGTGTGTGTTTGTGTCATCTATGAAGCTAAGAGAGGGAGAGAGAGGCCTACAACAAAAGCTGTCACGCCCTCATTAGCTGAAAACCCTCCAATCTCTTGACACTTCCTTAATGGCACGTCAGTTGCACATCAACAAAGCAAAAAAGTACCATGGTCAAAAGGCAAAAAAAAAAAAAAAACCCTATCTTGTCAAAACAATCCATATATCATCATCAAAATCCCACATTAGGGTTCCTGAATTGCTAAATCCCAATTGGGTTTCTCTTCAAATTCATGTTAAAAAATTCTCTTTTTAACCCATCTCACCCGAATTAGGGTTTTCCATAAATTCCCCAAAACTTCTAGTCTGCCCTAAGTGAGTGTTTTTTATTTTTTATTTTTTATTTTGTAATCATCTATCAAGTATCAACTTTTTTTTCCCCAGAATTCAATGGGCTAAAGACTATATAAAGTAAAAAATATCCTTGTACATCCAATCACAAATCACAACAAGTTATCAAAAAATTTTTTACCCTAGTTAGGGCTTGTTGAATTAAAAGACCAAACCAGACAAAGATCGGCTTAGTTACAAAATCTTTGGTCACGTCACACACGATTTTTCAGTTTCTTACACTACTGACAAAAGGGTTTATGTCATGATTCCTAAAATTGGCTTCTCTTTTCACTCTTCTCTCTGAACCCTAAAATTTTCTTTTATCTTCAATGGTGTAATTGTAAAAATACCCCACCTGCCAAAAATCTCTTCATTTTAGATTTCTCTCTCCTCTCTCTCTCTCTCAGTTCTTTTACAAAGCAAAAAAAAAATCATTATAGTCGTATCACAGTCAATGTTTGGCAATATAGTGAGAGCTTTGCATTTCTTGAAGATCTTGCGTAGATATATATATGTAAGTTTTTTTTTTTTTTTTTAGAGAGAGACAAGATATGATATAAACTGCCAACCAATGAGAGACTTCTGAGTTTCTGACTTCATTTTTGGCTTCTTTCATGATATTATGAGAGACTTTTTTGGCTGCTGAAATGGACGGCTCTGATCTATTACTCAGAGGTTAAGTTTCAGACAAGACACAGACTGATTTCTTTCTTTTTTACTTTTTTTTTTTTTTTTCTAAAAAAAAAAAAAAAAAATTAAAACTTCTCCAAAACCTAAATATCTAACACTGTTCTTGTAATAAACGAGGTGGGTAATAAGGTAAATCTTAGATTATTATCCATTGTGTAATGGGTAATTGACACCTGTCATATGTTTTTGACCATGGCTTCAATCAAGCCAATCATATCAATGGATCTTATGCCAACGTGGCAGAGACAACCTCAGTCACTTGCTCGAGGAAATTAAGGTATATTTTGCAGATCGAGAAAATTAAAAAAAAAGGTTGTGTTAATTAAATATTTTATTAAAAAAAGAATTATTATAATATGATATCAAATCAGTGATTAAGAGTTGACAGATTGACTCTGACTTGCACAAACTGAGATTTTCATCATTCATTTTTAACCAAATGCTTTAAGGTTTCGTAATAGGTTCAGTTAACTGAAATAGTTAGTTGATTTGACCGTTAACAATTTTAACCACAAATTTTTTGTTTAAAATTAGTAGAATTCAAACATTTCCATGACTCCATGTGTGTGATAATGTTTTCTGAAAATTTGTAGCTGTAGATTGATTTAGATTTGTCAAGCTTGTCACCTATCAAATTTTTATGTTTTTTTTTTTTTTTTCTTTAGTTTTTCTAGATAATTTTATGAGTAGCTTCTATCTGATAATGATGTAGTTTATATTTATTAATTAGTGTCATAATAAAGTCACCAATTTCCATGTGTGTATTAATTTTGCTGAAAATCTGGAAACAGATTGATTTAGATTTGTCAAGAGTGTCACAGTTGCAAATTTATGCTTTTTTTTTTTTAAATAAAAATAAATAAATAAGTTTTCCTACTTAAATTGAGCTTTTCTTTTAAAAAAACAAAATCAATAAACAATTATTAATATCTCTCTACACTATTTTAATAGAAACATTTTACTGATTTGTCATTTTGTCTTATGGAATTGCTATTGACTTTTCAATTGTTTATAGTTTATGTGATAATGATGTGTGGTGTATATTTTCTTAGGTCATCCTTTGAGTCATAAGAAACTCAACAATTTTTACTCTAATCTTCAAGGTTTTTTTTTTTTTTTTTTTTTTAATTTTATTTTATTATTATTATTATTATTTTAATAAAGATCTTCTGTTATTTTGACTGTTAAGATTTTTATTATTATTATTAATATTATCTTTTAATTCGTATCAAAATCTTTTTATTTTACCTTGTTTTAATTTAATGTTTATATGTATCTACCATAAAATGCTTTTCCATGTCCATTCAATTTTGTCTCTAATAAGTATTCATTTCTTTCATTTCTTTAGCATCTCTTACATCCATTAAAGATATGGTTATATATATATATATATATATCTTGGAAAAAGTGTTCAAAATGTTCAAGACTTTGTAATGATACAAAAATGGCTAATCAGATAAAGTTAGGAGGTCTATGTTGATTGATGACTATTTTTTGTTTTTTTGTTTTTTTGTTTTTTTTGTATTAAGTTATACCATCTTCCATTAGTGTAGTATGGTATTTGACAAAATAAGGTTGGTCCAGTGGTATGCTCCTCACACCCACACCACGAGGTTGTGGGTTCAAGTCTCTTCCCCTCCCTAAACCCTAAATTCTTGTAATTATGGTATATTGGTATTTGGCAAGCGTATTCTATATTATATTTAGTTATTTATGTAGTTGGTACTTGGTAGATGTGCTTCAACCATATAATACTAATAATTTTTTTTAATTTAATCTAAATAAATATTTTTTAAAAACTGTATTTAGATTAAATAATTGGAAAGATTTTAAAGGTAATTTATAATAGATGATATAATTAGATATTTGGAAATCACAAGCTCACATCCAACCTGTCCTCTTATATAGCTCATCCTTGATAAATTACATAAGTCATATTATGTAAATGTAATCATTCACATTTGTATCTCAAAGGTTAACTTGGTTAAGAGCTTTTTATATATGGATGTCTTTGGATAACTGTATTATATTTTGTTAATTGGAAATATTTGTAGCCTGGTAAACGAGCTTTTGTTTGATAATATTGGCTATAATCTGTTTGAAGATCTGCTTTGCTCATCAATTGTTTATAAGATATTCACTTTTTGATAGGGGTAAAAAAATATAAAAACTTGTTGATTACTGCGGTCCTTACCGCTTTTCAGGTTGTAGGTTCATGCTGTTTTCGTGTTATGTTTTGTAGACTGGGTGTGTGCTTTAGCTTGATTGGGGGTTAGTGCGGTTGCGTGTTTCGTAGGGTTGTGGACATGTGGCTTGTTTGTTGCTCTTTGGCTTTGCCGCTTTTAATAGACTTTGCCGGTAAAAAAAAAAGATATTAGGTTTTCCCATCAATTAAATTTCAACATGTACAAGAAATACTTTAACTGACTTGTTATTTATATTTGATGTTGTGACATTGTGTGTGATCACGTGTGTTTATGTATTTTTGGGTCTAACGATTACTAACGATTTGATATGGTATCAGAGCTTGGTTTGGCCTAAAAGTCCCTTTGAATCCCCCCACATGCAAAATTTGTTTCTGTATTTATTTGTATTTGTATTTGGGATTAGTCTTAATCTAGTCTTTAGCGACATAACTCAAATTGATTATGGATATTTTTGAATCTCCTTCTCACATGTTCATTAGTTTGGACTATACATACACATCCAGTCACAGTATATCTAATTATTTAAACTATGATTGCAGTGTTAAATCAACAATTGAGAGGTACAAAAAGGCATGTGCAGATACTTCCAATACTGGATCTGTCTCTGAAGCTAATGCTCAGGTACAATTGAGCTCTTGTAATGGCATTAATATTTTCTTATGTAGATGAGTCAATAGGCTTGCATGTTAATATGTATCTGATAATTGTTTTGGCCCTTACATGATGCTTTTAGCTTTTGGGTCTAATGGTTACTAATATGTTATCAAAGTTCAGTTTGACCTAGAAATCATGGGCTCGAGTCCCCAATGTTAGAATTTTCACTTCATCAGCATTATGTATCCAATTGTTTTTGGTGAATTGCATGAATTATATTTGAGTATTCTTGGTGTGAGATTATTCTAACTAGTGATCGGTGGACACAAATCTCAGTTCTACCAACAAGAAGCTGCCAAACTGCGAGGGCAAATTGCGAATCTACAAAATTCAAACAGGTAATTGATGATGATCCAAAATGGATATTTAATCAAATCAAGCTACAAACTTCATCTTATTTTGACAAACTTTCTTTCACAATGTTGTTTCCAGAAATATGCTGGGAGAGTCCCTAAGTGCTTTGACTATGAAGGAACTCAAGAACTTGGAGAACAAATTAGAGAAAGGAATTAGCAGAGTTCGATCAAAAAAGGTATCGTTAATTGCCACCATCTACATTGTAATTTTATGACAATCATGTTGAAAATTTGCTTTTAAGAAATGTCATTTCTACTTTCTCTTCTCATATCGAAACTAACAGAGTTTCCTTTTTTGTTTCTTAAAATGTACCAGAATGAGCTGTTGTTTTCAGAGATTGAATATATGCAGAGAAGGGTATCTATTTTTGGCACTGGTCCTCTTAAATTCTTGTTCTCCATGATAAGATTGTTACATATATTCTTTTCAAGCCTGTGGTATTGGTTTAGTTTCTTTACCAAGTAATAGAGCAGGCTAGAATTTAGTGGGACACAAGATATTTCTATAAATAGCAAGGTTCAAGAACATTTGAAAAGTATAAGGCAGCTTCACCAGTTTCTATCAACCCAACATGTGCCTGCAATATTGTTGTTGAAATTATATCTTCTCAACTATAGATGGACCACACATTTAGGTTCTCTTTTTTTGTCACTCACTCAAAAGAAAAGTGTGAATCAAATGGATATATACCTTTGACAAAGACTTGACATAAGGGAGAATCTAGGATATGTATAGACAAGTTGAATTGTTTAAAAGTGATCTTGATTTGAGCTTCTGTTTGTTCTTTTGTTTCCTTGTTTGTTTATTCTCTGTCCTCACACCAATGATTCTTACAAAAGGTGATGCAATTCTTTCTCTCTTTTTCCTTCTTTCTCATCACAGAGAACATGCATGAAAGCAAAAGTCTTAAATAAGTTATTGGTAGATGAAAAAGAGCTTTCTCTTTGTAGATAGGAACTGTTCTCATGCATTTTGATTGTCGTGAAAATTCGACAATTAGTTTATACTGGAATTGCATGAGTTAGATATTAGGAACCCTAATAATTCTCAAGTCAGGTTGGTCTTGGAAAAAAAATAAAAAATTAAGAACGAAGTTGTTGTGAACTAAACGTCTAGTTCCATAACTTATGTAATTTCGGTCCTAGATTTTTTTTATTAATTTTTATTTTAAGAACCGACTTAATCAGAGATTGACCCTTAGCAAACCTACTGTAATTCCATTAATTTTTCTCTGACAAGGCGACATTTCACAGTAGTTTATGTGGTAATTTCAATTTAAAGCCAGCTGCAATTTTCTTCCTATCTATGCTATGACCTGAATGAGAAGAATGATATAAATAGATCAATATGGATACATCCGATTTTTTTTTTCCTTTTCTTTTCTTTAATTGTTTTAGAAGCTTAAAATCCTGAAGACACATTCTCATGTTTACATGCCAAACCTCATCAGTGGTTTTTGTTGAAAGTAACTTCCAAGTGCTAATGCAACTTATAAAACTCTACTCTTTGCTTGGAAACCAAACAATAATTTTTTATTATGGAGACATTAACCTATAAATCTTTGCCTTATAATTATTTACCTCTACTCTCAGCAACATAATGTTGATTTGGATTTTCTTGTGACATTGCATTGTAGGAAATTGACTTGCAAAACAACAACCAGCTTCTTCGGACAAAGGTCCTGATCATCTCTTTTCTCTTAGTTTGTGCATGTGTAGCTGTCTTCATTGTAAGGCTAGTATAGTAACTAAATGAAGCTTTTGTGAATGTTGTAGATATCCGAGAATGAGAGAAGCCTGCAGGGCATGAATTTGATGCCAGGAGGGAGTAGCTATGAGATTGTACAGTCTCAGTCGTATGACTCTCGCAACTATTTCCAAGTGAATGCTTTACAACCCACCAATCATTACTCGCGCCAGGACCCGATGGCTCTTCAGTTAGTGTAAGAATCTCCCATCTCTAGTTTTCAATCATCAAATCATCCTGGTTGCACCTTAATCCATTACATTAATATATACTAATTCTTATATCATTTTTCTGCAAAACTTTATGAACTACAAGTCTTGCATTATGTCTCGAGTAGTTTGAGGTGCTTTATTGATGTTTAGAGTGTTTTATATCATTGTTTGAGATCTTACTTGACAATTTAAGTTTTTGGGTTTAATGGTTACTAACATTGTATTAAAGACCGGCTTGGCCAAGAGTTCAGGGTTTGAATCCCCCAACATGAATCGGTGTTTTATATCTTTGTTTAGATCCCTAGTCAATTCTGCTTGCACCATTAGCAACTTCAACCTTTATGTTCAAATATTTTATTGAATTTGAAACAACCTCCTGAAAATGACTTTAATTTTACTGTGTGTGTGCAGTTAAATATGGTTGAAGAGCTGGTACTAAGTCTCTGCTGTGTTTCCTTCTGGAGGGATCTAGAATGTAGTTAAAAGCTACAGGTACGCTGAAAAAATGCATGCTATGTGGAGCAGAAAATCATCAATTTGATTGAAGACATAAGGTTATAGTAGCTTCGTAGACTTATCTTTAAGACTTATAAATATGTTGTCAGAGAAGAACTTCTTTTCTGTGTATGTTGTCTATCTAATGCACACTACTCCCAAGTTTCTGTGACTGATAATATGCCACTAACTTTTCATTCGTATGATTTATCTTCTTCTTCTTCTTCTTCTTCTTCCATCTATATTTCTTGTATTCATTGCTTACATGTTACTAATTAGTGGTATGCATTAATGACCCGTCACTGGACTTTGAAATATGTTTAGTAAAATTGAAGTTGGTCCTTCGTTTTTTTTTTGAAAAGCCAGCTTTATTAAAGGCCAAAAGCCAAGCACAACACAAAACAACAAAGGAACAAACCAGCACCCCCCTCCTCAAAATCCTGTGACAGGGGCAAAATAAAACCCCTGTCGCTGGACTTTGACAGAGAAAACACACCAGAAAACAGGCAAGACGAAACCCCACCTCCAGACAGCAGACTGCTAAAACCCCCAAAACAAAACTGAAACAACGGCACCAAAGGCACCAACAAAACCACAGAACAAGACAACAGAACAGAAAGTTGGTCCTTCGTTATCCAATTAAAAATAATAATTACAACGTGCGAGCTTCTAGACCCTTCTAGCCCAGTTGATGTGAAATGATATAAAAAGATTACAAATCACAACAGAATTTTGGTTCCACTCTTTAGCAAGCTCTTCTTAGCTTTAATTGGTTTTAATCTGCAATCGAGCTAGCTGTAGAAGGTTGATAGGATACAATTCAGATGGGTCCAAAGAATTTAATGTCCTGTTTGCCGATGTCTTGTAAACAACTTCTGTAGGATGAATTGAATCAAAGAATATGGACTTATTCCTATCCTGGCATGTTGTAGGTTTACCAGGAATGCACAGCCCGTCCTTCCTTACTTCACAGCATCCATTAAAATCCAAACCTGACATCCCACAACAACATAATAGATATTAGATACTCCGTTATCCCCTACAATTATCCCGTCCTGACTCTTCTGAAAGACTTTACAGAAAATCATATGAATATCAGGGTGGCTTCTGATTAGGACTTTAGTATAATCATATAATGTTCTATATAGTTTTTCAGGAGATTCAGATTTCAGTCATAAAATGGACAATAAAAATACATAGACAGTTGAGGATTACATACCAGTAGGAGCTGGTGCATTTGTTGGGTCGTCAAAGATAAATTTTGCGCCCTTAAATTTCTCATTGAGTCTCTTAACAGCTAATTTTAGCTGCTTGTTGAAAAGTACAGCTGCGTCGTTCAGCTTATCTACACACAAAGATCCATTATTCGTTCCGAAATATGATATTGAATATGGTGTGCAGCCAATTTGTCCCACTCCAGAAATGTGGATTTTCCTTGCTCCGAGTTTGTACAATTTCTGAATAAACAAATATTAGACGAAGAATAATTAAGGGCAAATTACAGACAGACACGTCTAATTATAGACGGAAACCTTACGTGCAGGAGAAGTTACTAACCTTTATTTGATTAAGAAATTGTTTGACAAGGACTTTGGCATATTGTTCAGGAGTGTAAATTCGACTTGTAATATAAAACTGGGGAACGAAATAATTGTTAATGTAATCGTTACTGCCAATAACAAATGAATATAAGCACTTTTTCAGGTGTCCAACGGCTGATTTCTTGCTTCTAAGCATGTGAGCGATGCGAGAGACTATTTTTCGGTGATTCGCTAACTGTTTTCTTAAGTTGATATTATCACCCTGCAAATTAAGGACAGAATTGCTAATTAATTAAAAAATAAAAGAGCTAGCAACATTAATGCTTGTGCTGTGACCAAAATTGTTACCTGTTCTATCCCAGATTCATCACGAATTCCGGCTGACCCAGATGCATAATTTACGCCGTAGAGTATTTTTGAGCCATTAGCAGTTGCATAGGGTGGAATAAAATGCTTAAAACCCAAACGTTTAGCTGTAAAATTATAGAATATAATCAAGTTAGAAACTATATGAAATATAAAATAAAAAGCAATAGGGTTGAGAGAAATTCATAGAAATTATATGGATGGTTTAAGTTTTCTAATGTGTTTGAAGAATTTAAACAAATTAAGATAAAATTAAAGTATTGAAGAGAAAGATTAATACTG
Source organism: Acer yangbiense (assembly GCA_008009225.1). Classification (NCBI taxonomy): domain Eukaryota; kingdom Viridiplantae; phylum Streptophyta; class Magnoliopsida; order Sapindales; family Sapindaceae; genus Acer; species Acer yangbiense. The sequence goes on from CM017773.1 coordinate 12,193,405, forward strand.
ATTATATCCGCTGTGGTTTGACCGTTGGTAAATCTTCCCGTATATCCCTCCGGAAAATCAATACCATATGGGGAGTAATCTACTTTGGCTAAGGTTTGAAGATTGTTATTATTGCCACTATCAACTAATGAATCTCCAAAAATGAAAAAACAAGGAACTATTGCTTTTCCAACTACGGAATTTTGAATACTTAAAATCATCAACGTAATAAATACAATCCAACACGGTGCTTCATCCATCCTTGAGGAGATATGCAAAGAAAATAAAAAGGAAAAGGAAAAGGAAAAGAGATCTACGAAGAAATTAAGAGATAAAATGGATGGATGGATGAAAGAAGTGAGGGATAATTAGAAATATAAAGTGCAAACTTAATGAGGAATTAAAATTCCAGAAGGCAAGTTTTTCTTTTTTAAAAGATAAGGAATTTTATTAAGGGCACAAGCCAGAACACCTGAAAACAAACAGAAGACAAAAATAAAACCCAAACACCAAATTAAGACACACACAATCAACTGTTTCATGAACACCAATTTGCTATGGGTGGATCTAATGGCACCCATAAAATGTCTCCGCACCCTCAATTTCTCAAGACACCATTTGTAAAAATACTAAAATTAGTCATTTTCTCTCCACATATCTCCTGTAAATCCAAAAATAATCCAAACTAACAACTTCTTATCAATTTTTTGTTCTATATTTATGGGTGGCATTAGAGCCACCCATTTGTTTTGTTTTGTTTTTTTTAAGTTGTTAATTGATTGATTATGAATAGATAATAATATTATTAAAGAGTACTTTTTTTTTAAGGATTTATTAAAGAGTTCTTGAGTCTTCTTAAGATTATCCTTTAATAACGTTTGTAATAATAACTATATTTAAAAAAAAACTCAACTTTGGAATTTAATTTTTTTTAGGGTACGGATATTGACTCCCATAAAACTTATTAGTACACCCATGTCCAAAATTTTAAAAATAAATATTACTATAAGCACCTATCATAATGCCAATAATACTCTCATTGAAATAAATATATTCATTTTAATACATATTATTTTTAAACACTCTTAAATTATTATCCCATCCAATTTATATATATATATATATAAATCATATTATTTTTGGAATCAAATCCTCTTTTAATGATGGTCCAATTTACTTCTAGAAATATCTCGAATGTATGAGCCTTATAAAATGAAATATGTGGAACCGTATATGGGGTCAAGAGATTTTCAATTTAGAATTCTCTTATTTATACAATTATCTATGACTATATTAGAAAGAAAAAAAAAATGTTGATATCTACATCTATCGTTAAAAAAATATATTTTTTATTTATTGATAGAGTTCATAAGTATATATATTGAAGGAGTGAACCATGAGAGAGAGTAGTGAGAGAAGCTCTAGAGAAAGGGGTCATAGGAGAGATTTCAGAACCAGCTTAGTGTCCATTTTCGTAGATAATCTGAACCCTATCGTAGATCAGAAAGGATTATGGGGCATATTGATATGAACCAGGATGCTACTGCATCATTTGCATGTGTGCATGGGATCAGTATTCAAGTCACACAAATAGAGGATGTCACGCTTAGGTACTTGGCAAGGTTAATTCATGTTATTTACTTTATTTGTTTTAGTTGAAAGAGTCAATTAATAAGTTGTTGTTAAGTGAAGTAGTGGCTGAAACCTCTCCAAGTATTTTGTTCCACTAAGTTAGAATCCCTATTGTCGTGGGATAATCCTTTGTAACGTGTGGCCTATTTAGGTTGCATTATTGAATTGAATAAAGTATCAGATAAATAACAAATATCCTCCAAAACCTTTGTTCTTCTTCTTCTCTGTTTCTTCCCCAAATTCTATTCTTATCAGTGGTATCAGAGCCATTCCGGTTCATGGATACACGCAATAAAACACATGCTGAGTTTCGTAACGAGGTCAATGAAGCCCTTGCCCGTCACGATACCAACTTCAATGAATTAAACCATAATGTAGGTGAATTAAACACCAATTTTGGTTGGGTTAGTGACGCCCTACAAGGAGCCATGGCCGAGCTGCAGGCAATGCGAATCACCCAATCCCGTCGCACACCTGACAGAGAAGTTAACCCGTTTGCAGCTGGAGAAACTTCCCATAACAGGCCTTCCGCATCAACTATCCCCATTCTAGATCAGAATCACACTAACCTCAAGTTAAATTTTTCGACCTATGCAGGCGAGGATCCCACAGGTTGGATTTTCAAGGCTGAGCAATACTTCGAATTTAAGAATATTGACTTAACACAACAGGTACAATTAGCATCGTTTCATTTGGAAAACGTCGCGCTTCAATGGTATCGTTGGTTTACAAAAGACAGGGGTCCATTGCATTGGAATGAGTTCACCACAGCCGTCCTCCACCAATTTGGTCCAACGGATTATAATGATCCATCAGAAGCCTTATTGCGTCTCAAACAAACAACGACAGTGAATGTGTACCATGAGGCATTCAAAAAATTATCCCACAAGGTAGATGATCTTCTAGAAAAATTCTTGGTTGGATGTTTTATTGCAGGGTTGAAGGATGAGATACGATTGGATGTATGCGTCAAGCAACTGAAAATGCTATCCGAAACAATCAATGTGGCTCACCTCATTGAAGAGCGAAACCAAATTCAACGGAAACCCGGTAATTATTTTCGGCCAGCAGCCCAACAGCCCCCATCACACCAGACCAGACCAGACCAGACCAGACCTTAACCAAGTTCCACGGTGGGACTTCTTGGACCTCCTCCACCTCAGTGCACAACTCAGGCAATCGAAAATTTTACTGGATCTATTCAGCGACTTACAGGATATGAAGCAAGAGAGAGAAGAGAAAAAGGTCTATGTTTTTATTGCGATGAGAAGTACATGCTGGGACATCGCTGTTCACGACCATAACTATTCATGATGGTAGATGCGCTCTCGCAAGATGTAATCGATGATGTGGACATGGACATAGAGCCAACCGAAGAAGCCATTCCAGAAATATTGTTCCATGCATTAGCTGGAACAACACATCCATAAACTTTTTGGGTCATCGGAAAGGTGGGAAATCGAGAGTTAACGGTGCTCATATACGGGGGTAGCACCCATAATTTTATAGATTAGTCTGTGGTCACCAAATTAGGATTACAGGTGGTCCGTGGTAAGATATTTCAGGTAACGGTCGGAAATAAAGAATAATTGAGTGCACGGGTCGTTGTTTAGGACTCTCCCTCTCGATTCAAGGTTTTATAGTACGAGTGGATTTTTACGTACTTCCGGTGGCAGCCTGTCAAGCAGTTTTGGGGGTGCAATGGTTAGAGACGTTGGGTCCTATTGAGACGGACTACAAACAGCTCAGTATGTCCTTCACATTGGGCGGCCAAACACGTGTTGCATGGACTGAACAGTGCAGATACCACTCCCATGAGTGATAAGGAACTTATGCACTTGTCAGGTATGGGTTTCTTTGTTCATATGATTGCAGATGTTGTTCCAAACCAAGCCGCCGAATTGCCACCTGAACTCAGCCTGCTGCTGTCAAAATTTGCACTTATATTTGAGGAACCGAATGAATTGCCTCCTACACGCAATCACGACCATAGGATTCCCCTACTACCAAACCATCCACCAGTTAACGCAAGACCGTACAGGTACCCGCATTACCAAAAAAATGAAATTGAAAACTTGTGAAGGAATTCCTTCAAACCAAAATTATTCGGCCAAGTCGGAGTCCCTTTTCGTCGCCGATGTTGCTAATAAAGAAGTCGGATGGGTCGTGGCACTTTTGCATCGACTATCGGGTACTCAATGACATCACTGTCAAGGACAAATTTCTAATTCCAGTCATTGACGAGCTGCTTGATGAGTAACATGGCACGAAATTTTTTTCAAAGTTGGATTTGCGTTCCGGGTACCACCAAATAAGAGTCCGGCTAGAAGACATGCCAAAGATGGCGTTTCGCACCCACGACGGACACTATGAATTTCTTGTGATGCCATTTGGGTTGACAAACGCACCAACCTCCTTTCAGAGCCTTATGAACGACATCTTTCGACCACATTTGCGAAAGTTCATTTTAGTTTTTTTTTTATGATATCTTAGTGTATAGCAGGTCTTAGAAGGATCATCTTCAACATCTGGAACAAGTGCTACAAATTTTGTCTACCCACCGTCTATATGTGAAACTCTCCAAGTGCCAATTTGGGGTGATTCAAGTTGGTTATTTGGGTCACTTAATTTCCCTTAAAGCTGTGGTAGTGGATCCAGCAAAAATTGAATCAGTTCAAAATTGGCAGGTACCAACTTCGACGAAAGGTGTCCGTGGATTTCTTAGTTTAGTCGGGTACTACTGTAAATTTGTGAGAGGCTTTGGAGTAATCGCAGCACCCTTAACTAGGCTACTTTCTAAAGAGGGTTTTAGTTGGTCGGCCGAGTCTCTCTCGGCATTTAACAAATTAAAGAATGCGTTAATTTCACCACCTATGCTGAGGCTACCCAATTTTTCGTAGCAATTCGTGGTTGAATGTGATGCGTGTGGAGATGGTTTAGGTGTTATTCTATCTCAGTAAGACCAGCAGGTAGCTTACTACAGCGAAGCACTGAAAGAGAAAGCGAAGTTGTTGTCAACCTATGAAAAGGAAATGTTGGCGGTAGTGAAGGCCGTGCGAAAATGGCGTCCGTACCTCTTAAGGAAGCCATTTGTGATCAAAACTGACCATAGAAGTTTGAAGTCTCTTTTAAAGCAGAGAATTACCACACTGTCGTAAGCGAGATGGCTGCCAAAGATCATGGGGTTCAACTATATAATTAAATATCGAAAGGGACAAGAAAACCAAGGAGATGACGCACACTTTTCTCCGGCGGGTGGCCATTTCGGTTACCTGAAGACATTGAGCCATGTATCCTCCAGCTTTGTATGGCCAGGGTTTTGCACCACAGTCAAGGACTTCTTACGGAATTACGATGTGAGTCAAAGATGGAAGCATGATACATTTCGCCCAGCAGGGCTACTGTAATCTTTACCCTTTCCACAGTGAGTTTGGATGAAAATTTCGATGGATTTTGTAGAAGGTTTGCCAATCTCACAGAACTGGGATGTGATTATGGTGATCGTTGATCGTCTCTCAAAGTACGCCCATTTCATTCCATTAAAGCACCCCTTCATAGCGATCACGGTCACAAAAGCTTTTGTAGACAATGTAGTGCGTTTGCATGGTATGCCAATTTCAATTGTAAGCGATCGAGACAAAATCTTCATTAGTTTTTTTTGGAGATCTGTTTTCAAATTACAGGGGACAGTATTGTGTTTTAGCTCCAGCTATCACCCTCAATCCGACGAACAAACCATGGTGGTGAATCGCACACTTGAGTAGTATTTGAGATGTTTTACTTACGAACAGCCTAAGAAATGGATGGAATGGCTATCCTGGGTACAATACAACCACTCATTCGTCTACTAAAACATCCCTTTCGAAGTTGTCTATGGGGTTCCTCCTCACTCTATGTTATCCTACATTCTGGGAACGACAAAGGTACAAGCTGTGGACGACATGATGTGCACAAGAGAAGAAATTCTTTTTGATCTTAGGCGTAATTTGTTAAATGCTCATGTACGCATGAAGGCTCAAGCGGACCAACACCGCCGTGAGGTAACCTTTGAGGTAGACAATTACGTTTTTTTAAGGCTGTAGCCTTACCGCCAAAAATTGGTGGCCTTCCGAAGTTCGTTAAAGTTAGCACAATATTTCTTTGGGCCCTTCAAAATCCTTGCCCATATCGGTTCGGTGGCTTACAAATTGGACCTACCAGTGGAAGCTCTAATACACGATGTTTTTCATGTAAGTTTGCTCAAAAAAAAGTGGGGGCCCATTTCCGAAACTGCAGTGGTAACATTTCCTCTTATTTCGGTAGAAAAGACCTTGTTGCTCGAACCTAAAATTATCTTGGATCATCGTACTATAAAAAAGGGAAAATATCGTCCAAAGACGGAAATTCTAGTCCAATGTAAGGGTGCTTCTAGAGAGGATGCAATGTGGGAGAACTTGTGGCGCTTCTCCAAAACATATCCAAAATTTGGTCTTGAGGACAAGAACCTTCTTAGGGGGATGGATTGATATGAGCCAGGCTGCTACTACATCATTTGCATGTGTGCGTGGGATTAGTATTCAAGTCACACAAATAAAGGATGTCACGCTTGGATACTTGGCAAGGTTAATTCATGTTATTTACTTTATTTATTTTAGTTGAAAGAGTCAATTAATAAGTTGTTGTTAAGTGGGGGAGTGGCTGAAACCTCTCCAAGTATTTTGTTCCACTAAGTTAGAATCCCTATTGTCATAGGATATCCTTTGTAACGTGTGGCCTATTTAGGTTGCATTATTGAATTGAATAAAGTATCAGATAAATAACAAATATCCTCCAAAACCTCTGTTATTTTTCTCTGTTTCTTCCCCAAATTCTATTCTTATCACATATTCAAATCTTTTGGTTTGGTAAGAGACTTGTATCTATCTCTGAAGACTAGGTCCAGAAGGAACTGTTTTGCATTTGTACGTTTTGCTACATTGGAGAAAGCAGAAAGGGTGGATAGGCTGACGAACGGAATGCACATGTATATGTGGCACGTTATTTCAAAGGTAGCGGCCCTTGAATGGAGCAACAGGGGCTTGCGTTGTAATGGGGCATCTAATGGTCGTGTGAGGTCCTTAACTTCATATGATGTCGTTGTGCGGAAAGGGATTAAAGATTAGAGAAGTGTTTTTGGACAGTTCTTTGCGGAGGTGGTTAAAGACCCCTCCTCATTTTCTGAAGGTAGAGGTGTAGTAAAGGAGAAAAGGGTAGAGGTGGGGAAATGGGATGTGGAAGTAAAGGATATTGGATGGCTAAACTCTTGTGCAGTGGGTGTGCTTAAGTCCTTTTCAGATGTTTCCTTAGTGAGAAGGCTTTTGGAAAACTGGATGCTATTCCCAACTTCTCATTATTTAGGGGATGAGAATATCTTGTGGGTGTTCAATAACATCATGGACAGGGATGTTTTCATAAGAAGTATATTTCTTTGGGAGGATCTTCTCTCGTCAATAGGGTATTGGTCGAAGTCAATCACTCCTCAGGCAAGGGTGTCTTGGATAGAATTCAGGGAGGTTCCTCTAGATTATTGGTGCGAAGAGTTTTTCTTTAGATTAGGATGGGATATTAGTGAACCCCTAGTGGTCAAGTAGGATACTCTTATAAGGAGAAGGCCGAACAGGGGAAAGGTCTTAGTTCTGATCCCTCGGAGTCTGGCTTATCCAGATTCGGTCAAAGTTATCAACGAAAAATCATCTTTTCTAGTCTCTTCAAAGAAGGTGTAAGAGCCGGTTGACTTTAGTTGGATTTCAAATAAGCTAGGCCTTCATAGGGGTAATGAAGGAACAGCTTGTAATGAGGATTCTAGAATGGAGAACGAGCATAGTTTGGGTTATGGGCCTATGGCAAATCAACCGAAAAGGTGTAATTTTGAGGTAACTGCAGGAGTTGGTGGAAAGGCACTGTCTAATCAGATGAGGAGAGAGAGGGTCTCTAGCCAGCTTCTCGAGTCTGACATTCAAGTAGGAGGATGTTTGATTAGTGAGCCTCAAGCAAAAGGGAAGAGTGTGATTTCAAGGAAAAAATCAGGTAAACCCCCTCTACCTTATATTTCAAATGATAAGCTTAATTTGGACAAAGGTAGATAGTGAGGATAGTTCTTTGTCTTCTCTTGATGGAGGTGAAGAGGGTGTTTTGGTACTTTCACATATTTATAAGGGTGACTCTTCGATAAACAACATGGAAAATGAGATAGGAGGGAATTTCTTTATTGACTTGGGGTGTGGATCAGGTAATCAAGTGGGCTTGGCAAATACTCATGTTGGCCCAAGTCCTGATAGGCCTACGAATCCTTTGGTAGACTTGGAGTCTGGCTTTGGTAATATCTCTAAATCAAGCTCATTGCCAGATGATCCAACTGACATGTACAACAGAGGTGTGCCTCGTTCGGTGAAAACGATGGAGTGTGGAGGTTTATCTTCATCTAAGACGGAAGGAAGGTCGTTGGCTGCGGGTGGTCAATCGCTTAAGGCTTCTCGAGTTTCTTCTTCTTTTAAAAAGCATGGGATGAAGAACAAGAATGACATTTTATCTGAATCTATGGAGAAGACTTTATCTGGCAATTTTGTGCAAAGAAAGTCTGCAAAGTGGAATTTGGAGGTTAAAGTGACCAAGGTGATAGATAAAGGTGTCGAGCTTGGTCATATTATCTCGTCATCTTCTGGTGGTGGAAGAAGGCATGCGAGGGAGGTTAATGAAAATTCGAAGGAGTCCTAGAGCCTTAGCCAGGAGGTGGCTAAAGTGATAGAGATGGGGATAGCTTTAGGGTTTGATTTTAATGGAGAAGAAGATTCTGTTAGTGGAGAGGTTGCAAGGAGATTTAAAGAGGATGAGGAATGTTTACGGGAAGTGAATCGGAAGGTTTATAGTGCTTCTGTCATGTTCGTTATTGTGCTTTTTTTACATTTTTTTTTCATTGAATTCCAATAATTTATAATATCTTTTGATGAGCTTTTTATGGACTTGACATTAGAGGTGACCATGGTTCAGTTTGAAACAGAATCGTGGCTTTTGGAACCGGATCGGAATCGAAAAATCTGGTTCTGGTTCCGGTTCTTCAATTTACCAAACCAGTGGTTCAAGCCGATTTGGAATCAACAATTCCAAACCGATTCCTTAAAAAAAAAATTAAAATTAAAATTAAAATGAAACTTAAATCCTTAATTCAAATGATTTAATTGCTACAATTAAAAGACAATAATTCTCTCATTATTTCCAATTGATTTCCATTTTTGAATTTAAGAATATAGTGATGCTATTGGCACACGGCACACCCACTACTGAATTATTTATACCCCATTTTTTAAATAATTTGGTATACTTTTTTTTCTTTATCAAATTACTTAAAGAGACATACAATTTTTATTAAAAAATTCTTGTACAAAGTAAAACTAATAAAACCCCACGTTCCTTATTTCGAAACCCTAATGATAAAAACTTTAATGACATAGATTATTTCAATGTTTACTATTTTTGTTTATATTTTCTTTCAGATCTCGATCTCATGTCTTCCATGTTTAGTATTTATTGATTTATTACTATTTTTGTTTATATTTTCTTTTAGATATCGATCTCATGTTTACCATGTTTAGTATTTATTGATTTTTACTATTTTTATTTATATTTTCTTTTAGATATCGATCTCATGTTTACCATATTTAGTATTTATTAATTTTATTGTTTCACATGTTTGTTTAATTTTTCTTCTCAAATTCTAGATTCACATTTTCTATTTTTTCTCGGTTTATTTTCTTTCAGATATTCCAGATATACTATAATTTGTATTAATTCTTTTGTAGATTTAATTCCGGATCTTCCAAAGTTAGTTTAATGTTATTTACAAAAAAAAAAAACAAAAAAACAAAAAAACAAAAAAAAAAACAACAACAACAACAACGAAATCACATCAAGAATCATAACCAAAAAAACATAATCTCTGACAAAACGAAACAACACCAAAACTCTAATTCAATCACTCAAAAAAATTATCAGACGATTAATATCACACTCACAATCTACCACTAACAATCCAATCAACTACAAAATAAAAATAAATAAAAAATAAATAAATAAAATCGAATCTAATAAAGATGGTTTTACCAAGAAATAAGAAGAAAAAACAAGTCATGCGAATAAGTGTGAGAAAACTATATATAAAGATTATAGATGAATTGTATTTTTATTTTTATTTTTTTGAAAAAGATATAGGGTATATTAAGTTTGAAAAATAAGTAAAATGGTAGTCCTAGAAATAAATCAAAAATATTAATAAAAGTATAAAACCATTTAATTTTATATAATTAAATCAAAATTTTAAAAAGTTGGGCATAAATTAGTAGGGGTGCCAATAGCATCACTCTTAAGGATATCAATCATCAATGATTATTTCCATATTGGTTTTATTTCAAAATTAAAAGGATACTTAAATCTGATGGTGATAGTGATGGGGAGAGAGAGAGGGTTTGAACGTTTGTTTTATATTTTTTTAAATAAATAAAAAATAAATATGTGGGATATATTTTTAGAGAGCTTCTCCTTACAATCCACAAATTATCTATTCACACTCCAATTTTTTTTTTATTATTTTATTATTGACAATTTTAACCTAAATTAAAATTACTAACAAGACAAAAAAATTTAAAAGACACTCCAAACTAATTAAATTATTTAAAAAAAATTCCCTCTCCTAAATCATTAGATTAAATATTACGTATTAAACTCTATTACCATATTAAACACTCTCTCCTAATTAATCTCTCTCTATTTTTCAAAAAAAGAAAAAAATAATAATCATATTTTCATACTTTCTATCAATATCTGATTAATAGTTAAAGAAAAAATAACTTATGAATATTTTAGTTATTTACTAACAGTAATATATATAATAAAAGTCAATTTTCAAATATATATATATATATATATATATATATATATATATGAAAACTTGAATTGTTTCAACTAGATTCGATTAAACTTATAATTTCTAAGACTAATGAAAGAATTAAAGTTCTTTAGGCAATCACATACCTACAAGAGTAACAAAAAGCATTTTCATATTTCGATTTTTTTTTTTTAAGTACTTTTTTTTGAGGTTTATATATATATATAGTCTTTCTATTATCAGTTCGAACTGACAAAAGTTATATCAGTTCCTTGTATGTGGGCCACTGGATTTAAATACTTTAACTGACAAGTGCATACAGCCAAGTCAAAGTATTTAAATCTAGTGGCCCACATGCAAGGAACTGATATAACTTTTGTCAGTTCGAACTGATAATAGAATTTCTGTATATATATATATATATATATATATATTAGTATATACATACATATAGTTCCTAAAAATCAAGCTTATTACTAAGTTTTTTTTTTTTTCCTTAACTATTAGTCTTGCTTGAGAAAGAATGGAGATAGAAAATTAGAGATATGTATTGGAAGAGAGAGAGTTTAATATGGTAATTAAAATTTTAAGAGAAAGTATTTAATATGTAATAATTAATCTAATGATTGAGGAGAGATAATTTCTTTTTCTTTTTTTAAATTTAATTCAAAAAAGATAAAAAGGATAATCTTGTAACAAAATGAAGTGTTCTTAGAATTTTTTAAAATTTAAATTTTGAGAATGAAGTGTTTTTAGAAAAGAAGTGTAAAAAGAAAAAATTGGATTGTCAAAAGAAGCTCTCATATTTTTATTGATGACTAAAACATTCGCCTCATGATATTATCAAATTACCAGCCAGCTGACTTCTAATTTGATTTTGATGGATTTAATTATTATAACATGTGATCTATTATCACCTCTATATAATCAAGGAGTCTTATATTGAAAGTACAACAATTATATGTTCTGTATATGTTCTGTAGATGTTGGTATGAATATAAGCAACACCTGCATTGTATGAATATTAAAATGAGATGTTGGTAAATGCAAATTTGTTGTGATTTAAATATAGCATAGGCCAATATAGTACCTATAAAGAAAAACAAGTAAAATGTGGAATTTTTATAACACAAAAAGCTGAGTTTGTTTTTCGCTTTGAGATTTGACTTAAATTATAATTTTTGTAAAATGCACCCAAATCAAAGTACCATTTTACAGATTTATATATAGGGAAATTATTATTCTCTACCCCGTAGTTTGCCGTATTCTCCAATCTCTCCCCTCTAGTTTCAAAATTCTCCAATTTCCCCCCTCCCATCCACAAATACAACCAATCTCACCATGTAAAAATAGGCATGGGAGGAGAGAAATTGCAGAATTTTAAAACTAGAGGGGGGAGACTGGAGAATACGGCAAACTACAGGGGAGAGAATGATAATTTCCCTTTATATATATCTATAATATTTAAAACAATAATGCTAAACATCCCACCTAAAATCCCATATTTTTCATCCCATTACATGTGGCATGTGAGGTGTCAAATTGTGAGTGGATACACATTAATGACACATACCCCATGTATCCACTCACAATTTCACACCTCACATGCCACATGTAGTGGGATGAAAATAGTGGGATTTTAGGTGAGATGTGTAGCATTACTGTATTTAAAATATTATCCAAAAAAAAATATCTATAATATTTAAAACAAAAAATTATATTGCATCTAAATTAAACAACAATTTGACTCTTAAATGATGGTTATAATTATAACCTTGAACTGATACATTTCTCAAATCCCAAGATGACTATTATTACAATTAATAAAAATAATAATAATTAATACTGCAATACAGGACCTCATTAGTCATTACTGTCCCTCATTGCATTTCTTCAAATGCACATAAACACAAACTTTGTAATGAATAACAATTGCAATACAACAACAACAACTAAATGCAAAATTGCAAAAAAAAACTTTTCAATCTTCAACACTGATCATCAGAATCTCCATCCATGTTCATTGATCAAAGCTGGGCTAATTGTTGGATATCAATAGGGTAACAATCAGAACCACTGTATGATCTCCTTCCAAGGACTGCATTTGCAGCTTCAGTTGGGTGAAATGCATCCCAAAACACATACTCCCTCCTGTTTTGGCATGGAGTTTGTAGGGGTAAACATGTAATCTGCCCATTGTTTCTCCCAACACCACAGCATCCTGTGTTTGTCACTGTGAAACCTGTAACACCAAACCATCCAATTTTGAACATCAATATTGTTAAGACCGAATCAGACCTAATTGGACCAATCTAATTTGGTTTGGTCTGGTTTTGAAAATGAATTGGTCCGATCTAGTCCTATTTTTCACAGGATTGATAATTTTACGAAGTAGAAAAGTAGTGGTTTACCATATTGAGAAGGGTTGTTGATTATATCTTGGAAGATCCCATAAACATTGACGTAGATGAACTTGGCATCAGATCGATTGTTGTTGAATTGATCCACAAGAGCTTTGAGTTTGTTGTTGAAAATTTCATTAGCAGAGTTGATTCTCTCCACACAAGTTCTCCCATCTGGGCTGTTTTGAGCTAATTCATTGGGGCTGCAACCTATCTGACCAACTCCAATCAACACAAACTTTCTTGCTCCATAATCGTACAAGCTCTGAAGAACCATAAACAATTAATCATTTAGTAAATGCAAACCCAGAAATGGTAAATAAATTGTTTTGAAGGTAGCTACTGACACTGAGTTGGCGAGTGTATTCTTGAATAAGAAGATCTGCCCATTGCTCGGGTGTGTATTGTCGACCGCTTGAATAATAAAGAGGCATGAAGTAGTTGTTGAGGTAGTCATTGCTGCCTAAACCAATTGAATATATACACTTGCTTAGATAATCGGCTGCACTATCTTCATCCCCAAGTAAGCTCACTACTTGCTGGACTGTGTTTCTGTAATTCTGCACTTGTCCTCTGAAACTAATCCGAGCTCCCTGAAGAAAAAAAACGATCAAAACGTTAGGAGACACATTGTATGTTACGTAACCATCAGACCCTGAAGTTTAAGTAGTACCAGTTGTTGGCCAGTTTCTTCTCTGATTCCGGCAGCCGCAGAAGCGTAATTTACTCCTCTGAGAATGTCTTGACCACTGGCAGTTGAGTAGGGAGAGATGTAGTCATCAAAGCCTAAAAGCTCAGCTGTGGACAACAGAGAAACATGATTAATTAATGAGTCAAACACATCAATTTTCATGCATGTAATGTAAATTATGTAACCAAAAACACATTGATCAAGTCAAGTGTGACTCACTAATGACATCGACGGTGGTTTTGCCATTGGTGAATCTACCAGTAGGGCCATTAGGGAAGTCAATTCCATAAGGCATGTAATTAGCTCTAGCCAATGAATTGAGCATATTGTTGTTCCCATTATCCACCAATGAATCACCAAAAATGAAGTAACAAGGAGCTTGTGGTTCAGCTTCAGCCCAATAATTCAACATCACCACCACCACCAACACCACACACAACTTTCTCAGCTCCACCATTGTTAGTCAAACAAAGAGAAATGAAATGAAAGAACCCAGAAAAGGAAATGATGATCAGGATCAATTAAGAATGGTGTGTAAGTGTGACTCATTTCAATACATGGACACAAAGAGTATATATGGAGAGAAGATTTTGAATGATCAGAGAACATATTGTTGTAGCTTTTACAGTTGAGGAGTTAGATAGAGACATTAAATTCACGCGGAGATAACGTGAGAGAGAATGAATATATAGCAAATCAAGACTGAATTTTCTTTTTTTTTTTCTTTTTTTTTTGAAACTGCAAGACTGAATTTCTTGAATGTTTATTTATTTTATTTTATTGAAGTTGTAAATGACACATACGGATTGTCGGTACTCATACTCGGTCATTACTCATTAATGTGATTCGATTATATATATATAACACACTGATTATACATTTATAATACCTTGAAATGTGCATTTTATTTTATTTTTTTACGGTGGTTCGAGTCGTAACTCATTTTTTCTCATCAAATTCTAAATTATAGAGCAAATTGCAGCCAACCTCCCTGAGGTTTGACCTTTGGCAACCAAAAACAACTTTATCATTAATTAACAATAACCTCCCTTACCGTTAGTCAAAGCTAGTCAAGTTTAACCGTTGACTGGATTTGACCGCTACAAATACCTAAATGCCCATGAATAAAAAAAAAAATTGATTTAAAAATATATAAATATATGAAAACAAATTTGGATCTCCACTATAAAAAAAATTGATAATTACAAATTTAAAAAAAAAAAAAAAAAAAACTTTGAGACATAGGTTGTATCTCTATATTTTTCTTCAAATTCTAAATTCTAAAAAATTAATAATTTGGATCATCAAAATCCAATCCAACAACATTTTCTTCACATAATTTTTTCTTCTTCCATATTGATTCTCGAATTTTTCTTCATATTCAAGTTTTTTAGATTTTTCAAAACTAAAAAAAAAATAAAAAAAAATAAAAAAAATATGGATCATCTAAATCTAATCTAACAACATTTTCTTCTTCCACTGATGTATTTCCAGATTTTTCTTCAGATTCAAGTTTTTTAGATTTTTCAAAAATAAAAAATAAAAAATGTGGCCAAGATGAAGGGTGAAGATTTAAAGCTTTTAAATCTATTTTTTTAATAAATAAAAAGGCTTGAAAGGATGAAAATACCTTTATCTCTGTTAACTTTGACTAATGACAGGGGTGATCATTGTCAATTAAACATAAAGTTGTTTCTGATTGTTAAAGACCAAACCTCAGGGAGGTTGGCTGCAATTTGCTCTAAATTATAATTATTCAAAATAAATTGTGATGGGTGTTTATATATCATATATGCAAAAATCACAAGATGATGCTTTGAATTGATGAGTCAATAAAAGGGCTGGGGACCATTAAAGCATTCTTTTTAAAATATATTCATTAAATAGGGTCATATTGGATGGATGAGTATGAAATGGGAATCTTAAAACTTTTGATTTCCCTAGAAGAAAGTAGATAGTGATTATTGTGAAAAATTGCTACCTAGATTGCTAACTCAATTACTAATTGTACTTCTCTTAGAGCATCCCCAAAAGACTCTTTTATTTTCACTCTTCAAATGTCTATTTGTTTACCTATGTGGCAATTTGAGGAGTGAAAAAAGAAGAGCTCTTCCAAAAGACTCTTCAATTAAAAATATGTTTATATTATTTTAATGAAAACACTCAAATTCTCTCCCTCTCCACCAACAAATCTAATTACCCTCTATTTTTTTCAAGTTAGAAATAGTAACTTTTCATATTATTAATATGTTATTATTCAATATTAGTTTCATTTTAAAGATCTAGATGAGACATTTCTAGTGATATAATTTTTATGATGATAAAATTTATAAATTAAAACCTATTATATATTAATTGAAATTAATTAAAAAGATAAAGGTTATAGATGTTAAATATTAGAAGAGTGCTAGAATCACTCTCTCAACTCACTCTCTCAATCCACTCTCTTTTTTCCTTTTGACACTTGTCCATTATTTACTTTTTTTGAAATAAATTTTAAAGTCATTATTAATGAATTGTTTTTACATGTTATTTATAATTCAAACTATCATATCTTTCCAAATTGCCCTTTTTTCTTTACATCTAACTGTCATAGTCGTTTTCTTAAATATTAATATTATTATTATTTTATATACCTCTTTTTTATTTTCTAAAATATCATAACAAATACAATTTATATTTGAAAAATTATCGTTTTTGTCTATATTATCACAAGTTTATCATATTTTATAAAGTGATTATTTTTACGCAATTTGAAAAATATAGTTAAAAAAAATTAATATCAAAACTCAAATATACTAAAAAATACAAGATGCCAATGTTTATTGTATTATAATAACTTAAATATTGTTAATAATATATTTGCTATTTTTTAAAAATAAATATAAAATAAATATAATAAATATTATTTAACCCGTTTTACATTTGAAGATTTTTGTACACATATTTGGAAATGACAATTTGGTGTAAAAAAAAAGGGCAATTTGGGAAGATGTGGATGATTCAAATTTTAAATAACATGCAAAGAATAATTCATTAATGATGGCTTTAAAATTTATTTCTAAAAAGTCAATATAAGACAAGTGTCAAAAGGAGAAGAGAGAGTGAGTTGGGAGAGTGAGTTAAGAGAGTGTATCTAACACTCCTCTAAATATTAATGATGATGTGATATAAAAAATAGTATAATAATAATTGAAGAGGGAGAAGTTGCTCTTCAATATTGAAGAGTGAGAAGCAAATTCTTATTTGAAGAATCTCATTTGAAGAGCATGTTGGAGCCAAATATGCTGACGTTGCTCGTTTGATTTTTAGAAATATATATTTGAAGAGTGTTTTGGAGATGCTCTTATTATATAAGATATCATGTATTTGTATTGAGCAGATGTGGCGATTGATAAATAGATATATATTAATAATAATTTATGTTAACATGCATATAGAGTGTGTGATGTGGCCCGTTAAAAAAATAATAATAAAACAATTATTTCTTCTTCTTTTTTAAAAAAAATAATATCTATCTAACCATCTATTTAGGTTTTTTTTCTTTTTTTTTTTTTGGAAACTTTTTGTTATTGGTAAGATTCATATCGTTGACTTGGGTGTCATTTATCTAAGCCCCAAACCCATCCATCTACCATAAAAGCTACACCCCTGGAGGCAAAACACAATTATTTCATAAAAATAAGAATAAAAGTATATTGATACCTTTAAGAAAACAAAGTTTTAATTGTGATGAAAGTTGTGGTAGTCCAAAGGTAAATCACTCATAGTTACATCAATGCGATAGTAAATTTTGAATCATATCTTCGTCCTCAACTCTCATATTTATAGTTCAAAAAATATATTTTATTTGTTTAATATATGTCTAAGCAACACATTTTAGTATGAAGTATTTATCGATGAAATTCCTTATAATTTTCAGGGCGGACCCACTTGGAGACTAGGTGGGGCCCGTGCTCTACCTCAATTTTTTCCAAAAAAAAAAAACTTTGTATATACTTAATAGTAGTTACATAAAAAAAAATTGACTTTGTATATACTTAATAGTAGTTACATCACATTTCCTTTAACACAGCACAGCTGCTAGTAGTTCTTCTTCCTACTCTTAAGGTTCTTACTTCTTAGTTCAAGTCCCATATCAAGTAAATGCATTCTTTTTAATTCAATTTTATCTTGTAATTTTTTACGTCTTATTTGTTTTACCATCTTTTTCAATTCTTTTCTCAAATTTTCATTTCTTCTAAAATAAAACAATTCATTTTCTTATTTAATATTAAATTATCTATTACTATTTTGGATTTTTATTATTTCTAATAGTTTTAGTTTGATATACCTAATATGTTCAATCAATAAACCATAAAATCTCAAATTTTACTTTATTAAGTTAAAATAGTCAATCTATTATTATGATTCATCTCCTTTTATCCTTATTATTTATCTTCATTTTATAGTTTTAATTTATTTAGAATCAATAAATCAATAATTTACTGATAATTTGAAGAATAAAAAATTTAAAAACATGTCTAGTAATATTTATGAATAAAATATTTTTGTATTAATTTAAATTGAATTCATTATATATGCCAAAAAAAAAAAATCTTATTATAAAATTAGATTGTAATTTATTATTTTAATTTGTTTCATTATTTATGTTGTTTTTCTTGTTATTATTTATTTTTTTTACATTTTTTCTTGTTTTTATTTCTTTTTGAATGTAAGATTATTTAATTCATCTGAGTAAGTGTTCTATTTGTTTTATTTTATCAACAAAAACTCATTTTTGTTTAAAAAAAAAAAAAAAAACTTATTTTACTATGATTTTAATTTTTCAGTATTTATTTTATATATATTCAAGTGCCCTACCTGGTTAAAATTTTTGCGTTCACCACTAAATAATTCTATACACATAAACTTTGATTTGTTCAATGCTTTGATAAAAAACAATAAATTTTTTTTTTTTTTTTAAATGGACAGAGATAATGAAAACAGGTCAAATAAGTTAATTTGACAACAAATCACGAATATATATATATATATATCGGTTATCTAACTGTGGTTTAATAATTTACACTTAAAAAAAAAATTGATCAAAAACTGACATTTAACCGTTGACATTTTCAAAGTTGGAGATTCATCTTTTTTTTCTTTTATGATTTTTTTATAATTTGTGATTTTATTAAAATAATGGTAAATAATAAAAAGGTGGTATTACTCTTAGGGCTCGTTTGGTACACCATATTGGATTGTATTAGACTTTATTGGATTTGATTATATTGTATTGGACTGTATTATCATTAATACAAACCTTTGGTTGGTGATGCACTGTATTATATCATATTAAATTATTCATATATAACTTTATTGTATTTTATTATATTATAATAATATAATATATATATTTTTTAAAATAGTTAATAAATCAATAAATATTTCTATAGTAAAATCAATAAATATTTATTTTAATTAAAACAAAAAATTTAAATAAATAATATTGTTATAAATAAAATAAATATTTCTTATAAAATTTTGAAATTATAAAAAATATTAACAACATAATATATATTTCATTAATATTTCATATTTGTTGAGAAAAAAAAAAAAAGGTGTTTTTTTTCTAATACAATACAACATAATACCATCAAATATAATGTATTAACTAATACAATACAATACGGCGAAACAAACGGGGCCATAAAAGAGTAATGTTAGACGTGAGTCACTAAAATTTAACAATAGCAGTTGTCAATAATCAAATTGCCTCTTCAATAATCAATTTTGAATATTCACTTTCAATCATCAAATACAAATTTAACCAAAAATAACTGCTTGTAATTTTATTAGTTCTCTCTCATCTGTGATTTTTTTTCCTTTTTTTTTTTTTCTCTGATCACCTATGTATCTCATCATTGTTTCGATCCAAAAAATTTCAATCAGTTAAAATTCGTCTCTTCATTACGAATGGATCAATACCCATATCATATACATTTTCTTGTCTTTTATAGTTTTTTTTTTTTTTTTTTTTTTTTTAGCAAAACAAAAATAATGTACCATTGTGGTACCATTACAAGTGTACCATTGTAGACTATACAACCATCAAATTTAGTAATCCCTGAAAACAATCCTCAAATATTGAGGTGGTAACTTTTGAGGATCCAAATTTACTTATACCATTAGAGATGCTCTAATATTGCTCTTCTTAAAAATGTCAAAGTTAATAGTCAAACTCTAATGGAGATCAAGGAGATCGGTATCAATTTTTCAAGATAACGTTGTTAGGAAATTGCCAACACCAGTAATTACTTAAAAAAAAAAATTAATAATCAATTTATTCAACCCAAAAATGATAAGCTTATTTAATATGTTACACTAATCATGCATTCATGCTATGGGCTATTAATTAACTTAATAAATGAGCTTAGATGTACATATATAATTACATCAATTCACTTCACATCACTTTTAAAGTTTTAATTAAGAGTGCAAAGATATAAACCCACCCTATAACTACATATCACCAAACCTATTAAAAATCATAATTTTTTATTTTATTTTTTTCTGTGGAAAATATCTAATAACAATCAATTAATCCGATTAATATGTGATCAGGCCAACATGCCATAAATACATGTACATTTACCTACTCCATGTGACACACCTGACTTTTTCTTAATTTGGTCCTTTTGCGTTTACTTTTTATACAATCTTATTAGTTTCATGCAATACAGCAAATCATGAGCAAAAATTGCTGCCCTGAAAAAGAAAGCTAACCCTACAAATGACTGATTTGAAAACAAATGTATGTATATTGTAATAGTTGTTCCTAGATTTTGTTACTTTACAGGATCTATATTGCAGAAGGATTCAAAGTTTCATACTCTGAAAAAAATCTTGGATATATGATGATCTCACCACATTACCCGTTTGTCCAATCGAAATGTACTATGTGATAAAAATATTAGATGTATTTAAACTAAACTAAAATTAAATCTTAAAAGTCGTTAATTAGGCTATCATCCCATGTAAGTTTTTCGTAGAGATGTCAATGGGGTAGATTCGGGGCGGGGACTATAAATCCCAACTTTATTTTGAAAAAAATTACTTAGCCCTAGTCCCAAAGACCGGGGGCAGGGTGTGTAGCAGGTGGCCCCATCCCTGCCCCTCCCCGCCCCAAATCTGATTTTTGAAATATGAATATTGCATAATTTCTATAGATTTAATAGTTATTTTCAATAAAATAAATTCTTATATTTTGAATAAACTCAATACCAACACCACAAAATAAAATTTAAATATTTATTATTGACTATAGAATAAAATCCACAAAAATAATTAACGAGAAACAATCGAAAAAGTAAACTGTGAAAACCATTTTACTGATAAAATATATATTATTTAATTAATCACAAAATTGTATTTTATTTTTTATTAATTAAATATTAATATAATAAATAAATAAATAAGCAGGATCGGGGCGAGACCAAGGCGAGGATACCAAACCCCAACCCCGCCCTGTTTTAGAAACGGGGTGGAGAACTCGACCCCAAACCAGCCCCAACCCCATTTATTTTGATAAAACTTTGCTTTGTATGGGACTGTGCAGGGCAGGTCACTGCAGGGTCGGATTTTTTTGACATCCCTAGTTTTTCGCCTCAACTCTATACTATAATTTGTATCTCAATTGATGTGTCGATTGATAAATGAACGAGTATTACTAGACTATCCAAATTATTGTCAAAATTATGTGTTATATGAGTTGTCAACATCAAATTAATCATGATATATTTATTTAATTTATCACATGTCATATTAAGACCATCTCAAATGGGTCTCCATTTTGTCAAAATGGAGATCCATTTCACTCCAATTGTTCCTTAAATCACGCCAAACAAGGAGAATAAAAATATAGATCAAGTTTTGATCTCTATATTTGGAGATCCAAATCCTCTATTTCTATTTCACTATTTACTCTTTATAATCGAGAGTTTCTCCTTCCAATCCACAAATTATCTATTTACACTCCATTTTAAATTCTTTTATTAATAACAATTTTAACCTAAAATAAAATTACTAAACAAGACAAAAAAATTTAAAGACATTCTAAACTAATTAAATTATTAAAAAAAGAAGTTCTCTCTCCTAAATCATTAAATTAAATATTACCTATTAAACTCTCTCTCATAAATCTCTCTCTCTCTCTCTCTCCATTTTAAAAAATACAACAAAATAAAAATAAATCATATCTCCATACTTTCTTGATCATTAATATTTAAAGAACAAAAAAAACTTATGAATAAAAACTTATGAATATTTTTGTTTTTTACTAATAGTAATATATATATATATATATATATATATAGTCTTTCTATTGTCAGTTCATCTTGACAATAAATATATCAGAACGAAGAATGTGAACCACAGATTATGGAAAAGTTTTGACAAGTGCATACACTTTGAGTCAAAGTATGTAAATCTAATGATCCACGTTCTTTGTCCTGATATATTTATTGTTAGGACGAACTGATAATAAAAAATCTGTATATATATATATATTAAAAGGTCAATTTTAAAAAAATAAATTAGATATATGAAAACTTGATTTGTTGCAACTAGATTTGATTAAACTCAGAATTTTAAAGATTAATGAAAGAATTAAAGTTCTCTAGACAATCACATACCTATAAAAGTAACAAAAAAACATTTTCATATTTTGATTTTTTTTTATTTTTATTTTTTTTTAAAACAAGGTACTTAATTGTTTTTTGAGTTTTTTTTTTTTTTTTTTTCATAACTGTTAGTCTTGTTTGAGAAAGAATGAAGATAGAAAATTAGAAATATGTATTGGAGGAGAGAGAGAGTTTAATATGGTAATTAAAAATGTAGGAGAGAGTGTTTAATATGCAATATTTAATCTAATGATTTATGAGAGAATTTATTTTATTTTATTTTTTTAGAATAGGAGTGTCAAAAGATAAAAAAGATAATCTTGGAACAAAAGTGTCTTTAAAAAAAAAATTAAAAGAAAAAATTGGATTGTTAAAAGAAGCTCTCATTATAATCTTATTTTACCCTCATATTCATTCTTAAATTCCTCTTATATCCTTTTTACATTTTTAACTAAACTCAATTAATTTATTATAACTCTTTATTCATAATTCTAATTACTATAAATATTACACCATTAAAAATATTTTGTTGAGATCTTTCAACCGAATATAATATTCACTATATTTTAAAGATTTTTAATTATTTATTTATTTATTACGCCTTCTATTTTAATCAATGAACTAAAAGTATTTTAATTCAAAACAAATGTTTTCAAATCATCAATTTTTATATGTAATTAACATATATCACAATAATTAACTCTAAATAATTCAGTAAAACAAAGGACTCAAATCATCTATCTAAAAATGGTATCTCAATTTGTGTCTAACCAACCAAATTGGGATATGTGTCTACATTAACACATTTTAGGTCATTGAACGAATCAAAATCCAGTGGATATTTATAACTATCCAATAGTTCTTAGATAAACATGTTTCCCAAATATGATCGCATGCATATGTAACATACATGCCGACTAAAACTTTCTGGATTCTGAATGTGACATTATGAGTTGAAGAAAATCGAACGTGGACTGCATCTAACGGCTGAAAATGTAGACAGCGACAGATCAAACGGTAGAGAATGGACAAGGCAGCCACCCTGAAAGCACATTAATGAGAGTGGGTAGCAAGAAATAAATGAAACAGGTTAAGGAGATAGAGAGTAACATGCATGTATGATGGATATGGGTGTGGAGAGAGACAAGGCAATTTCTGCAAATAAATGACTTAATTAAAACTCAAAAGTAAAGTCCATCACTGACTTTATCTTCTCCGACATGACAATGAAGAAAAAATTGCACTAGATTTTGGCTGTGTTTTGTGTACATATATAGTCGTCGTGCCAACTTCGAAGCTGACCTTTCATGTAGCGTCGGTGGTAACTAGTAACTTGTAAAGACTGCATGTGAATTGTGAGCAGTGGCAAACTGGCAATTGTGAGCAGGACACATTTTGTCAAGGCTATTGCTTTTTTGTTTAATGAAATATTACAAAAGTCAAATCTTTTATGTCAAGGTACTAAATACTAGTCAACTTAAAAAAGTGGATCAAATGATTTAGTAAGTCATTTCTCATTACCATTTGTTGAAAAAAACCCTGTTTTCTGATACTACTAGTTACGGAAAATTCTACTACCAGCTATTGGTGCGAATAATTGTAAACACCAAGAACTTAAAAAGTCAAACAAAATCATAACCAAACAAACAAACAAACAAAAATATCACCGAAATTAAATCAAACCTATTAAACGAATAATATTTCCACTATTATTACCAATAATGGATACCACTAAATAAGATATAAGTGTATTAATTATTTTGTCTATTAAAATTTAAAACAAACATATTAAGAAAAAATTGAATACAATAACTAAGTAAATAAATTTGCATCTTAAAAACTATAGACTGAAAATAATTTAACATTCAAATGATAAAGAATGTAAATTTCCAAAAAGTTTTAAGCTATTAGATTAGATCCAGCCAAGTTTATAATTAGAGTTCAAAACAAATTTTGATTAATGATTCTTATGTATCAGACTTGTTATTCGTGTTCAAGCAGAGCATATAAATAGGAAGAGAATCCAAATTTTCAAGATTATATATGAAAACATATTATAATAAAATTTATTTGAATGTTCTTACAAATTTATGATTAATAACCGATCAACCGAGAGAGTTCGAGAAAGTCACAGTAAGATGTGTTGATTGTTGATCTCTGATCCCAATAAACTGATTTTTTGAAAGTTTGACTTAAGCAGTAATTGAAGAAGCAATTAACTCAGACAGTTGGAAGGAAATCAGTCTTTATTCAAGTCATTAATTTATTTGCTCTTTGGTCTATTATACTGACTACCGAGTCACGCGCATGACATTACTACTTGGAAACTTGAAACTAAAATTGGAGACATTACTCTACAGTGTAATCATTTTTTTTTTTTAGTAATGTTGAAATCATTTATAACATTTAATAAGCAATGTTTTTCAGATGGAGATAGACCAATCATTGGATGTAGCGTTGGAACTCCTTGTTAATTGTCAAAAGTTCAAGGAGGAATTTCAGATCATATTAGAAGACTGCGGTACATATTTACGTGGCCAATTATGTAACCAATTCTGCGTAACAAAAGCTATGGTCGATTTACGATTATATATTGGGGTCTTTAATGGAAAGTCCAAACCTGAGCTTGAAAAGGATTATCGTGAGTGGATAGTAACCTTCCACAGCTGCCATTTGAAACTCGCTAGCAACACTGAAACATAGTGAAATTGCTTACAAGTATGTGCTTTAAAAAAATGTTCTGGATTTTGACCGAATATTTCAATGACTATGGTGAAGTTAAATGGGTTAGAGGAATATATGGTGAAGATGGGGGAGAAAATCCTTGGAACTAAAGATGAACATACTAAAATTGCTTAAAAGCATGTGCTTTAAAAAAATGTTCTAGATTTTGACCGAATACTTCAATGACAAAGGTAAAGTTAAATGGGTTAGAGGAATAGATATGGTGAAGATGGGGGAGAAAATCCTTAGAAATAAAGATGAACATACTGAAATTGCATAAAAGCATGTGCTTTTAAAAAAGGGTAAAAATCATTTTAGTCCCCGGCCCTAGTTTACCCTATTATATGTTCTGATCCCCTAGTTTAGGATTGTCAATGCAGGTCCCAGTAGTTTAGGTTTATAGTTGGTTAGGTCCCTACCATCCAATTCCGTTAGGGTTTTTAAAAATTCCATCAATGGTTGGAGGGTAAAATGGTAAAGATGCCTTCTATGTTTCTAGAAGATTTTTGACTAAAGGGCAAATTGGTAACTTAGGCAATTAATGTTATATTACTAATTGAAAAATTAAAAAACAATTAACTTAGGCAATTAATGTTATATTAATAATTGAAAATTTTAAAAACAATTAACTTAGGCAATTAATGTTATATTAATAATTGAAAAATTAAAAAAAAACAATTAATAATAATTTATTTAATAAAAAAACTAATATTAAATAATAAATTAATAAATAATAAATATTTTTTTAAAGAATTAAACAATAAATAAATTAAATTAAACTAATTAAATTCAAAATTAAAAAATATATAAAGCTAATTAAAAAGATAATAAATAAATATTAAACTAATTAAATTTAAAATAAAAAATGTACCTTTTAAATTTAAAGAAAATAAAAATTCAAACCCTAATCCTTTCTCTTTTCCATCTTTTTTTTTTTAATTACAAAAAGAAAATAAATATTAAGAACAAAAAGTGAAACCCTAGCCAAGTGAAACCCTAGCCATCTTCATCTTGTTCACATCATCACCACCATCTTCATCTTCTTCATCTTCTCCAACACTGAAACCCTAGCCACCACCACCACTCAAACACCAAACCCACCGAAATCACACTGCTTGATCTCCTCCTTCCCACCGATCCCCTTCTCTTTCTCAAGCTCTTCTCTTTTCCCTCGACAAAGGGGCAGCAGGTTTGACTGGAATTCCGCCGCTTCACATCTGACTGGAATTCCGCAAAACTGACAAGGGATATCCGAATCTCATCCCGATGGTTCGGGTTAGGGTGGTGGATTTGTGCGGTGGCGATGGTTAGAGAGCGGATTTGAGTGGCTTGGGTTTGATGATGATGATGATGAGATTGAGATAAGATGATGGAGATTTTTTTGGTGGCTAAGGTTCGGTGATTGGGTGTTGGAGATGATATGGAGAGAGAGACTGGAAGAATTATAATTTTTAATTAAAAACTGATTTTGAATTCGGTCCAATTTGTATGTTGGCTGATGGTGTAGATTTTTAGAGATGATGATGTTTTTGGGAGATGATGATGTTGGTTCGGAGAGACGATGGCAGTGGTCCCTTTGGTTGTTTTCATTTTTCAACTTTTATTCTGTTTATAATTTTATTTTTTTATATTTTTTTTGGTTTGCTTGTATAAAGAACCTCGAATGTTTGATCATTTATATCCAGTGGTTTGGATTTGATAATTTGGGTTTGGTTTTCTAGTGATGTTGAATCTATTGTTACTGATGGGATCTGGGTTTAGTTGTTAGGTTTAGGTTTGGATTTGGATTTGGATTTGATGATCTGGGTTTTGGTGTTCTTGATTTGGATTTTTTTTTTTTTTTTTTTTTTTGTTAATTGGATTTGGTGGAGATCCAATCCAAATTGTCAGTCTAACTATTTTAAATGGAAACCGTAACAGAAGGACCTAATGGGCCAATCCTGAAACTAGGGGGACCAGAACGTATAATAGGGCAAACTAGGGGGACTAAATGATTTTTTACCCTAAAAAAAATGTTAAGGATTTTGACCGAATACTTCAATGATAATGGTGAAGTTAAATGGGTTAGAGAACTTGATACGGTGAAGATGGGTGAGCTGATGAACAAGTTTGAAGATGTCCAAACTACACATGTGAAAGCAAACCTACAAAACAGAAACATATTGTAGGTTTGAAATTACTTAAAATTACTCATTTAAGCTATTAACTTGTAGGTCTATGAATATAGAGTGGAGATTTTGAGGGAATCATATGGCCAGTTTGGTATTGCTATAATTTTTATAATAATCACCGTTAGATATGCTAAAGGAATAATCAACTTTGAAGTTAATCATCAAATGTTTGGTTAATTGTATTTTTAAAACTACTGTATAGCTCAAAAGCAATATACATACGTTTGGTAATTTTATTGCAAAAATACTGAGATTAGTTACAATAACTAAAATATACATGATTTTAGAACTTTATTTCATTTTTTTCATTAATTATATATATTAAATCAATATTTAAGTACAATATTTAAATTAGGAAAAAAAAAATTCCATAAGAACAATAAAATATTTTTAAAAGATTTTATAAATCAAAACAATATTTAAATAGAATATTTATTTTGAGATGAAATAAGGTATATAAATGATTTTAACTTTATTTCATAAGGATAATAATGATATTTTAAGAGATTTATGCTGAAATAGATTATTCTATAATCACTTTCAAAAAGTAACCCCCCACATACTTCTCAAAATCACGGTTAAAACTTGTCAGATTATCAATTAATCACTTTTGAAAGTTTTACCAAACATTATTTTATGTCAAAATTATAAAATAATTTGATTTTAACTTTTCAAATACAATACCAAACTGGCTCGTAGTCTACTTAGGAATCAAAATTGCTTTGGTATCGGATTTGGAAAAAGAAACCTGAGTGTAGATTTAGAACACATCACATATAAAAAAAAGGGAAAATCGTATTTTAGTCCCTATAGTTTGCCTTAATCCAGGTTTAGTCCACGGTTTTTTGGTATTGTAACTTTCAGTCCATCTGTATTCTGACAATATGAATTCCAGTCCCTACCGTCCAATTCTGTTAGGGTTCCGTCAAGTCAACGAGGGTCAATGAGGGTAAATAGGTAAATTCATCAGTGAGGACATGAAAGGTAATTAAGGCTGAAGCCTATAAAGGTAATTTGATATATATAATAAAAAATATATTAAATAAAAAATAAAATAAAAATAAAAATAAAAAACAAATCAATAAATAAAAACAAAAAACAAAATCAATAAATATTAAATATTAAATATTAAAAACGAAAATAAAAATAAAATCCTCCTCTCAATCTCTCATCTCTCATTCACGATCTCTCATCGATCTCTCATCTCTCTATCTCTCATCTCCTCACCAATCTCTTTCTCTCTTTTCTTCTTCTTCTTCTTCTTTCTCGAATCCTACACAAATCATAGAAACCCAACACCTCACCATTCGAATTTGTTTGTCGAACACCGTAAGATTCGCGTCACGCTAGATCATCGTCTTCTGGGTCAGCCCAGACCACCTTCGAAGACGACGATCTGCTCCTCTGCTTCGGAGAACGGCACCGACGAAGGCGTGAGGAGTGAGGGGATCAAAATTTCTGTTATGTTTTGAGGTGTTTAATCTTAGGGTTTTCCATTATGTTCATAAGTGTTTAATTTCTCTTTTCAATCTTGTTGAATCTGTTTAGGGTTTGAACTAGAATTGTATTGGATGTGTGTTTAATCGATTAGAATCTGGTAATTTGCCTGTGGTTGATTTGATCTATGATATCAGAATTATGTTGCAGCAGTTGAGCAATTCGTAGGTGTGTTTTGCTCCTAGAAACTCCAACTCGGTGGCTGATGAGTTAGCTAAGAGGGGGCTGCAGTTGGAAGGAGAGAATGTACTGGTTTCTTTTTTGGTTATGGGGTTCCGACTCTTTCCCCTGTTTTCTGGGTTGCTTGGTGCTTCCCTGGTCTGTTGTTTTTGTTGTTCTTGTTGGTTTGAATAAATTGCCGTTTCAAAAAAAAAAAATCGATTAGAATCTATTGTTCTTGTTGGTTGTGTTGTTTTTAATCTATTGTTTTTGATTAGTTGTTATTTCTGGATTGGGTTGAACTGGTGTTTGGTAACCGAGAAAATGAAGATCCATGAATTGGTTTGTGTTTGGTAACCGAGAAAATGAAAGAAAGTATGATAGAAAATGAAAAAAAATAAAAAAATAAAAAAATAGACCATCTGGGTTTGTGTTTCGTAACTGAGAACTGGGTTGAACTGGTATGGGTTTGTGGTTGGAATTTGTTTTCTCATTTTTTATATATATAATTATTTTTTATTTTTTAAATAAATAAATCCCCACCATCCATCTAAGATTTGGAAGGTGGAGATTTAAAATATTTTATTTTTAAATTGTTTTAAATTTTTAGTTTGTTAGAAAAAAAAAAATTCGTATTTTTCATACAATTTTTTATTTATTTTTTAAATAAATAAATCCCCACCATCCATCTAAGATTTGGATGGTGGAGATTTAAATTTTTTTTTTTTTAAATTGTTTTTAATTTTTAGTTTGATAGAAATTTTTTTCTCATTTTTTAATATAATTTTTTTTTATTTTTTAAATAAATAAATCCTCACCATTTTTATTTATTAAATCTGTTTTTAATTTTAGTTTTTTTAATTTTTAATTAAGGGTAAAACGGTATTTTCCATGTTATTAGCAACCTTCAGGGGCAATACAGTCATTTAGACCGACTGACATGGCAGAATCTGTCTTTTGACAGATTCTGTCACAGAAGGACTAAAAATTACAATAAAAAAAACCGTGGATTAAACCTAGAATAAGGCAAACTACAGGGACTAAAATGCAATTCTCCCTAAAAAAATTAGTTTCTAAAAATCCTAAGAGCATCTCCACTGTAAAAATGATTTGCATTACAATAAATATTGACATGTCAACAATGTCAAGAGATTTGCTTCATAAAAATATACTTGATAAACAACCAATTATCCGGTTATTTTAATCTTTTTTATTTTTTATTTTATTAGAGCATTTCAGATTTTGCAATGGATTGTGAAAAAAAAATTATGCCAAATATGACAAATAAACATTGTGTTCAAATATGTCTCTCAAATGCCATCATTATTGTTCAATGTCAAACTAAAGTGTCAAAAAAATTATAATTATTATCAACGTGAATGTTTACCTTTAGAGACTCTTTTTAATCGGCTATTTTGTAGGCTGGCTTAGCCTTAGAAATAAATATAAAAAAGTGTTAAAATTTTGTTTGATTAGAAATAAAATAAAATATTTTAAATAAAAGCATCGGAAGCAAGTCTATCAATATTATTGGTATGTCGACAATTATTGAAATACAAATCATTTTTATATTGGAGATACTTTAATTTAGGGGTGGGCGCGGTTCGGTTCGGTTCGGTTTTAGCCAAAACCATATTGAACCGTTATATTTTCGGTTTTTGAAAACTTGAATCGGTTTAAACCGTATTGGATCATGAAACCGAATTGAACCAAACACCTTTATCTCGGTTCGGTTCGGTTCGGTTCGGTTCAATTCGGTTTTGGGCCTATTGGGCTTGTTGGGCTTTGAGGTTTTTTTTATATAATTTTTCATTTTTTGTATCCTTTAACAACTATTTTGTATTTGGACCTTTGGATAATTGATTTTGGACTGTTTTTTTAACAATCCCTCACATTCAAAACACATCTAAATAGACCTCATTAATCAAATTTAATCCAAATCAATCACCATTATATATATATATATATATATATATATATATATATATATATATACCTTCTGTTCTACTCAATAGCTACCACCATTCTAGATAGGGTCTAATAGGAAAACTAGAAAAGTAAAATTAGGCTTTTTTATTTTATTTTTTATTTAAAGTTCGGTTCGTCGGTTCGGTTCGGTTTTGGAAGGTCCAAAACCGAAACCGACCCATATTCAATGTGGTTCATTCGGTTCGAACCGAATTGAACCGAATTGACCATGTGAACCGAACCAAACACCATATTTCGACTCGGTTCGGTTCGGTTCGGTTCGGTTCAATGAACCGTGCCCACCCCTACTTTAATTGGGTTAGGAAGTAAATAGCTATCGATCGAAACAACACATAGCTTCATCTCATTGTTGTCGACCTAACTGTATATATTTCATTGATGATGATGCAAATTACATGGGAGTTTATGACATGCAAAGCAGACGCACCAAGACATCTTTTGGGGTGACTCACATGATTCTCTTATTTCACTCATGTCGGTCGAACAAAGTTTTTAATTTCACACAGTTTTTACAATTGGGTCAGCTTTGGGGATTGATCAATTGATGTTGTATTCCATTAGTACTACTGTTTGAATGCTGCTTTGATTTTGAATTTTCATCTGAAGCCTGAACACAGATTAGAATATCAAATATATATATATATATATATATGTATGTATGGGATTTATTTTATTGATGACTAAAACATTCT
This sequence comes from Acer yangbiense, assembly GCA_008009225.1. Lineage (NCBI taxonomy): Eukaryota > Viridiplantae > Streptophyta > Magnoliopsida > Sapindales > Sapindaceae > Acer > Acer yangbiense. The sequence continues at coordinate 12,224,900 of CM017773.1, forward strand.
CCACATGATATTATCAAATTATTTGATTTTGATGGATTTAAGTATAACATGTGATCAATTATATAATCAAGGTGTCTTATAATGGATGTGATGTCGACAAATTTTGAATTTATGTGGTGATTGATGTTTTTTTTATCTTGTAAATTTTGAGTTTATATGGTGATGAATGTGATGTCGATAAATCATATATGAACATGATCTGAGAAGTTTTTTTTTAAAGATTCACATATAAACTCAAAATTATGTCGCATCTAAATTAAACAACAACTAGACTCTTAAATGATGGTTATAACTTATAATTATAACCTTGAACTGATACATTTCTCAAATCCCAAGATGACTATTATTACAATTAATAAAAATAATAATAGTTAATACTGCAATACAGGACCTCATTAGTCTTTACTGTCCCTCCTTGCATTTCTTCAAATGCACATAAACACAAACTTTATACTATCTCCAACCTTGCGCCATTCTCTACGGTATCTCCAATTTGCAGCAGAAAACCTCTCCAACGCAACACCATTCTTTGTGGCAACAGTATGCAGATGAACAGTGTCATGCAATATATTGTGTGATACTGTTCATTTTGTACAAAAATGGGTTCCATTTCTTTTCTTTTTTTATATCCCTCAACTTTTATAAAATCACAATTTAACCCTATTTATTAAAATCTATTCTAATTATATCCTTTATTTGAAGGTTTTGTTTAATCACAGTTTTACCCTTAATTAATTAAATTTATTCCAATTTGATCCTTTTGTATTATTTAATGATTTTGTTTTGATTTAATTATTATTGATATTAACATTTATAATAAACTAAAATGAAGTGTATAATTAAAAAAAAAAATTAATACAATTTTTTTTTAATAAATCACTTAATTGATTAAATTACAATTTAACCCTATTTATTAAAATCTATTCTGATTATATCCTTTATTTAATGGTTTTGTTTAATCACAATTTTACCCTTAATCAATTAAATTTATTCCAATTTGGTCCTTTTTATTATTTAATGATTTTGTTTTGATTTAATTATTATTGATATTAACATTTATAATAAACTAAAATGAAGTGTATAATTAAAAAAAAAAAAATTAATGCAATTTTTTTAATAAATCACTTAATTCAAAACATTGGAAATTAAAGCAAAATACATTAATTAATAAAAACATTAAAAAGGAAATACAAACTTCATAGTGATAAAATAAATTACCACTAATTTTAAGACACTAAAATTAAGGAAAAATACAACATAAATTACAACAACAATTTAGTAGTCTGGAAGACCATTTCCAGATCCTCCGAGATTATTGAAAAAATCACCAAAAGACCCAGATGTATTTTAGGATCCCTGGCCTTGTTGCCGAGCATATGTTGCCATAAATTTTAATTGTTGTTGATTCACAAACTCGCGCTTTATTGGATCAGTTATGGTATTCGAATCCATCATTACAATTTTGGTTTCCCGTAGCTCCAATTTTCTCTCCATAATATCGTTAGTTCTTTGCCTCTCCTGGTTGTTTTTTTTTATAAACTTCCATGAGTTGTTGTTGTCCTTCTTTCAAAGTGTCAACAATGGTTGAATTTTCTTCCTCAACCCTCTTTTTCAATTTTGCTTTCTTCACCCCAACGGGCCTTTGAGATGAACTACCCCCAACGTCATCACTAGTTATATTCAGAGAAAATGAAGATAGTCCAGGAGATACCGTTGTGGGAGACTCTGGAGTTGGAGAGTCTTCTTGTGATGATACAAAATGACCATTTTGCCTTCGAAAGCCTGATGTTGCAGTATCGTTATCTGCAAATTTTTGCATACCTTTGAGGATGGGCCACACATGGTCAAACTTTAATCCATTTTTGTATTTGCTATCTTGTGCTAATAAGATTTTTGCTCGGTTCAGCTGCAAAATGATACAAATATATAGGGGTGGGCAAAAAACCGGCCAACCGAACCGAACCGAACCAATGGTTAGAACCAGTTGGACCGGTTTTTTTTCCGGTTTTTGTTAAGTAACCGGTTCAGTTCGGTTGCATTTTTTAAAAAACCAGTTGAACCGGTTTTTTTTTGGTTTGATGCCTAAAACCGAATAATCGAACCGGTAACCAGAGTATAAAAAAATAATAATAAAATAAAATAAACCTAATTTCTCACTTCACTCATCACTCTTCAGTTTCAATCTTTCAGAGCAGCCACACCCACACACACACTCTTCACGCTTGAAGCCGAAAACACTTTCGTAACCTACCATTCGTCGTCGATCTGTCATCTTCCGCTGGTCGTCTTCTACTCGCCGAGTCGCCGCTCGCCGTCTTCAACTCATTTAGTCATTCGCTTATCAGCAAGGTCGTTGACTCGTTGGTCTCGTCATTTGGTCCTTCAATTTCAGGTATGTACTTCAATTTTCAACTATTCTTTCCTTTTTCTATCTACTCTTTGTTTTTTCTCGGTTTGTGTTTTTTTTTTTTTTGACAGCACTTATATTCAAAAGGCACTAGCCAGCACCAGAAAACAACCCCAAGGATCAAGCAAAGCACGCAGACCCAACAAGCAGGGGAAAACAACAACAAAGGCAACAGCAAAGCCCAGCAGCCAAGCAAAGAAAACAAAAAAAGACAGGAAAAATAAAGCAAGAACAACAAGAATCGATGGACCTCCCACACCACATTGTCACCATCCAAAGCTGAGCCTTTTTTTGCAAGAGTATTAGCAAAAGTGTTACTAGCTCTAGAATTAAAAATAACTCTAGTGTTCCCAAGCACGTTGAGATAGTTCCGAATGTTGTATATAATCTCGACATGCTTCAAATTACCAAAACCTTCCGAATTCACCCACGAAACAGCAGATTTTGAATCACTAACGATGTCGATTTCCTTTCCCAACAAAGCCGGAGAATGAGCACATAAAGAGACAGCCTTATGAATGGCTAAAACCTCAGCAGCATTGGAATCAAGACAGCCCACAAACAGCGAAAAAAGCCCCCACACCTTGCCCGAATTGTCCCTCATAACACCACCAATCCCAGCGTTCGGTTTGTGTTTTGCTGTGTGGTTTTTTTGCTTCTTTCCCCTTTCCTTTTTCTGTCTGCTTTCTGTTTTGTCTCGGTTTATGTATTGTCTCCAAAATAGCAAGCCCAGTTGATTATTGCCTCTACTCTCTGGTTTCTGAAGTATAAGCTATATAGTTTCTAGTATTGCTGATTTGCTTGCTATTTTAGAAGCTATTTTCTAAGGAATCGTGGTTGGCATTTTTCATAACCAAGAATAAATGGATACAGATGATTGTTTAAGTGATAAAGTGTTTAATGTCAATTTTATAAAAAGGTCCTGAGTTTTCCCTTGTGATATTATTTTATTTGAATTTTTATTAGATAAAAATTTTATTCAAAGTAGAAAGTTGAAAAATTACAATGTGATTTCCCGTCGCTTTCTGTTTGTTTTCTGAGAAATTCACTCAAAACAGCATCAATTCAATCGATGACATTGTTTCCGCAGAAGTATAGATTTTCAATATGTGAGATATAAATTTTCAATTTCAATTAAAAAGCTGATAACTTTCAATTCAATTGATGACATTGTTTCTGTAGAAGTATACAAATATTCGTTTTTGACTTTTTAAAAAATGCCACTTTGTGATTGTAACTGCAAACAGAGAGACCGGTTGCTTGAGCTTGTGCTTGTGCTTGTTTGAGTATTCCTACCATACTATAATTAGAAATGAGGACTAATTGTGTAAATTCTGATTGGTTTGATTTCTAGATCTAGTTTCTTGTTATTCATATCTACCATCATGATGTAGAATTTTTAAAGAATTTTAAGTTTATTTTGTCACTGCACATGGATTGGTTAGATTATGAGTTTCATATTCATGGTTTTTGGACTCCTCTGCCTCTAATTTTATTTTGAGTTAATAAAGCTAGAAGAAGTAATTATGCCCAAATTTAAGCATGTCTATTGTTTCCTTGAATTAAACTGAATAAGAATATGTAGTGCTAACTCTCCTTAAATTGGCAGGTGGACTGTGCATGCAGTGGTGGACAGTGTGTAATGTTGTTGAAATGTTGTTTTTAAACTTGTAATGAATATCATATTTGGTATTTATTTTTTATTTTAGTCAAATTCGGTCCAATAGGCCTAATATATGGAAAAAACTATGTATTTGATCAAGTCGAGAAATTTGGCCCATTAGGCCCAAAACCGAAAAAACAAAACCAAACCGAACCGAACCGGTCCAATTTGATCGGTTTTTGATCGGTTGACAAATGTCAATTTGATTGGATTAGTTCACTTTTTCAAAAACCGGACTTTATCGGTTTTTTATCGGTTCTACTTAAAACCGAACCGAACCAATCAACGCCCACCCCTACAAATATATATTGTTAAAATTAAATATTAAATATAATTTTTCTACAACTTTAATTTTAACAAATACTTACAATATCTGCTTCGGAGGCACCACAAGGATTAAGACTTTCGATCTGTCGTAGGCATCCCCGTAATTTCCCAACTGCGGTAAGGATAGTCTGCATTCGACATTGCAAACTTCTCTTGCCACAAAGTTCAATGATAAAATATGGTTTGTTGTTGTTGTAATCACTCTCAACTCGAGACCAGAACATATCCTTCAATTAATAAATGCCTATGATCGGGTCTTGCAAAACATCAAGATATACGTGACAAAGGTGTGTGTCTTTTATATGTGTGTATGAAGAACTTCTTTTTGAAGCCATTTTTTGGAAAACGTGATTTGAAGGGAAAAGTGATTTGAATAGATAACTGATTCGAAGGGATAAGAGATTTGAATAGATAACTGATTCGAAGGGATAAGAGATTTGAAGGGATATGTTTAATTTAGTGTGGGTTTATATTTATAGAAACTATGAGGTACTCTTTTTTTATTTAATCTTACAGTTCATATGGTGAGGAAATCCATCCATTGGTTAGCATTTGAAATCAGATTTCTTATATTTGGATTTTGGGAAAGGTGAAGATAAGAATTCTGGAAAAATCTAGATATTATTTTCGAGATTTAATCCTACGGTTCAGATGGTAATGCAATTCATCCAATGGTTGGCATTTAATAGCTCAGATTTCTTATCTTTAGATTTTGAGAAAGGTGAAGATAAGAATTCTGAAGAAGTCTAGATATTATTTTCGAGATTAATCCTACGGTTCAGATGGTGATGCAATCCATCTAATGATTGACATTTAATAGCTCAAATATCTTATCTTCACATTTTGGGAAAAGTGAAGATCATATTTCTGGAAAAGTTGAGATATTATTGTAGAGAGGTGTCCTACGATTCAGATGCTCTAGATGTCCAGGTTCAATGAATCTAGTTCACGCATTGGATTTTTTGAATTAAAGTATTTTTATCTGTATCTACTTTTTCCACATGGGCTTGCAGCTATTGTCGACCACGTTCTGAGCTGTAATCAGCTAGATACAGCTGTCATCCACTCGCCCTTCTAGAAGTATGTGTATTGCAATCGCTATTTTAAATTGAAAATTATATTCTTGGTATTATGATTTACTGCTCATCTTGTTCGATCGAATTGGGGATTTGTATGAGATGGAGCTACTCGATCGAGTTAAGTATTGGAATAATTGAGCATGTGAATTAGACGATCCATCGGTCAATTTTGTGTAATCAACTCTTGTTAATCTTACTTTTGAACTTGTTTATATATGTCACTGCTCATGTTCTTCGAGAGAATTGGGGATTCTTTCAAATGGAGCTACTCGATCGAGCTAAGTGTTGGAATATGCATTTGAGCATGCGAATTAGACAATTCATTGGTCAATTTGTGTAATTACCCCTTTTTAATCTTAATTCTGAACTTGTTTATATCTGTCACTACTCATGTTCTTTGATCGAATTGGGGATTCTTTCAGCCCTATTTTGGTAAATACGTGACCCAGATCAAAACTTGCCAATCGGTCCACATAGGAAAGATAAGATATTATAATCAAGAGGTGACCTACGGTTCAGATGGTGATACAATCCATCAAATGGTTGGCAATTAGCCATGCTCAGATTTCTTATCTAGAATAGTATATTTCACAATGATAAATAGCCTACACCAAAGTCTGCTAAAACTCATTCAATTCAACTCCAAGCAAAAATGAATTTCAATATTGGAGGTCTATATAATCTCTCATCTTCATCTTTCGACGATGAGAAAGCGCAACTTATGGCAGATCTTGAAGCGATTGATGCAGTACAATAAGCGATAATTGCCCAACATGGTAACATCCAACGGGCCATCGCTCAGTATCTCAATCAACAAAACAATCCAGTGACCCGTGGAGGCTCAATTCCTGGTCATATAGTGATCAATTGAGACCGGGAAAGTGTTGATCGTCGTTTGTTGTACGACTATTTTGTCGAGAACCTATGGTATAACGATCAAATGTTCCATCGACGCTTTCAAATGGATAGAAGTTTATTCCTTCGTATTGTTAAAAAAGTGAAAGCACGTGACAACTACTTTGTGCAACAAAGAGATAGTGTGGGTAGGCTGGGTTTGTCCGCTCTTCAAAAAATAACAGCAGTATTTCGGATGTTGGCATATGGTCTACCAGCAGATGCTACTGACGAGTATATTAAAATAGGAGAGTCTACAACAATTGAAAGTTTGAAGAGATATTGTCATGCTGTTGTGGAGGAATTTGCAAATGAGTATCTAAGATCACCTAATGCTACTGACGTTTCCAGACTACTCTGTATTGGTAAAGATCATGATTTTCTTGGAATGTTGGGTAGTTTAGATTATATGCATTGGAAGTGGAAAAATTGTCCAACGGCTTGGGCAGGACAATATGCAGGTCGTATTGGATCCCCAACTAATGTGGATATGGCATGCCTATTTTAATTTGCCTGGTACGCACAATGATATTAATGTGTTTGATGTATCCCATCTTTTTGCCAACCTCGCTCAAGGTATTGCTCCTCCAGCTAATCATGTCATTCAAGGAAAAGAATATAATATGGGTTATTATTTAGCTAATGGTATATACCCAAAATGGTCTACGCTTATACCAACTATTCACGATCCACGTGGTCCGAAAAAAAAATTATTTGCAATGAAACAATAAGGATGTAGAAAAGACGTAGAACGTGCATTTGGAGTTCTCCAATCACGGTTTGCAATTGTGGCAGGACCAACGTGTTTTTGGCATAAACATGTTTTACATAATATAATGACTACATGCATTATTATGCACAACATGATAAACGAGGATGAGCGTGATGTTGATGCAGCAATTGAGGATTATATGGAAGCACCAACTCCAGAAGTTGAAATGGTGTTAGATGAAAATGCCCGATTTCAAGAATTCCTAGCTTGACATAGAGAAATTAGGGATAAAGAGACTCACATTGCACTCCGAAATGCCTTAATAAATCATTTGTGGGATAAATATACTAATTCAGATAATTAGATAATGATCAATATGTACTTTTATTTTTATGCTTTTTCTTTTTTATTTTATGAAATGTAATGATTAAGTTATTTTAATAATAAATACAATATTTTACCTAATTAAATTTAATTTCTTTTAATGTATTAATTTCATAATTTCTTAACGTATTGCAATATTATATTAATTATGAAGTGAAATGTTAATTGTGGAGATATATTAAAAAAATGAAAGAAAAGGAATATTCAAGGGAATATTCTTTTTAGTGTAAAATTTGGTTAAGTAAGTTGGAGATGGAATAGTGAAATAGTATGAAAATTGCACTATTTTAGTGTAAAATTTGCACCAAAAGCACTATTCGGGTTGGAGATGCCCTTTTAATGAATAACAATTGCAATACTACAACAACAACAACAACTAAATGCAAAATTACAAAAAAAAACTTTTCAATCTTCAACACTGATCATCAGAATCTCCATCCATGTTCATTGATCAAAGCTGGGCTAATTGTTGGATATCAATAGGGTAACAATCAGAACCACTGTATGATCTCCTTCCAAGAACTGCATTTGCAGCTTCAGTTGGGTGAAATGCATCCCAAAACACATACTGTCTCCTGTTTTGGCATGGAGTTTGTTGGGGTAAACATGTAATCTGCCCATTGTTTCTCCCAACACCACAGCATCCTGTGTTTGTCACTGTGAAACCTGTAACACCAAACCATCCAATTTTGAGCATCACTATTGTTAAGACTAGGCAAAAAAAAGCCCATAAACCATTAATCTAATTTGGTTTGGACTGGTTTTGGAAATGAATTGGTCTGATCTAGTCCTATTTTTCACAGGATTGAAATTTTTGGTTTGGTCTGGTTATATTGGAAACCGGATCATGCCCAGCACTAAATATTGTAGTACATACGACTTATATATGAAATTGTTTTGATAATTTTACTTAGAAAAGTAGTGGTTTACCATATTGAGAAGGGTTGGTGATTATATCTTGGAAGATCCCATAAACATTGACGTAGATGAACTTGGCATCAGATCGATTGTTGTTGAATTGATCCACAAGAGCTTTGAGTTTGTTGTTGAAAATTTCATTAGCAGAGTTCATTCTCTGCACACAAGTTCTCCCATCTGGGCTGTTTTGAGCTAATTCATTGGGGCTGCAACCTATCTGACCAACTCCAATCAACACAAACTTTCTCGCTCCATAATCGTACAAGCTCTGAAGAACCATAAACAATTAACCATTTAGTAAATGCAAACTAGAAATGGGAAATAAATTGTTTTGAAGGTAGCTACTGACACTGAGTTGGCGAGTGTATTCTTGAATAAGAAGATCTGCCCATTGCTCCGGTGTGTATTGTCGACTGCTTGAATAATAAAGAGGCATGAAGTAGTTGTTGAGGTAGTCATTGCTGCCTAAACCAATTGAATATATACACTTGCTTAGATAATCGGCTGCACTATCTTCATCCCCAAGTAAGCTCACTACTTGTTGAACTGTGTTTCTGTAATTCTGTACCTGTCCTCTGAAACTAATCCGATCTCCCTGAAAAAAAAAAACGATCAAAACATTAGCAGACACATAGTATATGTTACGTAACCATCAGACCTAGAAGCTTAAGTAGTACCAGTTGTTGGCCAGTTTCCTCTCTGATTCCGGCAGCCGCGGATGCATAATTGACTCCTCTGAGTATGTCTTGACCCCTGGTAGTTGAGTAGGGAGAGATGTAGTCATCAAAGCCTAGAAGCTCAGCTGTGGACAACAGAGAAAAGTGATTAATTAATGAGTCAAATACATCAATATTCATGCATGTAATGTAAATTATGTAACCAAAAACACATTGATCAAGTCAAGTGTGACTCACTAATGACATCGACGGTGGTTTTGCCATTGGAGAATCTACCAGTAGGGCCATTAGGGAAGTCAATTCCATAAGGCATGTAATTAGCTTTAGCCAATGAATTGAGCTGATTGTTGTTCCCATTATCCACCAATGAATCACCAAAAATGAAGTAACAAGGAGCTTGTGGTGCTGCTTCAGCCCAATAATTCAACATCACCACCAACACCAACACCACACACAACTTTCTCAGCTCCACCATTGTTAGTCAAACAAAGAGAAATGAAAAGAAAGAACCCAGAAAAGGAAATGATGATCAGGATCAATTAAGAATGGTGTGTAAGTGTGACTCATTTCAATGCATGGACACAGAGTATATATAGAGAGAAGATTTTGAGTGATCAGAGAACATGTTGTAGCTTTTACAGTTGAGGAGTTAGCTAGAGACATTAAATTCACGCGGAGATCGATAACGTGAGAGAATGAACATATATATAGCAAATCAAGACTGAAATTCTTGAATGTTTATTTATTTTGTTGGATTGTCAGTACTCGATCATACTCGGTCATTACTCATTAATGTGATTCGGTTAATTATATATATATAAGTATATAACACACTGATTATACTACAATGAAATGTGCATTTTATTTTATTTTATTTTATGGTGGGTTCGAGTCAAAACTCATTTTTTTCTCATCAAACTCTAAATTATAATTATTCAAAATAAATTGTGATGGGTGTTTAACTGTTTATATATCATTTATGCAAAAATCACAAAATGATACTTTCAATTGATAAGTCAATAAAAGGGCTGGGGACAATTAAAGCATTCTTTTTAAAATATATTCATTAAATAGGGTCATATTGGATGGATGAATATGAAATGGGAATCTTAAAACTATTGATTTCCCTAGAAGATAGTAGATAGTGATTGTTGTGAAAAATTGCTACCTAGATTGCTATCCCAATTACTAATTGTACTTCTCTTATTATGTATTATGTGACTGAATTAAGTTAAGGTTAGATATCATGTATTTGTATCGGGTATGTGTCAGGATTGACAAATAGATATATATTAATAATAATTTATGTTACAGTAATGCTACACATCCCATCTAAAATCCCACATTTTTCATTCCACTACATGTGGCATATGAGGTGTCAAATTGTGAGTGGATACATGGGGTAGGTGTCATTAATGTGTATCCACTCACAATTTGACACCTCACATGCCACATGTAGTGGGATGAAAAATGTGGGATTTTAGGTGGAATGTTTAGCATTATTGTTTATGTTAACATGCATATAGAATGAGTGATGTGGCCCGTTAAAAAAAATAAGGAATATTATTCATTGAGTCCCTATGTTTTTTTTTTAAAATATCTATCTCTTACTCACTTACACATTTTGGGAGGATTGGGTCCTATATTTTCAAAAACCGCTCAATTTCATCATTCTGTGAGTCAACCGTTAGTCAAATTAAATGATTCTAAGGGTATTTTTGTCTTTAAACATTGATATGCCACGTGTCAACACACAAATAAATTTAATTTAATTTAATTTAAATAAAAAAATTAAATATAGGAAAATTTTAAAAAATTAAAAACAAAAAAACAGAAACAAAAAAAAAAAAAATTGATACATAATCAAATGTGGATCATCATCATCAACCTTCCAATTCCACCATCATCAACCTTGGAAGGAGTAGATCCGCAGCTCAAAATTACCAAATTAAGAGCTTATTTGGTTGGGCTTTTGAAAAACATTTATTAGTAAAAGATTTACTTGTAGTAGATCTATTAGAAATAGTGTTTTTGAAAGAAAAAAAATTATAGTTGTTTGGTTGGTAGACTTTTTTTTTTTTTTTTTTTTTAAATCTATTTAGAGAAGCACCTCCCCATATGCTTTTGCCTAGTAGAGGTTTAAACTCTATTAGCATCTACTCAATTTAAAATATAAAACCTCAAAAGCCTAACCAAACAATTCTAAAAAATTCAAATAGATGTTTGTAGACCTTTTGAGACAGTAGAAAGCTCAACTAAATAAGTACTAAAAAAACCTTCCAATCTGGATCCATCTTCTTCAATGAAATTTAAAAAACCACAAAATTATCCGGTTATACCACCAAAAAAATCCAAGATTCGCGGTTGAAGGTTGAAGATCATCATCATCAATTCTTCTCCATCTCAGATTCACAGCTCCATCTCAAAGATTCACGGTTCCACATCCAATGTCGGAGGGTGAAAGAGTAGAGACGGGGCTTCATCTCAGATGGAGCGCCGCTCCATCTGACGCCGGCGATGGGTAGCCTCCCCTAGACCCCCTCATTTCTAGACCAGATCTGGTTCCAGATCTCTTCAAAAGCTTCTTTTTTTTTTTAATTATTTTGTTTGAGGAGATCTGGAAATCTTTTCAAAAGCTTTCATTCTTTTTTTTTTTTTTTTTTTTTTTTTCGTTTTTTTTTTTTCTTTTCATTCATGAGAGTCTGGTGGTGGTGTTGGATTTTAGATGGTTTTGGTGTTGTGATGGTGTTGATGATGGTTTTGTTGATGATTTGAGATAAAGATCTGGATCTCCACATCATTGTTTTTCTTTCTTTTTTTCAATTCTTTTTTTTCGTTTGTTCCTTTTTCAATTTTTTTTTTTTTTTTTTTTTTTGGTGATTTGATCATCACCATCCATATTTGAGATGGATGGTGAAGATCCATCTAACAATTTTTTTTTTATATAAATTATTTGTAATTGTCGAATTTTTAAAGGGTAGAATGGTACTTTAAGGCAGTGAAACTGAAGCCATGGGCAAATTAATCATTTAGCATTTTTTGTGACCGTTGACTGTTAAAAATCAGATCAGAGGGACCAAATTGAGTGGTTTTTGAAAATATATAGCACAATCCTCCGAAAATATATAAGTGAGTAAAAGATAGATATTTCAAAAAAAAAACGTAAGAACCCAAGTGATAATATCCAAAAAATAATAATAACACAATTATTTCTTAAAAATAAGAATAAAAGTATATTGATACCTTTAAGAAAACAAAGTTTTAATTGTGATGAAAATTGTGGTAGTCCAAAGGTAAATCACTCATAGTTATATCAATACGATAGTAAATTTTGAATCATATCTCCGTCCTCAACTCTCACATTTATAGTTCAAAAAATATCTTTTATTTGTTTAATATATATCTAAGCAACACATTTTAGTATGAAGTATTTATCGATGAAAATTCCCTATAATTCTATACACAGAAACTTTGATTTGTTCAATGCTTTCATAAAATAAAAAAAAATAAAATAAAAAATGATGGACAGATATAGTGAAAATAGGTCAAATAAGTTAATTTGACAACAAATCATGAAAAAAAAAAAAAAAATGGTTATCTAACTGTGGTTTAATAATTTACACTTAAAAAAAATTGGATCAAAAACTGACATTTAACCATTGACATTTTCAAAGTTGGAGATCCATTGTTTTTTTCCTTTTATGAGTTTTTTAAAATTTTTGATTTTAATAAAATAATGGTAAATAATAAAAAGACGGTATTACTCTTAAAATAGTAATGTTAGACGTTCCAAATTTTTTTCCGAAATGATTTGATACATGAGATGTCAACATCACATTAATTACTATATAATTTCATAATTTACAAGATGTTGACACCTTATGTGCCACATGATTTGAGAAAGAATTTGGAAAAAAGAAAAAAAAAAAAATTGGGACATCTAATATTACTCCTCTTAAAAATGTCAAAGTTAAAAACCAAACTCTAATGGAGAGGAGAACGGTATCAATTTTTCAAGATAACGTTGTTATAATTAGATGTACATATATAATTATATTACATCAATTTACTTCACAATATCACTTTTAAAGTTTTAATTAAGAGTGCAAAGATATAAGATATAAACACACCCCAACACTACAAATCACCAAACCTATTAAAAATCATAATTTTTTATTTTATTTTCTTCTGTGGAAAATATATAAAAACAATCAATTATTCCAATTAGATATACGTGATCAGGCCAACATGCCATAAATACATGTACATATACCCCTGACTTTTTCTTAATTTGGTCCTTTTGCGTTTACTTTTTATACAATCTTATAATTATTTTCATGCAATACAGCAAATCATGAGCAAAAATTGCTGCCCTTGAAAAAGAAAGCTAACCCTACACATGACTGATTTGAAAACAAATGTATGTATATTGTAATAGTTGTTCCTAGATTTTGTTACTTTACAGAATTACAGGATCTATATTGTAGAAGGATTCAAAGTTTCATACTCTAAAAAAAAAAAATCTTGGATATAAGATGATCTCACCGCATTACCCGTTTGTCCAATCGAAATGTACTATGTGATAAAAATATTTAGATGTATTTAAACTAAAGTAAAGTTAAATCTTAAAAGTCGTCATATGACAGTGTTTTAATTAAGCTATCATCCCATGTAAGTTTTTCGTAAGGATGTTAATGGAGCAGATTCGGAATGGGGACTACAAATCCCGACTTTGTTCCGAAAAAAATTACTTAGCCCCAATCCCAACTATTGAAGACCGAGTTCAGGAAAGGGGGTCGGAGTGGGGAATTTCCAAAGCAGGGGGAGGTGGCCCCAACCTTGCCCCGCCCCGCCCCAAATCTGTTTTTTGAAATATGAATATTGCACAATTTCTATAGATTTAATAGTTATTTTTAATAAAATGAATTCTTATATTTTGAATAAACCAATACCAACACACAAAATAAAATTATTTATTATTGACTATAGAATAAAATCCACAAAAATAGTTAACGAGAAACAATTGAAAAATTAAACTGTGAAAACCATTTATTACTAATAAAATATATATTATTTAATTAATCACAAAATTATATTATATTTTTTATTAATTAAATATTAATATAATAAATAAATAAATAAACGGTCTCCAATGCTTCTATTTAAAACACATTTATTATTAATGACGTGTCCAATATTTTTTATTTTTTATTTTTTATTTTTTTTCCTTACCAAAAGTAGATGAAAAATTAATGTCAATTCTAAATACTTGCTGAGTCAACCGAAAAAATAGATGTGCAACAGATAGTCTGAAAGTAAACGGTCATGTTGACAATGTCTAAAACAAATGTGCCACATCAGCATGAGGTTTAATATGGACAGCTGCATTGGAGATCTATTCTGAATAGACTGTCTATATATCATATTTGGCATTTCTTTTTTTCACAAGTCAATCTTGCATCGGAGATGCTCTTACTAATTTTTATTTTTTTTCTTTCTTTCCTTTCATACAAGAATAATTTATTTTTTTATTTCTTTTCAATTCAAGAAAATTGATTTATTTAATGGCTTGTTTATTAATCGAGAATACAAATGAAAGACAATTATTAGAACTGTAATCAGAAAGGGGAACTTAATTCTTTAGGTGATACTTGAGAGAGACGATGAAATTCTCTTTTCAACGGGAACTTAATTCTTGATTCATAACCGTTTTTAGTAAATAATATTATTACAAATTAGTAATTCAATTCTTTTTCTCTAGATAGAAATTTAAAATTCTCAATTAACGCGTTTTAGATCGTTGAACGAATCAAAATCCAGTGGATATTTATAACTATCCAATAGTTCTTAGATAAACATGTTTCCCAAATATGATCGCATGCATGTAACATACATCCCAACTAAAACTTTCTAGATTCTGAATGTGACATTATGAGTTGAAGAAAATCAAACGTGTACTGCATCTAACGGCTGAAAATGTAGACGGCAACAGATCAAACGGTAGAGAATGGACAAGGCAGCCACCCTGAAAGCACATTAATGAGAGTAGGTAGCAAGAAATTAATGAAACAAGTTAAAGAGATAGAGAGTAGCATGCATGTATGATAGATATGGGTGTGGAGAGAGACAAGGCAATTTCTGCAAATAAATGACTCAAAACTCAAAAGTCCATCACTGACTTTATCTTCTCCATCATGACAATGAAGAAAAAATTGCACTAGATTTCGGCGTGTGTTTTGCGTACATATATAGTCGTCGTGCCAACTTTGAAGTTGACCCTTTATGTAGCGTCGGTGGTAACTAGTAACTTGTAAAGATTGCATGTGAATTGTGAGCTGTGGCAATCGTAAAGGACACATTTTGTCAAGGCTATTGCTTTTTTGTTTAATGACATATTACAAAAGTCAAATCTTTTATATCAAGGTACTAAATGCTAGTCAACTTTAAAAAGTGGATCAAACACCGATTTAAATGATTTAGTAAGTGGTTTGTCATTACCATTTGTTGAAAAAAAAAAAAACCGTATTTTCCGATACCTCTAGTTAGACATGACACGGTTCCGGTTCCGCGGTTTGATGGAACCGGAACCGGAACCGGAACCGCTATATGCCGGTTCCGGTTCCGGTTCCATTGGAACCGGCGGTTTTGAACCTTGTTTTTTTTTTTTTTTTTTTTTTTTTTTTTTTTTTTTTTGTTTTTACAAAAAAAAAAAAAAAAAAAAAAGACTTCTCTAATAAAATAAAATATATAAATGACAAATTACAAAATTAAATTAAATTACAAATGACAATTTATGGGTTCTTATGGATGCTTGAACCATGGTTGCAAAAAAATAACTCAAACTAAACTAGCCACTAAAGCCACATTCAATACTTGTATAATATTTCAAACAAAAACTATAAGTAGTATAAAGGATTTTTTAAAAACGTGTCCATTTACACAAGGCTTGATGTTAAAGTAATTCTCCGGACCAAGACGGGCACGGATGTGGTGTGGGATCGGGAGGAAAAGGTTTCTTATTAGGTTTAAACGAGGTTCGAAATAGACACAACACTTAAAAACATTTTTTTTTTTATGAAAAAGGGGTTTTTAGGGCTCGAAAAGTGGCCACAAGCCCTTTGGACTTGCTCCCATCCCATTCCTTGCATCATTCTATGTGATTTCAAAAAAAAAATTACCTGATTCGGACATCCGAGCACAAAGTTATGGTCTTTCAAAGTTTAAGGCATATATAAATTTTTTTTTACCGCAAATTTTTTTTTTTAAGGCAATTTTTTTCTATTCTCTCATTGGAGAGAAATTAGAATTAGAGAATTGGGAAGAAATTGGTGTGAGGAAAAATGAAAGGGGGGTGGTATTTATAGAAAAAAAAAAAAAAAAAAAAAAAAAAATTATTGTGCGAACCGCCGGTTCGACCAAATCATAGAACCGGAACCGGAACCGGCCTCCTCCGGTTCAGGTTCCGGTTCTTGAACCGGAACCGGAAATCCGGTTCCGGTTTTTCCGGTTCCGGTTCCGGCCGGTTCCGGCGGTTCCAACCGGAACCGTGCCAGGTCTACCTCTAGTTACGCAAAATACTATTATAGACTATTGGTGCGAATACTTGTAAACACCAAGAACTTAAAAGTCAAACAAAATCATAATTCATAACCAAACAATAATATCATCGAAATTAAATTACACATGTTAAACTCAGAATAATATTTCCACTATTATTACCAACAATCGGTACCGCTAAATAAGATAAAATGAGTTAATTATTTTGTCTATTAAAACAAACATATTAAGAAAAAATTGAATACAATAAATAAGTAAATAAATTTAATTACTTCTTTAAAAGCTATAGATTGAATAACAATTTAACATCCAAATGATAAAGCATGTAAATTTCCTTTAAGCCATTGGATTAGATCCAGCCAAGTTTATAATTAGAACTTGGCTGCTTTTTTTTTTTTTTCTTTTTTTTTAAGTTTGATTTAAGCAGTAATTGAAGAAGCAATTAACTCAGACAGTTGGGAGCAAATCAGTCTTTATACAAGTCATTTCTTATTGAATTACATTAATTATATAAACTAATGTTACTCTTAAATATATCAATTTGACCACCGTCTAATGTGGCTTAATAATAAAGAAAACTCATTCAGTTTGATAATGTTCTAGGTTCAAATCATATTCGTAAATGGTATATAAAAAATAAATAAATAAATAAATAAAAAAGATCAGATCAACTTGAACTTGTATAGTTATAATTTATTTTCACTATTACAAATTTAAGGGTCAAGAGAAGGAATATATTTTGAACTTACAATTTCACCTATATGGGTGTGAGAAATTTACTATTTTGTAGATTGGAGTCACTTCTTCTGTATCTGTAATTGTTTAACAAAAATGATTTGTCTCATTTTATTCAACATAGTTTGTCCAACTTTCTTCCATCAATTGAAAATATAGAATGCTAATCATGAACAATTGACCTTTAATTGTCATATACAAATTTTGTTTCAAAATTGAGTTATTCACTGCAATTTTCTAGATGTCGACAGCCAAGACATGTTATTGTTTCAACAGGCAACGATTCTTTGGAAAAGAAAATCCTTGTTAATTATACAACTAAAATGTCCACTTACCAAATAATTAGTTATATAAATTTCTTACAGTTTTCCCCTTAAATTAATATAAAGTTGAGTAGTTTCAAAATTTGTTGGTAATGTTTTTTAAAACCCTTTAAATAATGAGATTGAGATCCTCAGTTGGGCCGATCTTTGTGCTGATGTTATCAAATCTAATGACATCAATTAAGTAAAGAAATCAATCTTTGAGATTTATTTTCTTTTATTTTTCACTAATATAGTATATTATTTTTAACAATTTGATATCGACCAGATTTTTTGCAGTACCCGTCTGAAAACTTCACGGTTGATTAGTGTTCTTCGCCTTGAGGAGATGGAGCTTCTTTGCGTTGTCTTCTGGCGTGTTTGGTGGCTGAGAAATCAGTTCACGCATAACCTTTCTGTGCAGAATGATGATGATGTGGTTGGGTGGTCGATCAACTTTCTGGATTGCTTTCGTGCTGCTAACGCTGCTGAGAATGTGGTCCCAAATTCTCTTCCAGGTCCTGCTGCTCGATGGTGCAAGCCAAGAGTGGGGTGTTTTAAAATTAATACGGACGCTGTATCGATTCTAATAGTTGCTGTGTTGGTGTGGGTATCATTGTTCGAAACCACTGTGGTACTGTTTTGAGGTGTGCTTCGCAGGTTTTTCAAGCAACTTTTTCCCCCCAGGTTGCTGAAGCTGTGGCTCTCCTGCGTGGTATTGTGCTTGCCGTGGAGGCTAACTCTTTTCCGACGGTGGTGGAATCGGATGCTAAGTCTGTGGTTGATTTGGTTAATAAGGGAGTTGTGCCTGCTGCTGATATAGGACGTAATATCATTAGTGACATTCTTCATCTAATTCATGACAGGGCTATCACTGTTGCTTTCATTCATAGAAGTGCAAACTCTGCTGCTCATAACCTTGCTAAGATGGCGTTTTCGTCTTCGGATAATAGGATTTGGATTGATTCTTTTCCTCCCTGCGTGGAGAAGTTTGTTCGGGCTGATGTACCCCCTTAGTTGTGTTTTCTGGTTTTGTTCTGTTTCTCTTCAAAAAAAAAAAAAAAAAAAAAAAAAAAACACAATTTGATATCGACAACATAAAATTTAGAATCATCTAAAATGTATTAAAAAGCTTTTCTAAAAAAACAAAAAGTGAAATACATTTTTCCCTCCGACACCATGAATCATGATAGTCCAGTAAAGATTTTTAATATTGTCTCCACAACCAAAGTAGACCCCAAGAAATGCAAAAGCAAAAATATTGACAAAAAAAAAAAAAAAAAATTATGTGTAAACATTATGAAAAACTTGATTAATTGGAAATTGGTAAAAAGCAGCAAGTGTCATTCATTGAATTATAGTAGGGTAGTTGGAAATCATCAATATGGAGACATATGTTGTTTCCATAATTTCATCACTAATCACCCACTACATGACTTATTAATGACCAGGTTGTATTTTCAAATGCCATTAATGTGGCTTCTCTCTTTTCAATTATACAATATTTTTATAGTTATAAAGTCATTGTATTATTCTGTATAGTTTATACGAGTTAGATATTTGTAACTCAGAAAATTTATATATCCCCACCTCTTTTTTTATATATACCCATTAAATTCTTTTCAAATGTTATAGTTTATAAATATACTCCACATATTATCAGTTCATTGTTTTTTTTTATTATTATTATTAAATACTATTAATTAACAAATTCTAAAATAATTGAAATAAATATAAATAAAAAATATGGGAGGAGGTGTGAATTCTTCGGGATTTTAAACCACACCTCCTTCTGTTTAATTTAATTTAATTTACTTTTGAATAATGTTTAGGTATTGACCAGTCAGTACTCAAAATACTGACTCATTACCCCACCAATGGGATTGTAACATGTGGCCCAATTTGTGAGATAAATGTAAAAAGTAATAAATAAATAAATAAAAAGCCACGTGCTACACTTCCACATAGCCCAATTTTTTTTAATAAATTGAATAATTCTTCATCTATTACATTGGTAATCCTTTAAAAATATTTCCATTACATAGAAAACTAGAAGTGAAAATCTTTCAACCCAAGAAGAGGCAGAGCGACCTAGCTTGTACCCATACTTGACGGTATATTCTCCGGCCACTTCTATCATAGTTCCAAATGATTTTATTGGTGCAAAGAGGAACTTTATTCTTATAATCACAAAGTTAAAGTACTTTTAAGTAATTTTGTTTATAAGGAGGAAATTGATCTAAATACTAAATAGCACTAATTTGAATTGAATTTTTGGACTTCTTACTAACTTAATAACTTAAGTTTAAATAGCACCAAAGTATATGATAGACAAAAATACCTAGTTTGCATTTTTTTTACAGTTAATTACACTTACCCTTACTTTATTGAATCTAGCAAAATTTAAAAAAGATGCCATAAATTAAAAAAACACCTATTGCCATCAAGTCAATCCGTTAACTTTAATGGTCAACTAACATTGACCTGTGAAAAACCAAATAAAATGCTAACACATCATCTCAAATATAAAATATTTTTTAATTAAAAAGTGAAAAATCAAATTAAAAAAAATAATAAGATAATTAGTAACTGCAAAAGGCCGGTCTCCTCTAGTTAGAGCAGATTGGCAAAGATCTCTTGTTTCTTTCAATAGTGGAGATACATCGCCAGTAGATTATTATTACTTTTTTAATTTTGATTTTTCAATTTTTAATTAAAAAATATTTTATATTTGGGATGATGTGATAGGGGTATATTTGACTTTCTAAGAGTCAAGGTTAGTCAACCGTCAAAGTTAACGAATTGACTTGATGGTAAGGATTGTTTATGTTAATTTATGTCAACTTTTTAAAATCTTGTTATATTCAATAAAGTAAGGGTTTAATAATGCAATTAACCCTTTTTTTAAAACAAAACTCTAAAAAGAAATTTCAATCATATTAAAACAGTTAATAGATAAAATTGAATATTTAATTGTTTAAGAAAAAATATTTAATCATTTAACAAAATTTTGACAGAAGCTAAACTAGAATCTGAAAGCAATCCCAACAATTCCAGAGATTTTTTTTTTTTTTTTTTTTTAACGGCAACTTTATTCCAGCAACAAAAACGAAACAATAAGCAGGAAAAGAAGAGCTTGAAGCCAAAAATCAGGCCCGGCTCTAGGGGGAGCCCAGTGAGACAGCCGCCTAGAGCCCCCGATCTTTAAGGGCCTCCAAATTATAAAAAAATAATAATAATAAATAAATAAAAATTGATTTCAGATATAACTCATGTATGATCAACCCATAAATGAGTTTAAAATAGACCCATCAAATATATAATTTTTTTAAACTAACAAACTAATAAATGAGTTTAAAATAGGCCTATTGAACATATTTTATTTTAAGAAAAGCCCACAAATTATAAAATACAATTATCATTCTCAAGTTCTTACACCAAGTCAAACGTGGGTTGAATCCTATTCCTAACACTAATTGTCTTTTATATATCTAAAACGGGAAAACAACAATATAACACTACTTATATCACTTATCAAACAACCAGAAGCAAACATCGAATAAAAATCAAAATTCAAAAATCAAATTAGGGTTCTTTAAAACTTTCTTAAATCTTGCCATGAAAATTCATAATTCAGATACAAAATCTCAAAATCTCAACTTGAAATCTTAGGTGGTGTTTGGATCTGTTTTTGAAAACAGTTTTTTGTTTTTAAAAATAAAAAACAACTAGGATGCTGTTTGGTTAAACGTTTTACAAAACTGTTTTTAAAAACAAAAAACAACTTTTTAAAAGTTATAACTAAAAAGTTAAAAACAACTTTTTATTGTTTTCTATTGTTTTCAAAACAGGTTTTCAAAATAAACCTTAACTTTTCCCTCCAAACAACTATTTCACTCATTTTAAAAACAACAACCAAACACTTCTACATCGTTTTCCGTTTCAAAACTACTTTTAAAAAACACTACCAAACACATTACATTTTTAAAAACATCATTTTTAAAACATGATTTCCATTTTTAAAACAAGTTTTTAAAAACGATACCAAACGCGCCCTTAGGACCCCATAAATTCATTTTCTATAGTTCACCTCGGACCCCGAAAATCTGAAGGCCAGGCCGGCCCCGCCAAAAAGCCACCCGCTAAAACAAAAGAACAAAGCAAGGGATAAAGCAAAGCAGGCCAACAAAAGAACAAATCCAAAGATAAAGCAAGCAGCCTAGAATGTTTAATCCAGACAGCCGATCTTCTCCTCTCCCTCATTCTCGCCGCTCATACATACCCGGTCATGTAACTGGTGTATGGATCTTTTAATATTATTATGTAAGGAAAACATTGGAATTTAAAATATATATATATATACACTAATTTTGGAGTGTATATACAGTTTTTAGAGGGTGCAATTACCTTGTCTTCAAACACTAGATCTCTCTCATGCAGATTTCTCCAATTTTATCAAATATATATACCTGGTTTATTCAGGAGAAGGACAAGGATAATATTGCAAAACCAAATCTTTTTTTTTTTAACGGCAAGCTTTATTCAGGGGATCCTGAAAGAGCTCAATGTAACAAAAGCGACAGGCGGTCCTCCGCCAAACAACACACAAAAGAAACAGAGAAGGGCCAAACTAGAAAAACAAACGCAACGCACCTAAAGAAACCAAGCATCCAAAAAAACGCAACACAAGACCAAGCTTGGCAACACCAACAGAAGGAGACCATGCAATAGAAGGAGAAGGAGAATATTGCAAAGCCAAATCTTTAAAAACTTGAATTAATCCCTTCAAGTCATTGCTCCCTACCTCCAAACAATCCCTTAATAATCCACCTTCCACCACCTCTATTTCCACTGTTTCCACCACTTCCCGTACTGCCCCCTGCCATTACAATGCTTTAATTCATCAATCCATATAATTCAATATTTAAATAATTGATATTTGATATCCAGTAACTAACAATCAGCCTATATAGTAACTAAATCCGAAAAAATTGGTTAGATAAAAAGAAACGGTGGACAAGAAAAACGTACCGATTGAGTAAACACTTTGAGGAGCCTAGCAAAGAGGCGTTTCGAAATGGCAAGGATGTTCCCGTAATATTGGTGAAACCACGTAGCCCTCCCCATCTCCGAGTCGACTCTCATCAAATCGCTCAAACACCTCATCAGCTCGTTTAAATCTGAAACGGAGCCGTATAGTTCCGGTTGCTCCCTCCACTCCTGATTTCTCATGTAGTCCCATGACTCCCATCCCAGTGATCCCACCGACCACGCCAACCCGAAGAACTCTAACTCGAGCCCACTCTCAAGCTTTTGAGAAATCAGCTTGACCCGGTTCGAACCCGAAATGTCGCCGCGCTCGGCCCGAAGGTTGGCCACGCGCTTGAGGAGGGAGTCAAAGAGGGAGAGGAGGGTGCTATACTGGTTGAAGGAAGACTGGCTGGGTTGTGGTACGCTGCTTATGACGAGGATGAGGATCAATACAGTCGCGCAAGGAGGTCTCATCTTTGCCATTGATTTTGAATTGTTATGATCGTACGGTCGATTCTTTTTTTTCTGTTTTTGGAAGAAATAGATCGCCGACTCGCCGTTAACGGAGAAGAAATAAACTGGTGAATGCTGACGTGGACGGTTCAAGTTATTTAAGAGCTTCTATCTGATTTTGAAATGTATACTGTTAGAATTGTTAGAGGAGTACAAATATCACCGTCTTCAAAGTTCAAACTTTATTTTCTTAGCTTTATTATCAATGTATCTTTGCTTGGGACTTGGGAAATAGGCTGCTGTCAAATCCAAGTAACTATATTTGCAATGGGCTGACACGTGGTAGCTTTCAATAATCTATTGACACATAACAGAGAGAACATTTTTGCTCACCTCCCTTTCAAGGGAGGTAACCATTACCCCCCTCCCAAATGAATGATATGTGTCCAGGGAGATAATTATGTTTGGACAAATTTACCCCTCCATGTACACATGTTATCCATTTGAGAGGGAGGTAATGCTTACCCCCTTGTAGGAGGGTGAGCAAAAATGGATTCCATAACAGATAAACAAAACTAAGGTTGACATCGGTTTTCTTTATTTATTTTTAGGTGTCGATATTGATACCCATAAATATGATAATTACATCCATATTTTAATAAAAAATTTAATTACAAAAATAACCCAATAGGAATTTACTAATAAAGATAAATTAGTTTAATTAAAAATAAACCAAATACTATGTACACCCTTAATTACACACATATCTTCAACTATATCATTTTATTAAAATAAAAATAAAAACATAAACCCTAATTCTATTTCAAGTATCAAAATTTTAGATTTTGTAAAAGAGAATAAGCTTAAATTATTTTTATTGGCTCTTTTGGTTTCATCATGTTTATTATCATCATCATCGTCAAGTATTCGAGGAGATGATGCTCAACCGCTGAAAACGAAACAGTAGACAAACCTTCCAGACCACCATGAATGGAAGGTGGATCAATGGTTGGTCCACTATGCATTTGATTTTAAACCTTCCAGCTCAATCCACTCGCATCTCTTCGAGCGTGATTTTACATGCACCCCCTCCACTTTCATATGTGACACATTTGATATGTGTTACGTCGAGATATGAAAATCACAAATTAATTAATTAAACAACAATAACTTAAAATTGCAAAAAATAGGATTCAAGATTCAATTAAATACCAAGATCAAGACACTATTAAAATTTAAAACTTGTTTTTTTTTTGGACATTTGACTTTTCAACAACTTGAGCCAATCAGGGGTCAACCTGAGTCAATACTTGAACCACCACCCTTGCCTTGTGTTAAGAACAGTAAACAAGTACCGAGTTGGCGACTGTGCAAGACAATGTGCAGGACCTACTCACTACTATCTTAACAGTGAAAATTGCTTCTGTGTGCCTGGTTAGGCACATTGTTGCTGAAACCCATAACATATATCAAGTTATATCTATTGCAGCTTCCATTAATTTTTTTTTTTTTTTTTTGATGAGAGGACTCGAACCCACAACCTTGTGGTGTAAGTATGAAAGGTTTACCACCGGACTTACCTCATCTCGTCTAGCAACTTCCATTAATAAAAATATATATTACTGATCATCAAAAAACAACAAGTGTGGCAAGAGTAGGTTTCACAAGACCATGATACCAGATCGACAATGCTACTGCAACAAGATATGAGATGTCATTGCATCTTGACTCGTTCCACCAACACAAGAAATCTAATATTGCATTTCAAATTATTCTAGTCATGCCAATACTTTAATTTCCTCAATCTGAAGAAATTCATTGTGTTTCAGGTGACCATTCAAAATCTTATCTATCTTTAGATATTAGTTTTAGAGAAATTGGGTGTATTAATAACTTACGAGGTTTTATAAATAAATTGTATTAAAATAAAAACATTCATTTAAATAAGGGTACTATTGGTATTAAAATGGGTGTTTATAGTAATGTTTTAATTTTAAATTTTAGATATGGGTATACTTATAAATATAGCATACCTATATTTATGGGTGTCAATATCCATACCCTTTATTTTTTTTCTCTCTTTCCAATGATTGTTTTTTTTTTTTCTTCATCTTTTTCTCCTACTTTCCATCTATTGGTTACTTTTCTTTATTTTTTTTCTCTCTTTCCACTAATTGCTTATTTTTCGAGAACAATTTTGCTCATAAGTTCATTTTTGCTCACCCCTATGAAAAAATATCTCTCCCTGGACACATGTCAAGTGTTGGAGAGAGGGTAATGTTTACCCTCCAAAAAGGGGGTGAGCAAAGTAACACTCTAATTTTTCTTTATCTTTTTCTCCCACTTTCGACCGATTGGTTGCTTTTTTTCCTTTTTTTTTTTTTGTCTCTCTACCTCATCTTGCTTAACTACTTATAACTTATTCATTTTCCCTCTTTCTCTCTTTCTTTTATCATCTATATTCAAGCTCCATTGTTCTAGGATTTTGTTTTTTTCAAATAATAAAATTCTCTCTTACCTTTCCGATGCATCTTGTTTTGGTGTTGAAACGTGCCCTGCCAAAATCAATCAAATATATATCTAAAAAATTAGTTTTAGATAATAATAAATTAATTAAAAAAACCGTAGTCAAGTATACAAAACAGTTGTAACTTACAAAATCTTATCTAATGTTGCATTCTTACGGCTATGAATACAAATAATACTAAAAATCATTCCAATAAAGAAGAGTTATTTAAAGTCTAAGAGTCTTGAAATGCAAGTGTGAAATTCTCCCTATTTTGTTGAAGCAATGCTTGAAAACTTAGTTGTTAAGGTCGCTCATGAGAAGTATTTGCCATTGGATTGGATTCAATACAACTTTGCAATTGTTGTTTTTTGTTTTTTTTAAGAAAATTGATTTCTAGTTTTTTTTTTTTTTTTTTGTCTAGAATTTGACTGAAGATGATGATTGGTTAATGGGTCGAGTTTGATTGCTTAATGATAAATAATACTCATTCAATTTGACAATGTTCTAGGTTGAAATTATATTCATAAATAATATATATATATAAATCATATCAATTTAAACTTGTATAGTTATAATTTATTTTCACTATTACAAATTTAAGGTCAAAAGAAGGAATATATACAATTTCACCGATGTGGGTGTGAGAAATTTACTACCAAGATTTATAGATTAGAGTCAATTCGTCTACATCTGACATTGTAGAACAAAAATGATTTGTCTCATTTTATTCAACATAGTTTGTCCAACTTTTTTCCATCAATTGAAAATATAGAATGCTAATCAAGAACCATTGACCTCTAATTGTCATATACAAATTTTGTTTCAAAATTGAGTTATTCACTGCAATTTTCTAGATGTCGACAGCCAAGACATGTTATTGTTTCAAGAGGCACCGATTCTCTGGAAAAGAAAATCCTTGTTAATTATACAACTAAAATTTCCACTTACAAAATAAGTTATATAAATTTCTAACAATTTTCCCCTTAAATTAATATAAAGTTGAGTAGTTTCAAAATTTGCTGGTAATGCTTTTTAAAACACTTTAAATAATGAGATTGAGATTCTCAATTGAGCCAATCTTTATGATGATGTTATCATATCTGATAACATCAATTAAGTAAAGAAATCAATCGCTGAGATTTATTTTATTTTATTTTTTTCACTAATATAGTATATTATTTTTAACTATTTGATGTCAACAACAGAAAATTTAGAATTATCTAAAATGTATTAAAAAGCTCTTCTAAAAAAACAAAAAGTGAAATACATGTTTGGAAAAATTATGTGTAAAGATTATGAAAAACTTGATTGATTGGAAATTGGTAAATAGCAGCAAGTGTCATTCATTGAATTAGAGTATGGTAGTTGGAAATCATCAGTATGGAGATAAAATGATATACTGTCAATAAAATGAGTTTGTCTTCTCTTTTTTCCTCTCTCTACACCTATCCATTTGTTTGGTACCCAATAAAAACCTAAAATAATCAAACGAACCTAATGGATTGGTTTGAAGAACCAAACCAACCGATTTCAATAGTTGAATGGAAGTAAATTTTTTGTAATAATAATAAAAACCAAATTCAGAGGGAATAATTGAGAGAACAATTATTATTTTTTTTTAATAAATTGATGATGTATTTCCTTTTTTCAGAATAATTCTTCATCTATTACATTGGTAATCCTTTAAAAATATTTCCATTACATAGAAAACTAGAAGTGAAAATCTTTCAACCCAAGAAGAGGCAGAGCGACCTAGCTTGTACCCATATTTGACGCTATATTCTCCGGCCACTTCTATCATAGTTCCAAATGATTCTATTGGTGCAAAGAGGAACTTTATTCTTATAATCACATAGTTAAAGTACTTTTAAGTAATTTTGTTTATAAGGAGGAAATTGATCTAAATAGCACTAATTTGAATTGAATTTTTGGAGTTCTTACTGACTTAATGACTTAAGTTTAAATAGCACTAAAGTATATATAATAGACAAAAATACCCAGTTTGCATTTTTTTAGGGTTAATTACACTAACTTACCCTTACTTTATTGAATCTAACAAGATTTAAAAAAGATACCATAAATTAAATAAACACCTATTGCCATCAAGTCAATCCATTAACTTTAATCGTAGACTAACATTGACCCGTGGAAAACCAAACATACTACTAACACATCCCAAATATAAAATATTTTTTAATTAAAAAGTGAAAAATCAAATTTTAAAAATAAGATAATTAGTAACTGCAGAAGGCCAGTCTCCTCTAGTTGGAGGAGATCGACGATGAGCTCTTTCAATGGAAGGAGATCGTCAAAGATCTCTTGTTTCCTTCAGCGGTGGAGATACATCGACGGTAGATTATTATTATTTTTTTTAATTTTGATTTTTCAATTTTTAATTAAAAAATATTTTATATTTGGGATGATGTGATACGGGGTATATTTGAATTTCTAATAGTCAAGGTTAGTCAACCGTCAAAGTTAACAGATTGACTTAATGGTAAGGGTTGTTTGTGTTAATTTATGACATCTTTTTAAAATCTTGTTATATTCAACAAAGTAAGGGTATGTTAATGCAATTAACCCTCTTTTTAAAACAAAACTCTAAAAAGAATTTTCAATCGTATTAAAACATTTAATAGATAAAATTGAATATTTAATTGTTTAAGAAAAAATATTTAATCATTTAACAAAATTTTGACAGAACCTAAACTAGAATCTGAAAGCAATCCCAACAAATCCATAGATTTTTATTTTTTTTTCAACGGCAAACTTTATTCCAGCAACGAAACCTAAACAATAAATAGGAAAAGAAGAGCCTGAAGCCAAAAAGCCACCCGCAAAAACAAAATAACAAAGCAAGGGATAAAGCAAAGCAGGCCAACAAAAGAACAAATCCAAAGATAAAGCAAGCAGCCTAGAATGATTAATCCAAATAGCCGACCTTCTCCTCTCCCTTATTCTCGGTCATGTAACTGGTGTACGGGTCTTTTAATATTATTATTTAAGGACAACATTGGAATTTATAAATATATATATATATATATATATACAGAAATTCTATTATCAGTTCGAACTGACAAACGTTATATCAGTTCGAACTGACAAACGTTATATCAGTTCCTTGCATGTGGGCCACTGGATTTAAATACTTTGACCTGGCTGTATGCACTTGTCAGTCAAAGTATTTAAATCCAGTGGTCCACATACAAGGAACTGATATAACTTTTGTCAGTTCGAACTGATCATAGAAAGACTGTATTATCAGTTCGAACTGACAATAAATATATCAGGACGAAGAATGTGGACCACTGGATTTACATACTTTGACTCAAAGTGTATGCACTTGTCAAAACTTCTCCATAATCTGTGGTCCACATTCTTTGTCCTGATATATTTATTGTCAGTTAGAACTGATAATAGAAAGACTGTATATATATACTAATTTGGGAATGTATATACGGTTTTTAGGGGTGCAAATACATAGGTCGCGCCCATAATCAAGAGAAGGAGAAGGAGTATATTGCAAAACCAAATCGTTAAAAACTTGAATTAATCCCTTCTAGTCATTGCTCCCTACCTCCAAACAATCCCTTAATAATTCACCATCCACCACCTCTATTTTCACTGTTTCCACCACTTCCCATAATGCCCCCTATAGGGATGGGCGTTTCCCCATGGGGCCCCATCCCCCACGGGCCCCCATGGGGTTTTGGGGGCAAATTTTGCCCCCAAATGGATTTTGAGGGTGGGGGTGGGGGCAAACTTTGCCCCCAAACATATTTTGGGGGAGGTGGTGGGGGTACCTCCCCCCAAACCCAAAACCCCATTGGGTCCCCCAAAATAATATATATATATATATATTATTTATATTTATATTTATATTTATATATAAAAATTTTAACAATTAAAACAAATTATAAATTATAATATTAAATTATTAAATTATTAAAATTAAATGCTATGGTTGTTCATTTATAAGGTGTAATTAACCCCCAAAATAATATATATATGTATTATGCAATTATTTTGTATTGTATTTTGGATTTTGTATTGTATTTTTATTATGTTTTTATTACTTTTCGGATATAAAATTTAAAATTTAGAATTGAAAAGGAAATGAAATGGGGGAAATGGGTTTTGGGGGTGGGGGTAGGGGTGGGGGTGGGGGAACCTCCCCCCAAAACGTCCCCCCCACTGGTCCCCCCAAATGGATTTTGGGGGAGGTGGTGGGGGGAGGTTTGAGGAATGGGGGTGGGGGTGGGGGTACCCTCCCCTGCCCCATTGGGCCCCCACGCCCATCCCTAGCCCCCTGCCATTACAATGCTTTAATTCATCAATCCATATAATTCAAACATCACATAACTTTCTTCTTATAAATTCTTAATGTCTTCTATTACACTTACATATCTTAATTTTTCTTAATATTAATCACACGTTTACTAATCAGGGAATATTAAGTTCCATTTTCTAATTTTTAAATAATTGACATCCATTAACTAACAATTAACCTAACTCTACTCAACCTATATAGTGTAGTGCTGTAAAAGTGGGCTGGCACGGCCCATTTGTGCCGGGCCGAAAAAGCCTGTTTTTGAAAACGGGCTCGGCCTGGCACAACACGTAGTTTTTATGTGCCGGGCCGGGCCGGCCTGTTTTCCAAAAAGGGGGAGCCCGGCACGTGTTGGTGGCCCGGGCAATATGTATGTGTGCCGGGCCGGCACGCAGGCCTTTTTTTTTTTTTAAACAATTTAGATTATATAATTTTAATTGTAATTTCTCTATTTTATATTAATATATTCTTATTTATTCTTTTAGTGTAACAATAATAAAAAAAAGATAAATTTATTATTTTATTTAATAAAATAATTCAAAGAATAAATAAAAATAAAATATGAAATGAAAAATGATTTATTTATCTAGGATTTTCACTTTTACATGATTGCCTCATTAAAATTTACCAAGAAAAACCCAATGGGATAAAAATTTGGCAAGGGAAAAAGAGTGCAATCTCTAGCATACGCGGAGTCGTAACTGGCCCATCTGGCCATCCCGGTTCCGTTGTAGTTATGTCCGGGTTATAGTTTTTGGCTCTTCCTGTTGAGCCATACATTTGGCCATATGCCTTTTCAAATGACCGGTTCCTGATAGGCATCATATGAGCGTTTACAAAACTTACAACGATATTTTGTTGTGACCCTACCGTCTGGGTTTGGTATTTCTTCTTTGTCAAAACACTCCCATACTTTTGATATGTACTTTTTAGGTTTGGGAGGACATGATGTCGGTGTTGTGCCGGAACCAGAAGGCCCCGCTGCCGTTTCCGTCGGCCCGGAAAGGTCAAAATAATTTTCCTCTATGTTAATACCGTCCAAAAATTGAGGATGATTATGATCAATTTCCTACAATACAAATATTAACTCATTAATCATTAAAATGGCTAAAGCATAAAATCATAAATATACTAATTAGTAATAACTAAGCATGACAATATTAAAATTAATTACTAAACATAAAATCATCAATTTACTAACTAAACAAAATATACTAAGTATAAATTAAAATATACAAATATTAAAATTAATTTTTAGACCTAAATTCATAAAATGATAAATTTACTAAAACATAAAATTAATTAATAACATTTAAAAGAAAAAGATACCTTTGAGCTTTGGTGAATTGGTGGAGAGATTAGAGAATAATATTAGACTATTAAAGAATAGAGATTAGAGAGCGTAATGGAGAGTTGGAGAATGGAGAGAATGAGAGTATGAGAGAATAGAGATTGAGAGAAAGTGTATGGAAATTGTGGATTGGGTGGGGGTATTTATAGAAAAATTTGAAATGTGGGTAAAAATATAAAATAGAAGAGATGATGGGGTAAAAACTAATTTTTTATTATTATTTTTTTGAAATTTTGACCGTTGCTGACGTCAGCAACGGTCAAAATTTCAAAAAAATAAAAATAAAAAATTAGTTTTCAAAATTCAAAGTTTCAAACGGTTAAAATATATATATATATATATGTATGGTGAGCCGGCCCGCCGGCCTGGCAGGCTGATCCGGACCGGATCGGTCCAGCCTGGCAGGCCGGCGTCCCCTTCAGGCCTTCAATTTTTTTTTTTTTTTTTTAATTTAAAATTTTAAATATCTTAATTAACTTAGTTTGTTATTTGTTAATTGTTAGTTTTGTTACTTTGTTTTGTACTTTTGTTACATACTTACATTATAAATTTATAATATTGTTATATTGTTTAAACATTTTTAATTTTAATTTGTTTATCTTATTTATTATTTGAGTCATTGAGTGTAATAAAAAAAATGTAGAAAATAGAAGTATTTATTATTTTATTTAAAAATAATAATTCAAAGAATAAATAATTATAAAGCTAAAATATTAAAGAAAAAAAAAAGATGAAATTATGAAAATATGAAAAGAAGAATTATTTATTTCTTTTGGAGTCTCAGACTCTCAGTATTACATATTTACATGATTGCCTCATTAAAAACCTTCCCAAGAAAAACCCAGTGGGATAAAAACTTAGTAAGGGAAAAAGAGTGCAATCGTATTACAAGTTAACGTACATGTTGATGTATAAGCAAGAAATCCTAGATTTGGTTACTGTCGGAACTCTCTTCGACATATAAATTACTGAAATTTTGAATAAGTTGTTCGTCTACCGTTTCATGTTGCAACCTCTTTTTCGCACTCTCCCAATCCCGAACGCATGCCAATACCTCTACCATATCTGGAGTCAAAGAATTTCTTCTTTCTTCAACAATTCTTCCAATCGTGCTGAATACCTGTTCTGAGGAAACAGTGGAGACATGGATAACCAGTACGTCCCGTGCTAGTTGTGATAGGATCGGATATTTAAAATAGCCGTAGGTTTTCCACCATACCAACAGTTCAAATCCCTTCTCTCTTTCAAATGACCTGTGGTCAAATTGAGCTTCAAGGTAGCTTGTCAGTTCGACACCGGAAGTTGTATCAGCTGATTCAGCTCGTGAAGAAGAACTTGATGAGCCTACTTTTTTTCGGCGTTTTAAAATGTTCCAACTTGTCTGATTCGGGAGTGTGTCTGGTTCTATTGTTGGTTGCACGTCAACACCGCCATACCTGTGCTCATAAGTACTAAAAACTTCGAACAACTTGGTTCGAATGTCAGTAACCTGTGCAGAATAATCTACGCTCAAAATATCACCAAGATACTCTAGCAATGTTTCTAAACCAGATAATTTAACCCTAGGATCTATTATAGCACCTAAAGCATAAAGGAAAGGAATTTCAGACCAGTATTTTTTAAACTTGGCTTCCATGGCAACAACTGCAGGGCCTAAGATTCCATCTTTCCTATAATTGTTTAACAATTCAGACATTTCCACAATATGATGTATTATCAGGGAAGATGTGGGGTAATAGACCCCGGAAAGAGTTACAGTGGAATCGTAAAAAACCTTTAAAAATTGAATAAAGATTTTTGCCACATGCCAATCATTTGGTGTCAGTGTTGGTTGGCCAAGTTCGGACATTTTCATGTTATAAAAACCTGAAATAGGTGATTCATATTCCAAACAATTTAGCAGCATTAAATAAGTAGAGTTCCACCTTACCGACATATCTGTTAGGAATCTTCGGGGTCGTAGACCGAAGGTTGTACAGTATCTACCGAATTCATTCAATCTTGGATTAGAACTGCAGAGCCAAGCAAGGGCATCTCTAATGCGATCTATACGATCGCTTACTACCTTCATACCAGATTGTACAACTAAATTGATGATATGACATGCACATCGTTGATGGAAGAAATAACCCCCATGTTGCGGGATATTTTTTTCAAAAAACAATGCAATTGAACTAGTATTTGCAGATGCATTATCTAATGTGATAGAAATGACGCGATGCTGTATTTCAAAAGTTTCTAAAACAGACATTATGCCTTTAAAAATATTTTTTGCGGTATGTGTGCCATCCATAAGACGAAAACCAAGAATTCTTTTTTGTAAATTCCAATCATAGTCTAAATAGTGTCATGTGACAGTTATATAGTCCTGTTTGGAACATGCGCTCCAAATATCAGAAGTTAATGCAATAGAGATAGTTAGATGCTGTAATTCAGCCTTCAACTCATCTCGTTGGGTTTGAAAACATTTTATCAAATCGTTTCGAGTAGTGGTTCTAGAAACAGATTTAAATTGGGGGTTGTATGCAGTTTGAATAAATTCTTCATAAAAAGGGTTGTCACCGAAATTAATCGGTTGATCAGTGCATGCAATGTAACGTGCCATGGACTCTCTAGCATGCATGGCGTCGTAACGCCAAGTTGTAACGGACCCGTCTGGGTGCCGTTGTAGTTGTGTTTGGGTTGTAGTGTCTACCTGTCTGTGTGCAGGCATGCATTTCTCCATATGCCTTCGTAAATGATCGGTCCCTCCTCTAGAAGTGACATAATGTTTTTCACAAAACTTACATTGAGCTCTGTCCATGAGTTGACCATCTGGCATAGTCTTCTGTACTACGTCAAAACACTGCCATACGTTTGATGTGTGCTTTTTAGGTTTGGGAGGACGTGATGTCGGTGTTGCACCGGAACCAGAAGGTCCCGCTGCCGTTTCCGTTGGCCCGGGGCCGGAAAGGTCAAAATAATCGTTGTCCATGTTAAGACCGTCCAGAAATTGAGGATGATTATGATCCATTTCCTACAATACAAATATTAAATCATTAGTCATTAAAAACAAGCATAAAATCATAATTCATAAATACTAAGTATAAAAATATTAAAATTAATTACTAAACATAAAATCATAAATATACTAAGCATATTAAAATTAATTACTAAACATAAAAATATAATATCATACAAATATTAAAATAATTACTAAACATAAAATCATAAATATCATAAAAATATTAAAATTAATTACTAAACATAAAATCATAAATATACTAACTACCAAGCATTAACATTTAACATATTAAAATAATTACTAAACATAAAATCATAAATATCATACAAATATTAAAATTAATTACTAAACATAAAATCATAAATATACTAAGCATATTAAAATTAATTACTAAACATAAAAATATAATATCATACAAATATTAAAATAATAAACATAAAATCATAAATATCATAAAAATATTAAAATTAATTACTAAACATAAAATCATAAAATCATACAAATATTAAAATAATTACTAAACATAAAATCATAAATATATACTAAGCATTAAAATATTAAAATTAATTACTAAACATAAAATCATAAAATCATAAAATCATACAAATATTAAAATATATTACTAAACATAAAAATATAAAAGCATAAATATATTAAGCAATAAGTATAAACATATTTAAATTAATTACTAAGCATTTAATCATAAATATACTAAACATAAAAAATATTTAAATTCATTACTAAGCATTTAATCACAAATATAGTAATATATTAAGCATAAAAATATTTAAATTCATTAATAAACATAAAATCATAAATTGATAAATATACTAATATACTAACTACTAAAGTACTAAGCATAAAAGTATTTAAATTAATTAGTAAGCATTTAATCATAAATATACTAAGCTTAAATATATTAAAATTAATTACTAAATATAAAATCATAAATATCATAAAAATATTTAAATATATTACTAAACATAAAATCATCAATTTACTAACTAAACAAAATATACTAAGATAGTAAGATTACTAAGCATAAATAAAAATATTAAAATATTAAAATTAATTACTAGACATAAATTCATAAAATGATAAATTTATTAAAATCTAAGATTCTAAGATTAAATATTAAAATTTATAACAAAGCAAAGCATAAAAATATTAACTCATAAATACACTAAGCATAAAGCCATAAATAAATATAAAATATACATAGAATGTAAGAATAAATATCAAAATTAATAACTAAGCATAAATATATTAATTATTAACTATAAATATAAAATTTTTAAACTAAAACATAAAACTAATTAATAACATTTAAAGGAAAAACATACCTTTGAGGCTTTGAGCTTTGGTGGAGAAATTAGAGAATAATATTAGTAGAAATTTAGAATAGTAAACTAGTAGAGCAGTAGATTAGTTGTGTAGAGAATACTAGAATAGAGAAAGAGAGAGTAAGAATGGAATAATTAAAAATTTAAATTATGAAGGTGTAAAGAAATTGAGAAAATGAGAAATAAAACTATTAGAGTATTAGAGAGAAAAATGGAGAGTTGGAGAATGTAGAGAGAATGAGAGAATAGAGATTGAGAGAAAGTGTATGGAAATTGAAATGAGTGGGGGTATTTATAGAAAAATTTGAAATGTGGGTAAAAATATAAAATAGAAGAGATGGGGGGGGGTAAAGTGTAATTTTGTAATAAATTTTGAAATTTTGACCGTTGCTGACGTCAGCAACGGTAAAAATTTAAAAAAAATCATAATAAAAAATTGTAAGGTTAACGGTAAAGAGAAAAAAAAAAAAAAAAAAAAAAAACAGAACGGTCGGCCTGGCGAGCCGAGCCCGCCGGCCTAGCGGGCCGGGCCGGCACGCCAGGCCTCGAATCTGTACCCGGCTCGGGCCAAATATGTGGGCCGTGCCAAGCCTGGCCCGCGATTCATACAGGCCGGGCCTGGAACGGCCCGCCATACTTGGCGTGCCGGCCGTGCCGAGGCCCACCAGGCCTGGCCCATATTTACAACACTAATATAGTGACTAAATCAAATTTTATAATGTCAATGCTCACTTAATTTGGTTAGATAAAAAGAAACGGTGGACAAGAAAAACGTACCGATTGACTAAACACTTTGAGGGGCCTAACAAAGAGGCGTTTTAAAACGCCTATGACGTTCCCGTAATTTTGGTGAAACCACGTAGCCCTCCCCATCACCGAGTCGACTCTCATCAACTCGCTCAAACACCTCATCAGCTCGTTTAAATCTGAAACGGCGCCGTATAGTTCCGGTTGCTCCCTCCACTCGTGATTTCTCAT
The DNA here is from genome assembly GCA_008009225.1 of Acer yangbiense. NCBI lineage: Eukaryota > Viridiplantae > Streptophyta > Magnoliopsida > Sapindales > Sapindaceae > Acer > Acer yangbiense. Next base: position 12,261,554 of record CM017773.1, read on the forward strand.
GTAGTCCCATCCCAGTGATCCCACCGACCACGCAAACCCGAAGAACTCTAACTCGAGCCTTCTCTCAAGCTTTTGAGAAATCAACTTGACCCGGTTCGAACCCGAAATGTCGCCGCGCTCGGCGGCGCCGTATAGTTCCGGTTGCTCCCTCCACTCGTGATTTCTCATGTAGTCCCATCCCAGTGATCCCACCGACCACGCCAACCCGAAGAACCCTGACTCGAGCCCTCTCTCAAGCTTTTGAGAAATCAGCTTTACCCGGTTCGAACCCGAAAAGTCGCCGCGCTCGGCGGCGCTGTATAGTTCCGGTTGCTCCCTCCACTCGTGGTTTCTCATGTAGTCCCATCCCAGTGATCCCACCGACCACGCCAACCCGAAGAACCCTGACTCGAGCCCTCTCTCAAGCTTTTGAGAAATCAGCTTGACCCGGTTCGAACCCGAAATGTCGCCGCACTCGGCGGCGCCGTATAGTTTTGGTTGCTCCCTTCACTCGTGATTTCTCATGTAGTCCCATCCCAGTGATCCCACCGACCACGCCAACTCGAAGACCCCTAACTCGAGCCCTCTCTCAAGCTTTTGAGAAATCAACTTGATCCGGTTCGAACCTGAAATGTCGCCGCGCTCGGCCCGAAGGTTGGCCACCCGCTTGAGGTGGGAGTCAGAGAGGGAGAGAATGGTGCGATACTGGTTGAAGTTGAAGGAGGACTGGCTGGGTTGTGGTGCGCTGCTTATGACGAGGATGAGGATCAATAGAGTCGCGCAAGGAGGTCTCATCTTTGCCATTGATTTTAAATTGTTATGATTGTACGGTCGATTCTTTTTTCTGTTTTTGGAAGAACGGAGAAGAAAGAAACTGGTGAATGCTGACGTTGACGGTTCAAGTTATTTAAGAGCTTATATATATATATCTGATTTTGAAGTGTATACCGTTAGAGGAGTAGTACAAAAATCACCGTCTTCAAACTTTATTTTCTAGCTTTATTATCAATGTACCTTGCTTAGGATTTACGACATGCATATTGGGTGCACATCACCTCTAAGTAGATAGATGGTTGTGCACCTCCCTTCTACACCTAGTGATAGGGGTTCGAATCCCACCATACGTATTTTACAAGCATATATAGTTCGGAAAGTTTTTCTCCCGGTTTGTGAGAGCAGCCCTCTCTCCGATTGTGAGAGATGTAGTTCATATGTAACATCTCCCTGATAGTGGAAGTAGTATTCTGGACTGTGCTTATCGAGTCTAATTAATCCTACCATGTCAAATCCAATTAACTATATTGCGTACATCCTAAAGTAGTAATTTTTTTAAAATTGCAATATTACTCTTAATTCAAAATTATAAAAATAATTTCAAATACATCGCATATATCATAATAGTACAACATTTAATAGTTTGAGCATTTTATTATATATATATATATGTAATAATTTTTATTATAATATAAAATATTTAATACTTAAAACGTAAATAGTGCTTATTTAAAATTAAACATATTACTATATTAGGTAATTAAATTAAAATAAAGTGAAAATTGTCAAAAATAACCACTCTAATTATGGGAAATTCTTTTTTAACCACATGCATAATTTTAATTGTTAATAGCCATTTTTTTGAGAAATTACTGGACAACCCTCATATAAAAAGGGTCCCCAAACACCCTCTCTCTCTCTTTTCTCTTCTGGTCTCTCTCTCGCGATCTCTCTCTCTCTCCCTCTCCCCACGATCTCCCTCGCCGGTAAGCTTTTGAGGGTCGTTGAGCGTCGACGAAGGTGTCACCGAGCGCCGGCAACCTTCTGGGCCACGTCCGGCGATACTTCGTGTGACGGGATGGCGCTGCTTTCGTGCGACGGCGGTTGCTTTGTGCGACGACTGCTGGTTCGTGCGATGGCGCTTGGTCGTGCGACGGCTGCTGCTTCGTCGGCGACGGGATGGCGATGGGCGACTAATTCGATCCCTCCTTCGCCGGCGATGTGGCATGCAACAAAAAAGAAAAAAAAAACCTAAACCTAATTTGAGGAAGAAGAAGAGGAGGAAGAAGAAGAAGGGGAAAATTTTAATTTAGTCCAGATTTCAAGTTTGGATATTTCAATTTAGGCATGATTTCAAGTTTGAACATTTCAATTTATTCATGATTTCAAGTTTGGACATTTCAATTTAGTCGTGATTTCAAGTTTACTTCGAGGTTTAAAAAAACACTATTTCCAGGGGTACTCTGGTAATTTATGGACATACACTGAATTTTTTTTTTTTAAAGTGGCTATTAACAATTATAATTTCAAAACTGGCTATAAACAAAAGTATGATGTTTTGGATGGCTATTTTTGATTTTCTCTCTTAAAATAAAAGCAGATTAAAGATACTTAAAATAAAATAAGGAAAGTATCCAAAAAAAAAAAAAAAAAACCGAATGATTTGAGGTTGAAGGTTGCTGCCTAGATACTACAATCTTATTCATTTCTTGTTTTTTTTTTAAGAAATTAGAAAGAATTTTTGTTTTCATTTTTTTTTTATTTAGTTATTTTATAATTTATAATAGAGCAAATTACACCAAACCCCCCCTAAGGTTTGCTCTTTCACACGCGGAAACAACTTTATCATTTATTGACACCCACCTCCCCTGTCATTAGTCAAAGACCGTCAGAATTAACCGTTGACTGTATGAATAAGGGTAATATTGTCTTTCAACTTGTTTTGTGTTGTACACGTCATATCAATCAATTAACTATTTAATGCATGTCAGATTTCAATTTAAATATTAAATTGAAAATTATAATTCTAAAAGAAAAAAAATACTAAAGCAACGAAGAGGCGCGAAAGATGTTCAGTCCAGTAAAAGAACTCTCTGTCTCTCTCTCTAGAAAACCCCATATTTTCTCTCACTAAAACCTTCTCGTGGAAGAACTTGAAACGCGAAGATACTCATCACCGTCATCGTCATCTCGTTATCTCTTCATCGGTGTTCATTGAAGAAGTTGAAGAAGTTGAACCACGACTTCTCTGTTCGTCTTCGTGATGGGTGACAGGTAAATGAAAGTAGAAATTTCTGTCCATTCGACCTCTCTTTTCAGTTTTATTTTAGTTTTTTTTTGGAGTTATATTGTGGAAAAATTGAAGCATCACTGATTTCAGCCACCATTTAGGGTTAGGGTTTTAAGGGTTTTAATTTTTGTTAAACTTTTAATTTTTTTTTGTTGGGATAAAAAGCTCTGTTTAATTTTTTTTTTTTGTTTAGGTGAATCAAACACGTAAAAAGCTCTGTTTGAAATGATTGTTTTCTATTTGTTTTTGTTTTTGTTTTTTTGATGAATATTATACTAGTTTGAGGTGTACAATATTTTTGGGATGATGCTCTGTTTTTTGTTTTGTGCTGTTTCATTGGGTTTTCTAGTTTGATTCTAGTTTAATTGGCATGCCGAAGCATTTATCTTATATTAAATTATTCAATCAAAGATAAATATCATTGATCTTTCTACAGATAAATATCATTGATCAGTAAAATCTACCAACAAAACTCTCACGCTTCCTCCAAATGTCAAGAACTCACCAAAGACGATTTCTGGTATAAATGTATATTTTCTAGTTTGTTTTGTGCTGTCTCTACTGGATGGGTTTTCATGGAAGCCAATGTGTTTATGGTTTGATGCTCTGTTTTATAGTTTGATGGGCACATTCCATTCTTGATTTGTTTTATGTATCAATTACTAAACTGCAAGTTTTGTTAAACTACTGGATTGTAATATAATTGAACTTGAAGTAACAAGAAAATCACATATCAATTGTGTTATTTTTTTTGCCTGACATTGTTGTTGTTTTAATGTTGCAGCACTTTCATATTAAATGGCACAGCAAGTTTTATGGGAAAACGTTTTGAACTGGGAAGATTTGATAAAGATTATATGTGTTTGAAGGATTTGTGGGATTCTGCTATGCATGAAGTGCTTGGGTTGGAGGCTTTAGTTGGTGAAAAGTTTAGACAAGAAGTTGAAATTCCCTAGAGTGATGAAGTGGGGGAAATTCAAAATGATGCTAGTTTGATTGATGTGTTGAGTGAATTTGAACAAAGGAAGGTTAACCAAATTCACTTTAATGTGGATTACATTCCACTTGTAACTGTCCAGCCAAATCAGCAACCTAACAACATCCCAATCCAGCAGCCCAACAATTCCCAATCCAGCAGCCTGACTACAATTTGAACCAGCATCCCAACCTAGAACAAAAGCCTATTATACTGATTGATTCTTCCTCATCCCCGTTTGAAGATGATGCTAACTACAATTTAGATGGAGGTTCATACCAATCAACAATAAATTCAGATGATGAAGTTCCAAATAATGCCAGTGAAGATAAGGTTCCAAATGATGCTAGTGAAGATGAGGTTCCAAATGATAATGATAGTGCAGATGAAAATGATGGGTTGTCAGATGTAAATGAGGATGACATTGCTGATGAGGAGGTGATTGATCAACCCATTATGGGCACTGCATTTAGAACAGGGAATGATGGTCGAATTACATTATAGGTGGGCCAGTTGTTTAGAAATAGTACTCACTTTAGGGAAATATTACTGGACTACTCTATTCAAGAGGGATTCAAATTGAAGAGGATTAAAAATGAGAAAATGAGGATCACAGTTGGGTGTGAATCACAGGGCTGCCATTGGCGAGTGCATGGCAGTCCAACTTTTGACAGGGTTACTTACATGTTGAAAACTCTTAGGAATGACCATAATTGCTTAGCAGTTTCTAAGAATATGGATGTCACTTCAATTTGGTTAGGAAAAAGGTTTCAGATGTTAATTAAAGAGAACCCTAATATGCACATTAAAGTCTTGGGTTCAGTTATATTAAGGCAATGTGGGGTTGAAGTACCCGACCATACACTTTATAGGGCCAAGCGGTATGCACTTAATATAAGGGATGAGGACCATAAGCAAAGTTACAACAAGTTGTATAGGTATGGGCACATCATAATGGAAAGGAACCCTGGGTCTTATGTAAAATTGATGACAATTAGGAATAACCCTAATCCTTAAGTCCCTGCAAACTTCCAAAGGTTTTATCTTAGCTTCCAAGCCCAAAAGGTTGGATATTTACAAGCGTGTAGACCATTTATAGGTCTAGATGGCTGTCATTTGAAAGGTCCGTATGGAGGGGTTCTTGTTTGTGCAATTGCAATTGATGCAAATTGCGGTGTGTATCCGGTTGCCTTAAGTGTTGTTGAGATTGAGTGTCTTGACAGTTAGAGATAGTTTCTTGAGTTGTTGCATCAACATGTGGGGATACATGAGAGTAAGTGGGTTTGTTTTATGACCGATCGATAGAAAGGAATTATGCCAGCACTTAATGAAGTATGGCCTAACCACAACTCCAGATTCTATGGTAGGCATATACTACAGAACATGTTAGGGAGGTAAGATTTATGTAAATTTTCAGTTTTTTTACTTCAGTTTTTTTTTTTTTTTTTTTTTTTAAATTTCATTCTTATATAATATCTAACTAATTGGATGTTTTGTTATTGATGTGTAGATTCAAAATTTATTACTTGAAAGACCTATTTTGGCCTTCTACTACAAGCCCCAACAAGGTTGCATTTTTGCAAGCCATGGATGAAATCAAGCAGACCTCTCCAGAGGCACATGCTTACCTTAATGGAATTCCATTGGAGACATGGGCAGTCCATGCATTTGACACCATTTGCAAAACTGATCACAACACTAACAATGTTGTTGAAGCATTTAATAGTTGGATGAACAAACACCGCACATTGTCAATGTTGACCATGATGGAGACGGTTAGGAAGAAGTTCATGAAGCGTATTTTGAGTAGATATGAAGCTGCTGTGAGTTGGGAGTTGAATGTACCGCCAAAAATCAATCGAAGACTACAAAAAGACCAAAAAGAAGGGAGATATTTGGACTCATTACGCTGTGGAGAATACGAATTTGAGATCAGCGATGGAAATAGATAGTTTATAGTGGAACTTGACAAACGCACCTGTTAGTGTGGTATATGGGTTATCTCGGGGGTTCCATGTAAGCATGCAATGGCATGCATCACCAAAAAACGAGATAATGTTGAAGATTATGTGGACGTTTACTTGCAGAAAGCTGCGTATTTAAGAACATACTCAAACAACATCCATGCAATTCCAGACGATAACTTATAGCCGAATGAGAACTTCGAAACTGTTCTACCACCAATAAGAAGGAGGGGAGCTGGAAGGCCAAAGTTATCTAGAAACAAATGATCAAATGAACCAATAAGGGTGCAAAGGTCAATTGGTTTTAGATGCGGGAAATGTAAGGAGGTTGGTCACAACTCCAGAACGTGCAAAAACACATCCACAACTGAGGTAAATATACAATTCACATACTATTTCAGTTGTTAATTAATATGTTTCGAGTGCTAAAATGGTAATTACAGGCTTGCCAGCACATCCACCGCACCTTCACGACCACAAAAAGATACAAAAAGAAAGAGAAATGAGGTAATTGCATGAAAATAATCACATCAATTATGTCTTCAAAACATGCTAGACTTGATTCATTGTCTTTGTTTTGTTAAATTTCAGGGTGGTGGTAGCAGCTCAACACATCCTGGAGCTGCTTCAACACATGCTGAACCCGATTCAACACATCCTAGACATGCTTCAACACATGCTAGACATGCTACAAGAACTAGTCTCAGTGGATCATCAACTATTGCAGCTTCACCTCGTATTTCAGGAACAATAACAAGGGTAATTTAAACTAATTGCTATATAATTAAATTATTATTTCAATAAATAAATGCTGATATTTGTATATTTTCTAGGTTCTTTGGTTTCCATCAACTCAAGAGGGAACTTCAACTCCAAGAGATACAACCAATTACGTGTCAACTCAACCTCTCACACAAGGTGCACCTCAACCATCCCAGCAATCTCAACCATAGGCAAGTATGTTGTAGCATCTACTGCCTTGCTAATATAGTGTAGTTTTTTTTTTTTTTTTTCAATGACAATATTATTTTGTGCCCCTACTGCTATTTGGAAATTGCTTGTTTGCAATGGTGGGTATTGTTTTTTGTTGCAATCATTGGAAATTGCTTTTTGTTGCAAGCAATGGTTGTTAAAATTGGGGTTTTAGTTGTAGTACTGGTTTTTTGTTGCAATCAGTGTTTTGGCAATGGTGGTGGATATGGTTTGATTATTGTTCTACTTAATATAAGGTTATTGCAGTTAGTTTTATTTTTATTTTGACAATATGTGAGGGTGATTTATGAATCAAATTGTTGTATTTTGAACATTTTATCTTGTTTATATCACATAATTTAACAAACTAAAATAGTGAACACTATAGAATAGTTCAATTATTTTTCATGATCATAACAAACATTGCTACACCACTGAACACGATATTAATAATGCTTAGTAGCTTAAGGGTGTTTACTACTACTTCCACATTGTTTAGTTTCCTTTCAAACTCTTTACTAATAGCTCTCCGATCATCTTGGAAATGCACATCATTTCTCACCTCGTTCGCGTCATGCATATCGTGTATTGCATCTACACTGTGAGAATGGCTTTGCTGGAATTCGTCCTGATCAGGAGACCAGAACATATAAAAATTACATTTTCGACTCTCGCATGAGAAAAATAATTTGCTTGGATTTTTTTGAGATTCGGAAATCTTGATTGCCGCCTTCTTCCTGCAATAGCATAATCTATTCTTAAACTTGATCATACCTCCGTTAATTTTGTTGCTTGATATGCACGAACCTTCCATGTCTGAACAAAAACTTGCGTAACCAATGGAGAATACAAAGAATGTTTTCTCAACAGAAAACTGAGTAATGAATTGGAAAAAATTAAATCAAATGGAGACTATTTCTTAGGTGAGAAAAATTGTAATGTATGAGAAAAAAAAAAAAAAAAAAAACTGGTTTGGACGTTTATAGGCACACATGGTAGAAGTTACCGTTGCCCTCCAACAGCCACAAAGCAACGGTAACTTTTGCAGTTTATAAAAGTTGGAATTCTTCATTTCCTTAGGGGTATTTATGTCCAAAGAAAATATTACACAACCTACAACAAGTCCAACTTCCCGCCATTTACACATATTTCAATAAATAAAAAATTGTCTTATTTAAAGTTATAAAAGTAAATAGACATCCAGAAGTCAAGTCAGGGGTATTTCAGACTTTTTCATGGTCTGATAAGATCAACAGTTAATTCTGACGGTCTTTAACTAACGACATGGGAGGTGGGTGTCAATAAATGATAAAGTTGTTTCCGCGTGTGAAAGAGCAAACCTCAGGGGGGTTTGGTGTAATTTGCTCTTTATAATATTTTCACAGAAATTGGAAGGGAGGGTATATTTGGTAACATTTCGGTATGCTTACAAGTACCAACATTTTAAGAACATTTAATAAGATTCATGTACAAAAATGGGTTTACATACAATTTTTCAGAGGTGTAAATGTCGCCACTCATCCAAGTTTCCCTAGTCTATTTAATACCTTACCACTCTATTTTCCATATAAAAATTAAAAATTAAAGTAAATAATATATTCAATGTGGTTGTAGGTATCGACTTGCCAAACAACAGAACACGCTAGATGAATCCGAGATTACGAGTTTAAAATTATGCTCTTACCAAACCCTACAATCTTTGAAAAACAAAACATAACCCTAAACAGAATACAAGATTTTGATTTGTAAATTACAAGTTCAAACTTAGATTCGACCATAATTCATTCAACAGCAATCAAACCTAAATAACTCAAAATAAAATAAAATAAAATAATACAGAAATGAATTGTTATATTGCCTATAGGTCGCGGCCATAATCAGGAGAAGGAGAAGGAGAATATTGCAAAACCAAATCTTTAAAAACTTGAATTAATCCCTTCAAGTCATTGCTCCCTACCTCCAAACAATCCCTCAATAATTCACCATCCACCACCTCTCTTTCCACTGTTTCCACCACTTCCCTTAATGCCCCCTGCCATTTCAATTTATCATTAATCCTTCTATGTAATTCAAACATCACATTACATTCTTCTAAATTATTTAGTTAATATTAATCACACGTTTACTAATCAGGGAATATTAACTTCCATTTTCTAATTTTTAAATAATTGACATCCATTAACTAACAATTAACCTAACTCTACTCAACCTATATAATGACTAAATCAGATTTTATAATGTCAATGCCCACTTAATTTGGTTAGATAATAAGAAACGGTGGACAAGAAAAACGTACCGATTGACTAAACACTTTGAGGAGCCTAACAAAGAGGCGTTTCGAAACGCCAAGGACGTTCCCGTAATTTTGGCCAACCCACGTAGCCCTCCCCATCTCCGAGTCGACTCTCATCAACTCGTTCAAACACCTCATCAGTTCGTTTAAATCTGAAACGGCGCCGTATAGTTCCTGGTGGTCCCTCCACGCGTAATTTCTCATATAGTCCCATCCCAGTGATCCCACCGACCACGCCAACCCGAAGAACCCTAACCCGAGCCCTCTCTCAAGCTTTTGAGAAATCAGCTTTACACGGTTCGAACCCGATATGTCGCCGCGCTCGGCCCGAAGGTTGGCCACGCGCTTGAGGAGGGAGTGAGAGAGGGAGAGTAGGGTGCGATACTGGTTGAAGGAGGACTGGCTGGGTTGTGGTGCGCTGCCGATGACGAGGATGAGGATCAATAGAGTCGCGCAAGGAGGTCTCATCTTTGCCATTGAGTTTAAATTGTTATGATCGTACGGTCGATTCTTTTTTCTGTTTTTGGAAGAAATTGATCGCCGTTGTGCTTCTCTTAACGGAGAAGAAAGGAACTGGTCAATGCTGACGTGGACGGTTCAAGTTATTTAAAAAATAATAATCAGATCTTGGGCCTTTGGAATTATGTAAAGGCCCAGTATCTAATTGCATTTGAAAACCCAAAAATAAAAATTTCAAGCTATTTGGTAGTTTTGTTTTTGTTTTTGTTTTTTGTTTTTTTTTTGGGTTGGGTACTTGGGTTCTAGTATTACGTACTCATTTAATTAATTAGTTAGCTAATTATATTATTTGAGGGTCATTTTAATTATATTATTTGGGACATGTGTGCACATTTATGGAAGAAGTTGAAAAATAATAATTAAAAGTGCTATAAATGTGCACACATGTCCCAATTTGGTTGGTTGGACACAAATTGGGATACCAAAATTTGACAGCTGATTTGAGTCCTAATTATATTATTAGAGGGTTTTGTCCACAAAATAAATATGTACAATGTTACAGTGTAGTTAATAAAAAACGTACTATTATTTTTAAAATTCTTGAAATATAATGCATTTTTTATTTTTGAAATATTACACTTTTACACAAATCAGGATTTTTTAGGGAGAGGGGAGGACTCAAACCTGCAATCTCATGGTGCAGATATGAGGGGGTTTACCACCGGAGTACCAGACAAACCTCATTTTATATTCATACAAATATAATGCATATTAATCACCCCATATATGTATACAAATCAATCTTATATAACAACATAATCCATTGTTGGCGATTTTGATATTATACAATATCTGAAGTTATATATTTTGTATGAATGATAAGAATTTATTAGAATATTTAGTATTTATTGATAAATTAAAATTTTATTTAACTCTTTTTATAAAAATTGAAGTGTGATTTCAAATTTCAATTGGAGTCATGAGAGGGAATATTTTGGTCACAAGTTTGTAATCCAAAAACTCTAGAATTTTGTCTTCCTTATGAATGAAAGCAACAAGAGTACAAGACTGTGTTTGGCTCTTCTCTGTCAATTTTTTTGTAAATTGTTATTGGCCTTCTCCTGTGCTCTCCATTCAGAGAAAATCTGGCAAGCACCCGACGCTGACTAATGGATGAATGAAACGTGGTCAGAGAACTAATCAATGTGTTTTTTTAACACATGGCATGTGCTTATTGGTTACGATGCATGCATGCTGCATGCAAGTTTTTCTCCTCCATTAAACCTATCTATTTTACCTTATGACTTGTCTACGTGAAATATAGATATTTCTTAATTCTTGTGTTTTTTTTTTTTTTTTTTTTTAAGCATAAAAGCCACCCACAGGCAAAGCCAAGGGCAGCAGAAACAGAGAACAAACATTACATAGGCATATCAGCCTAGATAGCAAAAGCAGCACATCAAGGAAATTCTTCTAACCAGAAAAAATCTTCAACATTCTTAAGCGCCTGCTTTGCAAGTACATGGGCGACATGGTTAGCCTTCCTGGGCTTGAACACCACACACAAATCACCACACTCCTGCCTCAACACAGCAATATCCTCAAGAATAGCACCAAGAGCAGAATACAAATGACTGCCCTTCATAATCCAATTAACCACCACCTCAGCATCAGACTCAAGAACACAAGGAAACAGCCCACAATCCCGACTGAACAGAATGGCCCTGCCAATTGCCATAATTTCAACCGTCTGAGCACAGAAGCCAGCATTTAAGACTTGAGAGCTACACGCCAAAACAAAACCAGAAGCATCCCTAATAACCATGCCGAAACCAACTTTCCTACCCGCACCATCAATGGCAGCATCACAATTAATTTTATAAACACTAGCACAAGGAGAGGACCATCTCACAGGTAATCTGCTAGAAGAGGCACGCGAACCCGCAACCCTCCCAACCTTGAACTCGACCAGAAACTTTGAAGCCCAATCCAAAACATGGTCGACATTACCATGGGGGGCACCATGGATACCGCAGTTACGCAGGAACCAAATTCTCCACACAATCACGCAAAATAATTCCAAATCCTCTAACTTCAGAAGAGAGAAGCAGTAGAGCATAAGATCAAAAAAATCACAAAATTTACCGTGAGAAGAGATAATACTAGGCAGCCAAGTTTTCCGCGCCTTCTTCAATTTTTTGCACTCCCACAAAACGTGTAGAGTCGATTCGCCCCACTCCTTACACAGCGGGCAACAGTCCTGGACAACAATTTTCCGTTTGGACAGATTAGAGAAAGAGGGGATCCAGTTGTAACATGTTTTCCAGACAAAATTTTTTATCTTTAGCGGTAACCTCAAACTCCACAAAGTTTTCCACCATTTATCACTCAAGCTGGAACCAATACCAAAAGAGCCAGCCTGCAGAGTCAAATTCTGGGCAACCCGGTACCCACTTTTCACACTATAAGCACCACTCGCTTCATAATGCCACAGGAGGAAATCTTTCCTGCATCTAGAGCCAACAGGAATGCTGACAATAGCCAGAACGTCATCAGCACAGAAATAATGTTCAAGATACTGTAAATCTCATCCACTAGACGGTGTTAGCAATTGTTCAACTTTAAAGAAGCCACCTTCAACAGGAGAAGAGAGGATTTTGAAGGTAGAAGCTCTAGGGATCCATTGATCATTGTAAATGCTAATTGAGGAACCATCACCCACACACCATCAGACCATCTCATACCTTTGGCAAGAATTTCCCTCCCCTAAACTAAACTGTTCCAAATGAACGAACCTGAGGAGCTCTTAGGGGCTTCCATAAAACCGATATCTTTGAAGTAACACCCTTTGAGAACATGAGCAGCTAAGGATTCAGGGCATTTAAGGATCCTCCAACACTGGTTTGCCTGGTTTGCCTGGTTTGCCAAGTTTGCCCTGTTGAAATCTTCCAAATCACGAAAATCCAGCCCACCCACCATCTTGGATTTGCAAAGCCGGGACCAAGCACACCAGTGAAGCTTCCGGGTGTGTTCATTGTTTCCCCACCAGAATCGGGCGTAAAGGCGCTGAATTTCAGCAATAATGCTTTTTGGCAACCGAAAAACATTCATTGCATAAGTTGGGATCGACTGTATAACGACTTTGATTAGGATTTCTTTACCACCCACTGAAAACAATTTTTTGCCCCACCCTCTAATCTTGCACCAGACCTTATCAACTATATCAGAAAAGAGAGCCCTTTTTTTTCTACTTGAAAAACAGGGGAGACCGAGATACTTACTATAGCAGTCAACAAGTTGCATACCCACCAAAGAAGCAAGCCTGGTACCTTCAGAAGCCGAGAGAGAAGGACTTACACACATCGCTGATTTTTCGTAATTTACTAACTGGCCAGAAGCTCTAGCATATGCATCCAGAACCTTTCTCACCTCCAGATAGTTCGAGTCATTGGCTGCCAAGAATATCAAGCTATCATCTGCGAACAGAAGATGTGAAATTGTCGGACCACCTTTGCTGCAATTAAAACCTGTGATTTTTCCTTCCGCCTGAGCCACAGTAATTAGGTTAGAGAACCCTTCAACACAAATTATAAATAGATACGGGGAAAGGGGATCCCCTTGTCTCAGCCCTCTAGAGGCCTAATGCTACCACACACCTCACCATTAAGGATGTAAGAGAAAGAGATGGATGAAACGCATCTCATAATCAAGTTTGTCCATTTTTCTGAGAACCCCAGCTTCAACATCATTTTCTGAAGGAAAATCCACTCAATTCTATTATAGGCCTTGGACATGTCGATTTTTAGAGCCATCGACCCAACTTTCCTTTTTCTCCGTTTTAGCCTATAAAGGCATTCAAAGCCTACAATTGTGTTATCTGTAATCCACCTCCCAGGCACGAATGCACTTTGATTATCAGAGATAATCTCGTTATGGACATTCTTGAAGCGGTTGTGATTGCCTTGGCTATAATCTTGTATAAGACGTTACAAAGACTTATTAGCTGAAATTCTGAAATTCTGGTGGGGTTTTGAGTTTTCAGAATTAAGGTGATCAGGGTACTATTTATTTTATCAACTGATTCACCCTCATTGAGCACTGCCAGGCAAGCTTTGGTAACGCTAGGACCAATCTTCTCCCAAATTTTGTGGTAAAAAATGGCCGGTAGACCGTCATCACCTGGAGCTTTCATGGGACCAATATCAAAAACTGCATAGCGGACATCTTCCCCTGAACAATTTTTGTCTAGACCGAGAGACCTTGATGCTGGATGGATATCTTTCAAAACTACCTCTAAGTCCTCATGGGAAGGCTTATTAGAACTGAAGAGTTTTGAAAAATGAGTCCCAATAATTCGTTTCATTCCCTGTTTCGAATCCCACCAGACACCATTATCATCCAAAAGATCCCTAATACTGTTTCTAGCCTTCCTCGCATATGCTTTAGCATGGAAGAACCGAGTATTGCGATCACCCGATTTGAGCCACTCACTTCTAGACCTTTGACGCCAATACCTTTCCTCAATTCCCAAAACTTCATCCAGCTGAGATTCCAGCCCATTAATCACTCCCTAAGACTCCGGATTGTCAACACTGCAAGCCACCCGAAGAGCCTATTTCTTCTTCGCAATATCAGAACAGAGACTTCGTCTCTTCCTTTTATTCCACTGACTAAGCGATTTCCTGCAGGACATAATATTATCTAGCACTAAGTTAAAACCATCAGAGTATTGATTAGCTTTCTAGGAGGAATTGACAATGTCATCGCAATCCTCATCATTCACCCAACATTCTTTAAAATAGAACCGCCTATGAGGTCTTCCACCACTCCTGATAGTCAGGCACAACCCATCTAACCCATCCGGAATTAGCGGCCTATGATCGGATCCCTACAACCCGAGATGGTTGATGACAGTGTACGGGAATAAATTTCTCCATGTCTCATTACACACTCCCCTATCCAGACATTCCATTATACTTGAATCCTCATTCCTTTTGTTGGTCCATGTAAATTTGGGGCCAACAAACCCCATATCTTCCAGATTACACATATCTAGAACTTCTCTAAAATTCAAAATTTGCTGCCAACGCCTATGACTAGCCTCTTTAAGACTATCGCAATAGAACGAGGTCGAAGAGTAACACAATGATAGAAATGATTCGTTCCTCAAGGATTGAGTGACCGATTACCGAAATCGATTAGCCTATTTGCTATTCAAACAATCGAAAAATGATTTTCAAACTAATCAAATTAAACTAAATTAAACCTAAAGATTAATTCTAATGCAAGAATGAAATAACAAGAAAGTAAACACAAATGTGATAATATAGAGAAATATGCTAGAATTTGAATCCACCCCACCCAACATTTAACGCCTGTTTTAGACTCAATTACTCACCCAAAACATACTCATGCAATTTTGTAGATTCATGCACCCTAAAATTAACCTACAATCTTGGTCAAGCAAAGTAAGTTACACCCAAAATCATATCCAAGCCTATCTTTCAATTACCCGGAATATATGAATGGGTTCATTAAGTTTAATGATGCACTAAACGAATCCTATACGCTAGCCTAAGTGGGTCTACTTTTCTAGACATGCATAGAGGGCATTTTAACGAACACGTGGTGTGCGTCTCCGGTCGATACGTAACACACCACAATAAATCATTCAAAATGGAGATCAATCACTTTGAAAGCATTTGAAGCACACAAAAATACCCATACAAATCGCACTTGCATATAATAGATAAATAAGAGTCAATACATAATACAATTCATGGGTGAGGTTTCATCAAATCCTAGCACTAAGTATTTAGCTCATATCACAAAAAGTAGCCATACAAAAGATAACTTCAAATGAATACATGGCTAACAAAAAGAACATGAAAAAGAGAAAGAGATAGAAGAAACTATTTGGAAAGGCTCATTCTTTGCTTTGCTCTTCCTCTTCCAAGCTCCTTCAACTCTAATCCGCCCAAAAGATGAATAGATGGAAGTGATGGTAAAGTAGTGTGATGAGTGTGTTTGGATGTTAAGAAATGAGGGATCTTTGTGAATTTCAAAGGATGGAGGTGGTGATGTAAGAAAATGGATAAAAATGTGTTCTTGGTTCAATTTGGGAGAAAAAGTTGGTAAGTCTCCCAGAGAAAAGACTGTAGAATATATAGGGGAGCTAAATAGGGTAAGGGCAAGAGAGTAATTTCCAAGAAGAAAAGCGATATCTGGGCGAAGGGCGAGCTTGGGGCGAGCTTGATGAGCTCGCCCTGGGGTCGCCAAGAAGGCGAGCATTTCTGGACCCGAGATGATAGCAAGCTCGGGGCGATCTGCTTAGGCTCGCTTGACTTGGATGGGAGAAAAAACCGAGAGCTTAGCGAGCTCGGGGCGAGCTGCTTGAGCTCGCCTTGGGGTCGCCTGACTTGGTTACGAGCTGATCCTGGCCTGAGAGCATAGCGACCTCAAGGCGAGCTGCCTGAGGTCGCCTTGGGGCCGTTTTGGAGGCAGGAATTCCGCTTCGACCTTTTTTTAGCTCCTTTCCCAGCTAAAGACTAATAGAGCACTTTGCCACTGTACAACTTATTTAAAGTGTTAGAACCAAGGCTTTTACTCGAGAAACGAACACAAAATGATATGAAATTTGGGCTACACTATGTGTAGAACTAAAGCAATCAGCCTACTAGCACCACCTAACCTCTCCGACTCCAACATAATTTCATTGAAATCCCTAATGCACAACCAGGGAGACTAGATAAACCAGCCAACCTTTTCAGAAGCGTCTAGGAGTTTATTCTCTATGACTGCACATGGTTATCATAGAACCATGTACATCTCTAACTTGGGCTATTGCAATTCTGAATTTCCACATCAATATGGTCTTGTGAGTAAGATAACAGAACCACATCCACCTCACGTGACCAGAATAAGCATAATCCACCAGCACTACCCACACTATCCACAACCAATTTGTTATCATACCCAAGCTTAGATCTCCAGATTTCCAACTTGGAATGCTTGCATTGAGTTTCCATAAGGAACATAATTTTTGGCTGAATATCCCGCTTATGACTTTGCAGGATGTTGAACGCACGTTGACTCCCTAGCCCCCGCGCATTCCAGACGAAGATCTTCATTGAGGGTGGCGGACTGGTAAAGACAGGTCGACCGATGTTCCCAAGTTTACTAGATTTACCGACTCATTTGAAACCGAAAGACCAGTAACATTCTGAGCCTCTTCATCACTGCCATATGTACTCCCCAGCTCCAAATTTACTCTCTGGATGATCTCTTGATTCTCAATATCTTGCTTCTTTCCCTGACTTTCTTCTCCCAGACTTCCTTCCAACCTTGTGCTCATCTGTATCTCAATCTTAAGGATTTTCCGGCACGCGTCATTTTCGTACTCATTATTGGGTAGTGCATTGTTCCCTATCTTCCTTTTAAACGGAGGTTTCTCAAGAATTGGTTCTAACACTATTTCCCCAATTTTATCTAACCTAACCTTCCTTACCCAGATCTGTTTCTTTTGTTTACCCGATCCATTAGCAATATCCATTCTACCCTTCCTTTGGGCCATCTTCATATAATTTTTATTTGGTTCAATCTTAGAAAGGCTTCCCTTCAATTTACTAGATGGGCTTGGGTCCGGCCCAATATCTAAGACCGGGTCAGATTGTAGGTGCAATAACTCACCATTAATGCTTTGGCTGGTTTTGTTGACAATATTCTCTTGCAACACACTGCCCATCTTAAACATATCAACCTCACTCCTGTCCAACGTCACTACCTCTCCCTCACAGCTTTCCGCCATTTTCTCGGTTAAAGGAGGGGCTTTAACTTGTTCACCGCTATTTCCTCTTTCCTCCTCCATTGGTTGATTCTCTCTTTCCTTCTCCGATCTGCTATCATCTTTTTCGATTGCTGGATTTTGTTGATGATGTGGGGAGCTCTGGTTATCATCTCTTGGACCCTTTACCCATATTCTATATTTAATCCCAAAATCTTTATTCCCCTTGTAGTTTTTGGTGTTAAACGGGGGAGAAGCTCTCATCCAAATTCTGAAACTTAGTAGCTCAACTCCATTAATAACTGGGATTGGTTCAACCACCAAACAATCTGCCACCTTGTGGTCCACCATTCCACATTTGAAACAGTGGATACGTAGACGTTCGTATCTTAGGATCATTAAAGTTTCAGCTCCATCTCCCATAATATCTACTCCCAAGCATCTTTTTAACGGTTTCTTGATATCAATTCTTACCCTAACTCTCATAAATTTACCCCTAGCTTCTCTTGTGTTACCACCGTCCACATCTAATACTTCTCCTATCAACCCTCCCAAGAACCAGCCAATCTTTCTAGTCATACAAATAATCGAGATTTGGTGGATTTGAATCCAAAACTTCGCTAGATTGAAACTTAGGGTCTCAATCACCCCTTTCCCTACTGGTTTCTCAAGGACCAATAATTCATCATCAAAATTCCAAGGACCCCCTGCTATGACCCTTTGTCGATCCTCTTCACAATGGAAGTGGAAAGAAAATATATTTCCAGACACCGACTCAACCTCAACCCCTCTACTGACTTGCCAAATTCTACTAATAACTCTTATGAAGGCCTCTTTGTTAACAACTTTGTTAGACAAGAGCTTCCCCATCAGATAGAGAGACATTCTATGGACAGCTTCTATTTTTAGATTTTCCTCAAGGATCTGAACTGGGCCATCTTTTTCAGTAAGTGATAAGGACGCACAAAGACATGCAATATCACTTGACTCCATAACACTAAGAACACTGGATTGGACAAAGGAAAAAACAAACAAACACTTTTTGGACAACACACGCCACTAAAAGCTGGAAGAATAATCTAACTTTTGATTCACAATCAGAACTTAGAACTCTCACTAGAAACAGAGTCAGCTATAAACACCAATCTACTTTTCCTCAGCTTTCTGAGAAAGTGGAGAAAAGACTATTCGTTTTAGTGTGTGTTTGGTATGGCTTTTATAGGGGTTAAAAGCGTTTTTTTAATGTTAGAAGCTGTTTTAATAGTTTCTTTGGTTTTTTGGCAAAATTGAAGAAATGTTTTTTTAATATTAAAAAAACTATTGAGTGTGTTTGGTATAGCTTTTCAAGTAGAGCTTCTAGAGTAGATCTTTTTGTAGTAGAGCTTCTAACAAAAAAGGCTTTTGGTTGTGTAAATTACAAAAAATGTGTTGACAATGTATTTATAATGAAAGAGTTATGGTGGAACATCTAAAATTTATAAATGGTAGTTGAGACAATTCATATGTTTTAAAAAACCTCAAAAAATAGCTTTTTGGAAAAGCCCAAATTTTGGGCTTCTCCAAGTAGACATAAAATGACTTTTTAAAGGGTAATTGAGACAATTCATATATTTAAAAAGCTATTGTGAGTTTTGCCAAAAAACTAAAAAAAAACTTCAAAATAGCTTATAGCATTAAAAACGCTTTTGATCCTTTCAAAAGTCATACTAAACATACTCTCACAATAAGCTCTTTTTTGAGTTTTTTTAAAAGAGGTGAATAGTCTCAACTACCCTCCATGAATTTTAAATGTTTCACCATATACCTTATATTACAAATACTTTATTAGTGTCTATTTTTGTATTTTTAAACAATAAAAGCTCTTTTAGAGATTTTGACAAACAATCTATTAATTTAAAAGCGTTTTTTTTTTTAAGTAAATACCAAACAATAGAGGGCTTCTTGTTAAAAACTCTACCTGTACAAGATCTACTTCAGAAGCTCTACTTGAAAAGCAATCCCAAACGCACCCTTAATAATTAAAGCTAGGTGTTTTTAATTGATTAATAATTTGTATCTCAGTGAAGTAAAGACATTATTATGTTTGGTAATGTGCTATTCTCGTACTTTAAATATTATTGTTTGATCTTTTTCTAATTGATAAAGTGTTTGAATTGAGTGGTTTTTAACATGTTATTGTAATCACAGGGTTTCAAATTCAACCTCTGCCCCTCTAGAATATATGAATTTCTAGTTCATCACGGATACGGTCCATATATCTACCCATAACGGAAGATATTTAATTCCATAATTTCGAGAAGAAAACTCGTCACATATGACATATACTTGTAAAATGTCTATTATAGAACTCGAACTATCAACTACTAACGTGGAAGGGAATATGCACTACCACGTGTACTAAGTGGTAATGCGTTATATAATACTTAGCTTGAGAGCATTAGAAAAATGATTCTAAAACAAATATCTTTTAAGAAATGCTTTCATTTGAACATATCTCGATTATTATTATTATTATTATTATTATTATTATTATTATTATTATTATTATTATTTCGTTTAACATTTGTAGTTCACAAGATCCTTAATAATATAAGTGATTTAAAAATAAAAATAAAATAAAATAAAAAACAGAGAAGAAAAAAAGAAAAAGGAAAGAGATACAATTGGACAATTGATATTAAAGAATTTAACAATAAAAAGCTCCACAAAGTGCATGGTGTATATATTATGGTTGAAGATTTTTGTTATTTGATAAGAGTCAATTTCTTTGTTTTTTTTTTTTGAAAGATTGTTTTTTAGATTTTAGATTACAAACAAAAAGAATAATTAATGGTGATAAGATATTTACCAAAATAAGTGAAGTACTCACACAGTCACACGTACAAGCAAGCACCGATTAATATAAACGAAAAGTAGGTGACCACGACTCAACACTATTGGTCACTTTCACTGCCTCACGTTCAAAATGTGTGAAGCTTTGTGGTTATCGGTGGCGTTGGATTGGGTAGTGACATTGGGTGGTGACAGAAATGGCAAAACACCACAAAAATCTAGTTATCATCAATTTTTGTTTGGAGAGAAACAGTGTTGAGGGAGACAGAGAGCGAGGGATCCATGGATTGAGAGAGAGAGAGAATGGAGAAAGAAAGGAAATTATTTTTTATTTTTTAATTAATATATTGTGGATAAAATAATGTATTTGATTTTTTTTTTATAAGTTTTTTATCAAATAATTGTTTTATATAAATTAATATTATTTAATATTGTTTGAATATAGGGGTAAAATGGTATTTTTGGTTAGAAATGTTAATGGTAGGGTGGTTTTTGACTAAAAAAAATAAAAACAAAAAAAGATGGTTTTTGGCTATTAAAAAGTTTTTGACCAAAAACCCAAACTAGAGGGGATTTTTTTTTATAGTATCCCTTTTATAAAAGGAAAATTGCAATAACTTTTTAGGTATATATGCCGAGAGTAATATTATACGATCTAAAAAAGTAATCTAATTTTATAAAATTACTATACAAATCTAAAAAAATAATCTAATCTTACAAATTACAAAGTAATGTGATAAATGATATGATAGACGTAAATAACTTATCACATCATTTGGATTGGTTTTTAAAATAATTTATTGTGTTATCTAACATTGGTGATATGCAAAATTCCAAACTTTGACGATCAATGTGTTAATTAAAAAATAAAATAAAATACAAACCTTTGAGATTTGACTCTTTTTTAAAAATAACCTTTTTTGAAATTATATATTAATATTAAAATATATATTAATATATTTAATCATTTACAGCCATTCAATGTGGCTCAATGATAAGACTGTTCATTCTACCTTATAATATTTTAATTTTAAATCGTCGTCACCGTAAATGGAATAAAAAAAAACATTTAATCATTTATTTATTGTAATGCAATTGTTTGGAGAGAGAAAACCAAAAGTAGCTATTGGAAACATTAAACTTTCGTTAGTAACAACTTTTGAAACTTTAATTGTTGGAAATTAAAAAAAAATGACCACATATATTATAGGAAATTCGTTTTTAACTACAAACGAAATTTTAATTGTTAATAACCATGTTTTTGAGAAATTACTAGAAAATCCTCATATAAAAACCATCCCCAAAACACTCTCTCTCCTTTTTCTCTCTTTTCTTTCTCTCTCCTCTGCTCTCTCTCCCCGATCTCTCTCTCTCTCTCTCTCTCTCTCTCTCTCTCTCTCTCTCTCTCTCTCTCTCCCTCAAAGTGATCGCCGGCGGCTTTTGAGGTGTCGCCGAGCACCGGCGTCCTTCTGGGTTGCACGATAGCGCCATCGTCGTGCCCGTGCGGCCATGCACGCTGGTGCTTCGTGAACGAAGGGGTGGCGTCGTCATCGGGGCCGGCCCTGAGATTTTCGAGGCCCAAGGCAAACTATAGAAAATGAATTTATGGGGCCCTAAGATTTCAAGTTGAGATTTTGTATCTGAATTATGAATTTTCGTAGCCAAGATTTAAGAGAGTTTTGAAGAACCCTAATTTGATTTTTGATTGCGCTATGGAAAATCCACAACCAATTTGAACCAAACAAAGTCGATCATCACCACCAGAAAGTTACTAATCTTTTCCTATTTGAATTCTAACAATCTAACAAAAAAAGGTTTATAAATAAATATATATATATATTGATTTAATTATTAATTACCTTTTATTCTTTGAACAACGACTTCAAGAATGGGTGAACGACTTCAAGTTCAGATTACGGATCTGAAATCTAAAATTTCATAGCAAATAGCAAGATTTAAGAGACTCCTAATTTGATTTTCGTTCAATTTCGATTACTGGTTGTCTTACTCTGATAAGAGTAGTATTATACTGTTGTTTTTCGTTTTTTAGAATGATAATTGGGTTGTGGGCCTATCTTAAAAAGAAATATGTTTAGTAGGCCTATTTTGAACTCACTTTATGTGTTTATTAGTTTAAAAAAATTAGAGATTCAGTGGGCCTATATTTTAAACTTATTTATGGGTATGTTAGTTTAAATTCATATATGGGTTATATCTGAATTCATTTTTATTTTTTTTTTAAACTTTGGGGGCCCTTACAGATCGGGGGCCCTAGGCGGTCGCCTCACTGGGCTCCCCCTAGGGCCGGGCCTGGTCGTCATGCGTCGTTTGCCTCGACTTCACGGCCGACGGAGCCACCCTCCACCGGCGATGTGATCTGCAAAAAAGAGGAAACAAAAAAAAAAACCTAATTTGTGAATTTGGGGAATTTGGGGAAGAAAGGTTTCAAGTTTCACATATTACATTTTAGGCATGATTTCAAGTTTCACATATTGCATTTTAGGCATGATTTCAAGTTTTAAATTTCATTTTAGTCATGATTTCAAGTTTCACCATTCAAGTTTTTAGCCATGATTTCAAGTTTGAGTTTTTTTTTTTTAAAAAAAAAAAAAAAAAACTAATTTCAAGGGTACTCTTGTAATTTATGGACATACATTGATTTTTTTTTAAAAAAAGTGGTTATTAACAATTAAAGTTTCAAAAGTGGTTACTAACAAAAGCTTAATATTTAAATAGTTAGTTTTGGTTTTCTCTCTTGTTAATAACCACTTTTTCTATAAAAAAAAAAAAAAAAAAAAATCAGTGTATGTCCGTAAATTACCAAAGTACCCTTGAAAATAGTGTATTTTTTTTATTTTTTTTAAACCTCAAAGCAAACTTGAAATCACGACTAAAATCTGGACCAAACTTGAAATCGTGCCTAAAATCTGAAACTAAACTTGAAATCATGACTAAAAATTGAAACTTGAAATCATGATCAAATTGAAATGTCCAAACTTGAAATCATGAGTCATGACTAAATTGAAATGTTCAAACTTGAAATCTTGACTAAATTAAAATTCGGATTAGGTTTTTCTGTTCTTCCCCTTCTTCTTCTTCCTCAAATTAGGTTTAGGTTTTTTTGTTTTTCTTTTTTTTTTTGCAGACCACATCGCCGGTGATTGCGAAGCACGAAGTCGCCGAACGTCGTGGCCCATCGCCGGACGTGGCCCATCGCTTGGTCGTCGCCCATCGCCCGTCGCCTATCATGGTGCTGTGCTCGACGAACCAACAGTGCACGGCGCTGTCGCAAGATGCACGCCGGCGCTCGGCGACGCCTTCATCAACGCTCGACAACCCTCAAAGCATGCCGACGAGAGAGAGATCGGGGAAAGAGAGAGAGATCAGAGAGAGAGAGAGAGAGAGAGAGAGAGAGAGAGAAAGAAAAAAGAGAAAAAGAAAGAGAGTTGATTTGGGATTGTTTTTATATGGGGGCATTCAAGTAAATTTATAAAAACATGGTTATTAACAATTAAATTTTCGTTTGTGGTTACAAACAAAATTTCCATATTATATGTGGTCATTTTTAGCAATTTCCACTTGTGTTTGGATGCTAGTATTATACGGTTATACCATATCATTTCATTTTGGAATGATATTTTTAATTGAGTTTTAAAGATGATGCGACAGTACACACCTTTTCTACTCTAAAATTTGAGTAAATGAATGGTCGGATTATAATGTTTAGATTTAAATATTTAAATTAAATAAATTCTTCTTCTATATATTTAGGTGATGACAAGACAAAATGAGGAGGGGATCCAATTATCCAAATCCCTCAACTATTGATTCGTGTTTTTTTTTTTTTTGAAGTACACATTTAGAAAACATTAGGAAAATTTAGAAATGAATTAAGATAATATATATATATATATATATATTAAGATAATTAAGATAATATTAAACTATGTGAAAAAGATAAGATTATATAAAACTTATCTTGTATTATTACAATTAACGATTCTTTAACGAGCGATCCCTTACAATTAGCGATTTTTTAATGGGTGATCCCTTATTTAGCATCTTCATCAAATCAAATCAAATTTCACAAATTTTATAGCACTATTTTTCAATTTGTTTTTCTATATTTAACCCATTTTTATAATGCTTCAAATTTATAAAATTAGGAAAAAAAACAAAACAAAACAAAACAAAACCATTGTAGTGCTTGTAAAATTTTCTAAAATTTTCACATTTAAATTATATTATTTTTAGAATCCATAAAGATAAATCATATCAAAATTCATTAAAAAAAAAAATTTATCCCTTAGAACAGTTACGAAATAAAATTATCTATTTCAGCCATCAAGTTACAAGTAAAACATTCTATAAATTATTGTGCATTAATTACTGTAAAAATACATTTTTACGGTAATGTAAAAAGTAAAAATATAATTGTGTGTGTGTGTTTTTTTTTTTTTTTTTTTTAAATATTATTATATTTCGGGATGTGTGGAGTGGCAGGGTTAAAAAAAAAAAAAAAAAAAAAAAAACTGGGGCCAAAATGAATTTTTTTTAAACTATAAAAATAATTTTATAATTTCATAAACTATTTTCATGAAATAATTATATAAAAAAAAAAAAGGATTTGAAGGAGCGGGAGGATGGGGCATGACTCGAATCTACATAGAAGATAGTACGTTGTATTTGTATTTATTTTTTGAAGTATTATAATGTTACATAATTCAGTGTTTTTTTGGTGAGGGGGAGAAATCGAACCCGTCTTACCGAACCAACCTCATCTAGATAGTTATGTGGTATTTGTATTTCACTTGGACAAAATCGATACAAATTATTAATTTGACACTCACTAATCAATTATCTAAAGTGTTGCAGTTGAGTATAAATAGCAACATATATTTGAAAATGGTGAGTGGTGGTGGTGACCGTGACAGATTGCATGGATTCACAGAAATATATATATATATATATAATATATGGTTGATATATGTATGTTGATGATTATGAAGCATATCATCGGTGAGATTTTGGTGTGTGTAATGTCTATCCTGAATCCTGACCACAGCCCCCAAAAATATCGGTTTTGCCCAACTTGCTCCCTCGTCTCCATATGGCCTCCTTTTCCTTTTCGTTTTCATTTTCGTTTTGGTTTTATTATATAACCACAGGTCCACAACACACCATACCAGTTTCACTTCCTCAACAAGCTTTTTGTCATGAATGGGAATTCATGCGAAGAAGATATCCGCATTTTGCACAACAATCCGGTACATTTTTTTTTTTTTTTTTGGATTAATCAGATCATCGCTTTGTTTTTTCTTATGCTACATTTACGCCTCATCTTTAATCAATGATATTTTGGTTAACATTTTGTTTTATTTATTTATTTATTTGTTGAGGAAGAAATCCCAGATGTTCATTTTCTTGCTTTGTCTTGGATCAATAGGAGAATCTGAACAATGTCTACTTGATTTCATTGATTTTTAGCATAAGAAATGTTGAATTTGCTTTGTTGCTTGTTGTTTTGTTGCCTTAGTGTTCACTAATTGGTATATTCTTAATTCAGACAATAATGCAAACAATGAGAACGCAGTTTTTTGTAAGAATAATTGGTTTGAAATTCATTTTTCCTTTGAATGGAACTTAATGTTGTAACAATTTGAGTGATTTGAACAATGATGGGTTCAGCTCTTCTTTTAGTGGATGTGTGAACAAATTACTAGAAAAACGGTGCTGTAGTAGTCAATTTACCAAGCAAATGAATGTTATATTGACATGTTTTATGAAAATTTTCAAAATTGCAGTCTCCGTTGCAGACCAAGCATATGCCCGGGAACAAGTATAACTGTAATCCTAGCACACCAAGATCTAGGTTGGAAAGACTTTTGAGAGAAAGAGAGTTACGGAAGAACAGGTCCTTTCAACAACTGAATGAGGGAGAGCTTGAGTTCTCTGGGAGCGACTCATTTTCAAATGACGGTGAAAACTGGGGGACAGTGGATGAGGAAGAGTTTCTGGAAAAGCCAAGGACATTTAGTGATAGCAATGAAAGGCAAGAAGGACGGCCTTCTAAACAACGTTTATTGGTGGTGGCCAACAGGTTGCCTGTTTCTGCTGTTAGGAGGAGTGTGGACTCATGGCAACTTGAGATAAGTGTTGGGGGGCTTGTCAGTGCACTTTTGGGTAAGTGATTGCTAAGCATTTTTTTAATGATCCTATGGATTCTTGTCTTATTATCCCATTTTCTATGTATTCTGTTCTTATTGCTACGTTTCTTTTTTTGTTTATTTCCCATCAAATGTTTTAATAGTAATGATGTTTTCTACAAATTGTCCTTTGTTCATTTTGCAATTTTATTTTACATAGAGGGTTCTTATATCTGTAGTGAAGTCTAACTGAACCCCGGTTTTTTGCCGAAGGTGTGAAGGAATTTGATGCCAGATGGATTGGTTGGGCTGGTGTAAATGTATCTGATGATATTGGGCAAAGAACACTAACTAAATCCCTTGCAGAAAAGGTTTGAAATATCAGTTACGTCTTGAACTTGAAGTTCCCATAAAACTAAAACTTTTTTTTTTCAGCCATTATCTTGGATTATAATATTGGTATATAACAACCTACCTTCCCATGAGTGCCTGCACACACGTTAAGACATAATTTTCCTTCTTCCTCACCTTGCTCCATTTGATTGCAGAGGTGTATCCCCGTGTTCCTTGATGAAGAAATTGTCCAGCAATATTACAATGGTTATTGCAACAACATCTTGTGGCCTCTTTTTCATTATCTTGGGCTTCCACAAGAAGATCGCTTGGCAACCACCCGTAGTTTTCAGTCCCAATTTGATGCATATAAAAAAGCGAACCAATTGTTTGCTGATGTGGTAAACAACATTTATCAGGAGGGAGATGTTGTTTGGTGCCATGATTACCACTTAATGTTTCTTCCGCAATGTCTAAAACGGTATAACAGCAACATGAAAGTTGGTTGGTTTCTTCATACACCCTTTCCTTCCTCAGAAATACATAGGACATTGCCTTCTCGATCAGAGCTTCTTAGATCTGTTCTTGCTGCCGATTTAGTTGGGTAAGATCACTTGTGTTTGAGCATGGTATTTTCAGTCACATTATTTTTATTGTTATTTCTTGTCCTCACAATGCCTCATAGTTTGCATTCAAGTACATGAGCACCTAATTGGCCTTTATAGTTGCATTTCTTAGAACATCTCTAAATTCCCCTCTGAATTTAGTAATGTTGAGGATAGAATTTGGAGTTGGTATCTGTACCTCCAGCAACTATAGTCTCCACAGTGTTTGAATAGTTCTTCACCTTTTATCTGCTCTTGTGGTTATCTATGGAACATAGTGATTTGAGAAACAAATGAGAGCCGCATCTTTAATAAGATGCATTCTAGTTGTGACTTTAGGAGTGTCAAATTATTAAGGAGGGCAACTGATTGAACAAGTGCTGCGAAAAAGGAAAAACATGACATAAAGAGAAGAGAGATTTGTAGCAAGAAAATGTATGCTAAGTTAACATGGCAGGAAGACTTGTTATTATGTGCTTGTGAACCTAATAGACTTTTTTTCTAATACTCTAATCTTGTTACCAATTTTCATCCAGTCTTCACTTATAAAGCTTTATACTATATGAAATGAACTCTTTAGCTGACAACCTTTTGATAGCGAGGAGGAAGAATAAACAAGGGCCTCTAAGAATTTCACACTTAATATCATGTCTTAGTTTCGTGCTATATTATTTTGTATTGGTACATGGTATCTCTGAAAGTGGGAAAATTTGTCTGTCATATTGCATATCAGATGCTTTTATTGAAGTGGAGCATCTGTGTATATATCTCCTAAAAGGCTAAATTATTTGGACATTTGTGTCCAAACACTTGGAAAGCTATGTTTAATGTATAAGTGTATAACTATCAAGACATGTGACTAAAAATCAGGCTACACAGCTTCTTCCAGAGCTTATAATTTTAGGTAAATAAATTAATTTGTTTGCTGAACTCTGGTTGGAGTAATTCTGGCTCCCCTCACTTTTACCCTACAGAAAAGCAGTAGCTCTCAACTGTAAAAGATATTTAATGGTTCATTATCCCTATTAGCATCCTTCCAAACCATCTACCTAACTGTTGTAGTATGATGTATCAATCTTTCATAATGTCTATGTTTTGGGTAGTAAGGTTGAAGGGGAATAGAAATTTTTTTGAGGATGCTCCTGGAGAAGAAGTTCATTCTTTGTAGGATAGGATTCAGTTTTTAGCGTCTCTCTAGGCTTCTTTTTTTTCTGCTTTTTAAGATGTTCCTTGTTTCTTTATTAATCTTATTTTGGAGGCAGCTATCAGGGTTTTTGTGTAGGCATTTTTGTTTAGGCCTGGTTTTTGTTTCCAGGCCAGTCTTAGTTTTTGTTGAGGACAGCTTGTTCTCTATACTTGTACATCTTTATATATATACAATCATTGTTTCTGCTAAAAAAAAAATAACAAAAAATCTCATGCTCTCAATATACCACTGTAATATCATTTAATTGGAGTTTTCACCTTGCAGCTTTCACACATATGATTATGCAAGGCATTTTGTTAGTGCTTGTACTCGTATTCTTGGGTTTGAAGGCACACCTGAAGGAGTAGAGAATCAAGGAAAGCTGACTCGTGTGGCTGCGGTATATATTTGCTGATAGATTATTCGTTCCTTTTTTGTTAACTGTAGAGCTGCAAAACTGGAGGTTTATTTTGTCATGCTGCATAAGAGTGTCTGTAGTGACAATATTTATTAATTTAACTCTGAGAATCATTCGTCATATTGCAAGCCTCTTTTTTTTGGGGGGGGAGATTGAAATTACAGTTTCCAGTTGGAGTAGATACTAGATACTTCCTTATGGCGCAAACCCTTTTTCCTCCTTCTCTCTCTGTTATCTTACAGCCGCAAAACTGGAGATTTAAATTGTCATGATGCTAGGTTGGTCTGCATTAAAATGTTTATCAATAAGAACTCTATGAATTCCTCCTCATATGCATACCTTGTTTTTTTCTCTCTTTGGGAGATTGTAATTACAGTTTCCAATTGGGATAGATTCCGAACGGTTCATTCGAGCTCTTGAACTCCCTCAAGTCCAGGATCACATTAAAGAATTGAAAGAAAGATTCGCAGGCCGAAAGGTGGGAGCTACTTTAATCATTCAAAAGTACCATATGGTAGCTGTTTTCATTGACTTTGGTAATTGTGTGTTTAAAACTCTTGATGATACATCAAAATCTTAGGTTGAATTTTCAACAATAGAGTTATGGATGCGAACTTAAGCATTAATTGAACATTTGCATTTACTCTCTTAATCTTACGTATGCTTAATGCATTAATGATAGCTATGAATTTACTAATCTAATATCTATTTGAATTTTCTAGTACTATGGATGTTATATATATATAAAGGGAGAGAGAGAGAGAGAGAGAGAGAGAGAGAAACTTTGTGGTGCAGGATCCCGCATGTTTCTTTTTTGTGCGGGATCTAAAGTTCGAGATTTGATCATATATCTGATATTAGGTAGGCATTAATACAGCAACTCTAATTAAAAAATTTACCTTTCTTTCTCAGACACATCAAAAATCGTAACTCTTCTCTATTTTTTTTTTTTTAAGACCTTTAGTTATCTTTTGATCCTTAATAAAATTGTTCTTTCGGTTATGCTGTCAATGTGACCATCACTGATAATATTCCTTGATGGCCAAAATACTAGTTATGGTTATCATTGTTTTATGATTGGTTATGTCAGATGTTGGTTGCTTTAAATATGACCAATCTCAATGTGCTGATGCTAAATCTGTGTAGTCATCTTTGACCTCTACTACCATCGATCTGTTTCTTATTATTATTAATTATTGTTACCTTTAACTATGGCAGGTAATGTTAGGTGTTGATAGACTTGATATGATTAAGGGAATACCTCAGAAGATTTTGGCTTTTGAAAAGTTCCTTGAGGAAAATCCGAATTGGCGTGATAAAGTCGTTCTGCTTCAAATTGCTGTGCCCACAAGGACAGATGTTTCTGAATGTATGTTCCTTTCTAAATTCACTTCTCTAATATGTGGTATTCTTATTCTTATGATTGTTATGCTTTTTACCATGCTTGTGTAAGAAATGGGTTCAAATGGCCAACGGCTCATAAATAAGGTTTATTTTAGCTCTCTTGGTATTCAGCTTCATCCAAATGATTTTTTACATCCTTGTTTCAATAGTTATGTACAATATTTGAAAAAAAATGTGATTTTTGGACATGCGGTGCCATATCTTTGTTAATTTGTAAACAAAGAGATTAACCATGCACCTTCATTAATTTTTTAACAATCATGTTATGTTATTGATGTTTTTGTTTAAACTATATTAATATTATTACTGTAATTATTTTTGTTGTCATTATTGCTTTTTTTTTAATATTTAAACTATGCCATGATACAAATTGGCCAGATAATTGGATATGCGCTCTCCTCTGTCTTTTCTTAGTTTGCTTTACTTTGCTCTGTTATTGCATCGGGCTTGTATTGTTTAGGTTCTTTCCTGACATTTTATCATTCAGATGGTTATGCCTGCAAGGTTTTTTCTAGCTGGAATTATTTTGTTACTCAAGTTCTTTGCTGGCCTGGATGTTAAAGCTTTTTCACTTAATTTTTTAATTTATCTTGAAGAATTATCTATCGGTTTTATTTTATTTCATTATTTTTTATTGCCTTTTGGTTTTCATGCAGATCAGAAGCTCACTAGCCAGGTTCATGAGATTGTTGGGCGCATAAATGGAAGATTTGGAACTCTTACTGCTGTTCCAATACATCATCTGGTTTGTTTTGTTTTTACCTTATTATTTTCAGTATCTATCGTACACTACCACAAATACAATAATATACACTGAACCAAAAAAAAAAGATTATCACAAATGGTTGTATGATTGTTAGTTATACAGAGACTATGAGTTTGGTTTTATAACTTCTTGCAATTCTGAAAGGCTCTTGAATGTAAGATGTACAGGCTCAGTAGGAAATATTGACAATGTAAAATGTACAAAGTAGTTGGAAAGTGTTTTTATTGTTATGTAATATGATTTCTTAAGGCACAAGAATAGATCATCAACCCATTAAATAAGATGGTTTTTGGATTTATGAACTTCCACTCATATCTCCCAAAGCCATGCACTTACTAGATAACTTTTTGATCTAATGAAAGGATGGTTGTCATTTCTGTGAATTTTGGCATCAGGCTGAAAATAAAAAGAGAGAAGAATTAGTCAAGGTGCATTAATTTATGAGAGAAAACCAAAAGTGGCCATCCAACTTATCATACTTTTGTTTTTAACCACTTTTGAATTTTTAATTGTTAATAACCATTTTTTTAAAAAAAATTCAGTTTAGTACCATAAATTACCAGTATACCCCTGAACATAGTTTTTTATAAAATCTCGGAGTAAACTTGAAATCATGGCTAAATTGAAAATGTCCAAACTTGAAATCATTGCTAAAATGAAATGCCTAAACTTGAAATCATACCTAAATTGTAAATATTGAAACTTGAAATCTGGACTAAATTGAATTTTGGCTTAGGTTTTTTTTCCCCTTTTTCTTCTTCCTTTTCTTCTTCCTTAGATTCAAATTAGGTTTAGGTTTTTTTGATTTCTCCATTTTATTGCAGATTAGGTTTAGGTCTTCTTCCTCACGTCGCGCTGGTTCGTGCGACGACCAGGCCTTCGTTCGCCGCTGGTTCGTGACCGTCGCTGGTCCAGGCGACGTCCGGCGGCTGTTCGGCGACGACTCCGGCGTTGGGCGACGATTCCGGCGACGGGCGACGGGATGGAGAGGAGAAAGAGAGAGATGACCGGGAGAGAGAGCAGAGGGGAGAGAAGGAGAAAGAGAGAAACAGTGGTTTTGGGGAGGTTTTTATATGAGGGTTTTTCAATAATTTCTCAAAAAAGTGGTTATAAACGATTAAAAGTATGCATGTGGTTAAAAAAGAAATTCCTATAATTAGATAGGTTAGTTTTGGCAATTTTCACTTAATCTATTGGTTATGGATGCATTAATTTGTCTTTTGCTTATACCTTGGTAATTTTTCAGCTCATGTCTGTCCAAACTTATTTATCCATTTCTTTTTCTTCTGGGCTGGAACTTGTTTATCAATCAACAACTATTTTTGCTAATTACATGATGTTTTCTAAGGAATTTTCTTCTCTATTTACAGGATCGATCTCTTGACTTTCATGCATTATGTGCACTATATGCTGTTACTGGTACTGATTTTGTGCCGAAATGCTTGCAGTCATAAATTATTGTTGTCATTATCAATTATTATCTATCCTGTCTTCAGTAATGTCAACTTTTTTCTGACAATATTTGACTTCTTATATATGGATGATAATTTAATTGAAAGCATAAACAAACATAATATGGGGAATTTGAAACAATAGGATTGTTCTTTCTTTCTGATACCTGTGTTAAAGGAGAGCTTCTAGCTAACTTGTGCTTCTTTGCTTCTTTTTTCTTCTATTTATATGATATTTTTCTTTTATTCCTCATGTAATAACTATTCTTTTTGTGATAGTATGTCCTTTTATTTGTTCCTATGAGAATTATATTTCTCAAAAATCATTGTTCATATGCTACTCTGGTCATTAAATATACATTGTTTATTTCCATACATCAGTACACACAATATAAAGGTACTGAAGACAGTGATTTCTCTATATCGAGCTCCTTAGAAATGAATGCACTTTACGTATTTTCTTCTCCATACTTGCATGTAAGGGAACCTTACTGGTTTGCATGTTAACAAAACTAGTGGCAACAATCTTCAGGCCATGTATTCAGTTGAACTTGAGTCCAAAACCGACTAGCCATCATAGTCACTTAGTTGTACATGGGGCTATTACTGATTTGAAGTTTACAGACTTGTGATTCATTGTTTTCCTTTGACTTTATTTCTTGTTTAGATGTAGCACTTGTTACATCTCTAAGGGATGGAATGAACCTCGTCAGCTATGAGTTTGTTGCCTGCCAAGCATCCAAGAAAGGGGTCCTCATTCTGAGTGAGGTAACTAAACTTTTAATCTCTAACTTTATTTTTGATTTACTATTTGTTAGACAAGAAGACAACAAGAATAGAAAAAAATCTGGTCATACTTACAAATAAGAATTTGCTGGTGTAACAAACTTCAAGAAGAAAAATCAGTCATTATTCAGTCTTGCATAACCAGAGTTATTCAAACCAATGCTCTTGCATTTGTCAGGCCTTAGATTTTCCTGTCATTCCAGGAAAGGACATCTAGTACTCCAAACTTCACTGTTTTATTATTATTATTATTTTTCATTTTTCATTTGGGGTAGCATAGAAATTTAAGTGCATAGAAACTGTTATCCCTGTGAATGGGAAGTATGATTTTTTTTTTTGGCAATCGACTCGGTTTCTAAAACCACAAGTTATTGCATCTAACAACCTTAAGTTAAGCCTTCCTGCGAGCAAAATTTGAAATACAGAGATTTTCTGTGCATGCCAAAGATATACAGAAAAGAGAATAATTATTTCTAAGGCAGAAAACATCTTATTTCAAGACAATAGGGGCTATAAAATATAAATTGACAGCATCAAGTGGGATATATTGACATTTAGTGTTGCTTTCTAGTCCTAACTAATTCAGCCTTCCATGCTCCTACTATATAAGCTAATGCAATATTTAGATATTTCAAATATTGTATCTTGAAGGATTTGAAAATTCAAAACACATTGTAGGGTACTGGGGAAAAATCACTTTATTGGATTTTGAGTTTAGAAGTGTGAAAATCACTTTTCTGGTACTCATATGATCAGAAAAGGGTGTCTTTGTTATCTTTAGAACAAGAAAGAGTAATTAAGAAATGTGATTGGTCCATTAGAAAAGTAAAATGGTTTAGCTGATTTGCAATGTATCGCCTTCCACCTTAGCTTTTATGCACAGCATGATAATGTAAATAATATATAAAGAATGATAGAATATCATTAATTTCATCAACCTAAACAGGTGACAGTTTTCACATCGAATATTATGAAATCTTATATTTGTTAAAAATATTTTATTCATTTTTAGTTTGCAGGCGCTGCACAGTCCCTTGGTGCTGGAGCTATCTTGGTAAACCCATGGAATATCACCGAAGTTGCTGCTTCAATTGGTTATGCTTTGAATATGCCAGCTGATGAAAGAGAGAAACGGCACCAGCTCAACTTTATGCATGTGACTTCGCACACATCTCAAGAATGGGCTGCAACCTTTGTAAGGTGTTCATTCTTTTTTCTCTGTAAATTACTTATTTTAGACATAGTTTGAACTCCGTTACAAGTTATGTATTTGCTTGTGATCAAGGTCATGTAAATGGAAATAAGGCCTACTTTTCTTTCTACTCATTAAACCCACCCTGCTGCCACTCACCCACTCTTTCATTTACACATTGAGAAATTTGTACATTCGTTATTGTTTAGATAGACAGAGGAGAAATTGATTACTTCCATTGATTAGTTATTTACTTATTTTAGATGTCAAGTTGTTTGAGAGAGAGATGAGAAAATATCTGTGTTCTCTGTCATAAATTTTAAGTTGGTCCTGAATCTAATTTCTTCTGTCACTAAGAATTTCATTGAAAGGAATTTCTTTGACATATAAATGCAAAAAATTAGTCTCTATATTGTAAACCTATATTTTGACTAGAGTTGAGACACAATTCCTTATTCTAAGATGTCTATATTTAAGCTTTTGCTACTTTACTTTTTTTTTAGTTTCATTCATTTGTCCAGAATCTAGTTTTGTGAGAAAGGAAAAAAAAAAAAAAAACAAGACATTGAAAAGGAAAAACTATGCCGTTTATAATCTCATCGGATTGCTCACATAATTGAATAGGGATCATTATAAAAATGAAGTGACAGCAGAGATGTCAAGCTCCTGTACGACTTGTCAAAGTCAACATTTCATTTAATGAATAAAGAAGGTAATATAATTAAAAGAACCCATTGAAAAATAAATGTTGGTGGTTATATCATTTCTAATAGTTCCATGAAAGTGCTTAAAATTTACTGTAACTTTATAGCTAACCAAATGAACGCTGGGGCATAGATCCCAAACACTGAGCAAGAAGAATGGAAATTGACATGGATATATAAGTTTGCTAGTTAATAAAGAAACTTCTCTAGATATTTTTTTTTTATAGAATTGGATGTTTATTCCTTCTCATGTTTTATTCTAATCATGAAGTTTTACATTTATGTAGTGAACTCAATGATACTATTGTTGAAGCTCAACTGAGGACTTGCCAAATTCCACCTTCCCTTCCAATAAAAGATGCAGTTGATAGCTACTTTCAATCCAGTAATCGATTGATTATACTGGTATGCTTGTCTGCTTTCACATCTGGATGTTGAGTCTTAGGCCATGGCAATTGGATTACCATTTTTCATTGTATAAGTTCGCAAACTTCAGTTGTTCGTGCTCAAGGAATAACTTATTTTTAAATTGTTGAAGCACATGCAAGGTTTTGTTTTATATTCCCTTTTATCTCCGGAAGTTGCATTTTATGTCACAAAAATGTTTGCATTTTTTTATTTTTTATTTTTTTTATTTTTTATTTCAACGTATGTTGTAGATTCCTGATCTTGATCATCATCAACATACTTCCATATTACAGGGATTCAATTCAACTTTAACTGCACCAAGGGACTCAATGGAGAGAAGGGGAGCTCAAATTAGAGAAATGGAACTCAAGTTGCACCCAGATTTAAAAGAACCCTTGAAGAAGCTTTGTGATGATCCATTGACAACCATTGTCGTCCTTAGTGGAAGTGACAGAAGTGTCCTAGATGATGTACTCCTGTTTCTTAAATTATACCTTTTTCAGCTGCTTGCATACCCTGATTTGGACTAACAATTTCTTTACAGAATTTTGGAGAATACAACATGTGGTTGGCAGCAGAAAATGGGATGTTTTTACGTCTTACAACAGGAGAATGGATGACAACAATGCCAGAACATTTGAATATGGACTGGGTCGACAGTGTTAAGGTTTAGATATTAATTACATGAAACTAAGTGGATTCCATATGATGTTTCTTGACTCTTACTCAGTTACTCATTGTCAATGATTATTCATGGTTTCAGCATGTTTTTGAGTATTTTACTGAAAGGACACCTCGATCACAGTTTGAGCTCCGTGAAACATCACTTGTATGGAATTACAAGTATGCAGGTAAATGACCATAAATTTGATCTGATTTTATTTTGTGATTTTTGGTTCAGAATATATTATCACACTTTGTTTTAGTTTATTTATTAAAAAAAATCTTTCTATAAATTTAGACATTGAGTTTGGAAGGCTTCAAGCTAGGGATATGTTGCAGCATCTGTGGTCAGGCCCAATCTCGAATGCTGCTGTTGATGTTGTCCAAGGTGGCCGATCTGTTGAGGTCCGGGCTGTTGGTGTTACAAAGGTATGTGCTGTTGATAGCTGCAGTTATTTTCCTGTTGTCATAAATTAGAATCACATTTTTCTGATACCCATCAAATTTCACATGTATCAACAGGGTGCAGCTATTGATCGTATCCTAGGAGAAATAGTTCATCACAAAGGCATGAAAGCACCAATTGATTATGTCCTGTGCATTGGACACTTTCTACAGAAGGTGCGTTTTTCTTCGCTTACAATTTTTAAGAGTAGCTGTGGTTAATTTAAAAAATATTTTAATGAATATCTTAGCCAGAACACATGCTTGGACTGTATCTTTGCTCAACCTGCATTTCTTTAACAGTTAACTAAACTTTTACAATAGAAAAAACAATTGTTTATCTGCTGGTAAGCGTGCAAGATTCTCATTTTTCTTTATGTTGTAGACCTGCACGCTCTGAAGAGCTATGCTGTGATGTTGAATATTAATCTGGAATAGAATTAAGAAAACATGCTCATTCGTTTCAGATTAGATTCCCGTTAGTCCTCGGTCAATTAGTAGCACAGACCCACCACCAGAGGCATACACATAAGCAATGCTTGATTTTGATCCATGAAATTAAGAATAGCTGTTTTTGAATATGTTGCTTCAGGATGAAGATGTCTATACATTTTTTGAGCCGGAGCTTCCATTTGAATCACCACCTCCTATACCTAGAGCCAAGGTAGCTGATGCTGTCAGGGCATCCATGTCACAGTTTTCACCTGGTAAAAGTGGATCCAAGGTAGCTCGTTTTAGGAAACAACGGTCCTTGTCTGCTATAGAAAGGAGAGTAACTAACAACCTGACTACTGGTGGTTGGTGGCCTACAACTCGTGATAGGATGGCACTTCATGAGGGTTCTTCAGTTCTTGATCTCAAGGGCGACCATTACTTTTCTTGTGCTGTTGCAAAAAAACGATCAAATGCAAGATATCTCCTTGGATCATCAAGTGCTGTTGTCGCACTTTTGAAGGATTTGGGAGAGTATTCAGTATCAAGTTGATTGCAGCATACCTGTTCATTGGTGCTTTTTCATCCAAAGATTGAGAACCTAGCAGATCAGTGAGAGGACATGCCATGGTGATCATGACAGTTGCCAGATGTTTTCACAACGGATATGTTAAATTTTTTTGCCCAATCAACAATTTTATTGATCTCAATCTCTTCTCTAATAAGTTGAGAATCTGTCTAGTTGTTAGATGTTTCAGTTTCATTTTTTTTTTCCTTTCCATTTTTGACCATAGAATCTATAGTCTCGGCCAGCATTGGCATCAACTGTACCTATTACATGTTACATGGGATAGAAATTATGAATTGTACTCTTCTCATCACAAATTTGAAGTGAATAAAAGATGGATCTCAATTCACAAATTTGCCTTCAGGTTGACCTTTTTCTCTGACTTATGCCTCTATCTTTCCATGTAGTACTTCAAGCGATTGTAATCATCATACTTGCAGCATATGACTTATCAATGTTGCTGATTTATATGGGGATTTCAGACAGACCTCTGCTGTAGACCTCTGACTTTCAGGAGCAAACAGACAATACGAATACTCGTTAACAACTATTCACTAGCTTCCAGCGGCTAACAACAATCAGGTTTGTTCTCAGTCTATCAAATTAAAGAATAGAATCTTGCATCACCCCTACACTCTTCTCGTTTCTTTTGTGACTTATCTTGTACTGCTCCATCATTATCATTATAGTTAATATAGAATGACTAGTTGCAAAAGAAACAATTATGATAATTTATGTGTGCTTTTATGCATAACATTTTACAAGTCATGATCGCATTAAGGGTTGTGGTGTGGCTTGCTATAAGATAGAGAGGCCTAGAAGTTTGACAATTTTGATAGGGAATGTTGTAGTTGTCATGTTATGATAATGCACACTAGAGAATCTAAGCTTAGCTTAGAAAACCAGAGAGATCTTTACCAGTTGTCGATTCGATTGGACAAAAGATCATTTCAGAATTTCAAAGATGAAATTGATCGGAAGAGAGTTGCCTTGATACAGGGGTTAACTATCAATCATGCTTACTAATACAATGCATAGAAGTCTGAATGTCAATCATGTAGATGATGGACCATATCCTTTATTCCCATTTTAGGAGTACCACATTGTCACCCCACCGATGAGGGATTAGCATAATGGTCAAGCCTGTGGATTCGAATCCCCTCATGGGTATCTACATGGCCAAAGACTATAGTTTCCTGTTTCCTAGAGATTATAGGGTTCGGCGGGGACTCTAGATTCGAACTTGGATTTGCTAAGCGGGTTCGGGGGATTTCCTTGCCACCCCTATCCAAATGTACTTCCAATTGAATTCGTGAACCGGATGGTCTTTGCTAAGCATATTGGACCTAGACCCTACACCCCACTCAAATAAACTTCATTCCCAGTCAGTAGACACTTCCCAGGCCACGCCTTGGAAGCTAGTAGAAAGTGCTTCCACAAAATAACTGCTTTTTTGACTTTCTACTTCAATTAGGATTGAAAACGTTGCCCATTCTACAGGTTATTCAGTTATTGGACCCTAAAATTCCAATTCCATTGTATTTGTAACATCATTTTTTGTTGACCGAATATATGTCAACATTCTATACAATTCGAGACACTTGTTTTTCTTTTTAATTATTTTAATTATTATTATTTTTTTTTTTTTTTGTATACTAATTTAGATTTTATAAAATCTTATATCTTTTTATTCTTTTTTGGGTCAAATTTAGTGTTCATAATTTATTTATTTATTTGAAAATTTTATTGAGCTTGAATTCATGATTTTGGCCTTGATTGGTATATTTGGAATGAACTTGGTCCACTTGGATTAATTTATTAAGTTTGAATGTGTAAAGGTAAATAAAATAAGAAT
This sequence comes from Acer yangbiense, assembly GCA_008009225.1. NCBI lineage: Eukaryota > Viridiplantae > Streptophyta > Magnoliopsida > Sapindales > Sapindaceae > Acer > Acer yangbiense. The sequence goes on from CM017773.1 coordinate 12,301,237, forward strand.
TGATGGTTTAAAAGAATTTCATATATAGGAATTAGTCTTCTAAATATCAACTATCGGCAGGGCAATCTTCAAACATTTTGAGACCCGATCTATTAATGATATTAACAAAATTAGGGCCCCATAAAAAATTATTATCATTAACATAAAAAAATTAAATAAATAATTATTCATTACTAAATAAAATGTAATCCACATAAATTAAAACAGAAAATATTTATAGTATCTAAAAACATAAAAATAAAACATTATTTAAATTTATATTCTTCTTACTTTTTGAAGTGCAAATTTATTAATTATACTACTGCTATCAAAATTAGCTAACATTAGTTATTAAGAGAAAGAGAGAGAGATCCGGTAGAACCGTAGAAGCTTTGAGTGGAGAGAGAGAGAGAGAGAGAGAGGGGACGTTGTGACTTGTGAGTTGTTGATTTGTTGATTTGTTGTTGTTATTGAATTTACTGTTGTTTGTTTTTTGTTGTACCCGATAGGGTAGTTTCACGCTTTGACAACTCAATTGGACCATGACTTTGAATTGAATAGGTAGTTTGTTTTTGATGAATTGAATTGTCCAATTGAATCTGGGCCTTGGCTATGGTACAAACAACATGTATGTGTTGTACCGTACAAAGTAACAAAAAGTTGTTAAAAGAATAATAATAAAAAAAAGAAATGGGCTGTCACCCACTAAAAGGCAACCGGTTTCAACCGGTTGCTGCATATATATATATATATATATAATAATAATATAATTATATTATAATATTTAATAAAAAATGATATTTTTAAAAATAAATATATTAAAAATAATTAGTAATATATGAAAAATATTTTATTTACTATTTGAAATAAAAAATAAATAAAAAAATTTGGAAAATTTGAATATCAAGAACGAGTTTAATGTAGGTTAAACAAGTTTAATCTTGATTTGAACGTTAAACTTGTTCAGTGCACAAGTCAACGTTATTCTTATTAAAAATTATTTTTTATAAAAAAAATGAATAAAATTTTTGATGAACAAGTTTATCGTAGGTTGAACGAGTTTAACGTTCATCCTAACGTTAAACTTGTTCGGTGAACAATTAATCGTAATTGAAGGTCATGAACAAGTTCAACGTAGGTTGAACAGGTTTAACGTTCATCCTAACGTTAACTTGTTCACTCCTAACGTTAAAGTTGTTCAGTGAACAAGTTAACGTAAATCAATTTTTAAAATTTTTTTTGTTAAAAAATAAGTTATTAAATTTATAAATTCAAGAAAATTTATGATGAACAGGTTCATCGTAGGTTGAACGAGTTTAACGTTCATCCTAACGTTAAACTTATTCGGTGAACAATTCATCGTAAATCAAGGTCATGAACAAGTTCAACGTAGGTTGAACAGGTTCAACATTTATGCTAACGTTAAACTTATTCAATGAACAAGTTAACGTAAATCAATTTTTTGAATTTTTTTTGTTAAAAAATAAGTTATTAAATTTATAAATTGAAGAAAATTTTTGATGAACATGTTCATCGTAGGTTGAACGAGTTTAACGTTCATCCTAACGTTAAAGTTGTTCAGTGAACAAGTTAACGTAAATCAATTTTTTGAATTTTTTTTGTTGAAAAATAAGTTATTAAATTTATAAATTCAAGAAAATTTTTGATGAATAAGTTCATCATAGGTTGAACGAGTTTAACGTTCATTCTAACGTTAAACTTGTTCGGTGAACAATTCATCGTAAATCAAGGTCATGAACAAGTTCAACGTAGGTTGAACAGGTTCAACGTTAATCCTAACGTTAAACTTGTTCAATGAACAAGTTAACGTAAATCAATTTTTTGAATTTATTTTGTTAAAATATAAGTTATTAAATTTATAAATTGAAGAAAATTTTGGATGAACAAGTTCAACGTTGGTTGAACGAGTTTAACGTTTGACCTAAACTCGTTTGGTGAACAAGTTCAACGTAATTCTTCATAAAAATTATTTTTTTATAAAAAAATTAATGTAATTTATGAAAATTCTAAATCGCGTCGAGGTGACCTTGGGGTGACCTTGATGAGGTCGACCTAAGGTCGCCTGTTCATAAACGATGTCATTCTATTTGAATGGCTGGATGGATTTTTGAGTGATAAGGGCGACCTTGGAGAGAGCTAAGTGAGCTCGCCCTGGGGTTGCTAACCTCTCGGATTGATGATTGAGTTTGGCCTGATAAAGGCAACCTTGGGGAGAGCTGAGTGAGCTCGCCCTAGGGTCGCTCACCTTTCGGTTTCTTGGATGGTTTTTTACCTGATAAGGGCGACCTCGGGCCGTTCTGCGTGAGCTCTCCTTGTGGTCGCTATCCTCTCGGTTTCTTTGATGGATTATTATAATGCAACCAAACATTTCAAATCAAAATAAAAAATTATATATAGACATCTATAAGTACAATTCGTATTATCTACTAAATTATTAATAGAATTCATATAATTTACTAAATTTTTGGCCATTTATACAATTGTTAGATTTTTTTTTTATTATTATTATTTTTTTTTAAGTTGACACCATTATGGGTCACACTAAACACAACCCAAAATTCAACAACCCTCCCACTCCAGGGGAGGTATCTCCATGCAAATTTCATGAATTATATTTGTGAAGTTCATTTTGAAGTTTTCAACCACTAAGGTAGGATAATGGACCCTTGGTATCATAAATCAGTTTTAGAATTTCATTATTCATTTATTTCAATTTAAAATAAATTTACTAATAATAATATTACAATGCAAATATTATATGAAACATAAGGCTTATGTTATATATATAATTCAACTCTCTTAATACAAAACTATAATAGAAACCAAATGTGATCTATTTTTTTTTTGCCTTTTCATTTTTTATACGATTCACCCATTTTTTATAATGCTTCATAATTAAATAATAATAATAAAAACTAGTTCCAGTATTTTTTTTTTATTAATAATTTTGTTCCAAAACAGTGTCAATTGGGCTATCGGATTCACCGCCTAGGCAGTCTAGACGCTAAGCGCCAGTCTACCGTATGACTAGTTACACTTGTTTATTATTACTGAATTTTTTTTTAATTTTAATTACCAAGTCCATTGTTAGATAAAAAAAAAAATGCTAATTTCAATACATTATAAAAGTCAATGATTTTTTGAATATATTTAGATTTATTTGGAATTATTAAAAGTATGAATTAAATACACCTAGATTTTAATGAAATCTTTAAAAATCTAATTTGGATACACCCAAATTTCTCTATAACCATTAATTAATCTGAATTTAAAACACCCTCACCCAAACTTTTGAATTCTTTTAAATTTTAACAAATTCTAGATTGAATATACCCTCAGTGAAAAATCATAAATTTTGTTCAATTCAGACCCATTCAATTTGAATGGAAACAACAAATGAACCCTTTGAAACATATTTAAGGCGGCTTCTTCAGAATTTTTAGTACATTTAAAATTGCTTCTTGAGCAAATTCACATTTTTGATAAATGTCTAAAGGAGCACAAACTTGGAAACATATAATTATCGCATTTACGTCCATGAGTTGTATATTTAATTAGCTATCACCAAAATTCTTAGCAGTATTAACAATAATATCACTACTAACTTGCCTATTAAAATTATGAGCATGTTTACACCACATTGATGCAGCTTGGTACGATCATAATACCCCCATAATACCCCAAATGAATTGAAATTGTCGGCTTTGCACATACAAATCCAACAATTAAGTCAATGTTTACACCCACTAAGCATGCAATAATAATTGTTAAAACATAATTAACTATTACCATTCTGCTATTCCATGTACACAGAATGTATCCATTTCAAGAACATAAAAAAACAAAAAAAAAAAACAAAGAGAACACCCAACATATGTTATGTTTTTGTGCTACTACATAGTTTTTTTCCTCAGAATCTCAACTTCTATTCACCAATATGTAAGTTAGTCCATTACATTGAAGCAGAATAGTAATTAATTAAACAAAAATTGTTGTTTCTTCTACTGACCATTCTTATCATGAACAAAAAAACTATTTCCTATTTCAATTCCCACCAAACCACCTCCATCCACCAAATTGTGCACGCCATACTATCTAACCATAAATATGCATTGCCAGATCCCAAGGCTTTAGGCCACGGATACACATTCGTAAGTTTGTCTTTAATAAGCTCCTGTAACGCAAAAAAAAAAAAAAAAAAGGAAAAAAGAAGTTTAGAAAGCATTACAAATTTTTTCAAACAAATGATAAAAAAATTAAAACCAATGACCTCGGATATTATCAATTTCAAAAGAAACAAAATCTTCAACAAAAAAAAAAAGAACAGATCATGACAAAAAGTAATAAAATTGAAACACTTCTTTTATAAGTGTTAAAGGCAAAAAGTAAAATAAGCTTGCAAACACTTCAAATATATAGTCAAGCTTACACATATGCAACAATACAACATGAGAAAAACAAAATTAACCAAATAAAACATTATAAAGATTTAAAGATAAATTAACCAAATTATCAATGTTGGACTGAGAAAAGGAGAAAAACAAAAGCAAGCTAAGCAAAGAGGTACCCAAATTGAATTGGATATAGTCACAATTATTGAAATTATGCTTAATATATATGCAACAAATTTATTTCAATTCATAAAAATACTTGACTTATAAACTTATTGCAAATAGTATGTTTAATGAATTAATAGTAAATTTAGTAAATATTTCAATAGATAATTTGCAAAACATAAATACATATTAGTAATTTAAACATGATATTCATTATCATGTTTAAGAGTTTTGATTTTTCCCCAAATTGTTAATAAGGTGACGGTATAATTCTGGGTCCAACGACGGCAAGTCATTCAAGTAGTTATACCTACCAACCAAAAAGAAAACAATAAAATCATGTGAGATATAAGTAACTACAATGGAGATATCAAATACATAATAAAAGTAATTACATAACAAAACTAGCTTGATATTGCATACGATAGAACTACTTAGCATCACTGAAATTATCAGGCACAACCCTATGGATAATGAGGGGAATAGAAACGAAAAACAAAAATGAGCCATCAGCTATACAGAAAGCAGTATGAAATGCATAACATAGGCTACAAAGCTCATGATTGATCAAACTAATTAAACCAACCTCAATGACATCTCCATGAGTAAATATTAGAATTGAAAGATATTTGTGATGTCACTGGCTTTTAATTAAAAGTAATTACCAGCTAAATATTGAATCTCTTACGGTTATATAAAAGTTTGAGTCAAAGACTCAAATCTATTCTCACATGAGGGGTTTGGGGTTTTGATTTACATGAGCTGTATTAAAAAAAAACAATTTTTTTATAAATAATTCTTTTTTATAGCAACATCAATGTCACCTTCAAACTAACAGATGATATTAGGCAGTGCCCCAGGGAAGATTAAATTTCAAATGCAAAATTCAATTAGTGTAAAAAAGGAAAAAGAATCATATTCCTCAATTACTCACAAGCAAAACCATACAAATTCAACTGAATATGAGTACATTTTAGAAATAAAGAACCCATCAATTTCCATTCAGAAAGCAAAGAAGTCCCATAAAACTAATTTCAATATCAAAAAATACATTATATAGTAGAAAAAAATATGACTTTTAAAGGAATCACAACTTTGATTATCACATGCAGCAAACATGTCAGACAAGATAAGAAGATAAAACAAGAAATACACATCTTCATTCTTCAAGCAATCTCTATCAATCTAAATTGGCACAATTCAGAGAAAACAAATTGCTAGACACACAAAACAATGCCGCCATTAAAGTTCCAATCATAAACTTATCTACCAACATTCAAGTTCATGCACCACCAAAACAACCCATTATCCAGAACCAACAAAAAGTCTGTAGAGTTCTGATAAAGAGACATTCCAACACCCCACAAATGAGAATAGACAATTACCCATATCAAATCTCCATTGACACCAAAACATGAAGAACAAGGAAGAAGAATTCATCAAAATTGAATGCCACACCCACCTCAATGAAAATGAAACCGGTGAGGCAAATCCAATTCATTGACAAAAGTTTCCCTCTAAATTGACAAAGATCCACCATCTACAAAAGCAATATGCAATAGACCCTTCTTCATTTCCCTCAAAAGACAACCCAGAAATGATACACATACATATATCAGCCCATAAAACCAAAACAGAAACAAAACAAGAGCAATTTAAAAACAAAGAGAAGAGAAGAAAAAATTCTGCATCATGTTCTCTTTCATCCATGTCTCCCCTCCAACACTGCCTTGAAGCTGTTTCTCTTCCATTTTCATCAACTTCAAGCCCATTTTCATTAGAATACCATTAATGATAAATAAGGTACGAGTTAAATAAAAAGTTTAAATTCACATATACTAAACCCTAATATACAAAGCCCACATAATCAAAAAGATTAAAAAAAAAAAAAAAAAGTATATGAACAAGAACACTATTCTTGAAATTGAACAAAAAATAATTACCAAAAAATTACCTTCTCATTTTTGGAATTCGATGACCTAGGGCTCGTTTGAATCAGACCCAAACCTTGGTCAGATGAACCACCTGTAAACACTGTCCCAAAACCTAAAACTAACTCAACAACACAAACAACAGAGGATGTGGGCAAAAATTTGAAGCAAACTAAGGAAGGGAAAGTGTACCATGTTCTGTAGTGGGTCCATCGCCGAATCCGACCTGCTCTCCCACGCACCGCCGTCGCCATTGAAGCCCTCAAGGACTGGCTCCACACCTACCAGTTGAAGAAAGAAGAAGAAGGACCAATGACACCTAGCTCAGATCTTCTTCGTTCGAAACCAAGGGATCGGTTTCGGGTCTTATTAGTGGATGATCTTGCTCTGAAACTGGTCCAAAGAAAACAAAATTATACAAAGAAAACAAACTAAGTTGTATCGATTACTGAAAAAGATTCAATCTTGATGCTCTACTTAAATGCCAACACTGATTTGTGGCTTCAGAAATATCTCAATGCACTATTAATTTATCTTAGTAGGTGGTGTAAAGAAAATAAAATTATAGACAGAAAAATATTTATACAAAACCCTAATCTTCAAACTAAAGAACTATAAATTACCTTTCACTTTTGGATTTCCATGATTGAGATGCACCCAAATCGACCCACCAACAAACCGAGATTGATCGCCAGACGCCAAACCCAGAGCACGAGACGATCTATAGAGAGATAGAGAGAGAGAGAGAGAAACCTAGATGGAGAATGAGAAGGAGAGGAAGGGTTCGAATGAGGAAGAGGAGAGAGAGAGGCAGAGTGTTTTGTTTGAGTTAGAAACCGGTCTAAAAGGTTGTGGGTGAAATTTTCTTTTCTTATTTCCTATTTTAACTGGTTGAATTTTTTTAAAAGTGGTGTTGTACGGTACAACGTAAGTTCTTACTTGTACCGTAGCAAGCCGACTTTTAAAAACAAAATAAAGAAATAAGCAAAGAATGGAGAAAGATTAGGCCCTTTTTGAATTTAGAAAGATTGAGCCCTAATTTCATATAACCAACAAAAAAGATTGTTTAAAAAATAAAAAACCAAAAAGAAATAGATTGGGCCAGTTGGAGTCCCCAGCGAAACGCTGGGTTTGCTACCCCACGAACCGGACCTGATTATTGGTTGAATGATTGTGGATCATCCCTTGTTGAAGAGGATTCCCACCTTGCTCATGAAAATACTAACATTGGAGACATCTCTCATATGTTGTGGAAGTCACTATCTAAATCTAGTAATATGTATTTGATCTCAGTGGATTTTGACGTATACATCTTTAACATAATCTTAAATGTAAGTTTCAAGAAAAGAAATTAGATGCCAATATGAAATGTTGTATACTCTCGTGTTATGGTTGTTTTGGTCACATTGATTTAGAATGGTTAATTTGAGAGTAAAATATTTTGGTCTGATGTTTATATACAAATGACAAGAACACGAATTTAGGAAGGGTTAAAATCCTACCTTAAATCCCAACTTTTTCATCTTAACTCATGTGGCAGCTGGGGTGTCTAATGGTGAGTACTGGATGCATATTAATGATAATTTATCTCACTTATCTCATGTATCCACTAACCAATTGACATATCACTAGTTGGATGGAAGTTGGGATGTCGACAAAAATATGATATAACTTGTCCCTATCGTCAAAGATGGAACTAAAAATTCAAATTTGAGGTAATTATACAAAAGCAAAAAAAAATTAGGGGGTCAAAGTGAAATTTTTTCAAATTTATTAACATTTATATAAAATAAAATAAAAATTAAAAAAAAATATATGGGAGGGGCGGGTGCCGTTAGGCGTTAGCCCCCCTCCCTCCGCCCCTCTCTATATTAGGAATTTAGGAGGGGTTAACTTTTGTTTTTTTGGCGCATGGTATAATATAAATGCAATAAATGATTATTGAATTTATACTTTATAATTTCTTAAAAATTAAATATCAATAATTATAAAATTTGAAACTGTATTTGAATAATTCACAATCATACAATCCAACTAATTATTTTATTCATTACCAATACTTTACAAATTATTAAAACATCTCAATCCAACTTTTGTATGGATTAGCAAATTTTTGCAATAAAAATCAAATATACACTAAAATCAACTACAACAAACTTCCATGTTTGGGTAGCAAATAACCAAAAAAAAAAAAAAAAAACTATTTAATCTAATAATCTAATTTACATGATTATGAAAAACAATTCTAATTAAATTCAGATATAGAAAACCTAATGAACGAGAAGAATGACGGTGATAGTGTGTTTTATTTATCGGTGGTAAAATTCCATAATTACTTTAGCTTAAAAGCTTTAATAATATTAATTTGGGATTTAGCTTACTACAGAGGTAGTTATGAGAATAATGTATTTTTAATTTTCAAACTTTTGATTTTTACAGACCCTCGATTAGAATCTAATTACTAATAATCAGAGCAGCAAGTACTGCCTCTCCAATGCGAAGAAGGCTGCCTCCTCCGCAAGCCTCAAGGAAGAGGTCCGCCGCCTCCTTCCATAGAGGTGCGGCAAACCTCCGCCTCCTCATTAATTACATGGAAGAGCTAGGCCCAACAATTTTGGCAGGCGGCTGCAGCGGAGGAGAGAGAAGGGTGGATGTATGTGGCGTTTTTCCAATTTTGTAAACTTGTGAATTATTTTATACCACAGTAATAAATATTATGGGATAAAATCAAACTACCACCTTGATAGAATAATTAAAACGTACAAATCCAAAAGAGTCTGCCAAATTCAAGTATCCTCAATTACAGGGAACCTATTTCTTTCCTATATTATTGATATTATATATACACCGTAAAATCACACAGATTATTCTATTACCACACAAAAAAAAAAAAAAAAAAAAAAAAAAAAGGGTATATATAGAAATAGTGAAATAGCCGAGTCTGGTCTAAAAAGTAGGGACCGTTTTGATTTTGTTACATTACATACTATCTTTGTAAGATTCTGTTTATAAAAACTCTTATAAAAACTCCATTATCATTATCACAAGATCATTATATGATTATGCCAGTGCACCATCATGAACAAAATCTCCATACTACTCTCTCTCTTTCTCCTTCCTCTCTTAGCTTCATCTGCACAAAAGCAGGTTTGTTTTTCTTTAATTTCTCTTATAGAGAATTTTTATATGTTAATTATTTGTACATGTCTATAGCTATATATAATTTAATTGAAAATATTGTGACTTACAGGTTTATATAGTGCATTTTGGTGAAGATGGTGGTGGAGAAAAAGTATTACATGAAATAGAAGACACCCACCACTCATATTTGCTATCTTTGAAAGAAAGTGAGGAGGAAGCAAGAGCTTCTCTTGTTTACAGTTACAAGCACAGCATCAATGGCTTCGCTGCGATGCTTACCCCTGACCAAGCCTCCAGGCTCTCTGGTAAGTGGTAATCAATCAATCAATTTATCAATATCAATATCAATCATGCATGGCTACTCATGAAATCTCTCATTAATTTCCTATCTCTTAATAATTTGCTCAATATTTTGTTAACACACAGAATTGGAAGAGGTGGCATCAGTATATAAAAGCGAACCGGGGAAGTACGCGGCTCACACAACAAGATCATGGCAATTTGTAGGGTTGGAAGAAACACATAAGAAGAAGTTGAGTGGTGGTGGTAGTGATGATGATGATGATGATATGTTGGTGAAGGCAAGTTATGGAAAAGACGTCATTGTTGGGGTTTTGGACAGTGGTAAGAACTAAGAACTAATACTACACACTACCAACCAAACAAAGAGCTTCTGTTTCTCATGTGACTCTTCTCTTATCTTCTTTGTATTCTTCTGCTATCATTTTATTAATAATATGTATATATGTATGATACATGTGATTGCTTGTGAAATTTTTGGGTGCGGAATTATAGTTTATCACATCAGACAATAATTAGTTTTATAACTAAACTATGATTCTAAAGAAAAAAAAACATATGGGATCCTACATGTATTTGATAATTTATATATATATATATATATATATATATGTTTGTGTGCCCGCGATTGCATGTGACGATGATCAGAGTGATATTGGTGTGTTCTGTTTGATTGATTAGGTGCATGGCCAGAATCAAAAAGCTTCAGTGATGAAGGAATGGGGCCAGTTCCAAAATCATGGAAGGGAATCTGTCAAACTGGGGTAGATGATTATAACGGATTCCATTGCAACAAGTAAGTCTTTGTTTACTTTAAGTTGTTTGTTTGTTTGTTTGTTTTCAATTAGGTCTTCTTGGTTAGGGTTTTTTTCCAATATATAAATATTTATTTAATTAATAACTATTAGGTTAATTAGCATGTGGGATGGGGACTCTTTTTTTTTTCGCCGACCGTAATTCAATGCAATTATCAATGCCTAATTGTTACTATTTTTTTTTAAGAGAAAACGTGTATAGTTGACTAACTATTAAACAAATTAATTTTTCTTAAATATAATTTTAAGAACAATTCAATCCAATTTAATAATACTGTATATATATATATAACAACAAGCCTAACAAATCAAATCAAATGAGATTTTAAGTCATTGTTTATTTAGATAGTTTATTTTAGATTTTCATTAATAAGTGATAAAGAAATGGCTTCCCTTATTTTCTTAGAAGTTTTTTCCTAAACAAGCATGGTGATTGGTGATTGGTGATTGGTGGGTTGGTATAACTTTTCTTAGAAAAGTTTTTCATAAAATATAACTTTAAAAAAAAAAAAAAAAAAATTTGGTCATATACCTACCTCTAAAAACCATTTATGGTTAGGAAAAAAAATAATAGAAAACTGGGTTTTAAAAATCATGCATGGTATATATTGTCTTGATGTCATTTTCAAATGGCCAAAATCACTTGCAATCACAATCCTTTTGTCAAAAAACTATTCTTCAAATTAAAGTCAGGGAATCTTGGAAAAAAAAAAAGAAAAAAAAAGCAAAAGAATCTGATATATACTTGGCTGAAAAATCATGTTATGGGTTGATTAACTGTACCAATATTATTTTATTGTTGACTTGTTTATGTGTTTTGGTCATTTTCCAAAGTTAAAAACAAGGCATTTTCAGTGACACCATAGATTTTTGGATGATTATATTTTATATATAGTTGTTACAGAGAAATGATTTAATTGGTGTATTCAAAGCATTATATTCTCGATTTGTAATTATTGTTTTTGTTTGTTTCCCATTTTGATCTTGTGAGTTGTGACTTGTGACCACTTATCTCTTCCATGTCCGGCCCCCAAGCATTGGGAGTCGTCAATCGATCCATTTATATACATACACTGCAATTTTATTCAATTATTTTTTATTTTTTCCTTTGAAGAAAAATTATTGGTTGGTTTAATAAATATATATATATATATATTGGTGCAATGTTTTGCATACCCGTGAGTGAATGTGTTGTTTTTTTTTTTTTTTTTTTTTGTGAGGTTACAACTTACAAACTCTCATGATATTCTCTAAGTGTTGGAACTTGCATCTTTTGAAAAACAAAAATGGAGATCAAAATTGGGAATTTACAAAAAGAAAAAGATAAGAATAACTAATGATTTTATTCCTATCTTTTATCTCATGATTTGTGTAATAGATATCGGAATCTTACAATCCATTAGAAGGGGTTATTAGTATATATAAGAAAATTCTCTGATCAAGGACTATTCTGAAAATTTTTCTTGTCGAGATTTCGATTGACACCAGTTCCAGTTGTATTTTATACTGGTGTCAATTTAGATTCTGTAAAAATAAAAATTCATCATAACCGTTTAGACTAAAGAAGTACCTAGTATGTTTGTATGTAAATGTGAAACCAACAACTATAATACTAAAATTAGTGAAACCATGCATGAATGTTAGTAACTTACCATGACATAACTTAAAAATGAAGAAACAAATATGATAAGTGTGAAATTCATTACACTAATTATAATTATTTGTGTGACCGTATTTTTACAGGAAGATCATTGGAGCAAGATACTACTTGAAAAGTTACGAACAATACTACGGCCAACTCAATGTCAGCGAGGACTGCCCTTCACCGCGTGACCTGGATGGCCACGGGACCCACACAGCATCCACGGTGGCTGGCCGCCGTGTCCCCGAGGCCTCCGCCTTGGGCTTTGCTCGTGGAACGGCCTCCGGAGGAGCCCCATTGGCCCGTTTAGCCATCTACAAAGCATGTTGGGCTATCCCAAATGCGACAAAGGCCGAAGGCAACACATGTTTTGAAGCTGATATGCTCGCAGCCATGGACGATGCCATCGCAGACGGTGTCCACGTGATGAGCATCTCCATAGGGTCTACGAAAACCATCCCTTTCACTCAAGATGGCATAGCCATGGGTGCACTAAATGCTGTCAAGAACAACGTTGTTGTTGCTTGTAGTGCTGGAAATTCAGGTCCTACACCGGGTACATTATCAAACACGGCTCCATGGATCATCACAGTGAGCGCTAGCAGCGTGGACCGTGCATTTTTCGCGCCTCTTTTGCTAGGGAATGGCCAGGAATTCTCGGTAAGAAATCTGAATTTCACGTGTTCTATGATACTATTTGATCTTTTTAGACATTACCGGACTGAATGAACGTTATATTACCACCAAATTTTGCTTGTGTTTTTTGAATTTTGTCTTTCTTTAATGGTTTAATGTTTTAGGGACAAACTGTCACTCCTTACAAGCTTGATAAGATGCACCCATTAGTTTACGCAGAAGATGTGGTTGTCCCTGGAGTGGCCAAGAATGTCTCATCGTAAGTTCTTTTCGATCCCCTTCGATTTATACTATATAAAAACATTTTTGGCGATATCAAAAACACTTTTAAATGGACTAAAAGTATTTCTTGATCCTGGAAATTACGTTAAGAGTGTTGTGTGTGCCTGCAGACAATGCCTGCCTGGTTCTCTTTCACCTGAGAAGGTGAAAGGAAAGATAGTAATGTGCATGAGAGGGCTTGGAATGAGAGTTGAAAAGGGACAAGAAGTGAAGAGAGCTGGAGGTGTTGGTTTTGTCTTAGGAAACAGTCCGGCAAACGGAAATGAAATAGCTTGTGATGCTCATCTTCTTCCAGCAACTGCAGTTGGCTACGATGATGCCGTTAAAATCCTTAAATACATCAACTCTACCAAGAATCCAATGGCATTCATCAAACAAGCAAGAACAACATTACATTATCAACCAGCACCCTTCATGGCAGCATTCACTAGTAGGGGTCCTAATATCCTTGATCCTAACATTCTCAAGGTACCAAATTTCGGCTTTTATACGAACCAAATTTCCTAAGACAGCTAGAGTTCTGATACCCTTTTTCTTTTTCTGTTGACAGCCTGACATTACGGCTCCAGGACTGAATATATTGGCAGCATGGAGCGCGGCGTCATCTCCTTCAAAGTTGTTGGAAGATAAACGATCTGTCAACTACAACATTGATTCCGGAACTTCTATGGCTTGCCCTCATGTCGCTGCAGCAGCAGCGCTTCTCAAAGCTATACATCCTAACTGGAGCAGTGCTGCTATAAGATCTGCCCTCATGACCACAGGTTTATTTTCCTCAAAAACTTCAGTATTTTTAGTGCCTTGTTATGTTTACAGGACTATATAAATTGTTTAACATTTTGACATTGCAGCCTGGATGAAAAACAACGAAGGCTTGCCAATAAGTGAAGCAAATGGCAATCTTGGGACTCCCTTTACATATGGATCAGGCCACTTCCGACCCATAAAGGCAATGGACCCAGGTCTCATTTACGATGCCTCGTACAATGACTACCTTCTCTACCTCTGCAGCAGCAGCAGCAGCAGACTAAACGACACCAACCTGACATTTAAGTGTCCGAAAGTGATACCTTCAGCTGCCAATCTCAATTACCCATCACTGGCTATTCCTAATCTTAATGGCACAGTGATTGTAAAGAGAACAGTCACAAATGTTGGTAGCAGCAGCAAGAGTGTGTACTTCTTCACTGCAAAACCACCATTGGGAGTCTCTGTTAAGGCCACGCCGAATCTTCTGTTCTTCAACCGTGTTGGCCAGAAGAAGAGCTTCACTATCACAGTTAGAGCAAGAAGAGGAAAGCATCAGAGGAATGTGTATGGATTTGGGTGGTACACCTGGACAGATGGACACTATTATGTTAGAAGTCCCATGGCAGTGTCTTTGGCTTAGGTTTTCAGTTTCTTTTTCCCAATTTATCTTTCCAAGTTCAAGATCTACTTCAGCACTTATCCATGTTAGAATACAATGAATATAGATCCATGGAATTCAAAAATTCAATCCCAAAAATAGTTCAAAACATTCAATAACATCATTGATTGTTTGAAAAACAAAAATGATTAGAAATCTACTAGTAGTATTTGAACAGGATAAACATATTTGTTGAACTATACTTTAGGCAAATTAATCTTAATGAAACTGTATTCTGCTTGTAATTTTACATTAATCTATACAATTTCTTTACATATTTCCATACAAATAGGTCAGACAAAAAAAAAAAAAAAAATGGAAAAGAAAAAAGTGGATGCTACAATTCAAATCTAGAATCGGCGAAGACAGTGGAATTATCTTACCAGAGGGAATTCAAGTTGATTTCATCTGTAGCATCGGCCATGAGCTTTCTATGGCTTGTCTCCAATTGGGGTGGCCAACTCAGAAAAAAAGACGATAGCATCATGCAGCATGCCCTTAAAGTAACGAATCATTCAGTTGAACCATCTTCATTACATGCATATCTTCTCACTCTAACTCGTTCTCCGTTAAAGTGTAAGTATTTCCATTTACACTGGTATTTTTTCAGAAACAGCTTCCGCTTCTCTTCTTGACCTAGCTTTCGAAAGGCACGTCCAATTCTTCTGACTGTATCTTCATCAGGCCTTACACCCAGCTCCTCCATATCTGCAAATGCCTGAATGTACCCCAAAAAAAAATTAGAAGTTTTGACACCAGTGAAGATTCTTAAGTAAAAAAAAAAAAAAAACAAAGCTCTAAAAAAGCAGAGACAGTGGAGTGTGGTAAATTTGAGGCCATTCTGTTTACCTCTATTATCTTATCTTGCATGCCATGATGATCATATAAAGAGACAATCCTGGAACACAACTGCTTTGAGATAGAGCGTGTGTGTGTATGCACAATCATGTTCCATAATGATTCAGCCTCATCTACCCTCTTATCCTTGTCAAATGCTAATAAAAGAGTGTCATATGTTGCCATCGTAGCTCCTTGACCTTTGCTCAACATCCACTTAGCCACCTGAGTATTACAGAGATTAGCAAACAAAAATTCTTATGATATCTAACTACAATTAGCTTTTATCTACCTGAGCTAGAAATATAGTTCACTATATATGACCACCAAGCGCACAAATAAGATTGTGTTGAAAGCACGCCATATGATGAATCAATAGCACACAGCATGATCATTCTATTGTGCTATGATCATTCTACAAACTAGTATAACTCATTACATTTACAAAGTCTTTTCATGGACATTCTTCTCTTGCGATATTTATGTTCCCATCACATGTAGCTAAATGATACAATCAGCTATATATATATATATATATATATATATATATAACACAAATTACATACAAGACCTCTGATTCTGAATATGTAATAAAATCCAGCTTCTTGGCCAGCATAACACAAATAGAATCTTGATTTCAATGGACTGTCATACTAGGTAGTACTTCACATGCATCACACACATATAACATGTAATGTAAGAGAAGGTCAGAAGTACTCTCTTAGTTTTCTATTGAGATTGGCATTTCAGAATCAAACCTAGTTCAGTCAACATTAAACTTAATATACACACATTTTCAATTAAATTAAAGTTGCTAAAGGTCATACATATCTATCAAGTTTTTATTAATTATTAATTGTGATTTCAATCAGATAATTTTGTGCAATTACTCTTGGCAGTAGTTTTCAAGTAAAATATATGAACCTTGAAAATAGGCACAGATTGACTAAGCCTACGGTATGAGCTTGAAATGACTTTGTATCTCTTAACGCTCGGAAGCATATCTGGATCCTTCCCTCATTTGTGTTGGACAACCCTACCCAAATCATTGCCCTTATCTGAAATAAGGATCCTATACCATTCTTGTCTCACATTGGTCTACCTCACCTTATACCCATTAGAGATGACCTATAACATTGAACTTTCTCATCTCACAATGTACGAGAGAATATTTAGCATCATGCTATTTGCTAAACCCTGTTCATGACATTGCCAAGAAAGAGAGAATAAGCTCTCCCATAATTCTTTTAACATATTCATCCATGTTATATACGATATAAATTCCAATTAATATATATCTTAAATCTAATAATAACTAATAAGTAAGCTCAAATTCTTATCCTATGACCATCTAGATGTCAATGATCGATGTCATCTAAATTTGTGTATGCGATAGCCTATATATGACCACAAAAGCACGATTAGCTGAGTTAAAGTGTATTACTTGAATCACACGCAACCATCGACCTCTCGTCCTGAGAATTTTTAAAGCTTTAGCTGCTGCAATCAATGGAAACTCTGTCTCCCAAGCTGTCCATTTATTTAGTGCTCCATAAACAGCCTCTTTTTCGTTAGGAAGTTCAGAAATCTGTCATTCAAGTTTTACAATCTAATTACAGAAATAATTTCAAATTCACTAGTCAAGTAATAAACACCACACATGAAAGACAGAAAACTGATAGTTGGATTTTTTTCATTAAAGTACTTGAAAATGCTGTTCAAAAACTGATAGCAGTTGTCTGATTGTTCAGATAAACAAGACACAGCAGGAACCAAAATATGAAATACAAGTACAAGCAACAAAACTTACAATTTTAACAAGATTGAGTGCTTTTTTACCAGATCCAGCTGAATCCCTTTTCTTCCACAAGTGGTGCTCATTCTTTCCTACTTTCTTTACTATTTTACTGCATTCAATGGCAAAAGCTTCTAAGTGAACTCAAAAAACAATTCTTCCAATAATAGTTTACGAGAATACTATAGTTGAAATTCCATAGACAGTGTACAATTTAACAGTTCTAAGACTAAATTGAACATGAAGAATTAGCAACAGCTTGTAAATTTCAAAGCAAGAGAAATCACCTACTTCTGAGCAGCTTTAGAATTAGATACTGATTGTCCATTTTGATTGATAAAGCACTTGACATGAGGAATTCTTGTCACCTACATGACACAAAGAGGTTAATCAAAAACAAATAAATTAAATTAAAGCATCCTAATTCAGAAGAACAGAAAAATAATAAGAAAGGAATAATTTTTATTGCTTACCTTTGTTGTGAGAAAAGTAAACCCAGTTGCCCTCTGCAACAAAAAAACTGTGCAATTTAAGACCTAAACAGTAAACCCCATGATGAGAGCCACTTCAGTAATTAATTGTGAAATGCCATAGGAAGAAGAAAACATGAACAGCATACAAAATACAATGATGAAAGTAAAATTATCAACCTGAGGAGGAAAAAGACTATAACTTGAGTTCATCCCACCAAAAATCATCGTATTTAAGTAGAACCCACTTGGGTTTAGCTTCACACAAAACTCTAAAACCCTGAATTCTGTCTGATGCTTGAGAGAGAGTCAGAGAGAGACTCTGAGAGAGAGAGAGAGAGAGAGAGAGAGAGAGTAACCTCTCAATACTGGACTGGGCCGGTGTACAATGAGTCAATGCTGGACTGGACTTGGTCTTGTGAAGCAGGCTGGTCCAAAAGATACAAACTGGTTTGTCCTAGAAAGCCCACTTTTTTGAAGCATTTTCGTTTTGATTCTTCTTTGATTTTTCTTTTGGGTTTTTGATCAATATTCAAATGGTTGCTCTAAAATGTCAAATTTCCCTTTAGCGATCTCTTATCTTTGGTGACAATCATCTACCTGAATTTCTTAACTACGTACCAACTACTTACCAAGATTTATTAGCAAATTCAGTAAACTGCGTAACTCCATTACAAAATACCAATGTTACGGATCCCATCTTTGTATTCCAACTTATATAATCCCAAATAAAATGTTAGTTTCATTGCATTAATACATATGATCATAGGGTAGTAATTTGGGTGAGACCACGACTACTACCGACATGAACACGAAGCGAATTTAATGGATTAGGGTTGAGTTAATTGGGTTGTGTCAATAACCGTATCAACCCATTTAACCTGTTTAATAAATGAATTTGGATCCCCTCCTCACCTCATCTTGTCATCATCTTGTCCTTACCTAAATCAATATTTTTGATTAATTCTATCTTATACAGTAAAGACAAAAAAATAATAATAGAAATAATTCAGACCATTGATTTGCTATGTTAGACACGTGACAATAGATTATGGAGGTGAGGACAATAAAAGTGAGGAGAGGATCCAGAAATATGTCGTGTTTGTGTTTATCTAAGCGTACTATAAGTTGTCATGATTATTAAGGGTATAAATGTAATTTTAAACTTTAAGTGTATACTTGCAATTTTGACTCTATTGTTATATACTTATATGGTGTGAATCCCTAACCACTATATTTGGTTTGAAGGAATTGGAGAGAAAGGAAAGGAAAGGATTTGGGGGATTTCTAATTTCTTGTTTGGATAGTTAAATGAGAGGGAAAATAAAGGAAATGGAGGGAAATGAAAGGATATGGGGGGAATAATTTCTTCATATTTTACACACTTTGGTTTCCATCCAAATATGGGAGGAAATGGAGGGAAAGGAATCCACCATTAATAATTTTTTCAAAATCCCAAAAATAACCCTATATATTGTTGGTATTCATATATTAAAATAAGGGTATTTTTGTAAATAAAATAAAACCACTATCATTTCCTTTCCTTTCCTTTCCATCCATAATCATCCAAACAACAATCATTAAAACCACTATCCTCTCCTTTCCTTTCCTTTCCTTTCCTCACTATCATTTCATTTCCTTTTCTTTTCTTTCCTTTCCATCAAACCAAACATAGTATAAATTCAAAAATACAATAAACAGGTTAATTAGACTTGTCGTGTTTGTGTTGATCTAAATTTAGTCATATCATGTTTCGTGTTTAGCTAGAGGGAGTCTGACGACTCTGAGCCAATTGATAGTTGTGTCGTTGATCCAAAAATAATCATGTCGTATTCATGTTGGGTACGTCAACCCACCAACTCAAATTTCCAGCCTCAATTACATATGAACATATTAATTACGACATCATCTCATCTCACTTATCGCATGTTAATATAATACAACCGACACCTCATTTGTAATACAAAGAGTTGTGGTCTATAGCATTAGTATAATTCCATTCCCATATTTCGAATCAATTCAATACAAGGTTTATCTTTGATGTTTCGTAGAAAATCATCAACATTGGAAGAAAAAGAAAAAAAAAAACTATCTTCCTTGCTACACCACATACCCTAAATCTTCTTATACGTGAAGAAATGAATATCATTGTCTCTCCCAGTTAAGCATAATTTCCTTAGAATATTTCATTTTGGCGAACTATAATATTGCCAAAAATAGATATGATTCATTATTATTTCTTTCTAATTTATTCTCAAATATAATTAAATCTAAAAATAAAAATAAAAAGAGCAAAATTGAAGTCTGTGACTCAAATTCAAGCCCAAAAGGATCGAAAAAATGAAATTCGAAATCCAAATTTGACCAACACTACGTAAGATGCCGTGACAAAGAGAGTCTCGAACCAATAAATTAACCACCACAATCCACAATATTGAAGATGAGATTGAAGTCACAATCGGAGAAGTTCATTAAATATCAAAAAATGGTGAATAGTAGCCGCATGCAAAGAAGAAGAAGAAGAAGAAGAAGGTGAAGTCGTTGTCTTGAAAAAGAGAATTGTTCATCAAGTACTCTGTTTGATGATTAAGACAAAACTCTTCACTTCTTGTCTTCTTTTTTGTTTTTTTCCTCCAAGTCTCCCTTGTAACGTGTAACTGTAGCTTCACTTCCCAGTTCCAACTCTTAATTAAATTACTTACTCTATTATTATTTTTTTTCCTCATATAGTTTAAATTATATCAAACCAAACACCACAACCACGGTCTAGACGATTGCTCATGATTTCCTACAATGGGGAAGAGACCTGTCCGACCACTTTTACCGAGATAGAGAAGGGTAGTAAACAACCAACTTAACAAAAAGTTAGTCCGTGACGAATCTAATTATTGAGAGATTATATTCATGAAATAGCAATATGCAAATACCCAATCCCCTATGAAATAGCAAGTTTGTAAAGTTTGAACTCTCATGTTATAACAGATATGACTGTTTAACAAGTCAACCGGTCCTAACAAGGGGTTAGGAATACTAATTATTTTCCACAATAATGTTTTAGTTTTCAATTTCACTATCGTGTATAAACTTATATTAAAAATAATATTCAAATAAAATATAAAAATAAAATTGAATCTAAAATAATAAAACTAAAAAAAAAAAATTAAAAAAAAAACATTTTAACAAAATTTAAAAAAATATTAATCTTTTAAAATAAATTTATAAATATTAAAACCAAAACGAAAGTTAATGGAGGCCATCTTCAATGGCTTCCTATCCTTGTTGTCATCCACATTGTCAATGACGAGGACATCCGTGATACCGATCATCATCGACATCTTCATCGGAGGTAATTAATTACAAATAAGAAAATGCAAACATCATCCCTCAAGCTGGAGCCTCCTCATTCGTTGTCGATGGAGAACTAGAGAAGGCCCCATCCTCTTCTATTGATAGAGAGTTAAATTATCCTTCATTGATGGGAATATTAATTATCATGGGATAGGTCTATTTGCTAATTAAAGTAGGTCTCTATCAAGTATCACCTCCTTCTACGAGGCTTTCTATCACCTTCTTTTACAAGTCATTTTTTTATGACCGTCAATTTCTCTTTAAAATTTTAAATTATTTTAAGAAATTTGTATAATTAAAATTAAAGTTTGTTGTTTTCTTTTTATAAAATGAGGTTAGTCCAGTTGTAAACTCCTCACACCTACGCTGTAAAGGTTATGGATTTGAGTCTTCCCCCTTCAAAAAAAAAAAAACCTATATACTTTTCTTTTTAATTATATTCTTTATACATAAATTTTCAAGTCAGTGTATCCTGATATAACTTCGTAAGGATATTGAATGTGAGCCACTCATTTTACATACTTTGACTCAAGTGTGTATGCACTTATTAAAACTAATGGCTCACATTCAATATCCTGATTAAGTTATATCAGGATGCACTATCCAGATCGGGACTGATTCTTTATAATAATAAAAACATTTAGAATTATTTTTATATTACATATTCAAATTTAATTTAGGTTTTTTTTTTTTTTTTTTTTTTTTTGTAGCTTAAAAAAATATTTTTTTTATTAAATATAAAACAAAATTAAGACCGGTCGATTTTTATTTTTTTTTCAAAGTATGGATATTCTTTCAACAAATCCATAATTCTATAAGGATTCCATTTGTAAGAAAAAGAAAAAAAAAGGTTTGGTTTCAAGTGTCAACGTTAAAGAGAGAGAGACTTATCTCAATTCTCAAAATGGGGTAATTACCCTGGTAGCCATCAACTTTTACCACCACTATCAAAATGGCCACCAAATGAGGAAATAGATGGAAAATGGCCATTTTGGGCAAACATTGTGACACTAATGGTCATTCCATCCATTTCCATCCAATGAATGACATTTTGGTAAATAAGGGGATGACATTAATTTATTTTAGAATTTTTTGGAAATCAATTTTTGTTTTTGTTTTTTGAAACAAATAATTATATTTAGTGTATATATACGTATAGTATATCTCAAACATATATATATATACATAAATTCTATTATCAGTTCGAACTGACAATAAATATATCAGGACGAAGACTGTGGACCACTAGATTTACATACTTTGACTCAAAGTGTATGCACTTGTCAAAACTTCTCCATAATCTGTGGTATACATTCTTCGTCCTGATATATTTATTATCAGTTCGAACTGATAATAGAAAGACTGTATATATATATATATATATATATATATATATATATGAGGGCTGCTACATACAACCGGGGTCGTGGCACCGCTACGGCCTCGTAGTGTAAAAAAATGAAAAAACATGTGGGACCAACGTAATAAATACATGGTACCTTGTGTTTTTTTTCTTTTTTGCACTACGAGACTGCGGCGGTGCCACGACCCCGGTTGTACAAAGTGTTTTTCATATATATATATATATATATATATATATATGCATTACAAATAAGAAAATGCAAACCTCATCCCTCAAGCCGGAGCCTCCTCATTCGTCGTTGTTGGAGAAGGCTCCATCCTCTTCTATTGATAGAGAATTAAATTATCCTTCATTGATGGGAATATGGGATAGGTCTATTTGCTAAAGTAGGTCTCTATCACCTCCTTCTATGACGCTTTCTATCACCTCCTTTTACAAGTCTTTCTTTTATGACCGTCAATTTCTCTTTCAATTTCTAAATTATTTTAAGAAATTTGTATAATTAAAATGAAAGTTTTTTTCTTTTTATGAGATGAGGTTAGTCCAGTTGTAAACCCCTCATACCTACACCGTAAGGTCGTGGATTTAAGCCTTCCCCCCTTTCAAAAAAAAAAAAAAAAAAACCGATGTACCTTTCTGTTTAATTATATTCTTTATAATAATACAAACATTTAGAATTATTTAAATTTTTTTTTTTAGCTTAAAAAAAATATTTATTTTTTTATTAAATATAAAACAAAATTAAGACCGGTCGATTTTTTTTTATTCAATGTATGGATATTCTATCAACAAATCCATAATTCTATAAGGATTCCATTTGTAAAGCTTTGTAAGAAAAAGAAAAAAAAAAAAAAAAAAGGTTTGCTTTCAAGCGTCAACGTGAGAGAGAGAGAGAGAGAGAGAGAGAGAGAGAGAGAGAGAGAGAGAGAGAGAGAGAGAGAGAGACTTATCTCAATTTTCATTAATCAAATGAAGAGTTTATAAGATCCCATCAATTCAAATAATTAATGATTAAACACAGTCCAATCTAAGATTCTAAGCATATAACAAAAAAAAGACTTGCACGAAAACAACGGCAGGCTACGTGGCACTCAAACGACTAATAATAATTGAGATTCTCTTCTCACGTCACTCCCCGTGGCGGTCTATTATTGGGTTGTTGTTATTCCAAATCATTCT
Organism: Acer yangbiense; assembly: GCA_008009225.1. NCBI lineage: Eukaryota > Viridiplantae > Streptophyta > Magnoliopsida > Sapindales > Sapindaceae > Acer > Acer yangbiense. Next base: position 12,324,940 of record CM017773.1, read on the forward strand.
CTTCTCTGCTTTGTTTGAGTCCATTTTTGCTCACCCCCCATTTTTGCTCACCCCCTTTAAGGGGAGTAAGCATTACCCCCCTCCTCAACACATGACATGTGTTCATGGAGAGGGTATTTTTATCTAAACACATGATAGTTTTTGGATAAAAATACCTCTCCCTTGACACATGTCAAGTGTTGGGGAGGGGGTAATGCTCACCCCTCTTGAAAGAGGGTGAGCAAAAATAATCTTGTTTTATTTTGGAGCCCATGGTATGTTATCAGATAAATTTAGACAATGGACCCCACACTAGAGAATTGGGCCCCGTGAAACTTCTGACGCAGCGATGAGTAGGTATATCGATGGGGCAGATACGGGTTGAGAATACCATCCACCCAAATATAATTAGGATTTATGTTCCTGCCACATCCCCCACTTGGGTCGGGAATAAGGAGTCCACATTTGGGGAGAGAGCTCTTGGTGCCTGCCCCACCTTGTCCCGTCTCGTTTGATTAAGACAATATCAATAATTATATATCTTATATTGTAAACCACAATCACAAGTGTCAATCAGTCTTTAAAAATATTAAATGATTAAAGAAAAAAATCAGTTAAAAAAATAAATAAATTATAATCCATAGTAAGTTTATCGCAAACTAAATTACCAAACGTATGAATATTATACAATTATTTTTCAATAGTAAGTCTATCGTAAACTAAATTACTAATGGTACATCATGCATTTGTTGAAATATACATAGCATTAGTCATGCATTGGTTAAAAGAGTAAGATATTTTAAATGGTGAAGTGATTGTCGGCTATAATTAAGAATGGTGTCCATATGAGTATCATGTCAAAATTAAAATGGTGCAAAATGTGGCAAGGACGGAGCAGGGATTAAAATACCATTCCCCATCCCAAAATTAATTGGGTTTTAAAATCAAATCAAATCTCATCCCCACCCCATACCCCAATTAACATGTACCTAACCCGTCCAAAACGGGATAGGTCCCCCGTATTGACAGGGGTTTTTGACATCCCTACGCATGAGCCGCAACCGATGGATTTGTAGCTTTACACTTACGTTGTTTAAACTTGAACAATCATTAGCGAACATTACAGTTTAATTTGATTACTAAAAGCAACTCAGTTCGATGAGATGAGATTGGTCCGATGGTAAATCCCTTATACATGTACCATTAGATTGTGAGTTCGAATCCTCCCTCATCCAACAAAACCCCGAATTTATGTAATAATATTTATATTAAAAGAAAAAAACGAACAACAACAACTCAGCTCGTCTTCTCTCGACTCCGCACGGCTTTATGACATTATCTTCTTCTTATTTTTCTTTTTCTTTTTCTTTTTATTTTGCTTTTGAAAAAAATAATAAAAATTCATTTTGTCCCTTGTTGTGGGAAATGGGTAAAAAAAAGTCATTGTGATTTGAAAATGAATTCTGTCTTTCATATGTTATCTAATTTTTTATTTTTATTTTTTGATAAATTCATATGTTATCTACTTGTTCTTCCTAGTAGCGTTTAAACAAGATTTTGCTTACTTCAATTAATTAATAAAAATTGACAATTTCTAATTGTTAGACTCCTCTTTTGTAAGTCATGACTTAATCTTTGTGTAAATCAGTACAAAGACAAAAAAAAAAGTATAATTAATGACCATTTACTAATTTAATTGTGGGATCTTTTGTACTTGTATAAAACATAATAGTGCCAGTTTGGAAAAGTTTCTCTACTAGGGAAAAGAGTTTTTTTTTTTTAATTTAAAAAAAAAAAAAAAGCTTGGTTTTAAAAAAAAAATGGCTTCGTTTGATTATCATTCAGTAGAGCTTTTAAATGATTAAAAAAAATTATTATACTTAGAGAAGCTCAAATTTTAAGCTTTTCCAAGTAAATCTTTTTAAACATTTTTAATAACGCTAACTCTATCAAATTTTTTTTTGACAATATCTATTAATTCGGGACTATATATTTTTTTGAAAGCTTTTGCCATTAGTAAGATTCGAACCGCTAACTTGAGAGTCATTTGTCCAAACCCCAAACTCGTTCATCTATCAGCTAAGCTACGTCCCTGTTGGTAGTATAACTCTATCATTTAAAATAGTTTTTAAATATTTTGGTAATCCTGCCGCTTAAAAAAGCTTTTTCTAATTGAAATTTATATTATCTTATATTAAGAAAAATGTATTAACACTGAGGTTTGAACTTTAAACCATGGTGGTGAATGACCATTTTGAAGTCTCAACCATCAAGATAAATTATCCAAATTGAAGTCTGTGACTCAAATTCAAGACCAAAAGGATCGAAACAATGAAATTCGAAATCCAAATTTGACCAACACGATTCCGTGACAGAGAGAGACTCAAACCAAGAGATTGAAGATGAGATTGAAGTCACAATCGGAGAAGCCCATTAAATATAAATATCATAAAATGGTGAGTAGAATCAGCATATAAAGTCGTTGTCTTCAAAAAGAGAAATTGTACGTCAAGTACCCTGTTTGATAATTAAGACAAAACTCTTCATTTATGTCGCCGTTTTCTGTTATATCTTCTCTTCTTTTTTGTTTTTTTCCACCAAGTCTGGGCTGTAACTTGTAACTGTGGCTTCACTTGCCGGTTCCGATTAGGGATGTCAAAAACTCAAAATTACCCATTGATTCGGAAATCCGTGGGGGTCCGTTATATTAGAGACGGGTTTAGGCCTACCATTTATGTTATGGTATGGGATTGATATTTTTTCAATCTCCAATTTAATTTCGGTACGGTTATAGAATTTTAAGTTCCTATCCCACCCCTTCCCTGTACCCCGTTATCAATACTGGAATTAACACTAAAAAAAAATTAGTACTGCGACTGCCATCTTCAAAAAAAAAAAAATTTCCCTCTATTCCAGATCATTATATATAATATACCTTCATACTATTATTTTAATATTATTCAATAATTTTGATATGATATTTACAAAAAAGTTATTAGAAAATATATTAATGAGATGAGGATGGTATGATATAAAAAACCGATCCCCTAACGGGAAATCCTTGTCCCCGCACCGTTTATTTTAAGGTGGATATTCATCAAGGATGATATTTCTCATACAAATTGGTATTAGGGATAGTAATGAAAACCCCGTCCCCAAACCTGTACCATTGACATCTCTAGTTCCAACTCTAAAATTATTTACTCTTTTTTTTTTCTCACATTGTTTAAATCAGATCAAACCAAACACAACAACCACGGTCTAGACGATTGCTCTTGATTTCCTACTATGGGGAAGAGGCCTGTCCGACCACTTTTACCGAGATAGAGAAGGGTAGTACACAACCAACTTAATGAAAAGTTAGTCCAAGAAGAATCTAATTATTGAAAGATTATATTCATGAAATAGCAAGTGTGGGTCTATATGCAAATACCCAATCCCCTATATATGTTGTGGAGTGACTATTGGATCAAGTTTGTAAATTTGAACTCTCATGTTATAACAGATATGCATGTTTAACAAGTCAAACGGTCCTAACAAGGGGTTAGGAATAATAATTATTTTCCACCATAATGTTTTAGTTTTCAATTTCACTATTTTGTATAAAATTATATTCAAATAAAATATAAAATTAAATTGAATCTAAAATAATAAAAATAAAAAAAATAAAAAATAAAAACGTTTTAACAAATTAAGAAAATAATTTTTCTTTTAAAATAAATTTATAAATATTAAAACCAAAACGAAAGTTATTGGAGGCCATCTTCAATGGCTTCAATTCCTTCCTTGTTGTCAAATTTGTCATCCACATTGTGAATGGCGAGGACATCAGCAATACCTCGTCATCGACGTTTGAGGCATCAAATAATGGCCTCATCTTCATCGGAGGTAACAACTAAGGAAATGCAAACCTCATCCCTCGGTGAAGGAAGCTGGAGCTTCCTCATTCATCGTTGGAGGAGGAGGATATTCGATCTATCAACAATTCCATAATTCTATAAGGATTCCATTTGTAAAGAAGAAAAAATAAAAATCGTTTGCTTTCAAGCGTCAACGTTTAACAGAGAGAGACTTATCTCAAAACTCAAATGAAGACTTATAAGCTTCAATCAATTCTAATAATTAAACACACTCCAATCTACGCATATAACAAAAACAAAAAAGACTTGCACGAAAACAACAGTTAGTGGGAGTAATTATCCACATGGTGGTTAGAGAGTTCAAGTCCCACAATGTACATTTTATAAGTATACGTGAGAAGTTTTCTACCGGTTATTGGAAGTAGTTATTCGAACCGTACATATTGTCAAAAATTGACAAATCCTGACAGGTTTATTATAATATTCGTAAATGTAATACTTAAAAAGAAAGAAAGAAAAAAAAAAAAAGACTTGCATGAAAACAACGGTAGGCTACGTGGCACTCAAGCGAGCAATAATAAACTAAATAATTGAGATTCTCTGCTAACGTCACTCCCCATGTGAGAGTTCAAGTCCCACAATGTATATTTTATAAGTATACGTGAGAAGTTTTCTACCGCTTAGTGGAAGTAGTTATTCGAACCGGATATATTGTCAGAAATTGACAAATCCTGACAGGTTTATTATAATATTCGTAAATGTAATACTTAAAATAAATAAATAAATTAATTAATTAATTAATTATAAATAAAAAAAAGACTTGCACGAAAACAACAGCAGGCTACGTGGCACTCAAGCGAGTAATAATAAACTAAATAATTGAGATTCTCTGCTAACGTCACTCACCACGTGTCGATCTATTATTGGATTGTTGTTATTCCAAATCATTCTCTTCTCTGTTTTGTTTTGGAGCCCAAGGCATGTTATTGGATAAATTTAGATGGTGTAGTGTGGACCCCACACTACAGAAGTGGGCCCCGCGAAACTTCTGACGCGGCGCATGAGCCGCAGCTGATGGATTTGTAGCTTTACACTTACGTTGTTTTAACTCGAACAATCATTCATTAGTGAATATTACAGTTTAATTTGATTACTGCAAGCAACTCAGCTCGTCTTCTCTCGGCTCCGCTCGGCTTTATGACATTATCTGCTTCTTATTTTTTCTTTTTCTTTTGAAAATAATAATAAAAACTCAATTTTTTTTTTAACCACAAGGTGGTTGCCTCGGTGATCCAAGGCTTGGGATGAAAATCTCAAGTCCTTGGTTCTACTCTTGGCAATTACATTGTGCCATTGTGGCCAGCCATCAGGGCGCTAGTTCAGTTGGTGGAAGGACGAGCTTGGGACACGGGTAATTCCCAAATCAGCGGTTTGAATCCTATCCAGACGAAGACGAGTTTTGATTTACCCACTTGCATCTTTGTGTGGCCGGAGGTGTGGGCCAAGGTTTCTTATCTGTCCTACTCCATAACATCTAACAAATAGACCATCAAAACCAACAGGTTGGCTATGGGTGCTCCATAACATCCAACAAATAGACCATCAAAACCAACAAGTTGGCTATGGGTGTGTCACGCAGTTGGAGATGACATGCGGATGAGTGTCTGGACGAAGTCCGGGATCCTCGTTACCAAAAAAAAAAAAAAAAACTCATTTTGTCCCTTGTTGTGGAAAATGGGAAAAAAAAGTACAAAAAAAAAACATGTCGATGTGATTATTTGAAAATGAATTCTTTTGTCTTTCCTAAGCCCAAGGTAACTTCAATTTGCAATCTTTTATAACTAAATTTTAAAATATGTTATCCACTTGTTCTTCCTAATAGTGTTTAAACAAGATTTTGCTTACTTCAATTAATTAGTACATTTGACAATTTCTAATAGTCAAACCCCTCTTTTGTAAGTCATGACTTAATCTTTGTGTAAATCAGTAAAATATATAGATATATAGTATAATTAGTGACCATTTACCGGTTTAATTGTGGGATCCTTTGTACTTAGAAGTTAGAATTGTTTAAAGAGGTTTGATTTATATAATTATATTATCTTATTAACACCGTGATTTAAACCATGATCAAGTCTCAACCACCAAGACAAATGATCTTTAGTGAAAATATTTGTTTTAATTAACCATGTTAAAAATATTTGATTACATTACTCATACAATGCATAATAGGCTATTTTTGTTGTTGTTGAAAGAATGCATAATAGGCTTTGATTTCACAGTTTTATTGTCGACATTTCTTACCAATTCAAAGTACGTAGCATTTAATATAAACATTAATTAGGAGACTAATTAATCATCCTGTTTTTTAGTTATTTGGAGATCACAATGACAACACCAAAAAATTGTTTCATGTAAAGTTTGTGTGGTATGAGGACATTATTACTCTATTATATATTCAATAATGCTACTTTATTTAAATTCGGTGTCTAAATCTGGTGCCAAAATGATGTTATTTATTCATAAAATACTTTAAGCATGATTGAAACTCAAAAGCATTATCATATTTTAATCGTTAAAATAGATATATATCCAACGGTTGAGATAATTCTGTTAGTACGTGATTTTGTTTAGCACAAAATTAACCCAATACATATAATTTTTATTAGGATAGTCCGCATATGATTAAAATAATCACACATGATTTCAAAGAAGTACTATTATGCATGTAATTGAGTAATGAAAAATAATTAAAATAAATCCATCTAATAAGTCATGAATTTATTTGACAAGATGAAGTTACCCTATTGTATGGTTCTCATATCTACACCGTAAAATTGTGGATTCGAGTCATATCTTTTCTCCCAAAAATTGTTGTTGAAACTCAAAAGTCAAAATTTTAGCTAAACAAGCTACAGGAATAAAAACCGTAAGCCACAAGAAAAGTAGCTGTGTCTTGTAGGCAGCCGACTATCTTATTACATAGAAATAGAAATAGAAATAAATAAATAAATAAATGAAAAACCAAAACTTAGAGAAATCAAAAACACAACACAAACACATAACACACATAAGTTAGAGAAGCGGGGACCGCACTCAACGCCTTTTGGAATGACGTCATGTGACTCAACACATAATCAATTGTGTACTCACTACGATTTCTTCAATCTTCCTTTCAAGATTCTTCATTCAATATTCATTCATTTTACGTTTACCTATAAATCCATCCCCACACCTCTATCTCTTCCACTATTCCATTCCTCTTAACATTAACATTTTTTTCTCTCTTCAAAATGGCCGAAGAGTTCCAAGAATCCGACGTTGTGTTCTCCGATTATTACGATCACGACGACGACTACCACCAAGAAAAGAAGATGAAGAAGATGAAGATGAAGATGAAGATGAAGAAATCTTCTTCGTCCAATTCAAATACCGTCCCGGTGGATATCAATATCCCGGTTAACTTATTCCACTATGTGGGTAGTACGGAAAAGTTCGAGGAGGAATACCAAGACGGGGAAATAACTCCGCCACATGTAATCGTTGGGAGGAGATTGTTTGCAGAGAAAATGGCTTTCTCTGTTTGTTCTGGAAATGGAAGGACATTAAAAGGCAGAGATTTGAGTCGAGTTCGAAATTCTATTCTTAGAATGACTGGTTTTTTGGAAACATGACTACTACCACCAGCTTTCATCATCATCATCATCATCATCATCTAATTTATTCCTTAGAGAAAAAAAAAAAAAATGTTCTTCCCTTTTGTATTTGATTAATTTCTAGTGTAGTACTGTGGGATTTTTATCTGTTTGTAACAGAAAACATAATTATCTGGAAATAGAAACATAATTTGATTTAATTTTGTTGTGTGATGGATCATGTATGATGATTGATGAATGATTTTGTTGGGTTGAAGGAATTGTACAGTGAAATGTATGATGTTAGATAATGCAGGTAATTAACAGGTTGGTGATGATGGTGAAAAGTTTTGTCTGAACTTAAGACATGACCCCCACCCAACAGGAACAGCTGTTCTTTTCAGATAATTAAAAAGATAGTCCTTTAAATGCACACACATATATCATCACTGCCCTTCAAGGGTTTCACTTTCATTTTCATTCATGGGTTTAATGTCAAAACCCACCTCTTTACTATTCTCACTCACATTCTTGGTTGTCTTTTTGACGATTCTTAATAGATTGATCCTGATATCAGTTCTGTAAAATAATTTCAAAATCGACTATAATTACGACGTTACGAAACAAGACGTAATTTGGACATGTGCTTTCATCATTGTACAAGTATACTCAAATGGGATAGGAATCGAAGAAATTAACAACATAATATATAAATGACAAGTAGTACCGAGTATCATTTATTTTTTTATTAAGAAAAAATAATTTAGTTTAGAGATTGGTTTGGGATCTCTTGGGTCTCTAACCATTATTATTAGGTGACACCGGCAATTGAGGATCAAACTTGATTATCGCCCAAGTAGCTCCTTAATTATAATCTATAGGGTGGTGCTATTTTAATTAATTCAGTTTGTTTTAGCATTAATCAAGGTTAAGTTATGTGTATCTAACTTTAAACCCTTCTTAATCACTACGTCAATGAATTACCATATATATTTTATTATTTTTGGGAATTCTTTTTTTATATTTATTTAATTTTCTGTATTGTTGTTACTACTTAGTGTTAATGTGAAATTGTGAACATGCCAAGAACTTGTTCTCATTAATGTTATAAATATATTGATTAGTGAATCTAGCTAATTAACTATTTCATTAATCAGTAACATTAGCATGTCAAGCACATTTTTAATACTAGCTAGGTACGTACTATATGGAGTAGGGCTGTGTTGGTGGCCATGTGAATCTGCTTTAGTTGAGCACTTTTTAGACAATTATATGATCATGTTCTTAATTTATGTAAAAGGATTCAACACAACATAAACGTACCTAATTTTTAGTGATAAAAAAGAATGACATAATTATATAATTTTATTAGAAACTCAGAAGAACCACACCCTTTGTACTAAGAAAAGAAAGAGACACAAATATAGATCAATATACAATTAATCAGATTGAGGGTTTACTTTTGGATTATTAATTTTAAAATTTATATTTACGGCATCAAATTCTTGATTGAATAGTTGTACATTTATCTCACCTTCGAGATTCCCTTGTTGTTGAAGTAGCTATCTATATCCAGCTTTGTAATATTTGATCAAGACAAACCATTCAACTATTAAGAAACATATCAAAACTCTTAGTTGAGTAGTTGCTTGTCTCCAACTCTTAGTTTTTGATGGGGTTTATGTCTTACCTTGTTGCTCCCTTTTATAATTGATATAGCTATTCGTGTGCAAATTGTACTATTCGATCTAGATAAATCACCTTAACATTTAGTTGAATGGTTTTCTGTATTAATTATGAATTCAAATCTCACATTGTTCGTTTTTTATTGTCAAAGTAATTATTAGGATCTACAATTTTAACTGTGATTGTAGTGTTTGATATATGATAAGCGTTTTCTTATTATTTTTAAATTTATAAAATGAAAACCAATTTTTTTTTAAAGGGTAAAACGATCTCTCTATATACTATATTATTGAAATTGGACATAGTTAACAAGATCAATCATCACACCAAAAATTCAACTCTCAGAAGACTCAAATTTAAGTATTCTTAAGAAATGATTAAATAAACTTTTAATTTCTTAGAAGTTTTGAAAAACAAAATCATAAATGGAAGTAGGCTCTTGCATCTATAATCTCATGACAACTCTAGTCTTTACTCATACGGTTCCCCATAAACAAGACCTAATAATTCTCTAATTTTTTTAATAAATATTTCCAACAATTAAAATATATTATAATTTAAATTTATTTTAATAATAATAAGTTGCAATTGAGCTCTGTCCCACTTTCCCAATTTACTATATATATGAGATTTTGTAAACAACGTTAACATTTTTATAAAAAATTAAATTATAAGATTAAAATAACGAAAGTCCTGATCAGGATAACGACAAAACCGAATACACCGAGGCCACGTGCGGCACACGAGGGTACGTTAATGATGTCAGTGACACGTGTAAGACAATGATTAACTTGTTGTGTAAAAGGCCGGACAATGTCAGCTCATTTAAATCTATGACGTGGACCACATCGCAGCCACAGATTCCTCCAAAGCGTTAAAATAATAGCAACGGATTATTTTATTACGATACGCTGCATCGTATTCTATTATTTTTTATTTCTAAAGGGAAATTGTCGGCTTCTCTTTTCTAATTTGTGTTTCTTTAGGTGTAAGCTTTGTCTGCCTTGGCTTCTAAATTTGATCATTTAATTAATTAATTAATAATAAAGTCAGATTTTATAAATTATAGAGAGGAGATTTTGAGTTTTTATTTTATTTATTTATTTATCAAATTATTAGTTACCCAGAAGTATTATTTTAAATTGGAGCTTAGAACTTAGTTTACTAAATAAATGGCACATACAGTATTGAGTGACACATTCAAATTAGGTATTGAAATCTAATGGGAAGCTGCCTAATTGTAATTAGGCCTAATCCTACAGAAATACCAAATGTGTTAAAAATATATATATAGAAAAAAAGAATAATGGTATTCTATTTTGAAAACAAGACAGTTGCAGCTTTTTTTGAAAAAGTGCAAAAACGAATCCATAATTCAATTTCCAGAAAACCACCACATGTCTCTATAGTCTCTCTACACAAGAATGCACAGATCAGTTTGTTTATACTTTACAGTAAAGGTTGATGTAGCTATCATCCAAAAGAAGAACTGCATTATTGTTATTGCAAAAATGGTCAACCAAATTAAGATAGAAAGAAACTGACACAAGACACACACACATACATATATATATATATATATATATATATATAGAGAGAGAGAGAGAGAGAGAGAGAGAGAGAGAGAGAGAGAGAGAGAGAGAGACGTGTGGTAAATGATTAAATGGTAAGAATTCCCTATAGATAGGTGTACTAAATACTAATGGAGTGCACTCTAACAATTATTATAACTCATATTCTTGTTCTAAGTTAGAAATAGGATACTGATTAGTGATAATGACATGCATTAACATTTTTAACAAGTTCTTGACTATTGACTTTGAGTACCAACCTTATCTCTAATTGTTGTTAATTTATGCTGCTTTGTTTTTTGACTAAGTTTCAGTTGGTGAATGGTGATATACAAAGTGATAAGCATCTTGGGAGCATGCAAATCTTATCTTCCTAACATTACTGTTCTTTTCCAGACAAACCTAAATGACCTAAAACTTTTGGGTCCAACTTTTCTTTCTAGTTTTACAAATGGACATGAAATGATGCATTCCAGACATCATTTATTATAACCTATATTTAATTTGATTTGAGCTTGGTCTCATGTCTCAACTCCAGCTTTGCCCTAGCCGAGATGGTTGGGTGGGATTGCACGCACCACGTTATCCATGCATCTAACCACTCACGTTATGTTACGTGATAAAAGGATCATCATATATTGATTGGACGAAGAAAAAACTATAAATTTTCTTCATACCTAACCTAAATTTATCAACTTCCCTGAAGAATAAAACAATCAGAACTACTTTTACTTACAATAATAACAAATTTATGCTTCACTACTTGTGATTCCCTGTTTGTATTTTATACACTTTTGTGTGGAGATTAGGCTACTTAGAATCTCAATGCCGCTATGGGGTCAGACCGGACAAAGCTAGTTTAGAGAGAGGCCTTGGGCTAACTTAAAAATGGGAACGACAAAGTTCAAGAAGTTCTGATATCAATATCACACTATCACTAGACTACACTTAAGCAACTTCAATAGATAGTGGCTTGTCACCAATTTTATGTTAAAAAAAAAAATCCTTTCCATATATATGAAATATACAATTGTAACACAACAGTTATCAAAGAAAAACATCTATTGAATACAGGCAATACATTTTTGAATCATACAACAGTTATCCTCTCATGAAGAATAAACAAGTACAGAAATCCTCATCGGTACATGCAATTGGATTCTCATATAAATGAAAACGCAACAAAAATAAAAAATGATATCTCAACTCACAGCAATTTGATGTAGAAGTGATGCATTGATTGAGTTGGTGGCTATCAAACCAAAGACCTCAATGAATCCAAAATCTGCCTTTGAGTTAAATCATCCTGAATAAAAGCAAATGGTAAAAGTTAAGGCTATCAACAAACACATCAATCAGAACAAGCCAAAAAAATAAAAAGAAGAAAAGAAAGAAAGTGAATGATGACACTTACGGTCTTCAAAGAAAAATGGATTATACTGCTTCCGCGAAAACAATAACAAGAATGCTCTGCCAATGAAATTCTATTAAAAGATACCCAAATCAGATTTCCCGGGATCCTAGGGAAGACTTTTGGTTTTTTGGCACATAAGCAAACTGGCTAAAGTCCACCACAGCTGATGACCTTCAGTAGAACAAAAGTACAAAACAAAATCAATGATGATGATCACATTAGTACTAAAATTTAAAAGCATAAAGAACTTCCACAATTTGACCAAGTCAGATAACCTGTTTGTACAAGTGTTGCGAACATCTCTGAGAGGAGCGCGAAGACCACTAGCACGAGAACCAGAGGAATATCTATATGACGATATCATTGAAACAAATCTTTCAACTGATTTCTCAGCTATTTCAGAATAACGACCTAAGTGTGAAATGTTGGAACCAAACTTTCCTTCATTATTTTCTCTCTCCAGAAATGTTTTGTCAAGGTTAGGATCACAATAACCTGGAGGTTCAAAAAGATCAAATTAATATTAAAAATAAAATAAATTATAACTCTTCGGTGTTAACCAATCGGCAGTGATGGCATTACAATTAGCAGCATACAAGGCTTATATTAATCTACTTACCAGAATATGATAAATGAATGTTAAACTTTTTAAACATTTGATGCATATATAAGTACACTTCTATTGTCATCTTAATGTACATTGGCATCAGATAAACTGGAACCCAAAGTTCCTTATTTGAAAACCTGAATTAACTAGTTAATGGGAAAGAGAAAAGAAAAGAAAAAAGAGAACAATTACAAGAGACGTAAGAATAATTCTCATCTGATACTTTTTGACAAAGTTGGAAAATTTTAATAGCATTAAAATATTATTTGACCATACCTGAATTCAACCTATTAGAACAAAAATCAAAAAAGGAGATAGCCTTCTCTAAAAATTAAAATGCATTAAAGTTGGCAAAACATGAATTAACCAATTAGCTTTAGTTCCATAAAGTCGAATGATGTAATTAAACTATAAACATAAGGAAATTGAACTTTAAAAAAGTCACAAAATGTGCAAGCATAACTTGATCGGCAAAGTTATGGTATGATTTAACTTGACAAAAACTAAAAGAATGCAAAATACTGATAAATAAATATTATTACCTAAGATAGGGTAAACTACTAGTTCTTGTAATTACATACCATTAGAATTAAGAGGTTCATTTGTACACACTTGCTTCTGTCTCGCATTTTCCTGAAGGAGTTACAAAGAATTAAAACAGAAAAATATAGTGGACACAGTCTCTTCTCACTCACCATACCTCACAAAAACAAGAAAAAGAGGTACACAAGTCATGCAAGTGAAGGAACTTACTGTTTGAACACTATTGTTTGCGGAGGCCTTCCTTTTTAAGGTTGTGCACTTAGGATAGCTTGCAGAAAGACTGTTCTCAGTATTGACATTCTCAGACATATCACTGGCAACATCAACCTCAATTACAAGCTTCTCTTGCTTATTCTCCTGATCTGTTGCATCACAATCCTTGACTAAAAGCTTTTCTTGTTCATTCTCTTGATCATTCTTGTTCACTTGCTTAGGCTGAAAATAAGGACTCCTTATAATCACCTTTCTGTTTGCTTTTCCTGTCTTTCCCTCAGCTACATCCATTAAATTCTTCCTTTCACACCCTTTTTGCAGTGCATCATCATCCTTGACTAAAACAATTTCTTGTTCATTTCCCTGATCATTCTTGTTCACTTGCTTACGCTGAAAATACGAACTCCTTACTATCACCTTTCTGCTATCCTTTCTTGTCTTTCCCTCAGCTGCGTCTGTTAAATTCTTAATTTCAAACTCCTTTTGCAATGCTAGACCTAAACGTCCAGATTGTGGCAGCAAAGTATGTTCTGTACTTCTTTCATCCACCATATCTTTTATGTTCATGAACAAACAAGGAAGTGAGTACTTACTGTTACTGATAACTAAAGTTACAGATCTATTCAAGAGGAAATCTTGTTCTTACCAGGAATCATAGATTCTGAAAACAATGGAACTTCAGAGGCAAAACAACTTTTCTCCTACAGAAAAGAAAGAATGCATAAGAAGGTTTCAACTAAGTAATTATTCAATTGCAAAATTTTCATATTTCTTTCCATGTCACTCACAGAGTTGTTAAGAGGAGAGACATTGCCCACATTTTCAGAGCTTACTGGGGATGCCAGTGAACAGTTTTTTTCAGAAGAACCAGCCTCAACAGCTGCAAGTTCCCCTGAACTAAGGGAAAAGGTATCCTCAGGACTTGTATTTTGAGGCGATATTCGAGGGGCACTGAACTTTCTCTTGGCTTCAAGAGATGCAAAGCCTTTTAGGTGTTAAGGAACATTAAATAACAAAACTTGAAACCAAGCATAAGAAAACTGTGAAAAAAGAATATCAGATACTATTAGTACATCATGTAATGTAACATAAGCATTTGGAAAACAATTGTGCTGTAAACTTAACACGACTATTTTAGCTCTATCATATCTATCCCAAACCCACTAAGAATTCTACATGTTAGTATCATGATCTTTCTGTCATAACCTTTAATCAAGAAGCATGGAGACGGCAGAACTATCTCAAACAATTAAAAGTTTTTCTCCAAGTATGAGAAAAGCTCAAATGACAACAGAAAATTTTATTTCATTTGCCTAGAGAGAGAGAGAGTAATCCTGCCAGTCAAAAGATTCTCCCTTAGATTCGTTTCCTTGTCATTTTGAAGTAAGAAATAAACATATAAACAGAATAATTGTAGAATGGTTGCAGAAAATTAAACTTTTTGAAAATGTTTCATGAACAGTGGTATAACTAAGATTGGCAGTAATATGATAAAATCTAACAAAGGGCCTTCTTGGATACAGAAATACTTAGTCAGGAGATTCTTCTGCACGGGCAAATCAAGCTTTTTTCTTTCACTTTCAGGTTTAAAACTCTTAAAATGGGATTTCCCCTCAAGTGCCAGCTCAGAACTATCACTGCATCCCTGTTAGTACAAAGAAAACCGAAGATTAGAACAAAACTCTGTTAGAAAAGAAGAAACTTGAAGGGGGTAGGGAGAAGGAAGAAGAAGAAAAAGGCGAAAGAGAACTTCAGCACAATGCAATTAATTTTCCCCTTCATATATAACATAAGTCTAAGTGATATTCAATAATGCAGCAGAGAGTAAAAAATAGAAGCATTTTTAATGCATTTCTCCCCAATATATTTGGTCCATTGCATGCTATAACAATATTGATTGCTGTAAATAACAAGTATGGTTTAAGTGTTCATCTAGTCTAACATATGCCAAAATATAACCAGTTAACCAAAGACAAAAGAAAAACATTAGAAAATATACTTAAAAACCAAACAAACATTTCTCAAAAGAAAAGAAAAAAGCATGCACACTCAAGCACACACATACACAGAGGTAAGTAGAGAAAAAAGTATACCTGGAATGGCAGCTGGGTGAATGGGTCAATATCTCCTTCTGCTATACCTTTAGCTATATGTTGTGGAATCAATGTATTTCAGGTTAAGGTATGATCTGATATATTTCAATAAAATAGAATCAAGATAAACAGGCAATTTGACAAATAGATGAATTATAAATAAAGGATATGGGCCTAAAAAGTCCAAATCAAGGCCAACTTTGTCAAATATGTTAGACAAATGTACAATATTTTCAGTAACGGGATCATAAACCCGTTGATGCTGGAACGTTAATACTGCTTTCTTGAATGACTCTTCATAAAGAGGAGGAACTGAAACTGTGCTGTACCTCAAGTGCTTAATTACCTGAAAAGAATTACTCATCATTAGGTATATCAAAGAAATTTCACCTAGAACTAACCACACAGAAATTTAAGGATTTTCATAATATGTATATTAGGAAGAAATGACATTCTAGAAAATACTGAAACCCTTCAGCTTTGACTTGCTCAGGGTAAAAATAGCTTTCTTGTCCTATCAAGTTAAGAATTTAAATACTCAGTACAATGAAACTCACCTTTTCATAACTTTTGAACTTACTAATAAGTGCATGCGCCCTTTTCAGGCCCATTCCTGGCAGTGATGGCAAATAGTCACAGCCACTCAAGATGCACATCTCAAGAAGCATCTGTTCAGTGAATCCTGCAAAACTCAGGGCCTTGTTTTTTGGTAGCATGGAATACTGAAATTCAACACCTTGCCCAAATTTGTCCATTTTAAAGATAATCTGGATTAGAGAAAGAATCACAGCAAACCCCCAAAGTGTAATGATCAGAATAACAAACATACAAAAGTAACAAAACAAAATGATTATTACTATGGAACATAACAAAAATAAGGGTAAGAGGCTTGAAATAATCACAATTTAGAATACTCACTCTGGGGCAGCCAAATGCTATAAGATCAGAGTCCTCGGTGATTACTGCATCAACCTGTTTGCTAATAGCCAAGAAGGTCATTTGGGCATCAGCCTCGTATGGAGCCACAACATAACATACATTCTCCTGCTTTAAGACCTTCAACATGCAACCATGTCAGTAGAGGAAATTAAATTATGTAGAACCATGACGAGTTTGGAAAGTAAGCCATTAATGTTCCCCTTCCCTACCTGGATTAGTTCATGTGCAATTGAAGGTGATATATCAACAGCTTTTTGGTAGAACTCGTAAGCAGCGGAAGAGTTTCCATCCGACTCACGCTCAATGGCGCGTGCAAGGTTTTCCTTCCTTGCCCTGTATTTATACGGCACACAACATATCTTTAGTCCACATTTGGCCTCTGAAAGGTCAAAACAATTTCTTAGGTGGTCAAGATGTCCCGTGTGCAACCAAACCACCTGGCTCTAACTATAGAAACCAATAAATAAATCAGACAAAAGAGTGCCAAACAGTAGGACAGCTCCATTTTGTAGATTTTCCGAGGCAGACAATTTGTTTTGGAAATGTGAGGAAGGCAAATCAGACATATCACCAGAGGAATTATAGGAATGAAGTACAAAGCCTATTCTTTATGATTTGCAAAGGACTAATGAAGTGCTTTCAACAAAACAATACAGAGACATGAAAGAAAACCGCTAATGGAAGATAGTAAATTTTATCCAAATCATCTGTTGGACCCTATCCCGTGCATATAAAAACAAGTTACATTAATTAGTAGTTAGTACTCACGTGGAATTCTGGGTCATCAGCCCTTTTACAAAGAGAAACCCCTATGACCTAAAGATGTTCACTTCAAAAAACAAAAAAAAAATATCTAAAGAGGAGCCAAAAGACTGGCAGAATACTCTATTAAAGCCCAACATACAATACGTTTGAATACATATTCATTACTTAATGATTTGATGGAAAATTGGTAACAAAAGATATGTGCAGCCATCATAAGTAGTTAGGGCTCTGGCTCTTTTTAAGCTGTTTAGCTCTTTTTCAGCTGCATAATCATCTTAAGAGAGAATAATTAAGCTATCACTAAAATTAAGTGGCATAAATGGCATACCTAGCACGCTTGTTCTCTTGTTCAATCTTCATTGGTAGAAGACCTCCATCAAAGACAAGAACAGGTTTAACACCATAATGCCGCAGCAAATTTACTCTATGCATGCAGTACTCGATGTGCCTAATATATCAGACAAGAACATACCGGCATTAAATCATAAGTTACATCCTGAATCACAATAATAGTATTAGAAAAAAGATATATCCTTCATCCTTCCATTGTCTATGTTCATCACTATACTTGTTAATCCCAGCATAAAAATTTACTTAATACTTTTGAATGACACAATAACACTTTTTTTCTAAAAAGGAAAAAGAAAAGCCTTTTTCTCTTTAACAATGAAGGAATGTCTGGATCTTATGCCTCTTCTCTAAGTATCTACCAGAATTATTTTCAGCAACTATGAAAATGGTCAAAAATCAAAAGGGGAAAAAGTACACTTGAAAGTGCTTGGATTGTAGAACTCTTTTCTATCTAGCTTTATGGAATCACATTTTAATTGGATAAGTGCATTAAGAAAATATCACATCAACTTATGAATTGGAAAAGAAAAAAAATCCTCCATTTCTTGTTTCCCGTAAAAATTCCCTTTAATACATAAGCATTCCTCAATGACTATGCTGCTAAATCAATTAAATGTTTTTTGAAATTGAACTACAAACAAAAACCTAGGAAACAAGGACAGGGAATTTTCAGGGCTTGAGCATCAACAAACAGAATTGGAAAAAGCATGACTTGACAATACGAGAACAAACATTATTGTAATTTAGCTTAAACATGTGTAGATGATACTTCAAACGCATCGAACTGATCAAACCAAGAGTACCCATTATATAAATCCAGGACGTTTTTATCTACAATGCATCAAACCTCTAAAAAGTAAAGAAATATATATATATACAGGTTATTCATTTCCAAAAAAGCTTGAATCTTTTTAACTGGAGTATCTGATTAACGCACATAATTTGGAGGTGGGCATTTGATAATGCATCAAATAATAAAAACAAGAAATACCCACTTTCCCGTTTCGATCAAAAATCGAAAATTTAGAAGTTAATCTCACACACATACAAAAAGCTCAGAAAAAAATATATACACAATATAAATTGTAAGTTGTGTGTGTATGAGAGAGAAAGAGGGAGAGAGAGACCTAGAGGTGGGTAAGCCCTTGCAGAGGTCTGTGCTGCAAGATAAAGCACCTTTGTGGAGCCAAGAATAAGTATCGATGGCTACACAACAGCCCTCCAGATCTTTGATGTGAATTGGTTTCATTATCGACTTCAAAAGAGGCAACAGCCCCTGTATCCCCATTTTTATTTTTACTTTGTGTTTCTTCTCTTTCTTTATTCCAACATTTATATTAATTCAGAGAGAGAGAGGTAGAGCTTTGTCAGTGTTAGAGAGACGGATCGATTGATGAGGAAATCCATGGAGGATTAGGTTAATCAATTAAATGGCGGGAAAATAAAATATTTTCAGTCGTAATGGTACGTTTTGCTAAACGGGCCGGATCTCGGGTTTGGGTTGATCCCGTTAAGGCCTGATATCTAAACCTTATTTACTCATAAATTATTATTATTATTATTTTGAAATATTTAGTTATTTACTCATAAATTTTATTTGGGCTCTTTTCTCCAATTCAACTATTTAATGAAATGTACATATGTTTTTTAAATCATTTTGTTGGAGATTTTTAAGATACCAAAATATGTATTTTATTGTATAAATTTTACTTTTTTATTTTTATACGGAAAAGAGGATTTGAACTTGAAATCTCGACTAAAATGGATGTGGTTACCGGTGGCTATTCTTGCTGATACTATAAAAGTATTAAAATCCTGTTTAAAAAAAGTATTAAAATCAACAATTTAATATTAATTGTAAATAATAGAGATAATTATTGCCAAAAAAACATTTATTTATAAGTAAACTATCAATTATTGACTATTTTCATTGATTATTTTCATATCGTGGAAGACAATAGCCCTGTTGAAATCCCAAATCCCCTTCCCCTGCCCTAATCCCAATATATATATATATATTTTTTAAATGATGGATTATTTTCATAAATATTTTCTTTAACCACGAATAAACAACCAAATTCTACTACTAAAAAAGTCAATATGTACATATTTTAGAAATAAAAATTTTGTTTATGAAAGTTCAATTATAAAATAAAAAGTTTATAATAATCCATTATGTGGTTAAGTTATTTTTTACAATTTTCACTTATAAATATGTCATAATAAACTGAGTATTGCTATAATTTCTATGTCTATAATTCGTGGCAAAATAATATCTTACGTGAATTATAACTACTAAATCGTTTATTACATCATCTTATAATTTATTTTATAATTATAACTCATACACACATCATTTTGATATAAAGTATTATAAACTTTGGAGACTCTAACATTACTTGACTGCAAAACTTCCTTGACATATTATGTTTTACAATCACAAATGTTTTTACATAACCCAAAAAAGCCGTCCAAAAATCACCTTAACATTTGGGTTGGCTTTTTGATGGTTATACAATAACAGTTTTTCTATTGTTAGTTCGAACTGACAAAAGATATATCAGTTCCTTGCATGTAGGCCACTGGATTTAAATACTTTGACTTGGTTGTATGCACTTGTCAAAATATCTTTTAAATCCAATAGCCCACATGTAAGGAACTGATATATTTTATATCAGTTCGAACTGATAATAGAAAAACTGTATACAATAATACTCTTTTTTGTTTCCCCGTTTTTGAATTAATTGTTGATTTAAAATATATATATATGTAAAAACTTGTAATTTGACATGAATAGTTGAATACATTGTTCTATTATTTGTTATATATAATTAATCAAAATGATATGGCAAATGATTTATCCATTCACCATATCATCTCATGATTGGTGTGGTAAAGATAACTCACTCACCATATCATTTGGATTAATTTTTTTAGTTGTATTGTATTACTCTAACATTATAGATGTTGATGGATTACTAGATTATAAAAATACACGTGAATATTAATTAATCATTTGAGAGTTTAGTTATAAACTTTAGCTTCATTGAGATCATAAAGTATTTATATTCTATTCGATACATCTTCCCTACTAATTTTTCTTTACTGAATTTTTTCTATTTGAACTGAAAGTCCAAAGAATTTTCTAACCTGAAAGTTAAAGTAGTTTTATACAAGTTGATTGTTAAATGGTGACAGTAAAGACTCAAAATTCATAAAAATCGATGTCATTTTTTCAAGGTCTTCACCGAAATTGAAATAAAGGATCCATCATGTGAAACTCACTCGAATATATATATATATAAATATAAGGTTTAGCTTATATTATTTTTCCATTATAATCGTTTTAAAATTGAACTTCTATGGACAACCAATTAACTAAAATAATTTTAAGAAATGAATTTTTTTTTAAATTTTAAATTTTTAATTTTTAATTTTTTGTTGTTGTTGTTGTTGTTGGAAATATTACAATAATTCAAGGTTTTTGATGTGGGTGTGAGGGACATACCACATAACTCGTCATGTTTTTTCTTATATACTTTATAATTAATAAAATTTTATTATATTATTGAGGTTTGCTTTAAAAAATTATATTTAATTTAATCCACTGTGCTTTTCATAGTGCATCATCTAATATAAAATTTTAACTCAGTAACTCAACCAACAACCATTTCACTCAAATACTGATTTGAGATGTTAATTAATCATCTATTAATTAATTAAAACAATCAACTACCCAACTCAGTCTATATGCCACGTGGTGGGATTGTGATGGGGTTGCACACTTGCATGGGTGCACCTGTGATGCACTCGATATTTTTCTCTTTACTATGGTAACTAAAAACCGTTTTTAGGCTCCAAAAATCTTACACTAATAGACCGAAGCGAATCATCTCTTTCACCCGCCATTACAAAGAAAACAAAAGAAAACCAAATAATATAACAAAGAAGAGAGGAAGACAAAATACAAATTCAAAATCGAAATTTTCGGAACCGTGCGAAACTCGTGGATAAGATTAAACTTTCTTCCATGAGATTATGGCTCTGATACCATATGAAATATTCAAATGATATTAAAAGAGTAGATGAGAATCACATTGAATTGCCAAGACCATATATTGCAAAAGGGATGCTATTACCAAAGTGTGTCGGCAACCAAGAGAAATTACATGTATATATATATATATATATATAACAGTTAAGGCAAGAGCATATAGCATAATTACAAGTATACTCCTAACTTAACTATATATTTACAATATATATATACTAACATTGAACATGATAACCCTAATAGAAAGAACATTGTTGCAACCATAGTTGAAACTATTGGAATTGTTAAAAACAAAATGTTTTCAAAAGATGTTTAGGATATTGACAGAATATTTCAACGAGAACGGGGAAGTTAAGTGGGTTAGAGGGACTGATATGGAGAAGTTGTATGAGATGATGAAGAAGATAGAAGATGTCCGAATTGCTGATTTGAAAGAAAAAGAATTAGAATATGAGAGAAACCTAGGCAATGAAGAAGTAAAAAAGCACCATAGTGACATTGAGAAAATTTTGAACTAGTACTTTACTAATTCTGCAAAGGATATGGATGACGACTTTCAAAAGTTGGAGAACCGGCTTCAAAGTTATATTAACAAATATAATGAAAATAGACACTTATATAAATAAAAAAAAACGTTGCTGACTAATTTAAGCCACATATTAATAAGTTTTTATATTGATTATTGTGTAATTATATATTTGTTTTTGGAAGAATTATAATAATTAACCATAGTTAGAAAGAGATTTAGAAGTCCTAGTATTAATGATGTATACTAAGGTTACTGACTAATTTAAGTCACATATTAACAAGTTTTTACATTGATTATTGTGTAATTACATATTTCTTTTTTGAAGAATTAGTTTTGTTGACCATAGTTTGAAAGAGATTTAGAAGTCCTACATCTATCAGGTGAGAAAAGAATACGCGATAAAACAGAGCTGAACTGACTAAAACCGCTTAAAAGTATGTGTTTTATGAATATTTTCAAGATTTTGACCGAATAATTCTACAATGGTGAAGTTAACTGGGTTAGAGGAATTGATACTGCGAAATTGAGGGAGTTAATGAACAACATCGAAGTTATCCAACTTGCACATTTGAGAGAATCTAAAAGAAACCTCACAGAGAATGAAGAAAGAAAGCAAAGTAAAGACACTGGAAACATTCTGAACAAATATTTTAAAGGTCCGACAAGTAAAAGTGACTACAACCTACAAAAGTTAGAGAATGAATTACAAAGTTATAATGAAGAACTGATCGAAAATAGGGAATTGGCAGAAGAGATCTAGTGGCTTTTGGAGGAAGCTGAGTAAAGAGAGATAAGATAACTTGTTGTTGTGGCACACTTAAGAGTTCTGTTGTATTCTTGCTTGTCATTGCTTAGGGACTCAGGAGGACTTTTTTTTATTTTTGTTATGTTAATAGTGTTTACATTGATAAACTTGGAGATCGATATTACCGTGCAATGTACATGATAGACAATAAAGAGGCAAAGAAATATGAATCTTGATGCAAGGACGATATGATGGTAAATGATATACACTATGACAAAATATGAATCTATATCAAATAAGGTTACTGACTAATTTAAGTCACTTATTAACAAGTTTTTATATTGATTATTGTGTAATTACATATTTGTTTTTGGAAGAATTAGTTTTGTTGACCATAGTTTGAAAGAGATTTAGAAGTCCTACATCTATCAGGTGAGAAAAGAATACACGATGAAACAGAGCTGAACCGACTAAAACCGCTTAAAAGTATGTGTTTTATGAATATTTTTAAGATTTTAACCGAATAATTCTACAATGGTGAAGTCAACTGGGTTAAAGGAATTGATACGGCGAAATTGAGGGAGTTAATGAACAACATCGAAGTTATCCAACTTGCACATTTGAGAGAATCTGAAAGAAACCTCACATAGAATGAAGAAAGAAAGCGAAGTAAAGACACTGGAAACATTCTAAACAAATATTTTAAAGGTCCGACAAGTAAAAGTGACTACAACCTACAAAAGTTGGAGAATGAATTGCAAAGTTATAATGAAGAACTGATCGAAAATAGGGAATTGGCAGAAGAGATCGAGTGGCTTTTGGAGGAAGCTGAGTAAAGAGAGATAAGATAACTTGTTGTTGTGGCACATTTAAGAGTTCTGTTGTATTCTTGCTTGTCATTGCTTAGGGACTCAGGAGGACTTTTCTTTATTTTTGTTATGTTAATAGTGTTTACATTGATAAACTTGGAGATCGACATTACCGTGCAATGTACATGATAGACAATAAAGAGGCAAAGAAATATGAATCTTGATGCAAGGACGATATGATGGTAAATGATATACACTATGACAAAATATGAATCTATATCAAATAAGGTTACTGACTAATTTAAGCCACTTATTAACAAGTTTTTATATTGATTATTGTGTAATTACATATTTATTTTTGGAAGAATTAGTTTTGTTGACCATAGTTTGAAAGAGATTTAGAAGTCCTACATCTATCAGGTGAGGAAAGAATACGCGATGAAACAGAGCTGAACCGACTAAAACCGCTTAAAAGTATGTGTTTTATGAATATTTTCAAGATTTTGACCGAATAATTCTACAATGGTGAAGTTAACTGGGTTAGAGGAATTGATACGGCGAAATTGAGGGAGTTAATGAACAACTTCGAAGTTATCCATCTTGCACATTTGAGAGAATCTGATAGAAACCTCACAGAGAATGAAGAAAGAAAGCGGAGTAAAGACACTGGAAACATTCTGAACAAATATTTTAAAGGTCCGACAAGTAAAAGTGACTACAACCTACAAAAGTTGGAGAATGAATTGTAAAGTTATAACGAAGAACTGATCGAAAATAGGGAATTGGCAGAAGAGATCGAGTGGCTTTTGGAGGAAGCTGAGTAAAGAGAGATAAGATAACTTGTTGTTGTGGTACACTTAAGAGTTCTGTTGTATTCTTGCTTGTCATTGCTTAGGGACTTAGGAAGACTTTTCTTTGTTTTTGTTATGTTAATAGTGTTTACATTGATATACTTGGAGATCGACATTACCGTGCAATGTACATGATAGACAATAAAGAGGCAAATGATTATGAATCTTGACCCAAGGACGATATGATGGTAATGACTTGGCTCTGGAATAGTATGAAGTCTCATATTGCTGCTACGGCAATGTTTTTTGACTCATCCAAAGAAATATGGGATGCACTCAAGAAAAAATCTGGACAAATTCAGAATGTGTCCAGAATTTATGATTTTTACTTGTCCATATTCTCATGTCAACAAGGTGAAAAATCACTTAGTGAGTATTATGACATTCCGGAAGGTCTTTGGAAAGAACTTAATTTTTATCATCCTCTCACAATTTATATTGAGAAACTTTGGCAACAAATAGAGGAATTTTAAATAGTAAAATTTTTATCTGATATAAATTCAATGTATGACAGCTCTAAAAATATTATTTTGGCAGAACGTCAATTACCTACTGTAGATGATGCTTATTCCCATCTTCAAAGAGTTGGCCTATCTCACACTTCTTATTAGAATAAGGTTCCCCCATCATCAAAATCCTCTACTTTAATGTCTTTTGATGGTCGTGGTAGAGGGGGAGGCAACAATCGTGGTAGAGGTTGTGCAGAAAGATTTTATTGTAACCATTGCGAACGCACTAATCACTCTTTTGAGAAATGTTGGGTGAAATTTAGGAAGCCAGCATCAGTATCAATTACAATATGATAGTGTGACTCATACCTTTACACCAATGTCTCATACCTTTACACCAATGACTCTAGCTTCAGGTATTGCTCAAAATTTTCCCATGCCTTCTTATGAACAACAACAACATTTTCAACCTTCATGTAGCCAACAACCAACCAATGGGTGTTCCTCTATGCCTACTGCTACTTTAGCTCAACCAGGTACTCTAATTGCTTTTTTATCCTCCATTGATTCTACTTCTTGGATTATAGATTTTGGAACTTTCTTCCATATGACTGGTAACTCATCTTTTCTTAGTTTTGTTTCTTCATCTCCTATAGGTTCAGTTATTCTGGCCGATGGTTCTAAAACTCTAGTTATGAGTAAAGGAATAGTTTGTTCAACTCCTGTTCCTTTATCTTCAGTTTTATATGTACCCAATTTTCTAATTAACTTGTTGTCTGTAAGTTAGCTTACAAAAAAAGCTTAACTGTTCAATCACTTTTTTTTTTCCTACTTTTTACATTATTCAAGATCTCTGTATGAGGAAGACGATTGGTGGAGGATGTGAAAGAAATGGTGTATACTATCTAGCTAGTTCAACATCACCTGATAAGTTTGCATTCTCCTCAATTTCTCCACAATAATGACATTACAGATTAGGACATACTCCTCCTCGACTTTTTTAGATTTTAGGTCTTCTGGTAAATTCAAGTTTGTCTTTAGATTGTGAGTCGTCTCAATTAGGGAAACACTATCGATCGTCGTTCCCTCCACGACTCAATAAAGAAATTTACGGTTTGTTTTCTTTAGTTCATTCAGGTGTGTGGGATTCTTGTATGATTCCCAATGTCAAT
The DNA here is from genome assembly GCA_008009225.1 of Acer yangbiense. Classification (NCBI taxonomy): domain Eukaryota; kingdom Viridiplantae; phylum Streptophyta; class Magnoliopsida; order Sapindales; family Sapindaceae; genus Acer; species Acer yangbiense. The sequence continues at coordinate 12,351,205 of CM017773.1, forward strand.
GGTTTCAAGTACTTTGTTTCGTTTGTTGATGACCACTCTAGAGTTACTTGGTTATATTTGTTGAAAGAGTGGTCAGAGGCATCTTATGTATTTCAATCATTTTTCAATGAAATAAAAAATCAATTTGGGATGTATATTTCGCAGTGATAATGCATTGGAGTTTTGTAATTTTACTATTTCCAAATTTTGTGTGAAACATGGTAATATTCATCAAAGATCTTGTGCTTATTCTCCTTAACAAAATAAAGTTGCTAAGAGAAAAAATCGACATCTTTTGGAAGTTGCTAGGACCATTATGTTTCACATAAAAGTAGTAACAAAATTTTAGGGAGATGCAATTCTTACTGCTTATTGCTTTCTTATTTATAGACTTCCTTCATCTGTTGTAAATTTTAAAATTCTACACTCAATTCTTTTTCCTGATAAACCATCATTTTCATTTCCTCCACATGTTTTTGGTTGTATTTGTTTTGTCCATTTAATTAAACATATCGATAAGTTCTCAAAAAGAGCGCTATTAAATGTATATTCCTTGGACATTTTAGGACTCAGAAAGATTACAAATGTTATGATCATAATACTAACAAGTGTTATGTTAGTACTGATATAACATTTTTTAGTGTGCTCCATTCTCAATTCAAATTTATTTTCTCCTCCGTCAATTCTAGTGTCTGTCTAGCCCCTTGTACAGCCCTTTGGGCAGCCAGTTGAGCAACCCCTAAGCAACTCTCTGGGCAGCCTTTTATGAACCCTACTATGCAGCCCCCTAAACCATTACAAGTGTATGTGAGGTGAAGGACAATGCAAACAGATGGATAGCTAGATGCTATTCTGCGTACTACAACGCCTTCTACTCAAGCATCTGTCTCGAACAGAGATGCTGAACATCATCCCAGTACTGAGGTCTCTGACCTTGATTTACCTATTGCTCTTCGTAAAGGTAAAAGGTCCACTACTAGGTATCCCCTTACAAACTTTGTTTCCTTTGATAATCTTTCTTCTTCATTTCGTTCTTTTTCTTTGTCTCTCTCTGTTCTTTCTATTCTTAAGACCTTTCAGGAAGCCCTTGCTCACCCTGGTTGGAAATTGGCTACGGAGGAAGAAATGAATGATTTATGTGATAGGGGTACTTAGGAATTACAAGCTTTACCTGGGACGTACGTAGTTGGATGTGTATGGGAATTGCAACTTAATGATGATGTTGCAGTGTAGATTGCCAAAAAAAATAAAATTGTACGAAGATTTTACTGATTTCCATGGGATTTGTTCTTCATGGCAATATGTTATTGTTATTCAAGATCATTTTAGGTTCATGTCTACTCAGATTCCAATGCTCCTTCTTCCACCAACCAAAACCTCCACAACTTGTGATTTCTTAAGTCTCTCTAGAAACATGAGTCGGCAAATTCATAACAAGAAATACTTTTGTTAAAAAATGATAGCTTATAACCATCAACAAATATTGGAGAATCTCTATGTTGCATTCCTTTACACGACGTCGTCTTCATATTAAACTCCCACACATCCATGCATTCAAATATTGGTATTTAGACTTACCTCTCGCCACCCCAGGGATGATGTATGCTTATAATTTTATCACCAAATGTGTTTTATCTTCCAATCTATTGTCAACGTCTGTTTATACAGTCATGGTTATTTTTGGATTTATGGAAAAGTTGAGATTTGCTCGATCCGGACAACAATCGACACATGGACGGGCTCGGGTTGATTTGAATCCAAATCTTATTCATTCATAAATTGGCCCGGGTTTCAATCTATTGACTCCAACGGTCCATTTAAAATGAAAACCCATCACAAGGCCCAAAACCATAAGCCTTACATCAATCAAATATTAAATATACAACTTTAATCTTTAAAAAAAAAAACATGTGAGAAACAAAAGTTGTAATTTACAACATTTATCTGAACTGATTTGCATTGCAATTTTATATCCAAAATTGCCCACCGCAAATCAGTCTATTTCCAGATAACCATTCAAATAAACCTAAGTAATTTTTATTTCTACGTTCTCAATTGCTTTACTCATAATTCATAAACACCAAAAAGTCAAAAGATAGAGCCTAACATTACACTTTATCTAAATATTTTGTCAGTTTCGTGTCTCATTTAACTTAAATTTGTTCTGTAATTAAACAAAAAGTTGTTAATTATAAATTTATAATTAATTGCTTACTCTTGTGTTAATTTGTGTTCTTCTTAGGTGGATATGATATTTGTGTTCAACTTTAATATTTTACAAGTAGGTTTTGTACCGTGTTTTTTTTTTTTTTGCAAGTAATAGAAAAGTTTCATTTATTTTCGGCCAATTCTGATATTATATTCGGTTCATCTTCCCTGCTAATTTTCTTTACTGAATTTTTGCTATTTGAACTGAAAGTCTAAAGAATTTTCTAAACCGAAAGTTAAAGTAGTTTTATACAGGTTGATTGTTAAATCTTTCGGAATCAAACAAGCTATCAAGACTAATAAGTATAATGTGTCTAAAAGCAATCCTAGCTTTGCAAACTTTACTGCACCTAAGAGCCTACTTGTTTTAATGGAAACTGGAAATCAAAACAAAAAATAGCAAGATTTAAGAGAGTCCTAATTTGATTTTTGTTCAATTTCGATTTTGGTTGTCTGTCTTTGATAAAAGTAGTATTATACTGTTGTTTTTCGTTTTTTATAATGATAATTAGGTTGTGGGTCTTTCTTAAGAAGAAATATGTTTGGTGGGCCTATTTTGAACTCACTTTATAGGTTTGTTAGTTTAAAAAAATTAGGGGTTCAGTGGGCCTATTTAAAACTCATTTATGAGTTTGTTAGTTTAAATTCATATATGGGTTATATCTAAATTTTTTTTTTTTTTTTTTTTAACTTTTAGGGCCTTACAGATCGGGGGCCCTAAGCGGTCGTCTCACTGGGCTCCCCCTAGGGCCGGGCCTGATTATATTATTCTACATGCAACATATGTTTTCTTGTTTTGACAATTGACACTAACACATCAAATAATTAAAAGTACCTGGATCAGCAAACAAATTATACTTGTTATCTGTTGACTAGCAAGCTTTAACTGCTAGCATTTTTTTCTAGTTTGATGTATTTCATCATTTCAAAACAGATTTCAGGACATGTCCAAACATTTTCATACAAAGACCGAAAGATACCATCTTTCTAGCATCTATAACCTTATCCAATGGATCGGCCTCTTCTGAAACGTCAACAGTCTCCCGAAGACTGTGATTGTTCTAAATGCTCTGCTGTTTCAGTTCCCATAGGTGTCCTTTCCTGGAAATCATCTGTTACAAATTAACTAAAACGTGTAAGGAAAAACACTAACACAATCGGTTTGCAAATGTAATTAAGAATAATTTAGTACAAAAATTAAACTAATAAACAGATGATAATTGAAAGCAACAAAGCCAAAAACAATTAACTCGTACTTACAACGTAATTACGCATTGTGAAGGTCAATTTCCCCTTCCTGCAATTAATTAATAAAAAATAGTCCAACAGAGGGAAATAACAAAAACTTCACGAACCATTCAAAATATGCCCGGATTGAGATGGTGGGTCGGGTCTAATTTTGTGGGTTTTAAGTGTTGGGTTTGGATCTAGGCCCGAATTGATCGTCAGACTTTTCGGGCCCGTATTATTGGCACCTCAGCTTTTCGGGGGAGGTTTGAAGAAACACAAAACTAGAGGGGCTATAAAACCTTTTTTCTGAAACTATAGGGGAAAAATAATAATTTCCCTCCATAAATTGTACATGTCAAAAGACATCGATGTGAGTTGGTAGTTTAAACCGTTCATTCAGATAATCACATCACATATTCACATGTTAAGAGTTTTTTTTTTTGGGTAGTTTAAATTGTTCATTCAGATAATCACATCACTTATTCACATGTTAAGAGTACCTTTTTTTTTAATTTTATTTTTTATATATAAGGTCTGACCATGCCTTTCTAAAATCTTATTGCAATTCAATTATATAATGAATTTTTTTTTTAAAAATTTAGCTATACATCTTGATCAATGATCATACTAATGAATGTTCAACTATTTCATTTCAATTTGAGATATCGAAGTAAACCAAAATAGTGCTTATTGCAATTCAATTATATAATGGAAAAAAAAAAATTAAAATATAGCTGTACATCGATCTTGATCAATGATCATTCTAATGAATGTTCAACTATTTCATTTCAATTTGAGATATTGAAGTAAACTAAAATAGTGCTTATTGCAATTCAATTATATAATGGAAAAAAAAAATTAAAACGTAGCTATACATCGATCTTAATCAATGATCATTCCAATGAATGTTCAACTATTTCATTTCAATTTGAGATATCGAAGTAAACCAAAATAGTGCTTATCTTTCTTTCGAAACAAAATATAGAAACTTATCCAATGGATTGGCCTCTTCTTGGAAATCATTTGCAGTTTTCTTTGTTTTGGTTTTGTTAAATTGCTTTGAAATCATTTTTATTACTAAACAGTGACAACCAAAGAAAATAACAGAATATTGCATAGTTAACTATTACTAAACCCATTCTAGTGGAAATAGATTACATGTACTTCAGTTGCATCGAAGCCTATTCTAGTGGAATCGAACCCTTTAAATAGTTGTAGGCAAAATCACTGCATTCCACAACAATGTTGATGTTCGTTAAGAATGTTTCACCTTTTCGAGTTGGTTGTTTAGAATGTCATTTTTTCTTCTTCTTAATATTCTCATGTTATGTATTTACAACTATTTTGTAAGAAAACTGTAAAAGTTAAACAAAGTAGACTAAAGCAAATACACCTAAGTGTTTGATGAAAAGCTTGAGAGAGAATTCAGAGAGAAGAGAACTCCATTAGAGAAGTTTTGTGATTATGATTCTCATTTAATCAATTACAGAAGATGAACAAATATGATTTTTTTCTTCTTCTTATTATTCTCATGTTATGTATTTACAATTATTTTGTAAGAAAACAAAAATAACATCATTAGCTTCAAATCAAATCCAACAAAAGGACAAGAAAATGAACAAATATGATTTCAAGACAAAGAAACAAAATTAAGTGCATTATCTCACATTTCAGAGATGTAAGGAAGATGAACAAGTTCAGGTGGAACCGTGGAACTGTGGAAGTACGTGTTCCTGGAAGACTGTAAAGCATGAACATTCTGAAAATGTAAACCGACCCAGAATCAGTTTCATGGCAAATAATAACGGTAGATAAATTATTTTTTGAAAATATTAATCCAACATTAATGAAATCAAATCAACCAACATGACTGTAACATGGCAAGTGTTGTTCTCAATTTTATTGTATTTCTTTTGATTAAGGAATTAATTATGTAAAGAAAGCAAATACAAATTCTAATGATCTAATCACATGTCAAAAAAAAAAAAAAAAATTAAAAAAAAAAAAAACCTTTATCATAATTAAACAGCTATCATCCATTTGTTAATTGACCCTTTTTATGTAATACGACAAAGGATACAATAGATGGGTTGTTGTTATTGGACTATTGGAGGGATGTTGCTTGAGATTTGAGACTAGTTGAATGTTCTTTTTTTTTTTTTTTTTTTTTTTTTTTTTGAGATTAGTTGAATGTTCAAGTGTCAAAAAAATAGTAAGTAACTGGTCTTTATTACTTATTAGTAATTTTACATTTTCATTTTATGTCTGTGTTATTTCGAACTTAAACCAAAATTGTTTATAAGTTTTGTGTTAATGAAAGGGTATACATATGCATGTAAAATGTATATAGTAGGACCCAAACTCCACTACCACCTATACTAAGAGGTGATATGCGTAACGAATCGCGATTCGAACGTAGAACTTCTCTGGAATTTTAACCTCGAAAACGTGGCTCGGTTAATGAAAGAGTATTTTAACACATTTAGATTCAAACAATTTTTAGGAGTCTTTGTAATTTTATAGGATTTGTTTTTAAATTTTAATATCTTATAGTGACTTCTTTTTATTATTTTTCAATATTTTTAATAGATAATATGATTAATTTAATTTTTATATATTATTATAAATTAGGTATAATATTTTTTTTTTTATAAAAATTAATAGTAAAGGTAATGATTTTAATTTTGATAGTAAATTAAATAAAAGGACTTAATCGCTACATATTCCAAATTTTAAACTAAATCGTTAATTATTTAAATAAAAATATATATTTTTCCTGGTTAAAACTTAAAACATCTTTTAATGGCATGTTGATTGACCTTTTGCTGGTCAATGAATGATTATTACAGCACTCAATCTAGGTGGTCACTTCACTGGAACCCCACTCTGCCTTCAGTTTCCTGCTTTCACTCTCTTTGGAGAACAAAGTTGGTTTAGTTATTAGTGGGAGCTTCAAACTAGATCGAAAAGCGGCATATTTGTTTCTGGGTATTTGAAGATGTTCTTCAAATCTCTACTTTTTTTTTTTTTTATCAGTTTTGTCTTTGGGTTGTTTTGAGACACAGTTTTTTGTTGCTGCTAAGCTTCCTCAATCTGAAGGTATGCCACATTCGCTCTTTGTTTCTGCTTTTGTTTTATTTGATTTTATTTCATCAGACTGTAACCAGCAATATTATATTGATGAATCTGGTTTTAAATACACCCATTTTCTAAATATTTGTTTAAACAATTCCTAAATAGTATATTCAATCTCAACAAGTATAATTTAATAGTCATTTACACCTTTGCTTGTGATGCTGAGTTTGAATGCTTGTCTCTTATATTTATTTGTTGGATGTGGATGTGGTGTAGTTGATGCACTCAATCAAATAGCCAAAACAGAAGGAGCTTGATTGGAATTTCGATGTGAATGCTTGTGGAGTTGAAACGGATCCCACCACCAACCTTACTTGCAACACTGTTAACAATACAAGCCACCTTATAGCCATGTAAGTTTTTCCTTGTAAGATTCTTTCAATATATATGTATGAACTTTATTTGGTTTATCTACGAGAAATTGAATAATTTGTAACTTCTTCAAATGAGTTGAGAGTAAATGGATATCGATTCAGTAGTTATCTTAATACATAGAACTAGGAATAATTGAATAAATATGTGTTTGGATGTTTTAGTCTCATCTTGAAAGCTAATTTTAGCAGTACTGGTATAGTCAGAGGCGAATGTAAGGGGGGGCCCATAGGGGCCATGGCCCCCCCAACCAATTAAAAAAAAAAAAAAAAATCTATTATACATAACATTAAAACATAAACCAAAACAAAAAAAAACTAAATGTGATATATATATATTAGATAGGTGATAATATTATATTGTCCCTTTATTATTTTTATAATATAAATTAACTAATAATTTCAGTGCAAATGACAATGAGTTTGATAAGTAATAAGATGGCTTCCGTTAGACAAAATTAGTGCTGCTTGTATTTCATTGGGTTGCCATAAGAGAAAATCTTTGGTGTATCGGGTATTCTCCTGAATGATGCACCGGTCAGTCCATTGAAGATCAGACATGTGGCATAAAAAAATTTCTTTATGGATCTTCTTGAACCAAATATGCTTAAGTGGGATAAGAATGGGATGGGTCATTAATGTCATGTTGTGATAGAGAAGATCTTGACAAATCATATATAGCATTTGGCAAGCAAAATTTAATGGTACACAAACACTTAATTGGGTAAACCACTATAAAATATTCACCCAAATAATTTCATTTGGTCTTCCACTAGTAATTTCATTTCCACTATTATGGATCAACCATTATAGAAGTGGATCAACTATTGAACTGGGATTTTCCAAATTTGCATTAATTATCTTAGTTGAATTTAGGTCACGATGGCCTGACTATGGTAATGTTATAGTAACAGCACTAATGCATTTGAATTTAGACCTATATATATATATAGGGGTTTTTACAATTTGGTCTCAACTTAATTGGGAAACATTACTTTTTTACTACTTAATTCAAATTTCATCAATTTGGTCCTTATATAATAGAAAATCAATCAAATTAGTCCTACCGTTAGTCAAAGTGACAGTTTTGACTAACGGTATGACTAATTTGATTGATTTTCTATTATATATGGATCAAATTGATGAAATTTGAATTAAAGAGTAAAAAAGTGATGTTTCCCAATTAAGTTGGGACCAAATTGTAAAAACCCCTTTCAGTTATGCATACCATTAAGAATAGGCATAGGTTTTGCAACAAAATAAAAGATGTTTTATCATACACTCTTTAATTATGTAATTGAAATGAAAATTAGGAAGAAATTGGTTATAAATAATTTTCTAGATATAAAATAGACTTGTTACATTTTAATTAGTTAATGTCTATTTTATTTATTTATTTGTATCATTACTTTTAACACCGAACAGTATCACATGTCTATTGATATTATTTGAAGATTGCATTACCTACAATATTAATTTTTGTTTTGGCCCCCCCAAAGCCAAAATTCTGGCTTCGCCCCTGGGTATAGTAATGTTAGAGTTGTTTTAATGTTGTGGGTGGGGTTTTGTAATCTATAATTGTTAAAGAGGAATGAAATTGATTTTCTTTCTTAATTAGGATTAAAAGAAACGCTCCAATCATTGCAACTCCTTATTTGATAGGTTTAGGATTAAAATAATTTTTGTATTGCTCTTGGCTTTTTTTTCCAGGGTTTTTACTAATGAATTCTGGGTCTATGTTCCATTCTCAGAAAATTCCATGTTTCATGAAATGTGTTTAGTCCCTGTTAGGTTGCCTAGATTATAAGGAGGAAACACACAAAAATAATTACAATGTAGGGGAAAGGACTATAACCGATTTTCTTTCCAAACTTCAAGTCTTTTCCTGAGTATTTAAACAGCATTTTCCTCATTAGTTTCAAAAACGAGTTGTAAACTTTAATTACTTTGTGCGCTTGTAACCTCAAGTGTCAGTGTTCAAATACTATTGTTGAGATCGTCAATTTAAGCATTTATGATTAATGGTGTTTTTAATATGGTACCAGAGCTTTTTTGATCAAAAAGTTATGTGTTCAAATTCCAACTAACGGAGATTGGCTAATTAAAGTTTTGATTCTAATAGTTACATGTGTGTTTCGGCCATGCACAGCTTTTGGGAATAATGGCGTTTCAACATTGAGCCACCTAAATTTGATCTAGATGTGAGTACCATAGTGGTTACTTTAATGGAAATGCACTCTCCAATCATTGTCTATTAAGGAAATGAAAAAATATACCATGAAACTACCCGTGTTCAAACAGTTTTCTATAATTTGTTTCATTTCATAATTCAGATAGAAAACATGGTGATATGATCTTGATTTCTTTATTTATCGTTTTCCTTTCCTTTCGTGGAAGTTTATTGGTAATTAGAAAGACACTCTAAATTGTGAAACATTATGAAGTTAGACTAATGTGGTTTACAGTGATTTTGCCTACAACTACTTAAATGGGTCAATACCAGTTGAATGGGCTCCGATTCAGTTAATGTTAATGTAAGCTATATCTGCATTTTTTTTATTACGTTAAGCAGATACAGCTCATTTTTGTCTCTTAATTTATTGATAGTTGTCAATGCAGCTCTCTTTTTGGAAACAGATTATCAGGCAACATACCCAGCCATTTGGGGAATATTACTGGTTCTTATATTTTACTTGAAAACTACCAAGAGTAATTACACAAAAATATGTAATTGAAATCACAATTAATAATTAATAAAAACTTGATAGATATGTCGTATGATCTTCAGCAACTTAAATTTAATTGAAAATGTGCGTATATTAGGTTACTGTTGCCTGAACTAGGTTTGATTCTGAAATGCCAATCTCAATCATGCTACAAAATGGGAAGCATTGAATTTAGGAGAATAGAAAACTTTGAGAGTACCTCTTACATTCCGTGTTTTATGTGTATGATGCATACGAAAGACTACCTAGTATGACAGTCCACTGAAATCAAGTTTCTAGTTTTGTCACGTTGGCCAAGAAGCTGGATTTTGATACATAATCAGAGGTCTTGTATGTAATTTGTGTTCTATATTTAGCTGAATGTATCGTTTAGCTACATGTGACGGGAACATAAATCTGGCAAGAGAAGAATGTCCATGAAAAGACTTGGTAAATGATCATATACTGTGTGCTCTTGATCCTCATACGTTGTGCTTTCAACCCAATCTTATTTGTACGCTTGGTGGTCATATACAGTGAACTATATCTCTAGCTCAGGTAGATAAAAGCTTATTGTAGCTGTGTTAGATATCATAAGAGTTTTTGGTTACTGATCTCTATAATACTCAGGTGGCCAAGTGGATGTTGAGCAAAGGTCAGGGAGCTACGATGACAACATATGACACTCTTTTACTAGCATTTGACAAGGATAAGAGGGTAGACGAGGCTGAATCATTATGGAACATGATTGTGCATACACACAGATGCTCTATCTCAAAGCAGTTGTGTTCAAGGATTGTCTCTTTATATGATCATCATGGCATGCAAGATAAGATAATAGAGGTAAACAGAAGGGCCTCAAATTTGCCACACTCCACTGTGATCGTTCTGCTTTTTTGGATCTTTTTTTTTTTTTTTACTTGTGAATCTTCAGTGTGGTGTCAAAACTTCTAAATTTTCATGGTACATTCAGGCATTTGCAGATATGGAGGAGCTGGGTGTAACTGTGTAAGGCCTGATGAAGATACTGTCAGAAGAATTGCACGTGCCTTTCGAAAGATAGGTCAAGAAGAGAAGTGGAAGCTGTTTCTTAAAAAATACCAGTGTAAATAGAAATACATGCACTTTAACGGAGAACATGTTAGAGTGAGAAGAGATGCATGGAATGAAGATGGTTTGGCAGAATGATTCGTTGCTTTACGGGCATGCTATCATCTTTTCTTCTGAGTTGGCCACCCAAATTGGAGACAAGCCATAGAAAGTTCATGGCTGCTGCTACTGATGAAATCAACTTGAACTTCCTCTGGTAAGATAATTCTATCGGCTATTCTACATTGACATTCAGATTTCCATGCATTGTATTTGTAAGCATGCTCAGTAGTTTTCCCCTGCATCAAGGCACCTCTCTTCCGATCATTTTCATCTTTGAAATTCTGAAATGATCTTTTTGTCCAATCAAATCGACAACTAGTAAAGATCTCTCTGGTTTTCTAAGCTAAGCTTAGATTCTCTTGTTTGCATTATCATAGATATAAAAAAGACAAGAGCAAAGAATGTCTTGATGCATGACAACTACAGCATTCCCTTCCATACCAAAATTGTTAAACTTGTAGGCATCTCTTTCTTATAGCAAGCCACACCACAGGCCGTAATGCTAACAAGACTTGGTAAATATTTTGCATAAAAGCACACATAAGTAATGTATTTTGATTCTTTTGCAACTAGTTAATACTTTCTAGTCATGCTATACTAACTATAATGATAATGATGGAGCAGTAGAAGATAAGTCACAAAAGAAAGGAGAAGAGTGGGCAGTATATTTTAGGGGTGATGCAAGTTTCTATTCTTTAGTTTGATAGACTGAGAACAAACCTGATTGTTGTTAGCCGCTGGAAGCTAGTGAATAGTTGTTAGAGAGTATACGCACTGTCTGTTTGCTCCAGAAAGTCAGGGGTCGACAGCAGAGGCCTGTTAAGTTCCAACCTTGCCTGTTTGACATCATAAATCAGCAACAATGATAAGTCATATGCTGTAAGTATGATTTAAGACTTTAAGTTTTCAGATTGTAGGTCACCAACCACCGGTAGTCAGGTTGTTAGTTACTCTCCTTTCTATAGGAGACAAGGACCGTTATTTTCTATAACGGGCTACCTTGGATCCACTTTTACCAGGTGAAAACTGTGACATGGATGCCCTGACAGCATCAGCTACCTTGGCTCTAGGTATAGCATCAGCATAAACATGTGTTCTGGCTAGATATTCATTAAAATATTTTTTAAATTGTAAGCGAAGAAACGCCCTTTAGCATCAGCATAAGCAAGTAGTTTCAGGAAATCAATCCTAGTTGGGTAAGGAAGTAACTTGTAGGTTAAGTTAGGAATATAGAGTGGAATTTTGAGGGAATCCTAGTCCATTTAGGAAACAAAAGGAAACTTGAGTGTAGATTTACAACACATCATCACGTACCAATTAGTTTCATGAAATCAATCCTAATTGGAAAAGGAAACTTGACTGTGAAGTAATTAATAGCTAATTTCCTTTTCAAAATAGAAAAAGAAATCCTTTGTTTGAATCACTGTAAATATATGTGACACGATTATCATTCATCATATGCCTGCAGTCTTCAGAATCAACAAGTTTTTTTGGATATTGATCATAATTTCAATAATTGTTTCTTCTAAACACTACTAGTGATCATCGATCGTCATCATGGTGAAGCGCAAACGCACTTGCTGCCATTGTTGGGGGGATCAACTTAATGATGATGTTGCGGTGGAGATTGCTAAGAAAATAAAATTATATGAAGATTTTACTGCTTTCCGTGGGGTTTGTTCTTCGTGGCGATCTGCTATTGTTATTCAAGATCATTTCAGGTTCATGTCTACTCAAATTCCAATGCTCCTTCGTCCAGCAACCAAAACCTCCACAACCTATGATTTCTTTAGTCTCTCTAGAAACATGATTCGGCAAATTGAGTTACCCGAAATTCATAACAAGAAATACTTTTCTTCAAAAGGATGGCTTATAACCATCACCAAATATTGGAGAATCTCTATGTTGCATCCCTTCACACGATGTCGTCTTCACATTAAACTCCCACCCATCCATGCATTCAAATATTGGTATTTAAACTTACCGGCCTCTCGAAACCACGACCAGGATGATGTGTGCTTATGATTTTATCACCAAATGTGTTTTATCTTCCGATCCTTCGTCAACTTCCAATTATACAGTCATGGTTATTTTTGGATATACTGAAAAGTTGGGATTTGCTCGATCCGGAGATAAAGCTTGGACAACAATAGATACATGGACGGCTCCTTACTTGGATGTTACCTACTACAAAGGCATGTTTTATGCTATAAATACTTTTTATGAAATAACGGCTTGTGATGTTAGGGGTGATAATCCGACCATTGCACAAATGCCGCCCCGGTCTTAATGAAAATGCTTGTGGTTTGAAATTATACATTTTAGAATCAGCAGGAGCCTTGTTGGTGGTTGAACGAAAATTGTATGGGTTTCAATTTCGGGTTTACGACGTCAACGTGAGCACTACCAGATGGACAGAGGTCAAAAGCTTCGGGGATTATCAACTCATGTGCTTGGTAGTGATCATATATATTATCAAATTACCAGCTAGCTAATTACTTCAAATTTGATTTTGATGGATTTAGTTATAACATGTAATCAAAGATCAAGTACAACAGTTTTTTCATCCAGATCAAGTCAACTTAATTTAAGGTGTAAGTAGATATATCATCACAAAATTCAAAGGAATTCAATGAGTTATTAATTTTTTCGTCTCTTAATGAACTCTAAAAATTAAAAGCATCTAAAAAAAATAAAATACAAATTTAAGAAAATAACAAATCGTTGCACCTAATGATTTTAATAATACCCTCTCTAAAATCTTGGATTTATGTAATATTTCAAAAAAAAAAAAAAAAAAAATGTGCTAGGGCCTTTATTTATCATTCGTCACAAATTTAATAGGGTTAATTGCACTAACATACCCAAACGTTTTATAATATCACATAAATATTGTATGTTCGCCTTTATTATATATACATATCTTTGACTAACGTTTGGCTAGCAAAAATATAACAGTTGACCATCATTACAGTTAGAAATGACTAGATTACCCTTCCTTTTAATATTTAATAATTATTGTATTATTTTTCTTTATCTAGTAAGAGCATGGCTTTGGGAGATATGAGTGGAAGTTCATAAATCAGAAAACCATCTTATTTAATGGGCTGATGATGATCTATGCTTATGCCTTAAGAAATCATACTACATAACTATATATTGTGAGAATTGTCGAGACACAAAATAATTAGGTAAAATAAAAAGCAAAGAGAATAAGAGAAATTTACTTGGTTTGGCATAAAGTCTACATCCACGAATAAAGATAAAAAGAAATTCACTATAATCAATGGAGATTACAAGAGAGTGTTTCAGAATCACTCAGAAAACCCAAAACCCTTTAATCGATGTGTGATTAAAGTCGTGAATTTGAAATGGATGTAAATTGGATTAGAGATGGGTGTGAAATTTGGTTAATTTAATGGAGATGCTCATAAATTTTGTTTGGGCTCTTTCCTCCAATTGAACTATTGAATGAAATGTATATATATTATTTTATACATTTTGTTGGAAATTTTTAAGATACCAAAAAGGTTTCAATCTATTGACTCCAACGGTCCATTTAAAATGAAAACCCATCACAAGGCCCAAAACCCTAAGCATTTGTTTTTTGTCCAAAGATTAACTATGTAGGAATTGTACCAAATTGATTGAAATTTGAAGTTTGAGCAAACTGTTTTTTTTCAATAATTTTACGCAATCCAAAAAAAAAAAGGTCCAAACATCACTCTAATAATGTTTGAACAATGTTTAGGTATTGACCGGTCAGTATCCAAAATACTGACCTCATCAATGAGAATGTAGTATGTGACCTAACTAGTGAGATAAATGTAAAAAGTAAAAAAAAAGACCACATTCTATACTCCCATTGATGAGGTCAGTATTTTGGGTATTGACTGGTCAGTACCTAAAAATTGTTCATAATGTTTGGGTTGGCTTTTTGGTTGTTTAAAAACAATGTTCTTTTTTGTTTCATGATATTTGAATTAATTGTTTTTTTTTTTTATTAAAATAAAATTAGAAACTTGTGAAAACTTGTAATTTGACATGAATACACTGTTCCCTTTGTAAGTTTGTAGTTCTTTTGTGGTGAATAAATTCTGGCTTAAAAAAAAAAAAAAAAAAAAAATTTAATTTTAAAATTAAAAAAAAAAAAAAAAAAAACTATTTTACTAAATTCTATTTTCATTTAATTAATTATACTCTAAGAAAATACCTCTTTCACTCAAAACAGTTGGGACTGGGAAGATAAGACCTCTTGTATATAATCACTGCCAGGGAGGAGTTATTTTCTTTCTTTCTCCTTTTTGTTTTGTTTCTTTTATCTTTTTGTTTCAGACATAATTGAAGATTAAATATAATAAAAAAAATAAGGCAAGATGCTTCAATATGCCGACCGATCTAATCAAACCAAAGATATTCAATCAAATGAGAAATTTATACATTGTTATGTGATATAATATGAATGATCTGTAATAGCAAACGTGACACAATACAATATAAATAATATGATACCGAAGCTTTTGTCGTGTGGTGTCATAATAGACTTTATCATATGGTACGTGTAATGTGTGTAACCATACTATAGATTTAAGATAATGTTACACATCCAACCTTTTTGTCCAACCCCTAATGTGTCAATTGGTGAGTGGATGCACATTAATAATGATTTATCCATATATCCACTCACCAACTTATACATCAATGGTTGGATAAAAAGTTGGACAAAAATGGTTGAATGTCTACCATTGTCCATAGATTTATAGTTTTATTGCCTTGTTTGGTTATAATTAATTAATTCTTGTCTTAATTGTCATTTAGTACATTAAATCCAACCATACGGATTTTACAAGTATGTGTAAGGAGTTTTCTTCCCGGTTTGTAGGGTAATTATCTCTCAATATGTGAGTAGATATCCGGATTGTACATGTACTGTTTGATCTCGACAGATTTATTGTTATAGTTATCATAATACTTAAAAAAAAAAAAAAAAAAAAAAAAAAAACTATAATAATTAAAAAAAAGGAACTTTTATGAACAATATTTTTATTCCTAAAATACGTGCAGACAGAAACTACATAACAAAATAGATGTTGGTGGATTATAAAATTACACGTGAAAATTAATTAATCATTTGAGAGTTTAATTATAAATATAATTTTGATAGCAATAATTATCTCTATTATTTTTAACTATTTAATATCAATCAGTACAAATTGTTTATTTTATCAAACCTGTTTAAATATTATAAAAATATGTATATTTCATTGAATACTTTAATTTACATTTTACCAATTTATTTTTGTTGGAAGTTTGTTTGGCTGTTTTTTAAGTTAAAATGAAATTTGAAAAACCATTACTGCCAATTTTTTTTTTTAAAAAAAATTAAAACAGTTTTTTTTTTAAATAAAAAAAAAACCATTAAAACATGTGAGAAAAAAAAAAGTTGCAATTTACAACTTTTATCTGAACTGATTTGCATTGAAAATTTATATCCAAAATTGCCCACCTATTTCCAAATAACCATTCAAATAAACCTAAGTAATTTTAAATGCTTCTCATAATTCATAAACATTTTACTAAATATTTAACTAAATATTTATCCAAAATTGCCCACCATGTTTAACTAAATATTTTGTCAATTTCGTGCATTTAACTTAAAATTGTTCTATAATTAAATAATAAAGTTGTTAATTATAATTGAAAACATTTTACTAGAAAGCTTTAAAAAAAATAACTAATCCGGATTAATATTTTATTAATATTTAATATTATATTTATCCACCAATAAAGGCTCTTGAGAATTTTCAAATGCTGAAACATATAAAAAATTCTGGATATTCAGGAATAATAATAGAATAGAAGAATACATAATTTAGAGAAAATACAAAGCACTTATCAGTTATCAGAAAAAAAAGAAAAAAAAAAATCTCTTGAATAATCTGGACTTGGACTTGTCATAAAATAGATAAACATGAAACATGTGATTGAGTCTGACTCACTATCTCTAGAAGGACAAGAAAAATATCAAACATGGTGGGGCTCTCTCTCTTTGTTGTCTTTTATATTTTATCTACACCACCAATTTCCATCCAAATTTAATATAATTAATTAATAAATCATTCAAGTCAATTGTGAAATGACTTGTCATCTTTTTATTTTTATTTTGAATTAATTGCACTAATTTACCCTTACTTTATTGAATCTAGGAAGATTTTAAAAAGCTATCTTAAATTAACACAAACACTTATTGCCATCAAATCAATCCGTTAACTTTAACGGTTGACTAACCTTGACCCATGGAAAACTAAATATACTATTGACATATCATTCCAAATATAAAATATTTTTTAATTAAAAAGTGAAAAATCAAATTAAAAAATAAACAAAGATAATTAGTTTGCGGAAACATCTTTAGTTCATGGAAAAGCCTCCTCTGCTAACTGCAGAAGGTCGATCTCCTCTAGAGGAGATCGACAATGATCTCTTTGAGTAGGAGGAGATCATCAAAGATCTCTTGTTTCCTTTGACGGTAGAGATCCATCATTGGTAAATTACTATTTTTTTTTTTTTAATTTTGATTTTTCAATTTTTAATAAATTATTTTTTTTTATATTTGGGATAGTGTGATAAGGGTATATTTGGCTTTCTAAGAGTCAATGTTAGTAAACCGTTAAAATAACGAAAGTTAACGGATTAACTTGATTACAAGGGTTTTTGTGTTAATTTATAGTTTCTTTTTAAAATATTGCTAGATTTAATAAACTAAGGGTAAATTAGTGCAATTAACCCATTTTTCTAATATGCCAGGTAGATTCAAGAGTCAAGACCATTAGATGTAACAACAAGCTTTTAAAAAGACACAAGATTCTAAAGGAGGAAAAAAAAAAAAAAGTCTAAATTGTTAATCACATGTAAATTGCTTGGATGACTTGATAATTAAAAAAGAGAATATCCTGTCAATGTTCTATTTCAAGGCTACAGTATTTATAAAGAAGCTTTTATAAGGAAAATTGATGTACAAAGGTCCAAATAATAGAGTCTAATTAAGAGAGAGAGAGAGAGAGAGAGAGAGAGAGAGAGAATTGAAAATTGGTGAAAAGTTGTGATTTTTACAGATGTTTCCAACTGGGGTTTCTTCTGTGTATTCAGCTTGCAGTGATGCAGCTGGGATTACAGGTACATTTTTCTTCTTTTCATTATATGTTTAGTATTTGGTGATAAATTTACAGTATCAGCTTTTAGGAAACAAGAATGATATGGTTTTGCTGTTTTATCTGTTTAGGGTATATTCAGTTTTTCTTTTTGGGTTTTTTAATCTGTAAAAATGTCTGAATTGAAGAAGATTGTTTGCACTTTCTCTCTATATGATTGTTTGCACTTTTGCTTATTTGCTTACAATCTACTATCCAGATTTTCTTACAATCTTCAATTACCTCACTGAATTTATTCATGATTTTCATAATCTTCTATTATAAAGGCAGAATCTATAAACTTTCAAGGAATCCACATTTGATAAAAATGAAACCTTTTGTTGATTCTGTTATTAGGAATCTAAAACCCATTTGTTGAATGCAGGGAACATTCTTGCTTTTGTATTGTTTGTATCACCAATGTAAGTTCAAGTTGTCTGATAATCTTTTCCTTGGAAAGTGAAAATCAAAAAGAAAGAAACTTCAAAATCATAATTATAATTCATTTTTATTTGTGGCAGACCTACATTCAAGAGAATTTTGAGAAACAAGTCGACTGAGCAGTTCTCAGGATTGCCTTACATATATTCTCTATTGAATTGCTTGATCTGTCTCTGGTATGGCATGCCCTTTATATCTCCTGGTGTTATTTTGGTTGCCACTGTGAATTCAATTGGAGCAGTATTCCAATTAGTTTATGTAACCATCTTCATCATATATGCTGATAAACCCAAAAAGGTATTCTTTATATCCCTCACGATTGCTTGATCTTGTGATTGAAATTCGATATGCCACTCCATCTGGGTTCGATTTAGTGGTTTTTTTTTTTACCGTCTTTGATGTTGCTTTGCAGTTGAAGATGTCCGGATTATTGGTATCAGTTTTTGCATTATTTGTTATCATAGCCTATGTGAGCATGGAGCTTTTTGACTCTCAAACAAGACGTTTTTTTGTTGGATGTTTGTCTGTTGCTTCTCTGATTTCGATGTTTGCTTCACCTCTATTCATAATTGTAAGGCCATCGCAAAATTTGCTAGCACTTTGACATTTAGTTTGCACATTTCCTTTTCACTTATATGGTTTCATGTATCGTTTCCCGCAGAAGTTGGTCGTTAAATCGAGGAGTGTTGAATTCATGCCTTTTACTCTATCTCTTTCAACCTTCTTGATGAGTCTCTCCTTCTTTGTCTACGGGATGTTCAAGGATGACCTTTTCATTTATGTAAGTATTCTATTTCTTTTTGACGATTGCTGATTATGGTTATATATTATGCTGCTGATACGTGATTATATATTTGAAGTTCACATTCTAATGCTTTGTACGACTCGATATTCTATTAAACCGATTCAACAGCATATAATAACTATTGATTCCATCTCATTATCATTTTCGGGTCCAGGTCCCAAATGTAATCGGAACAATTTTGGGGATTGTTCAATTGATGCTGTATTACTATTATAGCTCAAAATCTGGGGAAGGCTCAAGAGAACCCTTGTTAGATTCATATGATTGAATGAGTCGAATGCCAAGAGATGATTTCTTGCAAGTAAAACGTTAAAGTTCTTTAACGTGTCTAGCAAAGAAGTTGGCGAAAAAATTCTGTATTATTGATAATGGAGTAGGAACTCCAGACAATTGAATGACATGATTGTTGTTAAAGCTCAGAGTCCTTCGGAAAATTGAATGAACCTTCGAACACAAGATCAAAGTTCGAACACTCCCCAAATGAGTCATAGTGTTTCCGGTTATCTGAGTCTCAGATGCAGAAATAATGGCTTGGTTTTTTGCTAGTGTATTTAATTCTGTTTCAACTGGATCCCTTTCTTTGCCAAATTCCTTTCTTCTTCTTGTATGAGAAAATATATTTTCTATTTGGCTTACCATTCTTGATCATATTTAAGTTGTGTATTGGGTAATGAGAATAAATTAAATTTAATTGTTAAAATTATTCATTTTGATAGCTTTGTTTGAATGACATGTTTTCTGTTACTATCTCTTGAATACTACTATCTTCTCTAGTTATAGATATTCCTAACAATTTAGGTCATCAATCATGCAATCAAAAGACAACAAACCATGAAATATTCAATCACAATGGAGATCAAACAATCTTATATTTTACTGCATGTATCCAGCTCAATAAACCATTCAATAATCTCAATCAATCATGCAATTTCCAGCAAAAAAATAAAAGAAAAGCTAATGGGTGTGTGATAACAATTAATCAAAGGAGGATCAACACCTCAAATAAGCCTAGCTAAATTCATCAAAGACTGAAGATCCAAATTTGAAATGTTTACAAATCTAACTTATTTTGGCTTGTAAAAAGACAGTATTATCCATAGTAGTTTTTAAAATTACAAATCACATTAACAATATCACTATCTAGTCTCAAACTCTCTCAATCTCTCAAAAAGACATTGATTATTTCAAATTCCTTACTTCAATTTCAAATCTCTAACAAAACACTCCTAAAAACTCTAAAACTCTCCAATATGTCAAACATACTTTAAGAATGTCAAAACTCCGGCCGCCTTGAGATTTTCAAGGCCTAAGGTGAACTATAAAAAAACTGAGGCCATTGACACTATATTCATATTTACTTGATTTTTTTTAATAGATCATTTGGTGATAGAACCCTAGCACATTTGTCAAAATTCAAACCCTAACAAGCAAAATTCTAACAAAACTAGAAAAGAAAAACAAAAAGAATTATATCAATTCAATTACCTTCAAAACGATTACAAATTCAAGTTTTCTGCAAGCGAATTACTAAAATTGCTTGAATTTTTAAGATTTTGAATTTTCGTATGAGATGAAAGTTGAAGAACCCTAACTTTGAATAAAAAAATTTCTTCGATTGTCTAATGAGGTCATTTGAACCGGTAATGGTAAATGGTTTTATAAGAATGTCATTTGTGTTATCCTTTCAAAAAAAAAAATTGTGTGGGCCTTTAAAAAAAGGGAAAATTGCACAAACTTACCCTAATGTTTCCCATTATGGCATAATATTCAACTAATGCCTTTAATTGCACAAACAACCCCTCATGTTAGTCAACTTCGGTTAAAGATAACCATTGACCATGATTTTTTTTTGAAAGCCCAAAATTGCCCTTGCACTTTATTACAAAAAAAAAAATCTTAATTGCCCTTTGTTTAAAACATTATCTACTTTAAATTATTAGAATATAAAAATTAAACACTAAACATAATCCTTTTTAAATAAAAAAAATTCAAAAATAATATATTAAAAACAAAACAATTTAAGAAAAAGTTATTTTGAGAAAATACAATTTAATAATATATTAAAAACAAAACAAAAAAACGTTATTTTGAGAAAATATAATTTAAAATTATGCAAGTCCAATATGAATAGTGGTAATGTGTTACATATTTTTGAATTTTTTCATTTAAAAAGGATTATGTTTAGTATTCTAAACACAAATATAAATAAAATCATCAAGAGTTTGAAATAAAAATATAATCATTTGTCATAATAAAATACAGTATCACTGAAAATTTGTTCAATGTTCATCTCTATAAGACAAAATAATTTGACTCAATATAAATTACGCATTATATTTTGATTCAAAAATTAAAAAAAAAAAATACTAAACATAATCCTTTTTAAATAAAAAAAAATGTTTTAAATTTAAAAAATATGTAGCACATTACTACTATTCATATTGGACTTACATAATTTTAAATTATATTTTCTCAAAATAGCGTTTTTGTTTTGTTTTGTTTTTAATATATTATTAAATTGTATTTTCTCAAAATAACGTTTTCTTAAATTGTTTTGTTTTTAATATATTATTTTTGATTTTTTTTTATTTAAAAAGGATTATGTTTAGTATTTATTTTTTATATTCTAATAATTTAAAGTAGATAATGTTTTAAATAAAGGGCAATTAAGATTTTTTTTGTAATAAAGTGCATGGGCAATTTTGGGCTTTCAAAAAAAATAATGGTCAATGGTTATCTTTATCCGAAGTTGACTAATAGGATGGGTTGTTTGTGCAATTAAATACATTAGTTGAATATTATGCCATAATGGGAAACGTTAGGGTAAGTTTGTGCAATTTTCCCTTAAAAAAAAAGAAAATGGTTTTTAAAAAAAAAGAAAAAAAAAAAGAAAAAAAAGAAAGAATGTGTTACTTAGATGATTTTAATTAAAGTGAGCCGTTTTTAATTAAAGTGGGTCTTTTCTTTAATCCTACATTTAAAAAAAAATTATGTGGACCGGCTCGGCTGTTAGATATATATCTAATATTATTAAAAAAAAATTTGAAGACCCTTTATTTTGAAAAGCCCCAGGCGGTTGCCTCACTGGGCTCTCCTAAGGCCGGCACTGCTCCAACTCAAAACTCATTCAAATCCCTAACAAAACACTTCATGTCTCACTTAAGCCCTTCCCACACACTCTTAACCTCTCCCAACGATAGCATAAAATATTGTTTATAATTGTTCAATTTCTTAACCGATAGCATAAATTGATATAATGTTTAAATTTGAAATCAATCTCACATTGAAAAAAATGGCTTTGAAGAGTAGTAAAGTGTTCAAACCCCATAGACTCTCTTGGGCCTCACATATATTGTTAAATAATCAGAATAAATCCATAACTTGGATTTCAAATTCATAAAATATTCGAAAAATCATACCACTTCATGTTAACAAAAAATTGATAATAAAACAAATATATGATAAGTCAAGTTTATAGTTTCATCATATATTCTTCAACATAAAAGAAATCATTGTTACCAAATTCATAAAAGGATTCAAAAAGTCATATCACTTCATGTTAACAAAATATCAATAATACAACAAATATAGGATAAACAAAGTATATAGTTTTATCATATATTCTTTAACATAAACGAAATTATTGTTACTCAATTCATAAAAGATTAAAAAAGTCGTATCACTTCATGTTAATAAAACATCGATAATACAACAAATATACGATAAACCAATTTTATAGTTTCATTATATATTCTTTAACATAAAAAAATTTATTGTTACTAAATTCATAAAAAATTCAAAAAGTCATATTACTTCATGTTAATAAAATATTGATAATACAACAAATATACGATAAACCAGGTTTATAATTTCATCATATATTCTCTAATATAGAGGAAATCATTGTCACTAAATTCATAAAAAAAATTCAAAAAGTCATATCACTTTATGTTAACAAAACATTGATAATATAAAAAATATATGATAAATCAAATTTATAGTTTCATCATATATTCTCAACATAAAGGATATTAACAAATATACTATAATATACTGTGAGACAAAAATAAACACACTCATCTCTTATTAGATGTTAGTTGCATGTTTTTTTTTTGTTTTTTTTCAGTTTACAACAAAACATTTAGAACAAATAAAGTTATGTCTTAATAAAAAATAAAAATAAAAACCAATGGTAAAATGAATGATTAGCAAGATTGACACTCCAATATATATAAACCACATTCAAACCTATTAGGAATAAAGCTCAGTCAAACTAATTAAGATTTGATTAATCTTTATTGGTAAATAAAGAAGCACATGTCCGGATCGCCAATCTCAGCCTTTAAAACATCAAAGAAGAAGCACATGGATCATCACTCTTAACCTTTGTATCTTAAAATTAAAATGTCACCAATACCGGTCTCTATATGTTTACCAATTATTTATATTATGTAGGCTATAGCAACTCTTGAGTACCGGTGAAACAACTACTTATCTAAAAACAAAGAATGCAAAACGTTTTTGATCATTTTATCAACTTGCTCATTTTTTAAAATGAGAACTTATTATCATCCCAAAGTAAAATTTTAAATACTACTTGTATATATAACAAAATATATAATAAAAAAAAAATAACATGATCAATAAATTAAGTCTGTCTCGTATTCAATATATCGATTATCCTAATATTAAAAGGTAAAAGGTTATATGATTATAGATTGCAATGGAATAACTAATACTATTAATATAGACAAATATTATTATACTCACACTTCCATTAGGACGTCTTTTAATTATCGTCACTGTCATTAACTCTAAATACCATACATTACATGTCGTATATATGTATCGTTTTAGTATGGAGGTTTGATGAGTGATCAACCCAATGCGGTATAGCTGTATATTACTCACCTTTAAGGATTTTAAATCCTCTTTATTAATGTAAATGAAATAAGAAGATCAAAGAAAAGATTAGATAATAAAATGATTTGAATGATTATGACGAACTTTAAATAGAAGTGTGAAAAAAAAGTGATTTTAATTACCGTGTTGCTTCATTAAACGTTATCAAGCAATAATCATTTTTGCAACAAAAAACAACTCTGTTAGTAGCTGATATTAGCAACGTGAGATAAGAATTATCAAAATAAAGCGAAGGTTTTAAGAAAATTAAACCTTCATCAATGAGTTTATGTCTTTAATCTCGAGTCTCGACTTCTCCCTCACCATAACCAATATCTTTAATATGAATTTCTCCCTCATCCAAAACCTCTCTTTGTAGAGATGACAACGTGACTTGAATGAAGAAATACAATCTCATTATAGAATATTCAATTCCAACATTGTTAGTGTCCTTCACTATAAGTTTTAGTTGTTCGATTTTATTAATTGATAATATTGTCAGGCTCCTCTAGCTTGCTCCATAGATCCTTTATATTCATCTCCACCATTGTTATCTGGGAAATGTGATTATTCAACACCTCAAACTTACAAATTGAATCAAATTTTTTCTTCAAGTTTTTGACCGCCTTTTCAATCCGATTCACTGATTCCTTATATTACTTAAGAACTGCTTGAGATGGAGGTTGCAGATTTGATTGAGGCAGGGCAGGATTATTCAGCATTGAATCCAAACGGTAAACTTCATGGTAAAATTGTAAAAGGAGTTTATCAATCTGACTCTCTTCAAAATTGCTTTCCTTCAGTTGATCTTCACCGATAACTTTTTGCTTTCTTGCAGCCAAGATTCCTCCCTTGGACATATGCTTCCTTTCTTCATTCATAATTTCCAATGAACCGATAACCTTTTCAGTCATCATGAGATACTTGTTTTTAACAAGAGATTCAAGAACAGATTTGAACTCATGAAACTGTTAAGGTCGAACATTTGGCTATATATGGTTGGTCGGAATTAATGAAGTTTATATAGTGGGTTTGGAACTCAAAACGTCTTCGTTTTGGTGGAGTGTTTTTGGGTTTGAAACATCATCGTTTTAGGAGTAATTGTTATTTTCGAAAACTCTTTCTACAAATATTCAAATCTTGTTTTGTAAAAAAAAGTATTAGAAAGTAGACATCCATAGTTTTCCAACGGTATATTATACGATAGGTTTCGATGTCGTTTGGTCATGTTTTAGGGCATTCGAAAATCGAGTTGCTGTGCAGTGGCGTTTTTCGCAGCCCAAGACCGCGAATTAGAGGGTGCGAAAAATCTTCCAGTGATTTTCACGGTCTAGCTTTCGTCTTACTGGACTGCCAATCTCGGCCATGAAATGCACGTTAATGGAGATTATTTTGGGTTAGTTGATAACTAGGTTTTTGGGTAGTTAATATCTACATATAGTTAAACTTGTTTTGTGCCTTCAATCCATGTGCATTTAAGAGTTCAAATATTTCATTGGTCTTCATTAATCATCCCCATTGTTAGGTAAGAACAAACATCACCTTCATTTATTGTTCTTAGCTTTTATAATTTCATATTTGTTACATATCTTTGATGTCTTGGAGATTGTTTGAGGGTTATTTGATAACTAAGATATTTGGGTAGTTATTACCATATCTAGTTAAACACATATTGTTTTGTCTTGTATTCTATGTATTGAGCATTTTCATACATGTTCACTTAGACATTTACTTTCTTCATTGAGTTCAAATCTTATAGCCACAAGTGGTGGATGACAAGTAAATTGAAAGTCTTGTAGCTAAAGACATTGGTTGACAGGCAAGTGCTAAGACCTGCTATAAAAGGCATGAGGGTAGATTATGAGATGTTCAGGCCAAGAGTAGTGAATTGAGGGATATCACTAAGATTGAACCAATAGTGGCGAGTGGGAAGTGACCATAGCCTGAGGTTGTCGAGAGTGAGAGTCTGTGTATTACTTAAGGGTGTAACCTACTTTTCATACAGTGGATTTCTGTGGCTTAAATGGCTAGTGAGGCTAGCCCTGTGGGTTTTTCCCAATTGGAGGGTTTCCTACGTAAAAATCATATGTTCTTTAATTTTTCGTATTTTATACTTGATTTTGTAGTGTTGTTTACCATTAACAATGACTAATTGAAAAATCGGTAATTGATTGGTAAATAACATATTCAACCCGCCTCTAGCTTAATTGTATTCGCATTAGACACATTTTAAATAATGTTCTGAGTCCCTAAGCTTCATGCTCTGTAACTAGTGGACGATACTATCATATTTGTTATTTTTTTTTTCTGCTTGATTTTACTTCATTTTGAATTTTGGAAATTTTTTTCATGATTGATCAGCTGGGTTAAATGCATTGAGATTATATTTCAAGACTTATTTTATTTATAATGTTATGGGAGAAAATAAATTGATTGTCAAACTAATCCTTAGAAATATTGATGTTTGAGGTTATATAAAGTTTGGTATTGCTGCAACTTTTAAAATAAGCAATGTTAGCTGAAGAAATAATCTGTTGTTAAGTTAATTAGTGTTTTGTTAATGTTGCTGACTTGATGTTAACACTACTGTTAGAGTCAAAAGTAGTATGGTAAATTATAATGTTAATTGTTGTAAATTTATATAACAGCTAAAAAAAATATGATAATTTTTTTTTCCAAAGGAAACATTTGAGAATTGAAATGTCTTAATATGTAATTGGTATCAAAGAATTATTTAAGAGTAATACTATACAACTCAAAAAATTAACCTAAAATTTAACCCAATTAATGTGATAAATGAGTTGTCATCACCACACAAATCATTTGGTGATGTGGTGAATGATATGTTTAGGACAAATCATTCGCTACATCATTTGGATTGGTTTTTGGACTAAATTTTTGGGTTGACTAGTATTAGTGATTATTTAATTCAAATGTCAAATAGAAAAATAAAATAATAATATAACAGTTAATTCAAATGTTTTAAAAAATAAATATAAAATATCTTTTTTTTATTTTATAATTTACATTACCAACATGTGTATTGGTATTAGCAAGTAGGTATAAAGTAATAGATCTTCTATTGGTAGTAGTGTTTTTTTTTTTTTTTTTTTTTAGTTCTTGATATACTTCTATTTTATTTATTCATGGGTAGATAAATTAAAATAGTATATTTCAAAAAAAAAAAAAATAGAATAGTAGGTAAAAAATATATAAATAATAAATGAAAATGAAAATTTACAAAATTTAAATTATAATAGCAAATAGGCTAATTGGCACCAATGTCCCTAAACTCTTCTAAAATATGCATTATGCACCATATACTTTTTTTTTGCCACTAAACCCCTTGATCTCTCATAAATTGGCAAATGCCTACTGTAGATGCCCCCTCACAAGGAGCAAAAAACCCAAGTGTTTACCAAAAAACGAGAGTTCAAGGGGTTTAGTGGCGAAAAAAAAGAAAGTATATGAGACATAGTTTATATTTTGGAAGAGTATAAGGGGTATTAATGCCAATTAGCCTAGTAAATAATAACAAAAGATTTATATGAATAAATGTTGATATAGAAATGTCTTTTAGTTGAATTAAGAAAGATAATCTAGTTTTTTAAATCCTTCAAAAAAAAAAAAAATAATAAATCTCATAATCATTTTTCAAAAGTAATCTCTCACTTATTTATAAAAAAAACGGCCAAATCACACATGAAATCAATTGTCACACAAGACAAGCCCTAAGCCCCCAAGACAACTCAGAGAGTGTAGTCTCCTGATTAGGGATGGCAAAATTATCCATGGATATGGATATCTGTAAGAATCCGCTCCATTTAAAATGAGGATGGATACTATTATTTTGGGGATGGAGC
The DNA here is from genome assembly GCA_008009225.1 of Acer yangbiense. Taxonomy (NCBI): domain Eukaryota; kingdom Viridiplantae; phylum Streptophyta; class Magnoliopsida; order Sapindales; family Sapindaceae; genus Acer; species Acer yangbiense. The sequence goes on from CM017773.1 coordinate 12,379,186, forward strand.
GGGGATGGAGCGGGGATGGATATCGTTATGGATATCCATCCCCATCTGGATCCATTATAGATTTTAATATTTTAAAAATAGAAAAATTTATTATGTGATTATTAATTCTAATTATATAAGTTATTATTGGTTTTTATATTTGAACTTTATTGGATGTATTTGTTTCTCTTTAAATAAGATAAAATGTACAGTTACATATGTTAGTTACATTTTTCTCTTGTAAACTACAAAAATTTAAAGTTTTTTCATCGGATACGGATATAAACGGAGCAGGGATGGATATCTATATTTTAATTAGCGAATTATCCGAATCCGCCCCACTCACTTAGAAATGGGGATGGATGCGGGGATGGAGATATATATTCCAAACGGATACGGGGATGGATATTGGGGTATCCATACCCAATCCGATCCATTGCCATTCCTACTCCTGATGAGCTTTAGGTGGTGTTTGGCAACATTTCTGGAAACTGTTTCTTGTTTTTCAAAAAGTTCTCTAAAAACAAAAAGTAGAAAACACACGAATCAAGGAAATCACTTTTATGTGTTTATTGGCCAAAACATTGAAAACAAATAATTGATGTTTTCATTGTTTTCACTTTTGTCCTCCTTAGTCCTTACTTTCTTTTTATATTAAGTTGTTTACATTATTTTAGTTATATATAAAATGTTTTTATTTTTTTATAATATACATAAATATTTATTTTAACTACTCACAATATTATTTTTACTCGATATGTTTTTAAAATAATTTAACTACAAGGCCACGGTGACAAGTTGGGAGACCAATGCCACCAACGCGAACGACCAAACATTAAGGTCATGTTTGGTAATGTTTTTATTTTCTGTTTTCTATGGGTTTTATTATCTATCCCTATCCCCATCATATCTTCACCAAATTAAAACTCATCACCACCCTATAAATACGGATACCCGTAGGGCCCTGTCTCCACATATTATTTTGTCATCCTTATAATTAGGACATCACCGCAAAGTATCATAGATAGACTGAACTTTTGTTCTTTTAGTGATTTATTTATTTGAATTAATTTTAGTGATTTATTTATATGAATTAATTCTTACTGTTAATAATAACCGGAAGATAAAAAAAAAAAAGTATATAAATTATAGATTATTGTAAAAGAACTTAAATTTGTGATTTAAAATTTTGACTTCAATATCTCAACCACTCTTATGCTCTTAATCCAAAAGTTGTAAATATATTCAAATCTCAATCATTGAATTACGAGTACATGAGTGATTGAGATGCTGAAGTCAAAAAATTAAATCATAAATTTAAATTGATTTAACTTGACCTATAAATTATAGTCATTGAATCGTCAAAAAAGAAAAGAAAAGAATTATTTAAAAAAGATCCGGATGAACCATGATATAACAAAATAAATTCGGCCATATAATTTTATTTCATTTTTTTGAAATCCGTTCAAAGTCAGATGCCTGACAGAACTTAACAAAACGAACTGTTATAAGTACGACCCAAATAACAACTCCCACTACCGTAGAGGAAATTTTCCAAGCTTTGTGATTTTATAGAAAAAAAGATGGGACTCAAAATATTAAAATTATAGACAAAGGTGATACTGAAACCCTGGTCAAGGATGCAAAAGGAGAATGGGCGACCACTCAGACAAGGGTAGATATGCTTGGGCCATATAATTATGTGAGCTGTATTCTAATTTCGAGTATGAAGAGTGTATATTTCTGGAAGATTGAGTGCATATTATTAGCCAGAACAAGCTGCTCCATCACATCTATGAACATTGACACAAAATTCTGCTTTGAAGAAAAAGGATGATATAATCACACCTTTAGGTGACACGAATAAGGAGCACAACCATGATGAAAACGCATGTCATTGCAAACATCAGAAGCCATGTGAAACATGTAATCTTAGAACTCTCCGAGTAATCAAGTATATCTTTGTGGCTCGTACGTAACATGAACCGTGCTTGCCAGGCTTTGCTCAATTGCCTTCCCTGTTGAATCAAGAAGCTGCATTCAAACAATTATCAATGTAACATGAGTATGACCAGCTACTGTATGAGGAAATCTTTCTTTTTCAGTGTTCTGCAGGGACTGGCTCATCACGAGACTACTCTCTTTGAGTTGTCGTGCCAACCCAACCATTTCATCTGTCAGATTGTCTTGGAGCTTCCTGTTACAGGAAGAATTTCTCATGTAAATTCCATTTGGGTCCATGTTTGATAAGTAAATCCTTCAACGGCAACCTCTGTCAATCAAATGACATTTGCGACACAATTGAACATCAACTGACTTATCACTACCCCCAGTTCAGTTGAAATTCAACATAAAAATGTCAAGCCAATTGATTTTCTAGAACTAAAACTCATATGCAAGTGAAGGCATTAGTAGATTGCCTACAACTACACCCCGACTACTGACTACATTATATGTTTTATGAAAATAACTTGATACATTTTTAAATAAACAATAATCACTTAATTTGTCAAAAGCACGGTCAAATTAACAAGTACGCCTAAGATAATCATTGTCATAATCTCATTTTAAGCTTTAGTTGCTCAAAATAAAAGAGCACTAGTAACTTATAGAACCTGTGCTTTTCAATGTGAGCTTGTGCTGCAGCATCCAGTTTGACAGGTTCTGATGTATCAGCTTTAACAGTGTCACGAGTTCTATCTTGAAAATTTGAAACATGCCTGTAAATTGGATTAATAAAGAGCTGAAATAAAACAAACATACTAATAATTAGGAGCTCAATAACATTGATAATCAATGTTCTTTATTTACTTAACCTCTATCTCACATATATTCAAAGGGCTCAATAACCCATGAATAAAATATTAGACTAATAAATGGATGCAAGGACTTGAGTCCCTCATGAATTGCCAAGGCAATAAAAGAGGCAGTAGATGGATTACTCCCAAAAGTAATCAAAACAAATTTTTATCAACTATTATCAAAATGTGTTTGACCAGCATCCTTATCTTTTGGTCTATTATTTATTTGACAGAGACAAATACACTTATCTGTTATCATTCTCTACTAAAAATTGTGAGATATTCAAGCTAAAGTTAATTTGATTGTGATAAAAAAGGAGGTGCAAAGAAAAATGGTTTCTTAGCCTTGATAGTCCATAATTGAAATCTACTACTAATTTAAACATAAACTGTAATTTGTAGAAAAAACAAAGAAGGGGGTAAAAATGAATCCCACCACAAAATCTTCACTATTCAGCAAACCTAACTCATAATGATTCTAGTTTGTTTATAAGTATCAATGGAACAACTACTTTGTAAGCAAGGGATTCAATCTTCTCTGGAACAAATCCAAAAGATAAGTTATATTACCTCAAAATTGAGAAGTTAAAGCATTTCAACAGAACAATTGCTTTTCAACCAGCTACAATCACAAAGGTATTAGGAAGATAACTAATGATATTTCTTCTTTAAGTTCTTTGTCTTCTTCAGGTTCTTTTAGTCAGGATCTTAATATGGTTACAATAAAGTTGAAGAATTGCCCATGATAATTCTCAACAATAGACCACCAACAGCAAACAAAAACAAAACTATATCAAAAGGGAAGCTCACCACCCAAATATGTAATATTTTACATGATACAATCACCCTAAGCCATTTATCAAACACATGGAGTGCAAACACTAAAACCTCAGAAGTTTCTAGTAGAAATGTAAGAAAAAAAAGAAGCCAATATATCAATTCAATTGATGAAACAATCTTTTCAGCAAACAATTTGTAAGATCTAAAAATATAATTTTAAAATTTAAGATCAGAATAAACGCAAATTACCTTGAGAGAAAATGAGATTTGAAGAGCTACAAAGAAGGCAGCGATCTGCAATCGAATGAGAGAGCAGAGCTCATCGTCGATTGGTCAAATATGTTTGATTAACAATTTTAATGCAATTGTTTTTAATTTAAAAATTTACAAAAAAGATGCGTTCATTGTTTTTACAGAAAATAAGAAAAATTTACACGATTTCTAATTATGACTAGTTGCTTAGTTATTGTGTTAATCGGTGGATGTGATGATATTTGTGTTCAAGTTTAGTGTGACGTTTTTGTTTTGCAATTAAACAAATAGATGCCACGTGGCGAGAGCAATTGGAGAGAGCAATTCGGTGCAATACATATATCACCAGCAATTCGGTGCAATACATATATTCATACTCCTGTCATATAAATATATCATCAGCAGGTGGAGAGAGCAACTCGGTGCAATACATGTCACGTGGCGGGATCTTGATGGGGTTGCACGGTGCACCTGATGCACCCAATTATTTTTCTCTTCACTATCTGTAACCGACTATAACTAAAAACCGTTATTGAGAATCCTATTTTAGGCGCCAAACTCTCACTCACTCACTCTCTGTTTGCTTTTCAAGAAGAAGAAAAAGCTCTCACTTTCTACAAAAAATTCAAGAACAGAGAAAAAGCAAGAAAATTTCTCAGTCTCAGGAAACCGCCATGGACGAGGAAGATCTTAAAATTCGTAGAAGAAGTAGGCTATGTTTGGGATTGCTTTACTTTGAAAATAATCCGCTTATAGCTTAACTTTATATTTAATTAGCTTTACAAAAAAGTGGGTATGTGTTTGGTAAACAGATTTTAAAAATTGCTTTACTTTTGAAAGTATGGAAAATTTATTTGGTAAAATTACTAAAATAGACAACATTAAACAAAATGAAAAATAATCAAATAATATAATAATTATATATTAAAAATTAAATATTATTAAAATAAATCTGAAATATTTTTTTTTTAAAAATATATTAAAAAAATAAAAACTTAAAATTGAAAACAGAGGAAACACGCCGCCAGAGGAAGCTGGGCCGCCCTCCTCCGGTGACCTCGTCGCCGGATGGATCGTCCTACATGTGAGTCTGCACCAGTATCTGAGTTAGCTCGGCCTCCATCTCTATCCCCATCTTCTCCGCCTCGCACCGAAGAGCCTCCCTCGATTTCATCGTCTCTATCCTACCGGAAAGAACAGCAGCATCAACGGCTGCGGAGGCAGCGGTGGTATAATGCCGTCAGATCTCAGATCTCACGGTAGTGGCCACCACTCCCGATCAGTCATGGACGACGGTAACTTGGCTACTTTTTTCTAGAATTCCAGTGAATTAAGCATAACAATTGCATTAGAGAAACAATAGATGGTGGTAGGGATCGATGACAACAAGCACAGCGTGTACGCACTAGAGTGGACACTGGATCATTTCTTCACAAATCAAATTTCGCTTCCAATCCTCCTTTCAAGCTCGACATCGTTCATGCCAAACCTTCTCCACCATTCCCGATCTCACGGCAGTGGCCACCATTACCAAACCTTCTCCAGTCAGCGGTGGCATCGACTTCCGACAGTAGCCACCACGGCAGTGGTCACCATTCCCGATCAGTTTTTTATATTTTCATATTTTTTTACTTTTTAGTTTTTTATTATATTATTATTAAATATAAGGGTAATATTGTCTTTTAATTAAATAGTGGGGGCATTGTAGTCATTTCATAAGCAATAAGCTAGCTTCTACTTAAAAAAGCAACCCCCAACCAGCTTCTCAAAAGCTGATTATTGGAGGAGCAAATTAGAAAATAAGCTACTTTTGGTAAGTTTACCAAACACCCATTTGCTCAAAACTTGATAAATAAGTGATTATTTCTCAAGTAAAAGCAATCCCAAACATAGCCGTAAAGTACTGAAAATGTACAATGAAAGGGTGGAGACAAGGCTTGACGGATTGAAGATGATCGAAGACTCGTTGATGGGTCGAGAAGCAGTTCAAGTTCTAAGGGCAAGACTCGAAGAACTAGAGAGAGATCATCGGGTTTTCAAGGATCGATTCAATGCTTTTACGAATGAGACGATTACATCGCGCAAGAGTGCCCAAGATACGAGCGACAGGCTTTTGTTGTTGCAGAGAGAACACGAATTCTTGATGGATAGGAGTAGTATTTTAATGGCTGAGTTTGATTTCGTAATTCGTCAAGAGAAGAAACTCATGGCTGATGTAAATGGTGAAGACATTTATACTAACATTGAAGGACTCAAAGAAGAAATGTTATCAACGTTGACTGAGATTAAAAGGGGTGTGATCAAGAATGATGATCATGGAAAGAATCGTTTGATTGATTTGATTAAAGAGTGTGGACAATCGGATGAAGAGTGGGAGGACGTAAAAACCGTAAAAGATCTAGCGGTGAAGCTTGGGATTCGGCTTTCTGGTCTGCTTGTTGATCTTATGATTATGCTGTCGGAGAGTGATCAAGTTGTTGAAATGTTTGAGACATTTAGATGTACACTTGAGTCCATTGAAGCTGATCGGAATCCGGTTGTAATCAACAAGTTTGTTAACATTCTGAAAGTGACTGATAGTGAAGTGAAGAACAAGAAAGTATTGGAAGGGAGCTCAAATGATGGTGATGAGAGTAAAGTGATCGACGAAAGCCAACTGGAACAAGTGCTTGATAAATTGATGAGTGAGATCTTTCATTTGGAATTGATTTTGAAGGATCATGGTGTTCCAGAGTCAATGATAAGCAAAGATCAAGTGTTGTGTTTCATGAAAGCAAGGCTCAAAATTTATGAGGATGATTTGAAATCTGTGGAGTTGAAGGTAAATGAATTGAGGGTGTTGTCTACATTTGTCCATGGATCAAAAGAAATGGATCAATCTCTGAAACATGCAATGGAGTTGAAGATTAATGAAATCTGGACCCAATTGGAAGAGCCAAAGGAGGAGCCTGAAGAAAGTAACAACTGAACATTTGGTAGCTGAGTTCTGTGTCAAAGACCAAAATGGTAGCAGAGAGGTGATATATGCATATTGTGGAGTCATTTTCTGTACTATTCTTCCTTGTAGCTGCCTAGGAATCTACTCAAGATTTTTCTTTGTTTTGGTAAGTGTGTAGATGATAGAGGAGTTACTTTGTAATCATTCTTTTTGGTAATGTTGAAGAAATCATTTGATCTCTAAATTTACTTATTTTATGGCATTCTGATTATGGGTCAATGGCTGATGAAAGTCTTCAATGAGCAGGTAAAATCATCATCCTAATTAGTTGGATTATATATAATGTATACTCCTTAAAAATTTATCATTTTAAAGAACAAAATCATTAATGATGGTGGTGATTGAGATTATATTATAAAGATTGTGTTTTAGAATGATATATAAATGCAACCAATTTTTACTAGAAAGATTGTGTCTTCCTATATTGTAGTAGTCTTTTTTCAATTGATGAGAAAGCCAATTTCAGAGGCATGAAATTTTAGTCTGAATAAAATTTTCTTAAGTTAGAAAACACTAATCAGAAATAATCAGTAAATTCAAGCTCAATCAAAAAAAAAAAAAAAAAAAAAAAAAAAAGATTAGGATCATTTGACAGATTAATGTCTTATTACAGATTTGTTTAACAGAAATGTTTTTGGAAGAGTTAATGTAGTCGACAGTAGTTCGAAAGAGGTGCTACAAGTCATATCAATTATATGATGTACCATATAAAGAACAATTTAATCAACTCATTGATCAATTTTCGTAACTATTGGTCGGTCTATAAGGTGTTGATAATTTCTTGGGTAATTCACATACTGATTTAGCATCGTAGGTAAAAATATTACTGAAGAAACAATAATACATTAATCATAAGTGGAGCCACAGTTAACATCAAGATTGTCAAAGCAATTGTTGGACTTTCTTCCCAACCTTATAGATGCCAAATTACTAATACATTTCTCAATATTTTCTTTTCTTTGGATGTTAAAATCCATGAGAAATTTTAAATTAACTTTAAAGTTTATGTAGAGTTAATTAATAACCAAGAAATCAATCATGGCACTCAATTTTTTTTTTTTTTAAAATAAAATAAAATGTGTTTTCGGGTTTAGCTAAGTGCTTTAGGGGCTGTTCGGTAAAGTTTTCGTTTTCGGTTTCTGTTTTTTATTTTCTATTTTTTGAGTTTGAAAACACGTCTGGTAGCAATTATTGAAAACGATATTCCGAAAATAAAAATATTGAAAACGCGTTTGATAATATACTTAATATTAAAACAATAAGTACACAACAACAACAATAATAAAAGAAAATATTGATATTATAACAAAAAATAGTTATAACACCTAATAAATTATATTGATAATGACCATACAAACAAAGTTTAATTAATCATAATCTTTATCTATTATTATAATCATTCCACAATTGTAATGTGATCTCATTCCTAACTAGGTTCAACATTTATTTTAATGTATTGTAAGAGTAAAAATAATGTTGTGGTAGTTAACATATATATTATCAACAACAAAAAAAAAAAAATTTAATTTTTATTTCTGTCATTTTAAAAAACATTATAATAAAAAATATATTTTACTAATTTTAAGAAAATTATATCAATAAAAAAATTTATAATTTTTTTCATTACTTTATTCATTTTTTTTAAGTATCTATATATCCATTTATTTAGACCAAGTATTTTTTTAAAGTTATTTGTCATTGGTAAGTTCAAACCGTTAACTTGGGAGTCATTTATTCAAACCCCAAACTCGTCCATCTATCGGTTGAGCTACACTTTTGGAGACATTTTTTTCTTAATCACTTTATAATCGTAAATTATTAACTATTATTATTATTGCGTCATGTGCTAAAATATTAGTAGATATAATTTAAAAATTATTTTTTTATTACAAAAATAAAATAAAGCAATGATTATCTATTTAAAAAAATTAAGCAATGATTTAACTGGTGGGTCCCATACTCCCATCAAAGAAATGAAAACAGCAGAAATATTTGTTGTTTTCGATGGAGCTTGTCTTTTAACACATTAAATGAAAAAACAGTTTTCTATATTTCCAGAAACTTTAATCCTAAAAACTCTACCGAACGAATTCTCAGCATTTTTAAACCTCGAAAAACCAAAAAACTGTTCTTGTAAACACTACCGAACGCGCACTTAGCTTTTCTTTGTAAATTGTCTAAGGAAAGTTACTCATTCATAAAAAAATAAAAATAAAAAAATAAAAAAATCATCGAACTACAACAAAAAGAAGAACAGTAGTAAAGAGATTTGGAAAATAAAACAAAAAGCAGGAAGAATCATAACCATAAACAAAAATACACGGAGAAAGAGAAACATTTGTTATCATAGACGCAAAGAGTAGAGCAAGCGAGGCAATCAAACAAATAATTTTCAGGAAAGCAGGAAAGAATTAATCCCACATCGCCTACGAAAGAAAACGTTTCAGTGTATATAATCCTGTCAAAGCCTCTAGCAAATCGCCGAGCTCAGTAACGTGGGCTTGTGACCCAAGTGGGGGCATTAGAGTGGTGGAACATTGGGTCAATTTCCAATGGATCGGGTCCAGTGCGGTATTATACTGGCCCGCCCGTTCCAAGCTGAGAGCTGGGCCATGGGCTTTCTTCGAAGGTTGAAGGGTCATGGTTCCTAGAGTGGAGGACACCGCGTGAGGCTGGTTTCACAGAGCAGCGATCACCTCCCGCTCTTGGCAGTGGAAGGATAACGGGCCGGTGCCTCTTGGGCCCAATATGGTCCAATGGGTTGACCCTAATTGAACCACCACTTTTTTTCAATTTTAAAAAAAATATATATATATATCTTATTTACTGAGAATAAAGCATAAATGTATCAGATCTTTCTGGCCATGGTTCGGTTAAACCACCGGTTTTGTCCGATTTCAAACCAAAATCGGTGGTTAGAAAACCGGTTAACCCACGATTCAGTTACGGTTAGGGGGTTCAAAAAAACCGCCTAAAACCGGCGGTTTTCTAAAAATAAAATAAAATAAAATAAAAAAATTGACGAATGAGAGCGGTCATCTTTCTACACACCACTCTCAATCTCGAATTTTCAATTCTCTCTACATTCTACAATTTTCTTTAATTATCATTTCTCATATAAATTAATAAATATTTATTTCTTCTATTTTTTACAATCATCTATTTTTTATTTACAATCATCAAAAAAAATTTAGTGTTACCACTATTATTCCAACAATATTTTCTTTACACATATCTATATTTTTTTTATTATTAATTTTTCAATGGCAAGTGGGGGAGAAGGTTTAAGAAATTTGGATAAAGGAAAGGGTCCAATGCAAAATTTGTTGGAACATGTTGGTGATGATGTCACTTACGACAACCGACTTTACCACAAGTTCCTTCAAGCTCGATTTGGATCCGATCCCCCTTCTAGTCCTAATCCTCCTCTAATAATTCTTGACAAACCCGACCCCAATCCCAATACCCCCAATACTAATGAAAATCTATCTGACCCCCCAACCCCTTCAGATGAATTTTTTACAGGTGAAGAAGAAAAGCCGATGAAGTCCTGTTGACGGTGATTTTTTGTCAACACTCAATCGATGATTTGAGATCACGTTTGTGAGTGATAATAGTTTGAATCTTAATACCGTAAAAATAATGAGTAGGAGATACGTGGTAAAACTTCGATGATCAGAGAAACATCCACGGGTTGTTGCCTAAGCAACGAAGCCAAAATCCACTATATAAAAATTGATTACAAAAATATGCTCTGGTCTCTGTTATGCTCAAAAAAAGATCTTCCTCCCTTATGCGTTACAAATGGTATTTATACATGTTGTTTCTAGGGTTTGGGGATGCCGCTAGGGTTTGGTGTCGTGGCACCCAAGTCTTGAGCGGTTTCCCAGTCCTAGTCAGATTCTGTTTCCTTCTTAGGCGTGATATGTTTCCTGTTTTGACTGAGTCCGAGTTTGGGCCGGATTTTTTCTCCTTTATTCGCGGGAGATCTGTTTGTTTCCTTGTTAAACTCTGAAGGGTTGCACTGCTACGTATTGTGGAGGTGCTCACTGCTGATTCCTTCCATGTATTTGGGAAGTGAGTTTCCGCAACCATCTCTTCTTGTTGATCCCCGAGTATGCCCGAGTAGGTGATGTTGCTCGAGCTGGCTCTCTTTGTTTATGATCGGGTCGCTTTGGTTTCAGCCGAGTGGGTTACTTGGGGGATTTCCCCCTTTCGAGTTGACTTTTCCCGACTCCTGCTTACGTGGCTTCTTCATGGGGGTGACGTGTCATTTATGACGATTTTTACCTATAACAAGTCCGAACTCTTCAAAGTGCATATGAAGAGAATTAAGTTAGATGACGGAATGATCAAAATCTAGTGCAATTACTGCCCCAAATCATACAAGATTGCCAAATCCTTCGAATATGGCACGTACTGGACCCATATAAAAAAAAAAGTCACCCGTTCGAATAAGCGAAGGCTAGTAACCAAGCCCAAATCTCTAGGTACGGAACCCCTTCTAATCAATTATTTCATTATACGTCTGAAAAAAATAGGGAAGAATTAACAGTAATGGTTGCAGTTGAACACTTACCTTTTGATTTTGGTGAGAAAGTATGTTTTGTTAATTATTGTAAAAATGCATAAAATCCTGCAATGCAACATATTCCTAGATCCACTCTTACATGTACACTAAATAGCATTTATAAAAAAGAAAAAAAAAACAAATTGAAATCATTTTTTTTAACAATTTCAAGGTTGCGTTTCCGTATGTGCCGACATATGAAGCGACAATTTTGATAGTCATTTATATATAGGTGTGACATGTCATTATATGGATAATGACTGGGACATGCAAAAAAAGAATTCTTGCATTTCGTGTTTTCGGTGACTCACATTCAGCTCAAAATATTTTTCAACTCTTTAAAATAATTTTTCAAGAGTATTATATCCAAAACAAAATTTTTGCTATTGGTTTTGATAATGCTGCAAGCAATACTGCATCTATTCCTATGTTACAGGATTTGTGCAATCCCTATTTTGGGGGTAAATTATTTCATCAAAGATGTACATGCCATGTTTTAAATTTGTGTGTTCAAGCTGGATTACAAATTCCTTCTACTTATATTAGACCAATTAGAGATAGTATTAACTATATCTGGAGGGATAACAAAACCCAAAAACTATGGTTAAAATATTGCTCTCAAAATAATATGCGTCCCATTAAATTTCTCGAGATATTACTACTCGTTGGAATTCTACTTATAAGTTGTGTTTTTAATGATGCTACCAATGCTTTATCTGGTGTTTACTATCCCATTACTCATTTATTTCTTATTCAAAGTGTTAATATTGTTGGTGTATTTAATGAGTGTAAATTCGATGTTCAATTGAGTGGATGTGTTGCTGCCATGAAAACAAAATGGTTATAGTATTATAGTGAGATTCCAAATATTTACTTGCTTGCATCGTGTTTTGATCTATGCTTTAAATTATAATGTTTGCAGGTTTATTTAACTCATTATTACGAAAGTTTATGAATAGAAGTTGATGTTCTTAGTTATTGTAATTCCGTTAAGACTTTGCTTTATGAATTATATGATGAATATCTTAGAATATATAGTCCGTCTTTGAAAATGTCGGTTTCACAACCCCAACCCACATCTGGTGGTACTGCCACTTTCTCAAAATTTAAATTAAAGAGTTTAGGGGATCGATTGTTTTCCCAAAGATCCAAAAAATTACGAACATCTTCTTCATCCTCATCTAACTCGAGTTCTGAGCTTGATCGGTATTTAGAAGCCAATCATGAATTTTTAGAAGATAAATTTAGTATCCAGGTTTGGTAGAAGGGTCATGAACATGATTATCCAATTTTGACTATTATTGCCAAACAAATTCTTGGAACGCCAGTTTCTACCGTTGCTGTGGAACAAGAATTTAGTGCAGGTGGAAATATTTTGGAACCGAGATGGTCGGTTATGTCTCCACAATCACTTGAAGTATAGGCATGTGTTGATGATTGGACAAAGGCAAAATACAGATAATAAGAACTCCAGCCAGAGATAGTGAATGACTTCTTCAAAGATGACCAAACCACGGGAACGGAAGGTAGTGAATAGATTTCGTTCCAACTTCCAACCTCCAACACCGAGCGTCTAATTAAAGGTAAAAGAACTACATGACCTTTGATTCCTCTACATTAGTGGATGATACGTAGGCAACTTAATTGTGGTCCAAATTAAGTGCAAGGCTGGTTTTTTTTTTTTTTTTTTTTTTTTTTTTTTTTTTTAACTTTGTTACGTACATTGTATATTTGAATTCAAGTTTTCAAGGCCAATTTCTTTTTTTTCTTTTTCTTTTTTTATAATTTTTTTTGTGCAATTGTAAAGTTGTATTTATTAATAAATGTCAATTTCTTTTCTTTTAAACATTTTTAAATACTTCAATTGAATATTAGAACTTCTAAGAATCTAAGTAAAATATATTACGAATGAAAATGTTTGTTCAATTTTAATTATTATTAGGCAGGAGTTTTTTTAAATTTTTTCTTCACACAATCTCACTTGTATTATTTTTTATCCTAAAATAAATAAAAACCGCTCGAAACCGAAACTGAAACCAAAACCGCCTAACCGGCGGTTACAAACCATGCAACAAACCAGTTTGGCTGGTTACGGTTACAGTTTTGGTAGCCACAGAACCGAAACCGTCGGTTTTTAACCGAATCGGAACGTACTGCTATTATTATTTTTTTTTATAAAAAAATTTCTTACATTGGGCTCAATGTTTAGGCTTCATGCTTCATTTTCTCTAATTCTCTCCCTTGCTTATTGCTTATTATTTAAAACTTACCGAAATGTTCCAAGAGAACACTAACTATACACCGGGTCCAATATATGGGGGAACAGTGGTGGACCCAAAAATTTTAACGAAATGAAACACTTGAACAAAATAACAATTATATAAGAAAACACTAAAAATTTAAGATTGTAGTAAAATTAGTTATTTTTATTTATTTTTTTTTTTTAATAAAGAAAAATTATGGTATAATAGAGTTTAGAAAAAAAATAAAACATGTACTTAATATAAACTAAATAATCTTACATTAAAAGAGAAATAAAAACAAGAAACACACTATTAAAAATAAATAACGTTTGTTTACATTTGTAAATAATGAATCAAAAGACATGAATCAATCTTTGAAAAAAGCAATGGAGTTGAAGATTAATGAAATCTGGACCCAATTGGAAGAGCCAAATTAAAGGAGGAGCCCGAAGAAAGTAACAACTGAACATTTGGTAGCTGAGTTCTGTCTCAGTCAATTCAAAGACCAAAAATGGTAGCAGAGAGGTAATGTTGAAGAAATCATTGGATCCAAGTCCTGGAATTTATATTCTGGTTTCTAAATTTACTTATTTCATGGCATTTCCTCTTCTTATTATGGATCAAATGTATAATAATGGCTGATGAAAGTCTTCAATGAGTAGGTAAAATCATCTACCTAATTAGTTATAAGATTATAATGTATACTCCTTAAAAATTTATCATTTTAAAAAACAAAATCATTAATGATGGTGGTGATTGAGATTATATTATATAAAGATTGTGTTTTATGACATATAAATGCAACAAATTTTTACCATATCGGTAGCATATAATATTTGTCTACCTAATCGTAGTAGTCTTTTCCAATTGATGAAAGCCAATTTCAGAGGCATTAAATTTTAGTCTCATTTGAAAAAACTAATGAGAAAGAACTAGACTAGGATCATTCGACAAATCATTGTTTTATTACAGATTTATTTAATAGAGTTGTACCACATAAAGAACAATTTAATCAGCTCATGATCAATTTTTTTTTTTTTAATATGTTCGAATATTAAAGTATTGAAAGATAGAAAGTAAAATGAGAGTGAGATGAGCATTGAAGTGCCCAAGCAAAATTGAAGATGATGATGTCCAGTGAGGATCAGTAGTGGAAGTGTGTATGTAAGTGACATATCTTGTGATGATATTGAAACATTAATTTAAACTAGATTTATAAGTTTAAATGAAAAATTGCATTGATCGGAGCCAGAAAATTTCACTTTTAATATCAAGTGATGTGCATATCCTCAACCATGATAGTGGTATGAGTTCAAATTTCGTTATGCGTATTTATTAGTATGTTTAGAGAGTTTGATTCCCGTATTGTGGGAGTAGATGTTCTCGATTATGGGATTAGACGTGCAATGGTTGATCTCGGCTCTGTAGACCCCTGACTCATTGAGTGTCAAAATTCCAAAAAAAAAAAAAAAAAGAAGCTATTTGTTGACACCAAAAATTGTATTTATGTATGCACATGACTACCACCCATGATTAGAGCCAGTAAAATTTTATTTTTGGACTAATATAGTAAAATATAATATTTAGGGGTACTTGTGGGGTGAAAAGTCAAATTTTATAAAAATTCATATTTAATATTTAATTTTTTAAAACAAATTTTAATACATTTTTTATTTGGGTGCACCCCCTCATTTTATTGTTGATTGTTGACTGTTGACGCCAAAATTCGTTATACACTTTGACCCATCGGGCATCATGGTGTTCTCCTTAAAAGGGACATCATTGGGTTAAGGCTAGCCTTTGTTTGTTTGTATTACATACTAGTCTTAACTTCAATTAATATAGGAGAAAACCTTTAACAATCGTTGCCGCAATCAATGGTAGTCTGTGTGTTTTCTTGGGGGACCTCCTTTTAGTGCCGATTGTCGACGCTAAAATTCGTACTGTATACATACAAGATCACCATTCACAAGGTATTGTTCGCTTTGACCCATTAAGCCTCACGATTTTGTCCTTAAAGTGTCATCGTGGGGTTAATGATAGTCTCTACTTATTTATACACGGATTAGTTTTGATCTCAACCATAGTAAAACCCTTAAAAACATTATTGAATCAATATGTTACCTTGATAGTAAATGAAACTATCATAATATTGTCCTTAAAAAAAAAAAAAAACATCATCATATCGTTGGTTTTGCCTTTAAATTTGTTTTTGTTGTGATTTGAAAAATTATATATTTAATATATATAGACAAATATGTTTTTATTTTGATAAAATATTGGGACAAATTTGTAGTAGCACCATGATTTTATTTTGTAAGAAAATTACAGTAAATTTTTTTACATTCATATCAAATTGGATTGAAATTTTCAACAATATAATCGAATCAAATCAAATCAAAATTGTAACTGAAGTATCGGATCATATTTTACTATCATATTTTACTACATATTGGATCATATTATATTATAATTTCTCCGATCCAATTGGTTCTCTAAAATTTCATGGATTGCAAACCCTGACTTTGAAACAAATAAATGAAAACCATTCTTTTGGTATGATAGATGATATATTGCATGAATTATTTGAGGTTAACCTTTAAAACAAAAATAATTGATAAAAAAAATACCTATTAATTTTTCGAAGATATATATATATATATTTTGGGGTAATTTTTTTAAGATATGAATAATTGTTTGTTAAAGTGTTGATATAATAGATAATGATTTTTTTAATTAATATAAATTTAAGGGAATCAAAAAAAGTTTAATCATGGTCAAATTACCGAAGAAACAATAATGTATCACCAAGTTGTTGAATTCCTACTCAATTTCAGAAGTATCACTCATTAATCATCAGAAAAACTGGAGATAGAGAATTGACAATAACGAAAACTCAAAAGAGGCTTTGTGAGCAACATTCATCATATATAAAAGTGGAGCAACAGTTAACATCAAGATTGTCAATCCCACATCGGTTTGGAAAGAAAACGTTCAAGTGGATATAAGCCTGTCAAAGCCACAATCCTATAGCCGAGCTCAGTAACGTGGGTTTGTGACCCGAGTGGGGGCATTAGAGTGGTGGAACGTTGGGTCAGTTCCCAATGGATCGGGTCCAGTGCGGTATTATTCTGGCCCGCCCGTTCCAAGCCAAGAGTTGGGCCTTGGGCTTTCATCGAAAGTTGAAGGGTCATGGTTCTTAGAGTGGAGGGCACAGCGTGAGGCTGGTTTCACAGAGCAGCGATCACCTCCCGCTCTTGGCAGTGGAAGGATAACGGGTCAGTGCCTCTTAGGCCCAATATGGTCCAATGGGTTGACCTTAACTGAACCACCACTTTTTTTCATTTTTATTTTCTTTAAAAAAACTTATTTTACTAAGAAATCTAACAAGTCCTTCTATTAACTATACGGATTCGGATTTTGTCCTCACATTGTGCTCACCTAAATCAATAGTCTTTACTAATTTTACTTTTGGTAATGTAAATGCATAAAAATTAATAGAAATAATCTAGACAAGTGGTAATAGATTATGGAGATGAGGACAAGGTAAAGAGAATTAAGGTGAGGAGATGATCCATATCATAATTATACATAGGCTCTACGTACTGCTATTATTATTATTATTATTATTATTATTTAAAAAAAAAACAAAATCTTACATTGGGCTCAATAATTTTTCTAATTCTCTCCTTGCTTGTTGATGCCATGATCAGGGGCGAAGCCAGAATTTTAGCTTTGGGGGGGCCAATCCAACACAAAAACTAATATTCTAGGTCACGCAACACAAATCTCGCACCTGATACTTTTTAACAAAATGTAATTTCGTTATGTGTTAAAGGTAATGATACAAATAAATTAAATATGCCGTTGTTTTATATCTAGAAAATTATCTATAATCAAATTAATCTTTTTTTTTTTTTTTTTTGCGATTTCTATTTCAATTACATAATCAAGATCGTGTGTGAGTAATTACATAATTATAGACAATATGAGATACGCTCAATTGTAAGCACCTTTTTTTACATACAAAAGGTTGTGAGTTCGAGTCATGCCCCCTCTCCAATCCCAAAATATTGTAATAGTTCAAAAATAATAATAATAATAAAATTAACCTAACAAAAAAACATTAATAAAGATAGTCGTAAACTCCCAACCGAATGCAACAATTATCAGCTGCTGATCGAATTTTCTGTACAGAATCGTCAATTGCTACAGGTAACTATTGGATTGCTACCAGTGATAATTCAATAGACACATGTAGCTGTTAGATTGCTACCGATTGCAATCGACGATCCCGTATAGAAAATCATGTACTTGACTGACCTAATAGTTCAATATTTATTTAGCTTATTTTAGACTTTCTAGTGAAATCTAAATAAATAATAATAAGTATATATAATTCACACACATTAATAATGAATAAATAATAGGTAATTAAAATCTTAAAATGAATTGATTTTGATTTTGTTTCTATTTTCGTTGTTAATGGAATTGTAGGAAAAATTATTAATTCATTTATATTGTTAAAATAATAAGAGGGGCCATGTGATATTATTACCTACATTATATGTATCATAGTTTAAACACAATTGAAAATTGTTGTGATTTGATTGGTTGGGGGGGCCATGGCCCCTATGGGCCCCCCCTTGAATTCGCCCCTGGCCATGATTATTATGCTGTCACCCCACATCCTTCTATTATTAACTAATACACGTAATATGAAATATAAAAAAAAAAATTAAAAAAAATAGATATTTTATATTTGTTTCTTGGACATTAAAAGTAAATGTTATAAAATTATTTTACCTTTTTTTTTTTCTGACATTAGAATTAAATATTGGTTCAAAACTAATTCGAAAGTAAACTTTTCAATTTCCATATACATTTAATTTGAAAAAAAAAATAAAATTCATATCATTTTTAGTTATTATATAAACCAGAGAATATACCTTTTCATGAACGCTAACAATTGAATAGAATATCAATCTCTCTATCTATATATAAAATGAGGAATGTAAGGAAAATTAAAAATTTATTAAAACTTAAGTATAAAAAGTTTTATTATGTTGCTGTGATACCAAGAGTTTATATAATATTTATATTACTTTATTAATTGTTATGATATAGAGTTGTTCTTTTGGCATTCCTCCGATTGATATTGACAGCCAAGGGAATCCTCCTCCTCTGATCGGTGTTAGGTTTGGTCGGTTTATGCTTTTCGGCGGAGGGCTACGGATCTTGGTGGGGGTTTGCTTGGATAGGTGGTGCGGGGTCTCGATCGGCATCTCCGGCGTCGCCGCTCCCTTGCCGGCGGCATCCTGGTGGGTCTTCTCAGGCGGCCTGGGTGTCCCTCCTCCGGATCGGCTTTAGTCCGTTTGTTTGGGTTTTTGTGTTTGTTTAGTTTGGTTTTCCTAGTTGTTCTCCCACCTTTGTGTGTGGGTTTTTTTCTCCCGGTTGTGGAACTCTCGTCTAGGCTGTGCTCGTGTGTCTATTGCTGTGGAGTCCCAGTTGATTGTAAACATGTTGTTCATGTTTCTACCCTGGAACTAGTTTTCCAGGTGTTGTAAGCCTTTGGCTTCTTTCCTTCAAAAAAAAAATAATTCTAAATTCTAAATAATATAAAATAGATTAAATATATTTTGGATAAGATAAAGTCTATATGCATTTATGTATGTACCTGTTTGATCCATATGTACCCGTTTTGTTTATTTTAATCACATTTAATATTTATGTGGTTCTCAATTCTCATTATAAATTTTTTTACTGTTCCAGACCAGAGAAATGACATGTTATTGATTTATTGTGATCGATAGCTGTTTGGTGTTCTTTTGCATTCCTCTAATGTATTTCTAAATTTTTGGCTGATACTATCTAAGGGTGCGTTTGGTGCGCGAGATTGGATTTGACTATTTCATGAGATTAGATTGGATTAAGATGGGATTGAGATTCGATGGGATTTGACTGAACTGGATTGGACTAAATTAATACTATGCTGTGTTTGGGGAAACATGGGACTGGACTAAATTAATACTATGTTTTGTTTGGTGAAACATAGGATTGAACTAAATATAATAATATTTTTAATTTGATAATTATTTAAAATTGAATAAAAAAAATATTGAATTTGCCAATGTTTCAGTGATTCAATGCTTCAGTGCTTCATTGCCAGATATTGGATATGCAATTTTGGAAAAATATAGCTCAAGCTACTTTTTTTCTTTTTTTATTATCTTTCATTTTCTAACCTCCCAAACACCATTTCCAGATTTCAAAATCATCTTCATCACTCAAACATCACCCAACTTCATCTTCCTCATCCAAACTTCACACAAAAATCTCTTCTTCAGCTTCGTCCAAAATCGAACACCATCTAAAACTTCTTTTCTTTTTCTTTTTCATTTTCATTATCTTTCATTTTCTAACCTTCCAAACACCATATATTTCCAGATTTCATTTTTCGACCACATCCAAACAACTGATTGAAGAATTTCACAGATGGGTGTCTGATTAAAAATAAATCTAAGTCTCACATCCGGCAGAAATGATGCCATTGATGCACATAAGAAAAAAAATTGAAGTTGAAGATAGGTCAAAATTTGATGAAAGAGCAGAGGAGTTGAGATATGTTGAAAGAGAGAGAAGAGAAATAGTAACAGTGAGTTGGGTGGAATGGTGGGGACGTGGAGTTGGTGGTGTAATAAATGAGAGAGATGAAATAAATATGGTGGGGTCCACTTAAAAATAGTCCTAGGACTAATAAAGACAGGGGGGAGGGTGGGTTTATTTAGTCCCATGCTGATGGGACTATTAGGTACTATTGGGAGATAAAGTCCCAAACAGTCCCAGTCCCATGCAGCTGCCAAACATGGGTTTAGGATTAATATAATCCAATCCAATCCTAGTTCAATGCACCAAACATGGCCTAAAAGTTGTAATACCAAATTAATGGTAATCAGTTAGCTAGGGAGATATTTGATAATACCATTTCTATACTTGGTGTAGCCCCCAATTTCCTATCATTTGCGTTTGTTTTTCAGGTAAAACTAAGTATTTAACGGCTAAATAAGCTTTTACAGGTCATTATAACTCTCAAGGGGTATTCGAGCAAAAATAGGAGACTTTAGGGCTAAAAAGGAGATTTTGAAGAAATTGGAAGGCCATATGCGGTACATGCATCAAAGTTTACCGCGTATGAACAGCGAAAACATTCCAACGAAGTGCCGCGGTTTATACCTCATACAAAACCGCGACACTTACAACGATTTTCCTCCAGAAGATCTTGCGTCAAAGTGTAGGAGATGTAGCCAAACTTACAATGTTAATGGTTATTCCAAAAAATTGAGTTTTGCGTCAGAAGATTCGCAAGTTGTTCTACAAACTTTTTTATTTTATTTTATTTTAGTTTTTAATTGAATATTAATTTTTTTAATTAATATTTCGTATTAATTAGTTTTTTTTTTTTTTTTTAAATACTATTAGTTAGTTGTAATATTTCAACCAAAAAAAAAATTGTTAATTAGTTATCTACATAATATATATTATAATATTTTGTACGTTACTAATTGTAATAATATAATTTTTTTTTCCTAAATAAACAATCTATAGGTAATCAAAAGACATTCACTTAATTAATGGAATAAATTCTCTTAACCAATTTCATAATTGATTTTTAATTATTAAGTGTTATTTTTTTGGGAAGTATTACATTATTTGGTAATTTTAAAAGACGGCCATGATTTCTTTATCTTGCCAACAAGCCATAAATTCGTATTAATTAGTTTTTTTTTTTAGTATTGTTAATTTGTTGTTATATTTGAAAAAAAAAGTATTATTAATTAGTTGTCTATATAATTTACAATTAATTGTAATAATTTTTAATAATATAATTTTTTTCCTAAATAAAAAATCTATAGGTAATCAATAGACAATCACGTAATTAATGTGATAGTGAATAAATTCTCTTAACCAATCTCATAATTGATTTTTAATTATTAGGTTTTTTTTATTTATTAACAATATATATTTTTTGAAATATTACAACTAATTAACAATACTTAAAAAAAAATTAATTAATACAAATTTATGGCTTGTTAGCAAAAGATATTATTTATAATTTTTTTTTTATATATCTACGATGTGCGGGAATCATAAAATGTAAATGGTTATCTCATTTGTTATGGAATTGACTCTTCATTTTTCTTTATTATCCCATTAATTAATTAAAAGTAAAAAATCACAAGCGAACCTTTCATATTCAATTTAGTAAAAAATAAAACCTTTCCTATTCAATTATCTCATTTTTATTACCTTTTATATAATTTTAGTTGAGTTTGAAAAGCCTACCAATTTCTATCCAAAATAAAAGGTCAAAAACTCTCTTTCCCCGTTGCTATGTTTATTTCTTTGTTTATTTATCACTCAATCGAGACACTCCAACACCAATGTTTATCTGTCATCTCAGGGTTCCTCCTTTTCCGGTCACTAGCTGTCTAAATCTGCACAACCCACCAAATCCACTAAGGTTCATCATTTACAATTTCACATTTTTCTATTTCATTTAAAAAAAAAAACACTTATATTTGGATGTGTTATATTTCATTGTATCCTTTTTAGTTCATATTTAGGATTAATGGATCACCATTGTAGGTTCTAAGTGTAAGTGAACATGTGATTTGCTTTGGGTTTTCGAGTTTTTTATTTTATATATCTATGTATAGCTTATGTAATACAAATTGCAAGACATTGTCATGCATCTTTTTGTGCACTATCTCATATTTGTTTTGTATTGAATTTCATATTCAGGTTAGCCAGAGCAATCAAATAAATGGTTTCGGGTATTGCTCACCGTAAAATCATCTTGGTATCTTTTTAATCTATATATAAATATTTTTTTCGGTTTTAGTTAAAACTATATTGTTGATGTATGTATTCAACAAGTACAAGTGATTGGTTGGCTAGTCTTTAAGATTAAGCCGTGAATTTAAGTGATTGCACAAAAAGAGGTAATAATAATGAACTGTATTTTTATAAAATTATTTTACAATTAAATCATGAATTTTAATGTTTATTTTTGATATATATATATATATCTGTACATGCACTGCTATACTCGCTTACCAAGGATTTAATCATGTTTAGAGCTCTATCTACTGTGGTAGCCAAAAACAGGCTCTAAGCCCAACCATCAAGCCCACTATTGGTCCTGCAATTTATATGGGACAAGCTCGTATGCCACGGGTCGATCTAAAAGCCTGTTAGATGGGATAACTTCCTTTTGACTCAGTCAACTTTTGTCACCTTTCGTTTTAACCATGGTTACCAAGTGTCGCAACCGCTACAGTTACCCATTAACTAGGGTAGCTGTTAGGTCAATTCGAAATTCAACTTTCAAGGAGAAGTGTGCCAAAACAAAGCGACACGTCATCTCTAGGGAATTGAACTGACTTAGTCTTATCAGTTGACATTTCGCTCCCCAACACATGTGAGCGCTCGACACCTTTACGTTGTGAAATTCTAGCATATGACTCATTACATGCGCTTGACTCGACGAACCACTCTCCAACTAGAATACTTCATCCTTGGAGAGTGGGGGACAAACTGTGGTAGCCAAAAACAGGCTCTAGGCCTAACCATCAAGCCCACTATTGGTCCTGCAGTTTATATGGGACAAGCCCATATGCCACGGGTCAACCCAAAAGCCTGTTAGATGGGATAACTGCCTTTAGACTCAGCCAGCTTCAGTTGTTATCAAGTAACAACTGAAAATAAGAGATGGACTGGGATTCAAACGATATATCCCTTAAAATCCGAACGTGATTAGGTGGATTTGATCCTCCACGAACCACATGATTGAGTCTAATGAAGCTTATAAATAAGACCCCATCTTCATAGATGGGGGATTCTGATTTTCTCACAATTGAAAAGGCTTATTTGCATGCCAAAACTCTGTCCAAACCAAAGCTTAGGCCACCAGAATTTTCTAACCTTCAAATTAAACGTTCAATTCACAGTTATATCCCTTGATTCATTGTAATAGCCATTTCCACACTCAGCTATAGCAAAATAAGGCCAAATTCAAGGCTTAACCAACCTAATTCATGTTTCTGTTTCTATTTCTTTTTACTTTTCTTTTTCTTTCAGGTTATTGTAGCATTCAACGGGTTTGGTTTTACCAGGCACTAACTACTGTTGGGATTTAAGCCATAAAACTTGTAATTTGTAAATGTTATAAATCCATTAATAAAAGAAGTAGTATTTTCATTCAATAAATATGATTCATACGTTTATATCATATGTGCTAAACATCTAAGATTGCTAGATGTAAATCTCAAACTGAGTATATGAATGTCATATATAGAGGAATTCGGTTTGAGAGGTGCAATCTAAAGAGTCCGTAGAAAGTGAATAAAGCTGGGTACTTTATTTGTGGTTAATCTATAGCTGCGGTCCATTCCGTAATATACGGTGGTCTTATCCTAGACCACTCATATGGTGATATGAGAATAGAGGTACCTTATATGATGTGATCATATAGAACTGGGTCACGATCTATATGAATCTATCATCAAGATCCGTTTCATGTAGAGATTCATATATATCGACAAATGATGGTTGTATATGGGTGATCTAAATCCTGAGTGTCTTATTGACTCCTTCAAGTTAGGTCGTGTTTCTTGACATACCATGGGTGAGATCGGAGTAGCGTTATCAATCAATAACTCCGTATCTTGGAATCACGGTTTGGCTTGTGGCTGGGAATGTATGCACACAATAGAGGAATCCACTCCTTCTTGCGAGAAGTAGAGAAGTAGTTCCCTTAAGGTTGATTCGAGACTTGAACGATTAAGAGTGATCTCCTTCTTCTGTAAAGGAAGGAAGGATATAATTGTTCATTAGATAATCAATGGTACTTAAAGGAAAATATATAATTAGAGAGGTATAACGGACTTTATGACCTAACTCTAATTATGAACTACTTATGGAGAATCATACCATATGAAATAGCTATATCGATAGACACTGATATTTTGGTTATGTAAAACATCTACAGTTACGATAGTGCAACCTCGGGTTTTTAGTGGAATAACTCTGAAGTTAATAATCGTGAAATATTAATTAAAGAGTTTAATTAATTTTTCTAAGTATTATTAGAGCTTAAAACTTTGGGTCCATTTGGTCCCCTTGCTAGCCCTTTACGATTATTGGTAACAAGGCTCACGGTGAATTGGATGGTTCAGTTAATTATGTTACGAAAGTAACTTGGATATATTCTAGGAATTAATTAAATGATATGATTATTTAATTGATTAATTAAATATAATTAAATAATATGATTATTTAATTGATTAATTAATAACTAAGAATGATTAATTGTTAATTTGAGGTTACAGGTTTGAACCATGACTAAAACAAAATGATTAAAAATAATAAAGATTATTTTTAATCTTAGAGGTCAAAGGTTCAAGTCCTAATGGTGACCGAATTAAAAAGGATTTATAATCCTATTTTGACTTGGTTAACTAAACCCTAGGATCCTGGTATATAAGATATACTTATCAGAAAACAAATTAACCAAACCCTAATACAGAGAGAGAGAGAGAGAGAGAGAGAGAGAGAGAGTGTGTGTGTGTGTGTGTGTGTGTGTGTGTGTGTGTGTGTGCGCGCGGGGCAAGGAGGAAGAAAAAAAAGAAAAAAGAAATAACTATTTTTTTGCTCTAGCTTAGCTGAACTCAAGAAAGGGGACAATGTGTTGTCTTCTCCATCTCGGTAGTCTCCATTCAAGAACTCCCGGAATCCGTGACGTGCCCATACACAGTTGCTAGATCTGGTCATAGCTCGGAAGACTTAATGGAGATGGATCGAAAAGAAATGAAGGAGAAAGCTTCAAAGGCATTAATCAAATATCTCCTCATATTCGTGTATACCGAAAAGGTCCAAGATAATTTTCTTTAAAACCTATATTTTTTCCGTTGCGCGACTTACAACTACAAGTTGCAAGAGCCCAGTCTACGACAACTGTAGAGTGACCCCCTACATCTACCATTGTTTTTAGGTATTTATACAAATAAGATAGGTTTTGATATATACAACTCTTATTTATTTATTTATTTATTTATTATTATTATTATTATTATTTTAAAGTTGTAATAGATTTGTTTAACTTGATTTTCTTTGCAGTCTTATTTCGTCAGAGACCAGAGATTGAATTAAAACATTAACTTAGAGAGTATAAAGCAATGGTTTGGAATTATTTGAATTATAAATTTCGGAAAATTGTTAAATTTGTGGTTGAAAGCTTTATTTTGTATATTTCAAATGTAATTGCAGAAATTAGTAGTCAATTGATTTTTTAGTGTCTTTTTTCTTTCTAATATATGTTAATTCCAAACTGTAAAATTACACATGAAAGTAAAAATATAAAAATACACACCAAACAAGTTTAAAATATAAATTCGATAACGATTACGTTATGTTTTACCGTGCCCGCACATCGTGAGGGTTGCAGACTAGAATTTTAAAATCACAAAATAAGTTTAAATTAAAAATTCTATAAAAATTTATCAAATAAAAAATAAAAACGATTGATATATCATTTTTGAAAGTCTCGGAAATTATAAAATAAGTCTCAAAAATACAAAATAATTCTCAGAAACACCAAAATAAATCTCGAAAAAAAAACGTGAGACTTATTTTCGTGAGTGTGGTTAAAGGGTATTTTTGTTAGATCCACACTTTAGGTGCTATTAAAACTTAAGTTATTAAGTTAGTGATAGTCTTAAAACTCACCCTTTAAAGAGTGATATTAAATTTTCAAACCTAGAAAATTATGTTCAATAAAATTGATAGAAACTATTATGTGTGAATTGTTTTTGTTGTACATAAATTTCTTTGGGTGATCAATTCACAAACAAAAAAAAAAAAATTATAGTGTGTTATAAGTTATAGCTAAGCCCCTATTAGAACAAAATCTTGTATCTATTATATTATATTATATAGGGAAATTATCATTTTAGTCCCTATGGTTTACTCTATTATCCATTTTAGTCCTCGTCGTTCTAGTATTAGCCATTTTGATCCCCCACCGTCCAATTCCGTTAGGGTTTTTGAAATTTCCGTTAGTGAGCGAGGGTAAAATAGTAAAATCGTCATACATTCTTCTAGAATCTTATTTAAGAAGGACAAATGAGGGTATATTGGTAAATGGATAGTTAATTACTTAATCAAATTAATAAATATAATTAAATTAAATAATACAAATTAAAATATTTTAATAAAACTAAAACTAATTAAACTCTCTCTCTCCCACTTGTTAATCATCATTCATCACCAAACCCTAACAAAAAAAATTCTCTATCTCTCTTACTCTACTCCATCATAACATCAAACCTCCCAACACCCAAGCTACGGCGACGGCGGCGGTGATGACCAAAAGCGACGATGACGACCGGAATCAGCGACGAAAACGACCGGAAGCAGCGGCGACGACAACAAGAAGCAGTGACAAAGACGACGGTGATGATCGGAAGCTCAACGACGACGACAACCAGATCTCTGTCTCTTCTTCTTCTTCTTCTTCTTTCTTGGCTTCTGGTGGTGGTGGTGGTGAGATCGATTGATCGATCTAGATAGAGATGAGATGAGATCAAAGTGGCTAGGATTTGAAATGAGGGAGAGCGATGGGGAAGAAATAGAGATGAGATCAGTGGGGAAGAAAGAGAGATGAGATCCGTTTGAATGGATTTTTTGTGGCTTAGATTGTGTGTGATTTTGTGGGTTTGATTGTGTTAATTTTCTAGGTTTTATTGTATTGTTGATTGGTTTTAATTTTGTGGTTGAATGAATTTGATATTGTTGTGTTGTTTGATCTGGGTTGTTTGATTTTTCTGGGTTTCGATTTGAGTGGTCTATCAGAGCTGGATTTGAGTGTTGAATGTTGTGGTGTGTTTCGGTTTTGGTTTTGGAGATCGAAACCAAATCTGGATTATATGATGTAAAGTTATTTTTTTGGTGATAATATGTTTGTGGTTTTTATTGATTTTGTGATAAATTTGTGTTTACATGAATGATGATGATGGGGAAGATTGATTTCCAGATAAATTAATAAAAAAATGAAAAAATAAAAACAAATTAAATTTAAATTTAAAATATATATAAAAAAAAGTAATAAAAAATAATATAATGAGGGGAGAGAAATTAACAAAATATTATTTTTTTAATTGTTTTAATATTATTTTACCGTTTTGCCCTTCTTAAATAAGATTCTAGAAGAATGTACGATGATTTTACCATTTTACCCTCGCTCACTAACGGAAATTTCAAAAACCTTAACGCAATTGGACAGTGGGGATCAAAATGGCTAATACTGGAACGACAAGGACTAAAATGGATAATAGGGTAAACCATAGGGATGAAAACGATAATTTCCCTATTATATAATATAACCCATCATGATCCATACTCACATAATTTGAGATGAAAATTTGGACAAAGCCACGCAAAAGAAAGGTGTTAAAGGATAGAGTTTTTAAAATTCCTTGCACATTTTAATAGTGATTTTGTGGAATTAGTACCAATTTAATAACTTGAATTTTAATAGCATTAAAAATATATTTTTAAATAAAAAAAAAAAACCTTTAAAAACAAACAAAAAATAAGTCATGATTTTTTTTCAAGCCTTTGATTTTCTTACTTATTTCCTTCTATCGTGTTTTATTTTCTTTGATCGTGACATCAAATTTTTATTGCCTAGTTAATATTATTTCATGTAAAAAAAAAAATAAAAAATAATAATAAATCAAAACTATTATCATTGCATAGAATGCTTTGGCTTGAAAAGGCCAAGACGAAATGCAACTTTATTGCTTCCAACAACTTGTATCATGAGATACACGAAGCCGCCCGATTTCAACGATTGTGAGAGCTCCACGTTTTTGGCTTCCAACCACAGCATATACATCTCCACCTATGTAGCACGGATACGGGTACGGGTATGGGACACGGATACGGCATAATACGGGAATACGGTAAACCTTTAAAAACTAGGATACGGATACGGCATGATATATCAATTAAAATAATAATAATAATATATGAAAACATATTTGATAATTCATTCAAAATAAAAACATATTCATAATCCAAATAAAACATGTCACATAACTAGATAAGTCATAACAATGTAACATATTACATGATTCAAATAAAACATGTCACATAAGTCGAACATATTACAAAATCTAAATAAAACATACGTCACGTAAGTCATAATATATTGCAAAATCCAAATAATACATAAAAAAAAAACTTATAAAACATATTTTAAATTTCTAATTAACTTCATTATCATCATTCCCATTGTTAAAGGATCTAAATAATTTGGCCTCTAACTTTGGTTCATCAAGAGAAAGGTTTGCAATATCAAGTATCCTGGTATCTCCATGTCAATGGAATCAAAACCAAAATTTCTTTATAATTTCATTTTGACCCCTAAAATTTTAAAATTATAATTTGACCCCGTTTTATACTAAAATAATTATAATATTGCCCCAAATGTATCCTCCAAGTATCCCCAAAGTATCCTCCAAGTATCCCCTAAGTATCCTCCATTCAAACTTACGAAAAAGTCAACGGATACGCCATTTGGCGTATCGGATACGTATCCTAGAGTATCCGATGAGTATCTGAACCGGATACGAGTTACCTCCCCCAAATGGAGTATCTGTGCTTCCTAGATCTCCACTGTGAAGCTTTGTGGAGTTCAATTTGTATGCGAATGCGACAAGTATTTATTAACTAATTGACCGATTAGCATGCATTTAGCATGCATTTAGCATTTTAGCGCACGATGTGGATGTTTGCCAAGTCTTATTTATTCATTGAATCAAACACTTGGTTGTGTTTGTTTGCCAAGTCTGGATAAATTTGAATAAATCCGAATGTATAAGCTGCTTAAGTTTTTTCTTATAAAAAAATAAAATGCCTAATGGTATTGGAGCGATAATCCAGTATAAGCTTTTACTTAATAATTGTTATATTTCACGTTAATTGTGATGAGACTTTTGTGGCAAATCATTAATATTAATGGTTTATGGTTAGTACGTGGTAATTAATTCTCTCACTTACATACATTAATGGTATGGAGAAATTTAGAGTTGGATTTTGCCTATAAGGATACATTTGACACGGAGAAGGGACAGGACAAAACATGATGGGATAGGTTGTTCTGTATTGTGTTTGGAAGGTCTGAGACAGAACTACTAACTGTATTGTTATGGGTTTGGTATGGTTGGGACAGAACGGGATAAGATGTTCAAATGACCATAATACCTCTATTGTCCTTTTTTTTTTTGGAAGACTTATTTTATCATTTTTATTATTATTTTAAAATCAATTTTAATACTTAATGATTTTAATACTCAATTATGCTCAATTTTAATACTTAATTATACTCAATTTTAATGGATCAGACCATCTCAACCATTAAAAAAGAATAATTTAAAAAAAAAAATTGTGAATCATTTTGAACATCATCCAACCTAGACCATCACCTGTTGAAGTTCATCCAACCCAGATCATTATATCAATCATCAAATTCAACTCAGATCATCAACCCAACAACCACCATATTTCTTTTTTTGGTCATAACTAGCAAACTCGATGCCAAGAGCCTATTGACAAGTTTGTGCAATTTTTAGTCAAATTAGGTTTTGTGCAAACTCGATGGCAAGAGCCACCATATTAGGTTTTGTGCAATTTTTAGTCAAATTACAAGTCTATTTTCTAATCACAAATACAAACTCATTTGATTAATTCCCATATCAAAAGATGAAAACATTTCACAAAACATAACTCCACTATCCAAGTTCACATGTACCAAAATCAGTATTGTATTAGCATCTTCTTGCAGTAATGGAGATTCACAACTTGTCTCGTTTGCATACTTCAAATTGCAGATTTTTCAAAACAACTGATCAAGTAGTTTAACAAACAAATAACTCATTCAAGTGAAATATATGTACATCAATCCACCAAAGTATATAGACTTATTTTTTTTCCAGGAAATACGAAAAGATCAAAATTGAGAAAAACCAAATCTCTTTCAATCCTAAAACACAAAAAGAAGCACAAATAATTCCACAGATAAACAAACTAATTCGCAAAAAATTGGTGAAAGAAATCAAAACCCCAAAATTGGGAACCCTAAATCAAAATCCAAAAATCCAAAAATCCAAAATCGAGAACCCAAAATCCAAAATCAAAAACCCACCAGATCGGCTCGAATCGAAAGAGATCGAATGGAGATATATATATATATATCACGGCTCCTCATCGGTAGCCAAGCAACGGTTGATAGGGAGAGAGACAGAGTATTGGTTGAGAGTAGGGATGAGCATTTATCCCCGGGGACCCAAATCCCCATCCCCATCCCCATTTAGTGGAGAATTTTTGGGGAAAAAGGAGGGGGGGGGGGGGGGGGGATGATTTTTATCCCCAAATTAAAATGGAAATGGGGATGGGGATGGGGATGGGTGGGACCCCTCCCAATCCCCATTTCCCTCACAAATTTATGGAAATGGGGATGGGGGGAAGTGCCCCCATCCCCGTTTCCCCAATTCCCCCAAACATTATAATATATATATATATATATATTTATTCTTCTATTTTACTAAGTATATATAACATATTTTTAACATAAAAGACCTAACCCTAAATCATAAAACTTGTCTGATAGACTTTATTATGTAATGAATTAAAACGCTTTCATTTGAAATTGTAATGGATTTTATTTTGTATTTGAATTTATGATAGATTTTGTGTTTTTCTAGTATGTAACTTTTAGTTAAACAGGGGAAATAGGGAAGATTGGGAAACGGGTAAAACGGGGGAAAATAGGGAAATAGGGAAAAACGGGGAAAAAAATAGGGAAAATGGAGAAATGAGGATGGTGATAGGGGGACCTTCCCCAAAAAGCCCCATCCCTATTTACCCCAAATGGGAACATGGGGGGGTGGGATAGGGGAGGGTTTCGAAAGTGGGGATAGGGATGGGGAAGACCTATATCCATCCTCATTCCCTAAATGCTCATCCTTAGTTGAGAGAGAGAGAGAGAGAGAGAGAGAGAGAGAGAGAGTGAGAAAGGGAAAAGGCTTGGGTTTTAATTTATGTTGGACAGATTTGTAATTTTTTAAAGTTTTGAGGGTAAAATACTTTTTTTGATACTTGTCCCACATGGTCGAAGGTCTAGGGTGGGACAAGATTTTGTGGTTTTTGTCCCACGTTGTCTCATCCCGTCCCATGCTAATAGCGCACCAAACGTGGGACAACAAAAAGTTGTCCCAAGTTATCCTGTCCCGTCCCGCGTACCAAACGCACCCTAAATATCGATCCAAGTTTCTCCAAAGATCATCCCAAGCAAATAGTTATTCTCCTCTCTTCTCCCTAAATGTTCTTTCCTCTTATTTGAGAGAAAGGTCGTAGTTCTCTCCTAAAATATTAGAGAGAGGTTGTAATTGTTTTTTGTCTAATAAAATCCTTCTAGTCTTTTTCCGTGGATGTTTCCCTCACATTGAGGGTTTTACCATGTAAACTTGTGTCCATCATTTTTATCTTTTATTGTTTCTCAAATTTTATTTTCAATTCAAATTTACGGTGGGAATTGAAACACGTCAGTTTCATAACAGTGGTATCAGAGTTACGGTTGTACAGTTGCTGGAATTAGGAGTGGTGGTGTGGTAATAATACCCATTTCTACACTTGGTGTAGCCTCTTTTTCCTATAGTTTGCATGCATTTTTCCGGGTAAAAACTGGTATATTTAATTTTTAAATAAGTTTGTGCAGGTTCTTAGGCTTCCAATGGCATTATTGCAAAGAAATGAGGAATTGGAGGCAAAACTGCAATTTTGAAGGCAAAAACAAGTTTTGGCACTGTACAGTCGCCCTTCGTATAAGGGCACCATACATCGCCTTCGAACAATGACCTAAATTTCAGAGATCGGTCGATGTACGGTCGCCATTCAGGCGCGGTTCGAACAACGACACATTCTAGAGACTTGGCGCAATAAAAATGCCCTACAAACATCGCCCATTCCTCGAGAGTTCATTCCAGTGACCCACCGCTGTTCAGGTGCTTTATGTATCGTGCCTAAACAGCGACCCAAGCTTCAAGTCAAATTCCAGTAACTTGTTGCTGTTCAGGCGCCCTACGTACATCGCCTGAACAACACCATCCCTTCCATATCAGCACATTTTCTAGGGTTCCATGCCTAAATCCACACACTATAAATACCTCATTTTAGATTCATTTCTGACTCATTTCTGACCTCTTGCACAACCCTTCAACTCCAAAAACTCCCAAGAACATATCTTTACATCCTTCTAACACTAAATCACCAAATCATCATCCAAACTCATATTCCACTTTACCAAACACCTTACATCTCACTTTCCCACCTAAATCTACCACAAATACCCAACCTTAGAGCATAAAAGGGGACTAAAAGAGAAAAAGCAAGCCAAGCACATCATCAAACCAAGAGAGGAGTAGATCTTCATAAATAGTTTTCTTTTTACCTTTCTCTCTTCATTTATTACTTGTATTTGATATGGCTTATACTAAACTCATATTTTGTGAAGCCATAATTTGTAACATGAACTAAAATCATCTTGGCCTTTCCCATGAATCTTCAATAAATACCACTATTTTATTATCATTGCTTGTGTTTTGTATGTGTATTTCATGTTTTAATCACTATTGAATGTCTAGTTAGAATTTAGTAGGTACTTGGTTGTTGTGTGATGTACTGAAAGGAAAAGCATACAACATGTTTGATGAAATGCATGATATAAGTCTAGTAAGATAGAAATATGCAATGCTAGCTTATAGGACTCTATTTGAGTGCCACTATGCTTAATGAATTTGTGTGTAGATCGGATAACCATCGAGAGATAGGTTGTTGGTGCATATAGATGTTGTCTTTATTACTCGAGAGAGAGTAGAGACTAATTAAGGGCTACATTAGTCTACATTAACATTTGCATAATTTATCCTAATGGTGAGTCTAAAAATTAGAGAGAATTAGGTAGGTGGATTCAAGGTCATAGCCTCATCTTTATAAGAGTTACAAGTCTAGTGCTTGTGTCTTTGCTTTCAAGTTATTTAACTTAGTTAATTATCTTTAGCAATTGGTTAACTTAGAATAGTGCAATCATAACATTCTTAATTTCATTTGTCTAAATAGTAGTTTAATTGATCTAAATAGTAGTTGAATTAATAAATTTCGGTAATCAATACTTCAATCTCCGTGGGAATGAACTTTATTCATCATTACACTATATCCACGGTCTCATACTATTGCAAGCGTCTCAGCTTGGTGTGGTCATGTGGAAGTACATGTCTATGAAAGTTCTTTCTAAGGAGACTGGTATTTAAGTGTGTCTGGTGTGACCTTCCACTCTTTCCTTAGAACTTTCCTAGTGTACTAATCGGACGATTTATATACCTATTTGAGGTTTCCATTTCCTATCGTTTGTTCTCGCTTTCGAGCATATTTTTGTATATAATGTGTTTGTTGAGCCTTGTGTAGGTACATATTCCCTACAATAAGGTTTTGAGCTTAAAGTCAAGTTTGGGAAGCCAAAATGAGCAAAAAGAAGTCAAGAATGGAAGCCATGCAGAGTTGTTGCAGTCTCGCTGTTGACCCAAACCGCGACGTGATTCATGGTCAACCACGGCAAGCAAAACCATGTTTCTGTGGTGGATCCGCCATTGAGCTAGAACGCGACATTGAGACCGCGACACTTGTCAACTTTGTTTTCTGAAGGTTAATGGGCTGACATTGCAAATGCCCAAGTAGAACACACATATTTCGGGGTCCATATCTCCCTTATCATATTGAACTGATTTTCCTACCATATATTTTTGGAAAGCCCTGGAAGTCTACTTTCTAGTGGTTTTACGGATCGTAATTTCGGGCTTTCTAGAGGGAGTTATGTGCGTTTTTGTAACGTTACACGAGGCTGGAAACACGACCGCGATAGAGACTTTGTGTAGAACACCCAAATTTCAAGGGGCATATCTCCCTCCTCATATCGAACTACATTGAGCTACGTTGGACAGATTAGGTCTTAAAGGCAAATTAAAGCATCTTTACTGGAGCCTATTGTCCTCGTTGAGAAGACTCACTCGAACAGGCCTCTTCTTACTAAGCTAAGATTGACATATAAGCAACTCCTAACATAAAAGGGGAGCTATAGCAACTGTGCTTTAGGTGTTGAGCTAGTACTATGAATGAACTAACTAAGCCCGGGGAATGAACTCAATACCTCAATACAGTACAGATAGGATTGTGAAAACCCAGGGGATTATCGCAATACAAATATGATTTTTTTGGAGAAGGAGGAGATGGGATTACAACTACAACTTTTATGAAAATGACATGGAAGCCGCTAAAAGCATAGAAGCCGCTGCTAAAGGGAAAAAAGCACATCCTGCACCTGCTATTCATTTAAGTAGCTTTGAAGTCCTGATCCTTCCACTTGGAATGGAACAGAAGATGCTCTTTGTGATAGGCGGAAAGAGGAAGGAGGCAACCTAGCTCACGAAAGCCTTGTAACAACTATGTGGCTATAAGGGCACACATCAGCTTTCTCACCTCTGTGTGTGAATTGGGAATTGCACCTGTATCAAGCTACTGCTGCTACCGGGGAGGAAGATATACTTTTGTTTTAATTTTAAAGGACGAAAATCGCTAATGTACTTCCTGCCGAATTGGCGAAAATAACCGCTATTGTAGTAGTACTTCTTGTCTAAAGGATGGAAAGCGTTATGTATGGATTTACGAATCAGCGAATGGCGGTTTAACCTAAAAATCCCTTACTCTGTGTTTAGGCTAAAGTATATAGTTATATCCTCACTAACGGAAGTCTCTTCGTAACTAGCATAAGCTCTTTCGGGGGGAAAGCCTGACTAAGGAGTATTCGTCACGGGTTATACACAGCATGAGTATTCACCGGCTATCCCAAAACATTAGTTCTCCCCCTGACCTGCCTCTGATTGCTTATCTCTGATTGCAGACTTGGATTCCTTTCCTTGAACTGAGCGAGTAGGCACCAAAGCAAGCTCAAAGGAGGAAGCAAGGGTTGCACCAAGGCACGGTCTGGTCTAGTTGACAAATTGAGTCTCAAGGGCCTATTTATCGCATTGGAATGGAACCATACAATTATTGACCTTTCGCAGCCCCTAACCCCAGTTTTTGACTAATAAACGTGGACATTCTCTAAAGCTCTTCCATACTTGGTGACAGAGGAGGAAGTGGTTACTGTACTGCTAC
This sequence comes from Acer yangbiense, assembly GCA_008009225.1. Classification (NCBI taxonomy): domain Eukaryota; kingdom Viridiplantae; phylum Streptophyta; class Magnoliopsida; order Sapindales; family Sapindaceae; genus Acer; species Acer yangbiense. The sequence goes on from CM017773.1 coordinate 12,415,138, forward strand.
CATAGACCAGAAAAAAGAAGATGGGGGCACGCAAGATCGATGAAATTCAAAAAGAAGAGCGTCAGCTCACCAAAATAACCTTACCTCTTCACGGAGACTCGATTACGTCCTTCCCAGGCCTCCTTGATCTTCACCTTCCCTTCGGCAGCTACGGGACGGATATGAGAACACGAGTGGGAACGATTACACAGCCCTAACCTCAGCATGCACGAGGGAGTCAAAGTAAATTATCGGAACATGCTTGTAGGAATTTTGAAGGAAATCTATACCACTTTTAGTAAGAGGGTGTCGAAACGGGAGGGAGACTAGGTAATAAGATAATGAACACCGTATCCGGGATGGTGAGCGGCACCTTTTTTTTTTTGGGTATGATCCTTTCCCTATGGTCAAGCTGTTTCACTCCTTTGTAACAAGCGCTAAGCGATAATAATTCATTCGCTCCATTCCGAGCTGCTATCTTCGTCCGAGCATAAGCGATTGCAGGTTTTAACTAATATAATATATTATTTAAAAGTGAAATTCAAATTGAAATAGCGTATGAAATGAAATCCCAAACAATGCCCAAAAACTCCCCACCTTTACTAGTTCAATCAGGTCCATGCCCATTGAATAACAAGTCTTTTTTCATTTTGAGAGCAAGAAGTAGAAGCGGAACTACAAGAAAGCTTTCATGAGCACTCTGGATTTAGCAATTCACTATCTCGTTGAACTATCTCAAAATTCGGATATTTTGTTTCCGACGGAATGCTGGATTCGCGCCGCCTTTCATATTGCCGGTCGAAGCCCCCTCTTGGCACCTTCTAATTACCAAGTGGAGGTTTTTACCCTGATTTCCACTGTTTGCCGTGAAAAAACAAAAGCCGAACTAGGAATCGTCTTACACCATTATAGTCAAGGGGCTCTTGTTCTCCCCCAGGGGAAAGGAGTCTCGGATATTCTAAATACTATGGTGGAAGACCACCCTCGCCCCCTTGAATATCTTTCCACAATCCATTCCAGTTTAACGACTGAAGGATTTCGGAGCCCGTTTCTTAATCAGTCATTGGTAATAGCAGAGAGCGTTTTTTGATATAGAATCGTGAATCTAAAAGCGTGACGAGAATTCTCAACCTGTCGAGATGTTAGAAGGTGCAAAATTAATAGGTGCCGGAGCGGCTACAATTGCTTTAGCGGGAGCTGCTGTCGATATTGGAAACATGTTTAGTTCTTTGATCCATTCCGTGGCGTGAAATCCATCATTGGCTAAACAATTATTTGGTTATGCCATTTTGGGCTTTGCTCTAACCGAAGCTATTGCATTGTTTGCCCTAACGATGGCCTTTTTAATCTTATTTGTCTTCTGATCGAAGAAAGAAGATTTCAGTCTCATAAAGCAAGACCTCTTTCACATCAACATAAGAAAGTGGAGGCGGGCTTGGGTACGATCTAAAACGATTCCACATGAAAGAGGACCGCCCTCTTGAGTAATGGGAAGCGGGCTAGTCCCCGAAAATGCTCGTTCCTTTGTCGTTGGGGATTCACCTTGTGAAAACTTCGGTCGAGCGTTCTCCGGACGTCGATCAATCGATCACTCAGCCGCTCTGTCATTGTCTGATTTTTGGTTGTCTGATCACACTCGAAATTATGTATCTACTTATCGTATTTTTGCCCCTGCTCGGTAGTTCCGTAGCAGGTTTTTTCGGACGTTTTCTAGGATCAGAAGGAACCGCTATAATGACCACTACGTGCGTTTCATTCTCTTCAATCTTCTCTTTGATTGCTTTTTATGAAGTCGCACTGGGAGCTAGTGCTTGCTATCTAAGAATTGCTCCATGGATCTCATCGGAAATGTTTGATGCTTCTTGGGGCTTCGTTGGCGACCGTGAAGTCACCAGATGAATTGCCGAGTAGATAGATCAGATCCAAACGCGATTGTTGCTCCGCGGCGATATGGACTCGACCTGCTCCTACTCACCCCGGGGCACCATAGCATGTCGGGAATAAGGGGGGACATACTGGACGTAACCACTCCTTTGGTTGGGGGTTGTGTCGCTCTGCCTTTCGATCGATACACAGTTGAGTAGGCCGATCACGAACGCTACTGGTGTGGGAGCGATCCTAGTCAGGGAAGGCTAAGACGGCGCCTCGCATATGAGTAGCAAGAGGGCGCTTATACCCCGACGGTGGGGCCTTATGTGGGAAGGCCCAGCCCAATAGGGACAGCACACCCCCCGCTTCAAGCGCACCTCTGTATCGACTGAATCACTTTAAGGGTCTAGTCGATGGAACTGGTGAACCACGCGAGCTGGTTATATGCGTGGGGCATAGGGCTCATAGTACCCCCTTATCTTGATCCAGCATTTTCTTCGCTTCGGTAGTGAATCACCTACTAAAAAAAGAGGCAGGCCTGCACGCCCTATTTGAGACTACCAAGGCAGGTGATTCTTTCATTAGGGAAGGGAAGAAGGGGCCTAAGCACGACGGATGCCGTACACTTGAGTGGCAAAGGAAAGCGAGATCGTACCTGTTTTTCTAGGCCTGCTTGGACACACGGTTCCCGCGGAAGATCAAGTTGGCGAGCCATGTGATGGGAAACCTTCCTGCACGGTTCGGAGAGCACTGAATTAGAATGAGAGGTTCACCACCACATCATTGCATGCAAGGGGAGCTCACTCGATTCGTAAATTAGGTCGCTACCCCTCTACCTCCCATGGGGGGGACGACTATAACGCTTTCCCCCTATCCCCCTCGGGGGGAACTAAGAGGTTTTTTCCTAAACAAGGGGTTTCCCCTACGCTTCGTTCTGGCCTGACCTGGCCCGGGGCTTGTTCCGGACCAGAGATTCTGAGGTTTTGCCGAAGAATCGACTGATCTGCTTTCCTGACCTGTACTGGATACTTTCTCCATGGCTATCACAGCTTCAGAAACCACAGCCACAAGTCCATAAAGTGCCTTTCATACCCTTAGGGGAGGGAGAAGCTAGAGCAGAGTAAGCCCTCGTAAGCAATAGGATAACGGAGGGGCTTTAGTTCTTATATTAAAGAGCTTTTATAAGCTCTTTAAATGCCCATCTAAAAAGCCTCACTTAATAAGGTTTCCATTTCGTATACCTATTATCGAGGAGGTTGAAGAATTAAATTATTCCTTAGTAAACTTTGTCATTGAATGAGTTTGCAACTTATTCGATTGACTGGATGTACTAAATCATTGAACTTTTCATGATTTTGAATCTTTTGCAATCCCGTACATTCAAGTAAATTTGCAAACTCACTGATTCCCAACTACCTGACTTATGAGTGAGGAACTTATCTTAGGAAATCTAAAGTTGCTAAACTACTAGGTGATGATCGAGATCACCGATGTTCCCATCTTACCTTCTTTTTTTCCTGCAACAGAACCTCTGCATTAAGTTATGTTCTGGAGACGAAACCACTCTCGCCCTTTCCCAGTAACCATTCTGAATGGTGTCCAGGTAGGAAAAAAGACACCTCGACGGCTGACCAGATAAGGACGATCCCGTGACCGAAGAAGGATGGTCAGTGTCTGTTTACATGTCCTGCGTAAGATGGTTTTAGTGAAGTGACTTCAAGAGCTCAAAACGAACTAGAGCTCAAAAGGAACTGTCGACTTTTTCTGCACGACAAACCTTTTCAAAATCTTGTTGAGACTTTGCTAACGACAACAACGGCGACAAGACGGTGGTCATTGGTCGCACATTCGTTTAGGTGGTTCCTAAGAAATGTGATCGTCACAAAGCCATGCAAGACCTGTAGAAGTACGTGCCATAGCCCACGAGTAGTATGTGAGATATAGCTCTAACAGAGTTGAAGAAAAACCACTGAAGTATCTACAAGTTTGCACGTGGCGGGCACATCCTGTGGAGGCTTACCCAGACAGGAGAACCCAAATGACAGCGAGTGACGCGACGGCGACATACCATACCCTAGGGAATGAGGTTTTGGAGGCACTTTATTAGATTTCGGGTTGTGATTACAGGAAAGGAAAGGAAAGGAAAGGAAAGGAAAGAAAAGGAAAACCGAGGAAGGGAACGGGAAGGGAACGGCCACAACAAGGAAGGGAGAGTCTTAAAAAAATGTCAATTTTTTTTAAGACGCGGCGCGGCGGAGGAAAAGGGAGGTCGGCCCCTATCTTCCTCGAGCCCTATCACCCCTTATCTTGTTAGGTCGCTACCCCCTACCCCCTACGGGAGGGACGGCTATAACACTTTCCCCCATATCCCCCTCGGGGGGAACTAAGAGGTTTTTTCCTAAACAAGGGTTTTCCCCTACGCTTCGCTCCGGGCTGACCTGGCATGGGGCTTGTTCCAGACCAGAGATTCTGAGGTTTTTGCTGAAGAATCGACTGATCTGCTTTCCTGACCTGTACTGGATACTTTCTCCATGGCTATCACAGCTCCAGAAACCACAGCCACAAGTCCATAAAGTGCCTTTCATACCCCTAGATATTCGGAAAGCCCTAAAAGTCTAATTTCCATAGGTTTTTATGGAATGAGATTCTGGGTTTTCTAAAGGCAGATATGTGTATTTCCGTATTTGTGTGTAAGGTTGAAAAATTCCAGTGAAGTTCGCCCCCATGGTGGTCGCCCCCACCAACATCGAACTTGGGGGCAACCTCATCAGCGTCAATAGGGCAATGAAGTTCGCCCTCTTGTTGGTCGCCCCCTCCAACAGCGAACTTGGGGGCGACCTTCCGTTGCCAACACAATAAATGGTCAGTTTTCAAGCCATTTCAGAAAGACAAACTTGTCCTTTCAAGCCCAAATTCGTCTCCAAACTTACCCTAACTATAAATACACCTCATTGCCTCTTCTTTCATGGAATATCCACAAATTCTTCACCTCTCAACAGCTCCATCTTCATCTTCTCACCAAATCAAGAGAGAGAGAGGTTTTCAAAGCTCCCATGGGAAGCTCACCACCACTACTTATTATACATCCTCCACCACATTTAAGAGTTAATTGCAAGGAGATAGGAGTGGTCTATGACCAATTTCGAGCTAGGGATTCATGGAGCTCTTGGAGGGATTTCTTCAAGGGTTGTCTACTTAAAACTCATTCTCTTTGTATTTCATGTTTTCTTGATTGTGTAATCCCCACTTGGGAAATATTGTAAACCTTATTTATGCTCAATATATGTTGGTTGTTTTTATATTCATTTGGGTTTTGATTTATTCTTGTTATTATTGCATAATCTCTTATCTTGATATGCATGTGTGTGGAGATTGGAAATTGATATGTGTTCATGGATGAGATTAGGAGTAGATTAAATTAAATGTATGAGTAGTTGTAATCAAATATCTCATTTGTGTGTGTATGTCTTTGGAAGGTCGAAATTAACTTGTATGGATGGGTAGTAAGTGTTTGTGGGTTTTTGGTTGTGCCTAGAAGGACCAATCCGGGTATAATCTTAACCACTTAGCTCTAAAGAATGGATGAAACTTGTTCTATGCATGACCCTTGCTAGAGTAGGTTTTGGCTTATGTTCATATGTTTACCAATTGTTCTAACCATGACCTTTGGGGAGTGATTCGTGTCTCGAATCCCTTAGTTGAGATTACAAGCACAATTGCTTTAGCCATGACCTTTGGGGAGTGATTTGTGTTTTTGAATCTCTTAATTGAGAGAATAAGCCCACAACTTGAATTGGATGTCCTTAAAGCCTAACAACCACTATTTGTGCACTTATGTATGATAAACATATTGAACCTTGTGTGATCATTATCATGCATCTCTCCAAACCACCATTTCATTTATCATTTTAAACACCATTCTCACCCCTCCATATTCCTTTTATTTTATTAGCATTCATTTTCTTTACATTTCCACACACACCACACCGCAATATGCATACACCTCACACACACCATTCTCACCACATCTGCATTCTATTTACATTGCTTTAAACAAACACTAGAACTCGAGACGGTTAACGGACACCACCTCCTTGTGGACGATACCCTCGCTTACCGCTTTACTAGTCTTTTGCTAGTTATAGCATATTGCGTAGGAACTTTTAAATATAAATAATCTTTTGATAATCGTAATTTGGTAACGACACAAAAAGCAAATTTGTCATGTACTATTCACAGATATTCGCACTATTCCAATATACGGTATTGTTCACGAGAACTATTTATCAAATGTCTTGTGTGAATTTCACAAAGATGGGAGCGAAATTCGAATTTGAGAAATTCAACGGGAGTAATTTCACGTTGTGGAAAATGAAGATAAGGTCAATCTTGATGAAGGATAATTGTTTGGCAGCAGTTAGTAAAAGGCCAATAGAGATCACTAATGATGGCGAGTGGAACAAGATAGATGGAAATGCAGTTGCCAATTTATATCTAGCACTAGTCGATGGAGTATTATCAAGTTTGGTTGAGAAGAAAACAGCAAAGGAGATATGGGACCTTTTGACAAAATTGTACGAGGCCAAGTCACTACACAACAAGATCTTCTTGAAAATAAGACTTTACACTCTTCGAATGACAGAATCCTCGTCAATGACCGACCATTGCAACACCCTAAATACACTATTTTCTTAGCTCACCGTGTTGGGTCATAAAATAGATGAAAATGAACTTGCATAACTTCTATTCAAAGTCTACCTAACTCATATAATCAACTTATCATCAACTTAACCAACAATATTCTTTTCGACTATCAACTATTCGGAAATGTTTGCTTGGCAGCTTCTTCATAGTAGATTTTGGGTCCGATAGGTGCTCCATAGATTTGGCATGACTCAAAACATGGGGTTAGAGTGTCTACTTTGTAAACTTTAGCCTGAGTCTGTCGATCATCTCTTCCTTAATTGCCTCTAGACATGAAAGCTTTGTACTACTGGAATAGGGTGGTGGGAGGTTAGTCATCACTCTCTGAAGTCTGTCAATGACTAGGCTAACTGCTGAGAGGCTATGTGCCCTTCTAGTAGGTGTGGGAGACCCTAGAACTTGCTATTTTTTGCCACTGTATAGACGGTGTGGGAGACTAAGAATGTTGTGGTTTTTAAAAATGGCGTGGCTAATTTGCCACAAGCTTCAGACTCGGTTAAATTCAGGGTTGCTTGGTGGCTTAAGTACTATGGTGGGTGGGGGGAGGGTTTAAAAGATTCAATTACAACCATCCTCTTCAATGTCAAAGAGATGTGTATTGGCTCCCTCAAGCTGTGTTGTTTTGAAGTTTAATGTTGACGGTTCGGCGAGAGGCAAGCTTGGACCGACAGGAATCAGAGGCGTTTTGAGAGACTATATAGGCAGGACCCTTTACTTGTTCTCGTTGAGCGTGTGCACCCAAGACTCCATCACAGCCGAGTTATTGGCTATTGAAAAGGCTTGCCAGCTGTGCTTCTCTAAGCCGACGCTTGCTAGTCATCGGATTGATATCGTGAGCGACTCCAAGGTAGTTGTTTCTTGGGCTAATGGTGTTGGCTTTTATAGCCTTAACCATGTTAATTCTATTTACAACAGTCGCAGCTACAAGGATAGGTTTGGTGATATGGGGGTGTCTTTCAGCCAAATATGTACCATTACCTTTGCTGATTCCTTAGCCAAGATGGGTTCCAAGATGGCTAGAGATATAACTCAGTGGAGTACCTGTTAACTTAGTTTTTTGTGTTTTGTTTCGTTTTTCGCTGTGTAGTTTTTTCTGGATTGTTTTGTTGCTGGGTGTGGGATTCAGTGGCCTCTGTTTCGTTGCGGTGGGGGGTGTTGTCCCCTGTTTTCCTTTTTGTTTCTTTGCTCTCTAAAGCTTTGTTTAGTTTCTTAATAAAAAGGCAATTCAAAAAAAAAAAAAAAATTTAATATTCTCTTCCAAGTCTATCCTTTAAAAGAAGATATATTTCAAAATTTATCATGATTTGATACGGTGCAGAGATCTTTCTTATTTTAAATGGCTTTTAGAAAGAAAGTGTTAACCGTCAAAAATGGCATGGGTTCAAGGAAGAATTTTCCATCCACACTAGAGAATATTTGAGGTAGAAAGGCATCATAGAAGAACATCCCAGTACCCCACCACTAAATTGACCGGGTACGCCTTCTATCAATCCAGATCAAGATCAAGGGCTCCTAGACTCCAAGGTACCGGGAAACACAGAAGCCAAGTTCCTAAGGACTCAACTACTACAAAATCCTAGTATCCCGCTATCACACCAACCCGGTATCCCGATACCCCGATACACTGATACCATGATCCAGTAGGAGGTGGGATGCCTATGTACCCCAATCCCTCCTAGAGCTAGCCAACCAAGCTGTAAGAGTATCAGATTAACAGACTATCAAGGTAAGATCAGGTACGCCAAGATCAAGCTACAAAGAAAGACAGTAAGACGTCGACGTTTAAATAACAAGGAAATTGACTCATTCTCGCCACTCAAGAGTTCTACTTGAAAGCAAAGTCAACTTTATCAAGTTCCGCAAAAAAAAGGATCACTTGATTCCTTGAATCAATCTTACAATCTTCTCGCCTATCGCCACGGAACGTCCCGTAAATCACTAAACCACTGGACCGAATTAAGGGGAGTGCACAACAAGAAATGGGACCTATATAAAGAACATGATACTCGACAGAAAAGGGACCGCGACTTGAGTCCAAATTCCTACAGTTCTATTTTCCACTTATCGACATGCACGAGATCTCCATCGTCATCTCCATCTCCATCTCCAACTATGTTTTAATCCTCCTACTATGACAATTGAAAATCTTCATTGTATTCCCATTACGTGTTTATCATCAATAAAACGAGTTATATATAATCTTTTATTGATATTATATTTTGATTCATCGTCGCTGTATTTAATTTGTTTTATTGAGAACTTATAGGTATCGAATTACGTGGTACCTCTCTGACCGTGCTCTACCCCGATTGCGGTCACATGAATTGTTAATTGGAAATTCACCCCAGTGACAATTTTCCGTTAATAGAAAGGACAAAAAAAAAAAACCCTAATCACTTCTTATAGACCGTGCATATAATTCAGGAACCTATTTCAAAATAAAAAATAAAAAAATTCTATAACCTTTTTTTTTATTTGGTTTCCGGTGCATATGATCTAGGAAACCAAAAAAATAAAAAAAAATTCCTCAATTATATACATTGGAAACATGGACAACATGCAAAATAACTTAACTTATTTTTTTTTTTTTGACAATAAATTGAACTTGAACTTTATTTGCAGAACAGGCAAAATTATATTCTTTGATGAATTTTTTATTTTGTTAAATTGAACTTTGTTTGCAGAAGAACATGCATGTTAAATTATTTCTTTTAATTAGTATGGGTATAAATGTAAAATTACTTATTTTTAGACAATTTTATTTTTAAAAAACAAATATATTGACAGTACATTCAGATGTGAGAAAAAATATATATATCATTCAAGTTAAGATTTCAATCCCTATTCCGTTTTAGAAAACTTTTAGGACTGTTCAGTTTTTGGACAAAAAAACAGACCCCTTAATAAATTAAGTTTTAATGGAATAAAAAATATGTATTTGACAAAAATATCATACAAACATAAACACACAAAAAATCCTACACTTTTTTTAAACATTTGGTCGGGACTTATTTCCTTTGTTCAATATTTTTTTTAATGGACTTATAGTAGTTCTCGACCTGAGACTTATCTTCTTGATTTTTTTTTTCTTTTAAGATTGACATCCTTTTTTTTTTTTTTTTTTTTCTGTACAGTTTTTCTCTATAATACTTCATACAATAAACTGAAGACGTTTTTCCAATATCAGAGATTTACAATGTGAAATTTTTTAAGGAAGAGAATGAAGTGTTATTGTTTTCTACTATGTCTAACTCAACCGAATATTGAAATCCAAGCACGGATCTTCCAAAACTTTGAGTACTGTAATTTAAAACGATAAATGCAATCAATTGAAACAACATACTATAGTACTAGCTTAGTCCACATTTCACGTGTTAAATGAAAATATGATTCCAACTGAAGACTCTTAGCATTTGTATGACTTTTTCCAACCTAAGATGATGATGTCAATACATGAATGTCACAATATGGCACAGTAATTGTCTGACATTTATTATATAAAGAGAGCACACATGAAGTTTGAAAGATAGACTCACTAGCTCTTTGTAGTTCTCCCAGAAGTACTAAATTTTTATTTGTTTGTACGAGAAAATTTAGATAGAGAATTATGGGAGATCTCAAACCAATCAAAGTGAAGGCAAACGTTGAAGAAGTATTGATGGAGAAATATGAGGAAGGTGGTGGTGAACCATTGAGTCCAATGGCTCGCATGTTTCATGAACCTGACTCCAATATCTACATCATTACTATGATCGGCTTCAAGACACAAATCAACCCACAAGTTTTCAAAGCCAGCTTACTTCATACGTTGCTCAAGCACCCTCGTTTCTCTAGTCTGCAGGTAATAAATGATTATACAAGATCACTAGCATATGGCATGACTATATATATGATATATAAGTACGTATAACATGGTTATAGACATGCTTATATTTCATCACTTTTACTATTTACCAAACTCCTAAAATTAAGAGTTAATTTTTCACGTTAAGAGTTTGCTGAAAACAAAATACTAGAGGTCCTGCACTAGTAATAATGTAATATACTGAGATGGGTTTAGCTAGTATACAAGTTTACAATACAAGATGATTACAACAGAGACATTGTCTATTTTTGTCTGTTTTCATTTTTTCTAACTTCACATATACTAATAACTAATGACATGCAGGTTATGGATGAGAATAGTACAGGATTAAAATGGGTTCCAACAACTGTGGATTTAGACAACCATGTTATTGTCCCAAAATTTGAACCAAAAAACATCCACACCCCTGATAAGATTGTGGAAGATTATGTCTCAAACCTAAGCAAATCCACAATCAAAATGTCAATTCCGATGTGGGATCTCCATCTCCTCAACCTAAAAACCTCATATGCTCAATCAACGGCTGTTCTCCGCATCCATCACTCTCTTGGTGATGGCACTTCTCTCATGTCTCTTTTTCTTGCTTCTACTCGTAAAGTATCTGACCCTCAGACACTTCCTACCCTTCACATGATGAAGAAAGCCAATTCTAGTACTAAATCTTCTGGAGGGTTTTTGGGAAACTACTTCATCAAATTATGGTTGGTTTTGTCACTATTTTGGAACACTTTTGTTGATGTTTTGAAGTTTCTTGCTACGGTATTCATGTTCTTGAAAGATGCTGAAACGCCCCTCAAAAGTGGGCTAGGCAATGGAGCTACTACTTCTCGGAGATTCGTTCACAGAATGGTCAGTTTGGATGATGTTAAGCTTGTGAAGAATGCCATGAATACTGTAAGTTTTATATAAACCTTTAAAAAGAAAAAAGAAGATTAAGAAACAGATAAAAACAAAATCATATCAAGTTTATTATCTCATGTTTAAGTTTATGAATTGGTTAATTTTTGTAGACAATAAACGATGTTATGTTAGGAGTTACTCAAGCAGGCTTGTCTCGCTATCTCAATCGGAAATACGGTGAGCCATGTACTATATATTTCTGTAATAGGTCATAATAATTGAATTAATTTATTCAAGGTAGTAATATTCTCTTGATGAAACATTTATTGCAGGAGAGTCCAAAATTGACAAGGGAGGATCGGAAAGAAATAACAATCTCCCACAGAATATTCGCCTTAGAGCAACTTTTTTCATGAATATCAGACCATCTCCAGGGATTCAAGTGAGTAGTGTTGATTTTCTTGTTCATGTTCTACGAATTCTTTTGTTTTTAATTTATACTATATATTCTATGGCCCAGTTTAGTAATGTCTTTCTACCGTGATAAAAATTATAATGTATTAGATTCCGTACATTGTTTTCATACAAAATCTTGATAACGTAATGTTACAAAGTCACTCTTAAGTTTAATATTAATTTGTAAATTTAGGAAAAATTCCCCATTTGGCCTGAAAATTAATGCAATATACAAAACTGTCACACCCTATTAAGTTTTCTTTTTTATCAAAGAGAAATGTTTTTGGACAAGATTGTCCTTATCTACCTTTTCACTTTATTTTCTAACACAACCTTTTCTCTCTTTCATAAGTTCTTCTTGTCATGTTTCTCTCTCTACAACTTTTTTCTTTCTCTTTCCTCTTTAAAATATTATTCTCCTCATCGAATCGATTCCGATGGTATATATTATGGGGGAAAGTTGGATATTGTTTACCCCATCAAAAGTTATTTGAAAGTATTCAGTTTCACGTCTTCACACTGAAATTTTTACACTCTGAAATATCAATATGATTACATAATGAAAATCTTTACATGCTGAAAATGCCAACATGATTACACGATGAAAATCTATACATACCGAAATATCAACATGATTTCACAACGAAATAACAATATGTTTACATGCTGAAATATCAACATCTTTACACGCTGAAATTACAAAAGGATTACACGGTAAAATTACATTTCAACGTGTAATGTTCCTGAAAACTTCCAATTTTCTATTTTTCAATCTCTCTTCTAATTTTCAATTTTCTAAAATAAATATAAAACTTTTTTTTTCAAACCTCCATTGATGGAGATCGAACATACCTCCATCAATGGAGATCCGATGAAGATGAATAAAAATATATATATATTCAGATCTCCATTGATGGAGTAGACCTTTATACCTCCATCAATGGTGGTCGAACAAACTTCCATATGGAGATCTGTGAATAGACCTCCATTGATGGAGGCGATGAAGATTTGAAAAAAAGTTGTTTTTCATATGTGATATTTGCATTAAGGGTATTTTTGTCCAAAATCATTTCTCTTGGATAAAAAAAGAAAAGTTATTGAGAAATGATATTTTTGAATACTCCCTTAATTTTAGGGCTATTTATGATTTTGGCCCATTGTTTTATAAACAGGAATTAGCTGATATGATGAAGAAGAACTCTTTCGCTAGGTGGGGCAACAACATTGGTTATTTACTCTTCCCCTTCACCATTGCATTGCGAGATGACCCATTAGATTATCTTCGAGAAGCCAAAGCAACAATGGATAGAAAGAAAGCTTCTCTAGAGGCTTCATACTCTTATTTTATGGCTAAATATTTTCTCAAGTTTTGTGGTTTGAAGGTACGTACTCTTATCATAATCTATTTTAAGCGTGACTGTGTCAGATCCTACACTTATATATATATATGCTGGATCTCGCTTATGTAAGGTTATATGTTCAAGCCGATTAACTATTAACCCTTCATCAATCATTAACAGATAGCAACTTTTCCATCTCAAACAACGTTATGGTTCTCAAATGTACCAGGCCCTCAAGAAGAAGTAAGTTACTATGGCCATCCGGTAGCTTATGTTGCTCCAAGTTGCTATGGACAACCCAATGTGAGTATCACTACTAGAATCCACTTCAATATTGTCATAAACCTAATCTTGATTCATCCAAGAATTTCTAATAGTAGATGGAACATTACATGGGTTTCTTCTAATTTATATGAGTTTGAATTCACTCTCCTGATTTGGCATGTACGTGTCTCTTGATTAAGAAAAATCAAGATAAAAGTTAGAACATGAGAGAATTTGAACTCTTCACAAGGGGTGGACTATGGGCTTAGGAAGACTAGAAAATAACAAGTGTCACGCTGTTTAAAAACTAACATGTGAAGCTCAAAAGAAGACGAGAATATTAATCCCACATAATAATAATAATAATAATAATAATAACATATAACAAGAAGAGTATATATATACTCTTGGATATCACAACCCAATACACACTATTCTTTTTAATGCACATTATTAGGTGTTGGAGAAAAACAGAATCGTATCATATTTCTTTATTTCGTACGTATTATTAATGCAGGGATTGATGATTCATGTGGTAAGTTATGTAAACAAGATGAGCATCATCTTATCAGCTGATGAGAGTATAATTCCTGATCCACATCAACTCTGCGATGATCTTGAAGAATCTCTCAACCTCATTAAAAATGCAGTCACTGGAAAAGAGGACTGATACTTTAAGTAGTTACAAGATGTTTGTTTGTTAATGACAAGATGGTGTGTAAATCAAAATAAGTGAAAGAGGGGATAAACCCTAAACCCTAAATTTCACTGTTGTATCGAATTATGAAGTTAGTAAATGAATGTGATATCTATTGGAGCCATAACCCAATAAGCTCGACTTTTGGGTTGAATGAAATCAACTTAATAATAATAAAGCCCAATATATATATATTTCTCCAACACTTAACAAGCAGTGTTGGCACCGGCCATTAATTCCATGGTTAAACATGTTTATAATTGAGTGACGATATTTACCCTAAAAAACCGTATGTGTACCCCTTTTGTATATGCACCTACCAAAAAAGATTTAAAATATTATAAATTGTATATACACCCCACATATTATAAATATGCCCTTCCCTACACTTAACATGAGATCCATATGATCTTCTTCTTTTTAATTTTATTTTTTGTCTGGAAATTTTGCCCTGTTCTTCGTAGGGATTTTAAAATTAACCTAGTGAAAATGGGTTTTGTGTGGTGTACAGACTTTGAAGCTTTGAATTTTTTTTTAATAAATTATAAAATCAATAAGATAAAAAAAAAAAATGAAAAACAAGAGAATGAAAGAGTGTAATAGTTACGTGGGATTCCAAAACCTCCCCTGAAACCTCCTTCATTTTTTTTATTTTTTTTAAAACTAAATACAATGATTTTATCTTCTTATTTTTTATAATTTTAAATAATCACTATTTAAAATTTGATTAATAAAAATTAATATTATAATCAAAAGATGTTATAATTTTCTTTTTAACTAATTATAATGTTTGTTAAAAAATTTAGAATATTAAATATTTTATTAATATGATTTATGAGAAATAATTATTTTCATCATTTTTATAAATTTATTTAAAGGTATTGTTGGAATTTCAAAAACTATACTTATTCGGGGTGTACATACGATTTTCAAAGGGGTGCAAACATCGTCAATCTTATAATTAAGGAAAACTGTGAAAAACGTGGAGAAGTTCAAGTTTGGTAACAGAATTATAACAACCTTCGACCTGTTGGAAAACGTGGCATTGACATGGACTGACATGGTGTGTATCACATGGCTTCAGCTGATGTTGCTCACAGTACTTGAGCTGTTCTCATTTATCTGAAGGTGTTTGATAATTTGGTCAAACTGTTTGATGAAAGGCCTGTGAGATTTTGTAGCTAGCTCTGGACTCTGGTTGTTTACTGCTGATAGCTTTGGCTGCTCACTACTAGTGATTACACTAAAACTTACGAACAGATTTAAACAGACAAGTTCAAGATTCAACGAAATAACTATATATGTTTTCAATTAATTGACAGTGGTCGGAATTTGAACCACATAATTACATTTTTTTTCTTTCACTTAATTGATAGTGGAAAATGGAAAGTTTTAGTACTAGCTTGTAGATAGTATAAGAGAGACTAAGACATAAAAACGATAAATATAAATAGCTATCAACATATTTTGCTAAAATAAATTAGTGAACAGTAATTTGTGTTTGTATAATTTCCATTCATAAAAAAAAAAAAAAAAAAAAAAAAAAATTAGTGTTAGCTAGTATAATTTATACAGTGCCAGTCCGCTATTGTTGTTTTTAATAGTAATTCATCTGTTCAATTAACGGTGCAACAATGATTAAGTGTGGGATTCCCATATGTTGGTTTTTGATTCAACTTTGTTAAGCTACAGAGTTTACTTTTTTAACATTAATTCTCGATTACAGGCACCGTAACATTGTAGAGTTAGAATCTCGTATGAAAAAAAAAATGTAAGAAATCCTTGATGAAGTATTACCAACTGCAATTAATATTCAATTAATACAACATACTGTATTTAGTCCACATCCCATGTGTTAAATGAAAATATGATGCCAACACAGTACTCTTAGCATGACTTTTTTGGTTGAACCTAAGATGATGATGTCAATATTTTTTGAACAGCAAGCTTTATTGAAAAATGGCCAAGACAGCCGAAAACACGATACAAACAGAGACTAACACCTGGTCCAAGCAGGGAACCGAAAACAAGCTACTGAAATCTACACAAACCACCACCAACCACAGCCCAAACAGCACAAGCAAACCGATGCAAAACACCCCACAAACCGCAAGACAACACCCACGGACTAAACTCGAAAACGAGAAAAACAAAAGCAGCCCCAACAACAAACCACCCAAAAAAGGAAAGCTCATCACCCCATATCCTTGTATTTGAGAACCAAACTTCTCACCAAATCCCGAAACCTATTGTCGTTTACCACTTTCCTGCTTACGATAATCTCTAACAACTCTTTTTTTTTTTTTTTTTTTTCCATAGAAGTTTAAACCCAGGGCCATGCTTTTTTCAAGCACCTTCACAACTTCATCCTCAAGATTCCATGTCACAAGCTCAAAAGTCTGCTGCTTCACTTTCTCACAAGCATTAAAACTTCTAAGAATCATGCTATGCCTTTTTGACGAAACCGAGCCTTTCTTCCCTCCTTTTCTTTTCGAGAAGCCTGGAGAAACCCCAGATAGACCACTATCCACGCAACTAGCTTTACGAGCCAACTTTTCACACCGAAAACCTCCTTTTGAATCGAATATCACCTCAGTTCTTTCATCCTGAAAAGTGCCTTTTGGGCCTCGCAACACAACCTTGCCCACATCTGAATTAGGTTGCACACTGTCAGAATATTTCAGAAATTGACCTGGGCCCCCAATAGGTCCTTCGTCTGGCTTTTTCAACCCCTGATACAGGCCACCATGAAGGCAATCAGCCAAATTTTGAGAGTCTTGGATCAGCCCACCATCAGGACAAAGCAGACCTGGCCCACCTTCATTTCCAGCTTTCCATTTCCACCTTTTAACTGCCTTTCAACATCAAACTCTGAGCTCATTGAACTCACATCGCCATCACTGCCTTTGCTTGTGCAAAACTCCTTTTCTTTTTCCCAGACCGACCTCTCACCACCCTCATTTAAACGGAAAAAATTGACACGCTTTTTGAATCCCTCATTTTTGTCACTTCTTTTCTTTTGATAACCCCCACCCACCTCTTGCTTTTCCTTCTCCTTACCACGATTCCCCATCAGCTTACTGTCAGCCACAGCAACTTTAACAGCTTCAAAAACATCATCAGCTAAAATGAGAGAGGCCTTGATCAGCCCACCATCTGGACCAGGCAGCCTCGAGCTATCACTTTCCAGCTTTTCTTTAACATGCTCTGAGCTCATTGAGCTCACATCGCCATCGTTCCCAGACCTTGTGCAGAAAGCCATTTCATTATCCAAGACCAGCCTGTCCTTGCCTACAAAAACAGAACAATGTCTGACATTTGGTTTACCAACATGACATATGTGTATGTCATTGTCACATGATACACTAGTTATTGTAGTTCTCCTACCGACCAACACTAGTTTTAATTTTGTTTGTTCTAGAAAATTTAGATTGAGAATTATGGGGGTTAACCAATCAAAGTGAAGGCTGATTGAGTGAGGGAGAATTCGGAGGAAGGTGGTGGTGAACCATTGAGTCCAATGGCTCGCATGTTTCAGGAACCTGACTCCAATATCTAAATCGTTACCATGATTGTCTTCAAGACCAAAATCAACCCACAAATTATTAAAGCCAACTTAGTTCATACTTTGCTCAAGCACCCTCGTTTCTCTAGTTTGCAGGTATAGTACATTACCATATTGTAATTTTTTATATATACTTTGCTCTCTTTGTAACCGAGCCATATTGGATAGTATTTTTATTTTTTTTTATTTTAAAGTTGACAAGATGAGGGTAGTTTGGAAAAGTAGCTAGTGTCATGTATATGCATACGGGCCCTCTCTAAAAAAATTTCTAGCTCTAACCTTCTATGTATATAGTTTAAAACCAGTCATCCCGCATGTTTGATCAGTTTTATTTAATCTAGTTTAAGACAGTTGAAGGGGGTTTGAAATGGATTCCAACAGATGTGGATCTAGACAAGTAGACAACCATGTCATAGTTCCAAACTTCAAGGGCAAAAACAACATAGAATCTCCAGACATGTGGAAGATTATGTTTCAAACCAAAGCAAAACCACAATCAAAATGTCAATTCCGATGTGGGATCTCCATCTCCTCAACCTTAAAACCTCTAATGCAGAAACTGTGGCTGTTCTTCGCGTCCACCACTCTCTTGGTGATGGTACTTCTCTCATGTCACTTTTTCTTGCCTCTACTCGTAAACTATCTGACTCAAAAGAGCCACCCACCATAGTTCCAATAATAAAAAGGGCGAATTCTGGCACTTAATAAGAGATGGACTGGGATTCAAACGATTATCCCTTAAAATCTGAACGTGATCAGGTGGATTTGATCATCCACGAACCATGTGATTGAGTCTGATGAAACCTATAAATAAGACCCTATCTTCACAGAGGGAGGATTCCGATTTTCTCACAATTGAAAATTTTTATTTGCGTGCCAAAACTCTGTCCAAACTAAAGCTCAGGCCACCAGAATTTTCTAACCTTCACATTCAACGTTCAATTCACCTGTTATATCCCCGATTCATTGTAACAGCCATTTCCACACATAGCTCAAGCAAAATAAGGCCAAATTCAAGGCTTAACCAACCTAATTCACGTTTCTGTTTCGTTTCTTTTTACTTTTCTATCTCTTTTTCTTTCAGGTTATCATAGAGGTTATCGTAGCATTCAACGGGTTTGGTTTGACCGGGCACGAGCCGGCCAGTCTACGACAACTGTAGAGCGACCCCCCCTACACCTACCACTGTTTTTAGGTATTTATACAAATAATATAGGTTTTGATATATACATCTCTTATTTATTATTATTATTATTATTATTATTATTATTATTTGAGGGCTCGTTTGGTACGATATATTGTATTATATTTGATTGTATTGGATTGGATTGGATTGTATTGGACTGTATTATTCTTATACAATCCTGTGTTTTGTGATATTTTGTATTATGCTGTATTAACTAATATAACTCTCTATTCTGTATTAGCTAATACGATATCCATAGTATTAGACCAATTAAAATGTATTAGCTAATACAATACAGTGAACAGTGCAAAACAAACCAAACATTATATTGTATTATTCTAATACATTTTAAACTCTTAATACAATACAGTGCGGCGCACTAAACAAGCCCTAAGGGTTTTTAGCAAAATTACCCTATTTTAGGGGTTGAATTGCAAATCTACCCTAAAACCCAAATTAATTGAAAAAATGCCCTAAAATGACCACAATACCCTTTATCATAACTACACGTCTACACCCCATTTACTAACTATATTAATTACATTTACTAACCACCAACCAACCATTTACCAACCCTTAAAAAAAAACTAACAATTTACCATCATCTAACCCTTTTTTCTCTCTACATCATCTAACCTTTTTTTTTTTTTTTCTCTACATCATCTAACCTTTTTTTTCTCTACATCACATTCCCTTTTCATATTTGAAGTTTTAAAAACATTGGGGAATTGTTTGAAGGGGTAAGTATTATTACTTTGTAAAATTATTTTTCCAACCTACCATTTTTTCTTTTTGAAATCCAAAAAATGTATAAAAAAAAAAGTTTGAAAAACCATCGGGTCGGGGGGACAGATGTCGGACCACCCTGCCCCGATGAAAAAAATATCGGGTCAGCCTGACCCGATGGTTTTTCAAACTTTTTGAAAAAACCATTGGGTCGAGGGGACCAACATCGGGTCGCCCTAACCCGATGAATTTTTTTATCGGGTCATGGTGGCCTGACATCGGGCCCCCCGACCCGATGGTTTTTCAACTTGGCTTGAAAAACCATCGGGTCATGGGTGCCTGACATCGGGTCGCCCTGACCCAATGATTTTTTTCATCGGGTCAGGGCAGCCCAATGTCGGTCCCCCCTCCCCGATGGTTTTTCAAACTTGTCCAAAAAAAATTTCATGCTTAATTTTGTTTTTTCCATTTATGTTTTTTGAAATAATGAAAATTTTAATGATTGATAATATTTGTTTAATTATTTTTCAGGAGTGACGATGAAGAATGTGCATTTGTTTAATTTTGTTTTTTCCATTGCTCCGAAATTTGTTGTGGATACATTTGTCCCAAATCAAGTTGCACAGCAAATTGCATATAAATATGACATGTACATATACATTTTTGTATTTTTGAAAATGTACACATCAAGTTGCATATAAATATGACATGTACACATACATTTTTGTATTTTTGAAAATGTACACATCAAGTTGCATAAAGGTTCATCATTTACACATAAAAGCTGCTGAAGATACAAGTCTGCTGATGCATCTTGTGATATTGTTCCTGTTCAATATTCCTCTAGCTAATATGAGGTTGGTTTAACTGTTGTGAATGTAAGGAAACGAAGACTATGCATCTGCAAAGTATTGTTGCTGATCAGACATTACTGGAATTAAAATGAACTCTATATGCACACTAATGACAACAACCCAGCAAATATCAGGTGAAATGAGTTCTTTAAACAAACCAAGATTAGATGATATACAAGCTAGCTAATCCAAATCATTAGCAACCACAACATGAATAAGTAGAATAAAATCAACCAGAACTACTCTAGGGAGGCATTTAAAAACATTCATTAATAACATCCATGGACTGTATATAGAGTTTGAGATGCAATCTAATTCAACATATATAGTTGATCAAACAAGCAAGACAAGACATACCTCAAAGAGTCATTCATTAGCAATCCGAAATTCTCATCAAGTAATCCATAAGAGTCATTCATTCAGTTTCCTCACATCACACAGAGACAAAGACATGAGAATCTGCATCATCAGTCAGCAAAAGTCTCAAAACAAGTTAAAAATACTCATGTTTTGTCTCAAAGCAGCTGACTCTTGGGAATCAAACAAATGACCAAAATATTTTAATGTTCTTCCATACCATATACATAAACTAATGCATCTGAGATACCTAATGCAGTCAATACAATTTAATTAAACTAAGTATATGATATAAAATATTCATCTGAATCAAGTGAGAAAGACAAGAGATCATGTTTTGTATTATAAAAGGTTTCAAATTCGAATAGAATATATGTGCAGTAAGTTGAAAACCCAAGCAACAATTTCAACTAAATAAAATTGAAAACCCAAACCCAAACAACAATTTCTACTAAAAAAATTGAAATCCCTAACAACAATTTCACTCAAAACCATACAATCCTAAATGTTAGGGTTCAAAACTCAAAATACATGAAATGGAACCCCAAATCGGTGATGTATGGCTACGTCGGAATGAGAAGACGGCCAAAGATGACGCTAGCGTGCTGTTGACGTTGCGATGAAGACGAAGACGAAGACGAAGACGGGGAGATGTTGATGTTGCTGTTGACGTTGCAACTCGTCGACAAGGCCAACGAACACGTTGTGACGAAGAGGGCGTGATGTTCGACAAAGGCGAAGTCGACGACGGCGGCTGGAGGGATGGCAACTCGAAGATGATGTTGGCGGCGATGGCTGGAATGTGATAGGGAGATATCGGGATGTGGTGGCAAGAGGGTTTGGGAAGGTTAGGGCAAATATGAGTGAAATTGGGTTTTTTCAAGTTAAGGGTAACAAGGTCATTTTAGGGCAGTTTCGCAATTTATTTTGGTTTTAGGGTAGATTTGCAATTCAATCCCTAAAATAGGGCATTTTTGCTAAAAACCCTTACTATTATTTTTAAGTTGTAATAGATTTGTTTAACTTGATTTTCTTTGCAGTCTTATTTCATCAGAGACCAGGCTAGGATTGAATTAGAATATCAACTTAGAGAGTATAAAGCAATGATTTGGAATTATTTGAATTATTAATTTCGGAAGATTGTTAAATTTGTGAATGAAAGCTTTATTTTGTATATTTCAAATGTAATTGCAGAAATTTGTAGTCGATTGATTTTTTTAGTATCTTTTTTCTTTCTAATATATGTTAATTCCAACTGTAAAATTACACATGAAAGTAAAAATATAAAAATAAACATGAAACAAGTTTAAAATATAAATTCGATAACGATTACGTTATGTTTTAAAAGTACAAAATAAGTTTAAATTAAAAAATCTATAAAAATTTATCCAGTAAAAATTAAAAATGATTGATATATCATTTTTGAAAGTCTCAGAAATTATAAAATAAGTCTCAAAAATACAAAATAAGTCTTGGAAACAACAAAATATATCTTGCAAAAAAAAAACGCGAGACTTATTTTTATGAGTGCGGTTAAAGAGTATTTTTGTCAGATCCATACTTTATGTGCTATTAAAACTTAAGTTATTAAGTTGGTGATAGTCTTAAAACTCACTCATTAAAGAGTGCAATTAAATTGTCGAGCCCAGAAAATTATCTTCAATAAAATTGATAGAAGCTATTATGTGCGAATTGTTTGTGTTGTACATAAATTTCTTTGGGTGATAAATTCACAATATATATATATATATATTGTGTTATAAGTTATAACTAAGCTCCTGCTAGAAAAAAATTTCTAGCTCCGCCACTATTTATATAATATAACCCATCATGATCCATACTCTCACATAATTTGAGATGAAAATTTGGACAAAGCCACGCAAAAGAAAGTTGTTAAAGGATAGAGTTTTTAAAATTTGTCCCACATTAATTTTGATATTGATTTTATGGACTTAAATTTTAATAGCATCAAAAATATGTTAAAAAAAAAAAAAAAAAAAAAAAAAAAAAAAAAAAAAGCCTTTAGAAGCAAACAAAAAATAATCACGATCTTTTTTTCAAGCCTTTGATCGTTTCACTTGTTTCCTTTTATCGTGTTTTATTTTCTTTGATCATGACTTATTCAATAGTAACTTATTTTCTAGAAGACTTAATTTCTTTTGATCGTGACTTATGTTTTGAATTTTATTTTTTGATATGTTTTCTTTGATTTTTTTTTTTCAGATTAAAGTTCTTTCTCACACAATTTTTTTTGAAAAATATTATTTTAATTAATACATATTATTATGTTTCAATTTATTATTTATTTAATTAGGTAGTAAATTATTTTATTAAAACAAATCTAATTTACTTATTAGATAGGTTTCTTTTTAATTATTTAATTTTATGATTTTATTTTATTAAATCTAATCTAATTTCCTTATTGGATAGGTTTCTTTTTTAAGTATAAATAATAGCTATTGTAGCCCATAGAGACATTTAGTTGATTATTGAATAAAAATCAGAGATTGTTCTTTATTTCTTCAATTTTTGATACATTTGCTAACGGAAATAACACAACCGATATTCTTTCTCTAATCCTAAACCCCAATTACAACTGAGTCTTACCGAGTCCAAGCTCATAACCGAGCTTACATCATAGCACTTAGCTCACAGCTCTCTCCAGATCCCTCATTAGTACACCTCCATATATTCCATTAATCTCCTCTCGGGTCTCCCCCCAGATATATATTGGGTCTCCCACCCTCAGACATCCAAGGTCTCTTCCTAGATCTCTTCGGGGTCTCACTCCATAGATTCAACTAGTCTATGATGTTCCCAAGTGTTTCTCTGGTTTCTCCAAGTGTTAATATCACGTGTTTTCTGAATGGACCAACGGATTCGAATAAGTTATTCTTATCTTTTATCGATTGTTGTTTACGTGATTTTTTCCGCTACATCAAATTTTTATTGCCTAGTTAATATTATTTCATGTAAAAAAATAAATAATAATAATAATAAATAAAAACTATTATCATTGCATAGAATGCTTAATTTGGCTTGAAAAGGTCAATTGTCCAAGACGAAATGCAACTTTATTGCTTCCAACAACTTGTATCAGGAGATACACGAAGCCGCCCGATTTCAACGATTGTGAGAGCTCCACGTTTTTGGCTTCCAACCACAGCATATCCATCTCCACTGTGAAGCTTTGTGGAGTTCGATTTGTATGCGACAAGTATTTATTAACTGATTGACCACACCTTGCATGCATTTATCATTTTAGCGTACGAAGTGGGAGAAAAACTTGGGTGCATCTGATGCACCAAACTGGAATATGATGGTGGTGCATCAGATCCACTCAATGAGTGACACGTGTCACATTAATTTTTTTTTCTCCACCTCAGTTTTTCTATCCTTCTTCCCTACCCTATCAGAAGCCTCTTTCTCTCTCATTTTCAGACAGCTGTTAAGCGTCGTCGACCACCGACCGCCAGAGCAAGTGAAGCGACACCACCCACACCGGAACGTTCGTCGGGTGCCGGCCGTCATAACTCAAGTGTCCGTTTTCGGATTTGGGCTGTGTGGAGAGAGAAACGAATACAAATCCGAACCGTCGCTGAACCTTCATCATCATATCTGCGTCGATCCGTTACGAATTCGACGAAACCGATCGCTCCAACGAACTCGGCGTCGTCAGATCTTCCAGATTCGACTATCGTCGGAGTCAAACGGCACCGGCGAAAGAGCACCGGTGATGGTGTGCGTGAAAAATTGGGAGAGAGAGAAACTGACAGATAGTGAAGAAGAAGAGAGAAGATGAGGTGGAGGAAAATTAAAATTGGAGTGACACGTGTCAATCAGTGAGTGGATCCGATGCACCACCATCAGATTCTAGTGTGATGCATCGGATGCACCCAAGTTTTTCTCACGAAGTGGATGCTACATTTTTTTTTTTTTAATAAGTAGATGCTACTAGGAATGACAATTAAACCCGAACCCAACCCGTTTGAAGAGAGTTTGGGTTGGGATAAGTGTACCCGTGGGCGGGTTTGGGTTTGAAAATTGTACCCATCACGGGTTCGGGTATGAATTTAGAAAAAAAATCCATATCCAAACCCGCATACCTGCGAACAATAAAAATTATATAATATTTTATTATTTAAAATATTATAAATTTAAACTCCAATAAAAACATTTTAATTATATAGAGAATAAAATGTAAACATTTCAATCTATTAAGTGTTTTTATTCTTTAAAATTATAATATTTCATATATTTAAATAATATAGAAATAATTAAAAAAAATAAAATAAAATTGGCAGGTTCGCGGGATTTACCCGTGGACCCGCTTGTTTCACGGGTTCATGGGCGGGTTTGGGTGTCCCCCAAACCCATGGGTAAAACCCGAACCCAAACCCGTTTATTTTCACGGGTTCGCCGACGGGTTTGGTAGACACAAAATTTCACGGGTTTGGGTTTGGATTTTGCCAAACCCGCCTGAACCCGTCCCATTGCCATTCCTAGATGCTACATCTTATTTATTCATTGAATCGAACACTTGGTTGTGTTTGTTTGCCAAGTCTGGATAAATTTGAATAAATCCAAATGCATAAGTCAGGGGCGGACCCACGTGGAGACCAGGTGGGGCCCATGCCCTACCTCAAATTTTTTTTTTTTTTAATTTTTAATTTTTGATTCTGTGTACATTGTATATATACATATTTATTAAGAACAGTTAACAAGAAGTTGTCGTTAATATGGCGGGTAGTGGATCTTAGTTTTATACTTAGGGTGTTTGGTTTGAGTCCCATCTCAAGTAAATAGGTACTTCTTTAATTCAATTTTATGTTTTAATTTTTTTTTGTGCTTTTTTTAATTCAATTTTATCTTCTAATTTTTATGTCTTATTTATTTTATCATCTTTTCTGATTCATTTTCTCTATTCCATCGTTGTCAATTTCTTAACTACCATTACTTTGTGTTTACTTAATTCAATTTTATTTTATATTAAATTATATATTATTATTTTCGATTTTTATTATTTCCAATAGTTTTAATTTGACATAACTAATACGTCCAATCAATAAACCTTAAAATCTCATATTTTACTTTATTGGATTAAAATAGTCAATCTATTACTATGATTCATTTTATTTTATCCTTAGCATTTTTCTTTATTTTATAGTTTTAATTTATTTAGAATCAATAAATCAATAATTTACTAATAATTTGAAGAATAAAAAATTTAAAAACATGTCTAGTAATAGTTATTAATAAATAATTTTTAAAAAAATTTAAATTGAATTCATTATAAATGTAAAACAAAATTTCTTATTATAAATTTAGATTGTAATTTATTCTTTTAATTTTTTTTTCATTATTTATGTTATTTTTCTTGTTATTATTTATTTTCTAATATTTTTTCTTGTTTTTATTTTCTTTTGAATGTAAGATTATTTAATTCATCTGAGTAAGTGTTCTATTTATTTTATTTTATCTATATATATATATACTATTTTACTATGATCTTAATTTTTCAGTAGTTTTTCATATAATTACGATTTTAATTTATTCAAGTGCCCTACCTGATTAAAATTAATTTATAAGCTATTAAGCTACTTAGGTTTTTGCTTTAAAAAAAAAAATACGTTTTAATGATAAGGAAATAATTAATTTCCGTTTTGGATTCTGATACTTACTTGATCACTTAGAAAACAGTATCAGTGTTTAATTTGGAATAGATTATTTGGAGATTATTCCTTAATTAATTTCATTTATCATTAAAAACGTGATTATCAAGTATTTCTATATCAATCCTCTTGATTCTTTTTTTTTTTTTCTATAAAAAACCCTAGTCTACTCTTCAAAGAAAAACATTCAGAAAATCACGAAATACATAGCAGAAATATTCTCTTGCAGTTCTTTTCTCTCTGGGTACTTGGTAAGTTTAAACTCGATTTGAGTTCGCTGAAAGTGGTTTGTGCTTTGCACGACCACTGTTGAATCGTTGTATCCTGGGAGACAATCGTCACATACGGTGTTACCTGGCGAAATTGTTTTAAGGACACCGTGTGAAACACGGTCCTCGATCCCTAAACTGTTTTCTAACATGTTGTTTACTTGTTTATTGCTTTTTGTTTCTTCCAGATTTGAACCAGAATTGTTTTGATTTACAAACAACACTTGTAGTAGTTCTCGATTGAAACTTAATAAGTCTCGACCCGATACTTATTTTCTTGATTTTGTTTTTTCAAATCGACATCTTTTTTTTTTTTTTGTTTCTCTCTCTAATTTTCCTTTACAGTTTTCTCTATAATACTTCAAACAATAAACTAAAGAAGTTTTTCCAGTATCAGAGATTTACAGTGAGAGAATATTTAAAGAAAAGAATGAAGTGTTATTGTTTTCAACTATGTCTAACTCAACCGAATATTGAAATCCAAGCACGGATCTTCCAAAACTTTGAGCAGTGTACGTAATTTAAAACGATAAATGCAATCAATTGAAACAAAATACTATAGTACTAGCTTAGTCCACATTTCACGTGTTAAATGAAAATATGATTCCAATAGAAGACTATTAGCATTTATATATGAATGACTTTTTCCAACCTAAGAGGACGATGTCAATACTTGACGTCACAAACATGACAATAATGAATTTCACGTGACACAATAGTTGTCTGACATTTATTATATAAAGAGGGGGGAATTGCACAAACATCCCCTGAGGTTTGATAAAATTGCATGAATATGGCAGTTTTGACCATATACGCACAAACTTCCCTCAACATTTGAAAATTGTTGCACAAACATCCCCTACCGTTAGATGGATCCGTTAGTCAATGGTCAAATGTGTAAAAAGTCCAAAATACCCTATATTTTTATTTTAAACATTATTAAAAATTCAAAAATAAGATAAAAAAATATTAAAAAATCTTTTAGAAAATATAAATGTATCTTAAATCAGAAAGTTGGAAAAAAAATTCATCTTCAAAAAAAAAAAAAAAAATTTGTTTGTGCAATTCCCCCTTGATTTTAAATAAATTTAAAATTTAAAAATTATTTATTATTAAATTGTTTAAAAAACTATTTTTTTATTTGTAAAGATGATTTTTTTTTCCAGGTTTCAGATTTAAAATACATTTATGTTATCAATTTTAAAAAAAAATATATTTTTTATCTTATTTTTTTAATTTTTTTTAGTTTATTTAAAATAAAAATAAAGGGTAATTTAGACTTTTTACACTGTTGACCATTGACTAACGGAATTATTTAACGGCAAGGGATGTTTGTGCAACAAGTTTTAAATGTTGAGGGAAGTTTGTGTGTATATAGCCAAAACTGCCATATCTGTACAATTTCATCAAATCTCAAGGGATGTTTATGCAATTCCCCCTATAAAGAGAGCACAAATGAAGTGTGAAGGATAGACTCACTAGCTCTTTGTAGTTCTCGTGCTCACATATACTTAATTTTTATTTGTTTGTAAGAGAAAATTTAGATAGAGAATTATGGGAGATCTCAAACCAATAAAAGTGAAGGCAAACGTTGAAGAAGTATTGATGGAGAAATATGAGGAAGGTGGTGGTGAACCATTGAGTCCAATGGCTCGTATGTTTCATGAACCTGACTCCAATACTACATCATTACTATGATCGGCTTCAAGACACAAATCAGCCCACAAGTTTTCAAAGCCAACTTACTTCATACGTTGCTCAAGCACCCTCGTTTCTCTAGTGTGCAGGTAATAAATTATTATACAAGATCACTAGCATATGGCATGATTATAGATATGCTTTTATAATCATATCTAGTTAGGTCGATCCTGAAATCTCCTACATCCACATATTCGCATATGGCATGACTATATATATGATATATAAGTATGTATAACATGATTATAGATATGCTTATATATATATATATATATATATATGGATATCATCACTTTTACTAATTACCAAACTCTTAAAATTAAGAGTTAATTTTT
This sequence comes from Acer yangbiense, assembly GCA_008009225.1. Lineage (NCBI taxonomy): Eukaryota > Viridiplantae > Streptophyta > Magnoliopsida > Sapindales > Sapindaceae > Acer > Acer yangbiense. The sequence continues at coordinate 12,443,814 of CM017773.1, forward strand.
CACGTTAAGAGTTTGCTGAAAACAAAATATTAGAGGTCCTGCACTAGTAATAATGTAATATACTGAGATGGGTTTAGCTAATATACAAGTTTACAATACAAGATGATTACAACAGAGACATTGTCTATTTTTGTTTGTTTTCATTTTTTCTAACTTCACACATACTAATTTTTTTTTGAAAAGGCAAACTTCACACATACTAATAACTAATGACATGCAGGTTATGGATGAGAATAGTAGAGGATTAAAATGGGTTCCAACAACTGTGGATTTAGACAACCATGTTCTTGTCCCAAAATTTGAACCAAACAACATCCACAACCCTGATAAGATTGTGGAAGATTATGTCTCAAACCTAAGCAAATCCACAATCAAAATGTCAATTCCGATGTGGGATCTCCATCTCCTCAACCTAAAAACCTCATATGCTGAATCAACGGCTGTTCTCCGCATCCATCACTCTCTTGGTGATGGCACTTCTCTCATGTCTCTTTTTCTTGCTTCTTCTCGTAAAGTATCTGACCCTCAGACACTTCCTACCCTTCCCATGATGAAGAAAGCCAATTCTAGTACTAAATCTTCTGGAGGGTTTTTGGGAAACTACTTCATCAAATTATGGTTGGTTTTGTCACTATTTTGGAACACTTCTGTTGATGTTTCGAAGTTTCTTGCTACGGTATTCATGTTCTTGAAAGATACTGAAACGCCCCTCAAAGGTGGGCTAGGCAATGGAGCTACTACTTCTCGGAGATTCGTTCACAGAATGGTCAGTTTGGATGATGTTACGCTTGTGAAGAATGCCATGAATACTGTAAGTTTTATATAAATCTTTAAAAAGAAAAAAGAAGAATATGAAACAGATAAAAACCAAATCATATCAAGTTTATGAACTGGTTAATTTTTGTAGACAATAAACGATGTTATGTTAGGAGTTACTCAAGCAGGCTTGTCTCGCTATCTCAATCGGAAATACGGTGAGCCATGTACTATATATTTCTGTTATAGGTCATAATAATTGAATTAATTTATTCAAAGAAGTATTCTCTTGATGAAACATTCCAGGGGAGTCCAAAATTGACAAGGGAGCATCGGAAAGAAATAACAATCTCCCCCAGAATATTCGCCTTAGAGCAACTTTTTTCATGAATATCAGACCATCTCCCGGGATTCAAGTGAGTAGTGCTGATTTTCTTGTTCATGTTCTACGAATTCTTTTGTTTTTAATTTATACTATATATTCTATGACCTAGTTTAGTAATGTCTTTCTACCGTTAAAAAAATATATTATAAAAATGTTAAAAAAATATATTATAAAAATGATAATGTATTAGATTCCGTACATTTTTTCATACAAAATCTTGATAACGTAATGTTACAAAGTCACTCTAAGTTTTATATTAATTTGTTTTATAAACAGGAATTAGCTGATATGATGAAGAAGAACTCTTCAGCTAGATGGGGCAATCACATTGGTTATTTACTCTTCCCCTTCACCATTGCATTGCGAGATGACCCATTAGATTATCTTCGAGATGCCAAAGCAACAATGGATAGAAAGAAAGCTTCTTTAGAGGCTTCATACTCCTATTTTATGGCTAAATATTTTCTCAAGTTTTGTGGTTTAAAGGTACTATTATCGTAAGCTATTTTAAACGTGACTGTGTCAGACCCTACACTTTTTTTTATGCGGGATCTCACTTATGTAAGGTTACATATTCAAGCTGATTAACTATTAACCCTTCATCAATCACTAACAGGTGGCAACTTTTCCGTCTCAAACAACGTTGTGGTTCTCAAATGTAGCAGGCCCTCAAGAAGAAGTAAGTTTCCATGGCTATCCGGTAGCCTATGTTGCTCCAAGTTGCTATGGACAACCCAATGTGAGTATCACTACTAGAATCCACTTCAATATTGTCATAAACCTAATCTTGATTCATCCAAGAATTTCTAATATATAGTAGATGGTTACATGGGTTTCTTTTAATTTATATGAGTTTGGATTCACTCACCTAATATGGCATATAAGTATCACTTGATTAAGAAAAGTCAAGATAAAAGCTAGAATATGAGAGAATTTGAACTCTTCACGAGGGGTGGACTATGGGCTTGGGTAGACTAGAAAATAACAAGTGTCATGCTGTTTAATAATTAACATTTGAAGCTCAAAAGTAGATGAGAATATTAATCCCACATTAAAAAAACATATAACAAGAAGAAGAGTATATATACTCATGGATATCACAACCCAATACACACTATTCTTTTTAATGCACATTATTAGGTGTTGGAGAAAAACAGAATCATATCATGTCTCTTTATTTCGTACTCTTTAATTTGCGATTACTAGGTAGGATAGTTAACAGCTAAAGCTCCTCCATTTTTTTCTTATTTAATTGACACACTAATTATAATTAAAATTTATTATTAATGCAGGGACTGATGATTCATGTGGTAAGTTATGTAAACAAGATGAGCATCATCTTATCAGCTGATGAGAGCATAATTCCTGATCCACATCAACTCTGCGATGATCTTGAAGAATCTCTCAACCTCATTAAAAATGCAGTCACGGTAAAAGAAGGAATGTTACGATCACGTTTTTAAGTAAATAAAAATATTTCGTTTTTAGTTTAAATTTGAATAAGTTGTTAGCTGATAAGATTCTTATCCTATTTAATCTCTACTGTTAATTATTATTTGAATTTCATGTATCTGTCCTATAAATAGGACTTACTACCAATGAATTAACGTATGAGTTAAAATCTATCAATATGTGTTAGTATTTCTAACATTTTGGGAGGTTCTGGTTTCCCTCGAAGCAAACCAGCATTTTATTTTTGGTTATCAAATCGTGCTCGTAACAATTGGTATCAGAGCAAGTTATGAAGCACTTCCGCTAAGTTCATGTCGAACTACCATTCTGATGTTTGGAGCAATGAATTCGGTCGGAAATTTATATGCTAGATTAAGATGTGTTAGTATTATGTATGGGCATAATATTATCACATCGAATACTGATAGTCAGGTGACGGGTCAGTGTCAATATATTGAACAACGAGGACGTTGGATCGGAAGTGTGGTGGAATGTTACGATCATGTTTTTAAGAAAATAAAAATAGTTTGTTTTTAGTTTAAATTTGAATAAGTTGTTAGCTGATAGGATTCTTATCCTATTTAATCTCTACTGTTATTATTTGAATTTCATGTATTTGTCCTATAAATATGACTTACTATCAATGAATTAATGTATGAGTTAAAATCTATCAAATATGTGTTAGTACATTTTGGGAGGTTCTGGTTTCCCACGAAGCAAACCAACATTTTATTTTTGGTTATCAAATTGTGCTCGTAACAGGTTGATACTTTAAGTAGTTACAAGATGTTTGCTTGTTAATGACAAGATGGTGTGTAAATCAAAATAAGTGAAAGAGGGGATAAAGTAGCTACTAAATTCCCTGTGATCTGTTGTATCAAATTATGAAGTTAGTAAATGAATGTGATATCTACTGGAATCTAGGTAGCACGAATACTCCATTTGGTAGAGGTAACACTTATCGAACTCGTATCCAGTTCAGATACTTCCCGGATACTCCAGGATACGTATCCGATACGCCAAATGGTGTATCCGTTGACTTTTTCACAAGTTTGACTAGTGGATGCTTGGGGGATACTTGGAGGATACTTAGGGGATACTTGGAGGATACATTTGGGGCAATATTATAATTATTTTAGTATAAAATGGGGTCAAATTATAATTTCAAAATTTTAGGAGTTAAAATGAAATTGTAAGGAAATTTTGGTTTTGATTCCATTGACATGAAGAATACCGGGATACTTGAGATTGCAAACCTTTCTCTTGATGAACCAGAGTTAGAGACAAATTATTTATATCTTTTAACAATATGAATGATGATAATGAAGTTAATTAGGAATTTAAAATATGTTTTATGAATATTTTTTATGTATTATTTGGATTTTGTAATATGTTATGACTTATGTGACGTATGTTTTATTTGGATTTTGTAATATGTTCGAATTATGTGACATGTTTTATTTGGATCCTGTAATATGTTACATTATTATAACTTATGTAGTTATGTGACATGTTTTATATGGATTCTGAATATGTTTTTATTTTAAATGAATTATCAAATATGTTTTCATATATTATTATTATTTTTTAAATATAAATATATATTATTTTAATTGACGTATCCTGCTGTATCCGTATCCTAGTTTTTAAAGATTTACCGTATCCGTATCCTGTACCCGTATCCGTATCCGTGCTACATAGACTGGAATCAACTTTCTATTGGAGCCATAATCCAATAAGCTCGACTTTTGGGTTGAATGAAACCAACTTAACAATAATAAAGCCCAATATTATATATATATATATATATATAGTGGCGATAATGACACCCCTAAAAAATTGTATCTACATCCATTTCATAATCACATCCATCAAAATTTTTAAAAAATATCTAATTTGTAAATAAACCCCACGTAATGTCAAAAATACCATTTCTTTAATTATACTGTATTGTATTTTTGTAAGTATGTACACACCACCTATGCCTATTATTATGTTATTTAATCAATTTTATTATTATTTCAAATTTTGTTGTTACCTTTAGTTCTCTTACTATTCTTTCTCTTCCCTACTTCTTTTCTCTTCTTGGATTTTCAAAATCAAACTCCATTTTCATTATTTATTTTTCGTTAAAAATCCATTTTAAGATTTTTTTATTTTTTTTTTATTTTTTATATATTGGAGAACCACTTTCTGTTTGAGAGAGATGTATGGATGCAAGATTTGTGTCATGTACGTGTTCCAATTAATGTAGAAGTAGATAGGTGTTAAATGATATTTCAAAAAAAAAAAGATAGATGTTCGATGAAATTGAAGAACACCTAATATATATATTTTTTTTGACAAGAAAGAACATATAATGTTGATAAATAAAAAATAAAAAATAAAAAAAGCCCAAAGTGTGTATGAAAGTAAAAAAATATATATATATATATAGATATAGATAATATAGTTAATTTAAAAATCTGTTTATATACATAATGATTTTGTTCTTCTAATAAAAATTAATTTAAAACTTTACTTTTTCACAACAAAATTTGTCTCATGATTTTGATTTATTTTTCATACTTAGCAATCAATTTGTCTTTCCTTAAAAGAGATTGAAAATATATTTAAAAGAGAATCTAGGGTTTATTAAAATGGAAAGAGTTTTTATGATATATGTTAATATCAAACCGTTAATAGGAAATTTTTTTTACAAAAGATTAAAATAGAAAACTAATTAATAATTATTAGTGGGGTGTACTAACAAACAATTAGTCCTCTTAGTCATTTTTTTTTTTTTTTTTGAAGTTGTCCTCTTAGTAATTTTACTCAAGGGTATCATTTGATTTTTAAAAATATACTAATTTGAGGTGTACATACGATTGTTAAGGGGTGCAAATATCGTTACTCATATATATATATATATATTTCTCCACACTACTACAAAAAATACAAAAGAAATCGGTTTTTTTATATGCAAGAAATCGGTTTTTGAATTTTTTAAAAACGATGTCTTTTTGAGTGATTTAGAAAAAAAGCGCAAAAGACATCGGTTTTTAACCAATGTAAAACAAGAGAAAAGACATCGGTTTTACTTAAAAACAATTTAAAAACCCAGGAGAAAAGACATCGGTTTTAGTTAAAACCGATTTAAAAACCCTGATGTAAAATTGATGTATTACAAAAATTAATACCATCGTCGCTGGCCTACTCCACCGTCTGGCCACCGACCGGCCACCTCCATCGGCCCGCCCCACCATCCGGCCACCGCCGCCGGCCAACCCCACCTCTGATTAATTGTCATTATGAGGAATCGAACTTGCAACGCCTTTACCGCCTGACTACAAGATTAGATGTGTTAACAATTGCATAAAATTTATATATAACCTATATGAGTTGTTAGAAATAAAAAAAAAATAATAATAATAATAAAAATAAAAAAAAATAAAAAAAACTTGTTTGATAAATTTAAATTTACTCAACTAATCAAAATTCTAATTTCTACTACAAACATATATATATTAAATAAATTTTATTGGTGGGTTTATTTTTCATTTCATTTTTTATTGTGTGGTTTTGTTTTCTGCTGGAGATATTTTTGTGCAAACGTTTTCCCTAAAACTGTATCTTTTGGCAACGAAATAAATTTTTTCATCCACGTTGGATTCTTCAATTTTTCGATACGAATCCAACGGTATAAAGAATGTAAAATTCTGGGCGGTATTTTGAAAGTTATGATCAATTATTCAGTTAAATGTCAGAAGCGATTGGAGATATTTTTGTGCAAACTTTTTCCTTAAAGCTGTGTCTTTTGGCAACGAATTAAATTTTTTCGTCCATTGTGGATTCTTCAATTTTTTGATACGAATCCAACGGTATAAAGAACGTAAAATTTCGAGTGGTATTGTGAAAGTTATGATCAATTATTCAGTCAAATGTCAGAAGCGATTAGAGATATTTTTGTGCAAACTTTTTCCTTAAAAATGTATCTTTTGGCAATGAAATAAATTTTTTTGTCCATGGTGGATTCTTCTATATTTCGATATGAATCCAACGGGATAAAGAACGTAAAATTCCGGGCGGTATTTTGAAAGTTATGATTAATTATTCAGTCAAAGGTCAGAATTGAAGCGATTGAAGATATTTTTGTGCACACTCTTTCCTTAAAACTGTATCCTTTGGCAAGGAAATAATTTTTTTTTGTCCACACTGGGTTCTTCAATTTTTCGATACGAATCCAATGGTATAAAGAACGTAAAATTCTGGGTGGTATTTTGAAAGTTATGATCAATTATTCAGTCAAAGGTCAGAAGCGATTCGTGAATCCGCGAGTGAGCTGTTTTCATCGCTCATTTTCACACTTTTCCAAATCGATTTTTGGAATATTTTCTGATTTAAAAGTGTTTGTTTGCATGTCTACTTTCTTGTGTCAAAAATTAAGCAAATAACGTTGAGTATTTTTAGAGATGCGCACTTAAATGTGGACATAGGTCAGATTTGCATTGCAGAATTTTGCTTTTAAATCCACATCGGTTTTTATAAAAACCGATGTCTAAACACTTGTTTTTAATATCGGTTTTTATAAAAACCATTGTCTTTTCAACGCAAAATTTAAGACATTAGTTTTTATAAAAACCGATGTCTAAACGTTTTTTTTTTAATATCGGTTTTCATAAAAACCGATGTCTTTTGAAACTATAATTTTGAAGACATCGGTTTTTATAAAAACCGATGTCTAAAAGTTTTTTTTAAATCGGTTACCAAAAACCGATTTCTTTTAGTGATTTCTAGTGGTGTCTTTTAACATTTTTGTAGTAGTGCCAACACTTAACAAGCAGTGTTGGCACCAATGCACCATTAATTCCATGGTTAAACATGTTTATAATTACAGGTTTTATATGGTGCCGGGCCTACCGGCTCTGTGGCGGGTCAACTAGGGGCGCCCGCCCAGGGCCCATTTTTTATTTTTGTGTGTAGTTCTCACATCTTTAGATTTTGATAAATAAAGGGTCTAAAAACGGTCCAAATTTATTATTATTTTTCAAACTTCATATAATTATATCAAATTTGGACCCCAAATAAGAAAAAAAATGTGGAAATCAACTTTTCATATAAAGAACGAGCTCAATATGGATTTTTATCAGAATTATTAAAAGCAAATGAGTAGCTCTATTTGCACCCCTAAAAATTTGTATGTGCATCCTTTTTTTTCATGTACACCTCATTAAGAGTTTTTTAAAAATTATATTTTGTAAGCACACCCCAAACATTACCAAATATACCCTTTCTTTTATTTATTTTTTTAAATTCTCTATAAAAAAAAAAAAAAAAAAAAAAAAAAAAAGAGGGGAGGAGGCCTCCTTCCTTTTCATTTTCTAAGCAAGTCCGTCTCTCCTTATTTACATACGCTATTTCTTTGAGTGGAAACTAGTTATTTTATTTTATTTTTTATTTTTTTATGTATCGTGATATAAATTTGATGAAAATTACTTTGATCAAGCCTTTATAAATTCTCTCAAAAAATTATATATATATATTCAAATCAGTGCATCCACTACAAGAAAATAGGGGGTTTATTGACAGTTTAAAACTGTCAAGAATGATATTCTTGATAGTTTTTAAAACTGTCACTGAAGCCCCTGTCAAGAATAGTAATGACAGTTTTTATTTATTTATTATTATTATTTTTTCTTGACAGTTTTTAACTGTCAAGATATATATATATATATTAAATTTTTATTATTTATATAATAACAATTTTTATTTTTATACACCGTAACCCCGTCGCCAGAGACCACCATCGCCGGCCAACCACCGCCACACCTGCCGCCAGACCACCACCACCACCACCGCTGCCGACAGTCGCCGTACCACCACTGCTGCCGGCAGTCGCCGTACCACCACCGCCAGCGTCGGACGTTTGCAGCCGTCGTACCACCGCTACCGCCGAACGCCGCTAGACAACCGTCATCGCAAGACACCTCCGCTGTCGGACCACCGCTGCCGTCGGACGCCGCCGGACAACCGCCTCCGCCGTCGCCTGTGCCTGTCGGACCTCCGCCACTGCCGGACCACCACCATCGCCGGATACCGCTGCCGGACCACCACTGCCACCGAACGCCTCCGCCGTCGCCTGCCACTGCCAGACCACCACCACCGCCTGCCGCCGTCTAGCCACCTGTGATAATAATAACAATTAAATGTTAGTAGTGGGAGTTGAACTTGAGACTTTTACCACTTGACTAAAACCCTTATATGTTTACAATTGAACAATATTTATATATAAACTATGAGTTGTTAGAAATTAAAGAAAAAAACCTAATTAGATAAATTTAAATTTATTCAACTAATCAAAATTCTAATTTCCACGATAGACATATATTTAAAAATATTTATTAAAACTTTTAATAATATTATATTTTTTAAAACATATATAGTCGAGTTATTGGTCAATACTCTATGGTCACGTTTGGTTACATGGTGGAATGGTAATCAAAATGGTAATAGGAATGAGAATAAGAATGCAAAGGAAAGGAAAACTAAATTTTTTGTTTGGTTGGAACTTTAGAATTAGTCTCTAAATCAGTATTATTTTGTCTTGTTAACAGCATAATGGAATGACTTTTCATTGGTTTTTTGAATGGAATGCCCATTCCACCAAAATGGTGGAATCCTCATTTCAATGGAATCATCATTCTATTGCATTTTAACAAACCAAACTAATGGAATGACTTTCTTTCCATTCCATCCAACCAAACATGGCCTATAGGAGACTCGTGACATCAGTTGTAATAAGCATGATTTGAAATACAACTCTCACTACATGGGAGATATTTCTCAACATGCATCTTGCAATTTAATGAACAAATGTAAGACTTAGATTACTAATTTATATGAGTAATTAGATTATTAACGTGTCTCTTAGTATGAAACAAGAGGGTGTAAAAATAAATAAGCAATTATTTTTTTTAAAAAAAAAATTTGAATTTTTTAAAAATAAATGATTTAAAATTAAATTTATTAAATTTAAAATTTTACTTATCCAATATCGGTTTGCCCAAAAACCGATATCTTACTGTAAAATAAATCCTTATCGGGATTTTGTTTGGTGTTGAAAATAGGAAGTAAAAGTTTAAAAAAATTATTAATGATAATGAAAAAATTATATATTATGAATGTTTTATAATATAATATAATATATATTTAATATAATAATATATAATATATATTTATTATATATATTTATAGCAAATCACATCTAATAATATAATATATTATTATATTAAATAATATAAAATATATATATTATATTATATTATAAAACATTCATAATATATAAAAAAAAATTTTATCTTTAATAATTTTTTTAAACTTTTACTTTCTATTTTCAACACCAAACAAAATCCCGATATGGATTTATTTTACAGTAAGATATCGGTTTTTGGACAAACCGATATTGGATAAGTAAAATTTTAAATTTAATAAATTTACTTTTAAATCATTTACTTTCAAAAAATTCAAAAAAATAATTTTAAAAAAATTGTTTATTTACTTTTGCACTCTCTTGTTTCATACTAAGAGACACGTTAATAATGTAATTACCCATATAAATTAGTAATCTGAGTTTTACATTTATTTATTAAATTGCAAGATGCATGTTGAGAAATATCTCATCTATAATAAGAGTTGTATTCCAAATCATGTTTATTACAAATTTACAATTGATGTCACAAGTCTCCTATAGACCATGTTTGGTTGGATGGAATGGAATGGAAAGAAAACCATTCCATTCGTTTGATTTGTTAAAATGCAATGGAATAGTGACTACATTGGAATAGGGATTCAACCATTTTGGTTGAATGGGCATTCCATCCAAAAACCAATGGAATGCCCTTCCATTCCAAACTAAAATTTTTATTCCATAAATACCATCATATATCCCAACTCCATTCCAAAAATACCCTCCTTTCCAAAAATAATATATTATTATTATATATTATATTAATGATATATAAATATATATTATATATATATGTATTATATATTATATTATTATATATATTATATATTATATTATTATAATATATAAAACGATTTATAAAAATATATAATATAACATATTTATATATTATATTATTATATATATATTATATATGTTATACTATTATATATATTATATATATTATATATGTTATACTATTATATATATTATATATATTATACTATTATATATATTATATATTTAATATATATTATATATATTATACTATTATATAAATTATATATTATTTAATATATTAAGAATATATATAAAAAAAAAATGTTTGACTGTCAACAATCCTTGACAGTTAAAAACTGTCAAGAAAGTTAATACTAATTATATATATTTTACTAGTATATATTTTATATATTATTACATATATATTATTAAATATTTAATATATTTCCAGGTAATCGAGACAGGCTCTGATACCAAATCGGGTGGTAGGTACCCTTGGGTGCCTCTCTAGAAGTTATAGAGCTTTCCCCATTATGACGGTCTCACCACGGCCTAAACAGGGTACTAACATTTCAACCTTCCAGAGACAGACAAGGACCTTAAGCCTAAAAGACCAATCTCATCTTCTGATGTGCAAGATCCAATATAATATATATTATTTAATATATTAATAATATATATATATATATATAAAATGTTTGTTATTTGTTGACAGTTTTTAATTGTCAACAATCCTTGACAGTTAAAAACTATCAACAAAGTTAATAACTGTCAAGAATTGTTGACAGTTAAAAACTGTCAACAAATAACTGTCAACAAAGCCCAATTTTCTTGTAGTGATCTGATATAACTTCATGAGGATATTGAATGTGAGCCACTAGTTTTACATGTTTTGACTCAAGTGTGTATGCATTTGTCAAAGCTTCTCCATAATGAGTGACTTACATTCAATATCCTGATAAAGTTATATCAGTACGTCCTAACTAGATCATGACTATATATATATATATATATTATTATTATTATTAAGTACGAGATTTCACAAGATTTAGACAAGAGATTGAACAAAGGGCCCCATTTTAAATATTGGCTTTGGGGCCTCCAAAACCGCATGACCGGAAGGAAGACTCTGGGCATTCTATTTAGCACAGAGAAGTTCAAGTTTGGTAACAGAATTATAACAACCTTCGACCTGTTGGAAAACGTGGCATTGACATGGTGTATTACATGGCTTCAGCTGATGTTGCTCTCTGTACTTGAGCTGTTCTCATTTATCTGAACCACCTCACGTGCCACATCATTTGGGACAGGATTTGGGAAAACAATTTGAGACGCCTAGCATTACTCTATTTTTATTCAACTTTGTTAAGCTACAGAGTTTACTTTTGTAACATTTATTCTCAATTACGGGCACCGTAACATTATAGAGTTAGAATCTCATGTGAAAAAAAATGTAAGAAATCCTTGCACCCATATATATATATTTAGAAGTATTACCAACTGCAATTTTTTTTTTTGATTGAAATAAACAACTGGGTTACAACACCTGGAATACAGATCCAGGACAGGATTACATAAAACATGTTTACAACGGTAGCTGGGACCCATCAACTATCGACATCGAAGCGCAGCCCAGACAAGATCTCCCACGGCGGGGAGAGAAACCCCCACACAAAGGTGAGACAAACCCCACGAGGGGGACAACTACCCTCACTAAGAGGGACAAACACCCTCACTAAGAGGGGCAACCGGTCACACACTAGGTGGACCAAAGAAAAAAAACTCCAACTCAGGCAAGCCTTCGCACTCTGGTGGAGGAGGGCTCCAAAGGAGCGGCCAACTACCCTAGCTAGCAAGGCTAGCGGCCAATCTTGGATTGCAGAGGGAGGCTACAATTACAGAAACCAAAAATAAACCCAAAAAACGAAGCGAAAATAAACCGATCGAAGGAAGGGGAGCCTTGGCTGCCGGAAAATATCCAAGACCAGATCGGACGGCGCCGAAGGTCCGGCTGGATCGTGGAACAACTGGCCGGCTCGTAATGGAACGCCCCAAACTGGAGGGCTGCCGGAGGCAGCTGGAAAATGACCTAACGGCAGCGGAGAGGTCGTCCGGACGGGCGCCATCCCCGGCGTTGAAACCGAAGGAGGATATCCCCAGCTGGATTGGGAAGAAAACGGCCGAAAAAAGAAGAAACCCACCGGCAAGCCACTGAGAAGAAAGAGAAAACCACCGCGGATCTTGCCGGAGAGCGTCAGTCGTCGCCGACTAGTCCGCCCGAAAGATCAGCTTCACCGCCGACACCCCCTAGCACAGCAGGGTGTCGACGGTGGATGGGATGAAATGTGTTTAGGGTTAAGAAGGGAAAGAGAGAGGTCAGAGCCAACTGCAATTAATATTCAATTAATACAACATATTTAGTCCACATCCCATGTGTTAAATGAAAATATGATGCCAACACAGTACTCTTAGACTAGCATTTATATATGCATGACTTTTTTGGTTGAACCTAAGATGATGATGTCAATACTTCACGTCACAAACATGACATATGTGTATGTCATTGTCACTGATACACTAGTTATTGTAGTTCTCCTACCGACCAACACTAGCTAGTTTTAATTTTGTTTGTTCTAGAAAATTTAGATAGAGAATTATGGGGGTTAACCAATCAAAGTGAAGGCTGATTGAGTGAGGGAGAATTCGGAGGAAGGTGGTGGTGAACCATTGAGTCCAATGGCTCGCATGTTTCAGGAACCTGACTCCAATATCTACATCATTACCATGATTGTCTTCAAGACCAAAATCAACCCACAGATTACTAAAGCCAACTTAGTTCATACTTTGCTCAAGCACCCTCGCTCGTTTCTCTAGTTTGCAGGTATAGTACATTACCATATTGTAATTTTTTTTATAATACTTTGCTCTCTTTGTAACCAAGACATATTGGATAGTATTTTATTTTATTTTATTTTATTTTATTTTATTTTAAAGTTGACAAGATGAGGGTAGTTTGGAAAAGTAGCTAGTGTCATGTATAATTGTATATGCATACGGGCCCTCCCTAAAATAATTTATAACTTTTTTAAAAAATTAAAAAATTTCTAGCTCTAACCTTCTACGTATATAGTTTAAAACCAGTCATCCCGCACTTTTGATCAGTTTCATTTAATCTAGTTTGAGACAGTAGAAGGGGGTTTAAAATGGATTCCAACAGATGTGGATCTAGACAACCATGTCATAGTTCCAAACCTGCAGGGCAAAAACAACATAGAATCTCCAGACAAGTTTGTGGAAGATTATGTTTCAAACCTAAGCAAAACAACAATCAAAATGTCAATTCCGATGTGGGATCTCCATCTCCTCAACCTTAAAACCTCTAATGCAGAAACTATGGCTGTTCTTCGCATCCACCACTCTCTTGGTCATGTCACTTTTTTTTGCCTCTACTAGTAAACTATCTGACCCAAAAGAGCCACCCACCATAGTTCCAATAATCAAAAGGGTGAATTCTGGCACTAAATATTCTGGGGGGTTTTGGCAATACTTGATCAAATTCTGGTTGTTTATCACACTGTTCAGGAACACTCTTGTCGATATATGTTTTGATGTTTTTGGCTACAACATTCATGTTCTTAAAAGAAAAAAAAAAAAAAAAAAAAGACCCTTAATAAAGGGCGGCTTGGCAATGGATCTACTCCTCGAAGATTTGTTCATAGAATTGTCAGTTTTGATGATATCAAACTTGTCAAGAATTCCATGAAAATTGTAATTAAGTTAACACCTCTCCACTACTCTCAGTTTTACATGAAAATTTCCATAGCAACTTAATTTTTTCTACATTAATTTCTTTGCAGACAATCGATGATGTTATCTTGGCCTCTTGGGAATCACTCAAGCTGGCTTGTCTCGTTATCTCAATCGGAAAAATGGTGAGTTCTAGCTGCAGGAAACATTATGTTATTATAACCAAGAGACTTTCTAAGACTAATAAAACATTAATTCGTTCAGGGGAGAGTAAGATTGATCACAAGGGAGCATCAGAAAACCTTAGGCTATCTGCAGGGCTTCAAGTGAGTACTTTTGTTGTTCATGTTAAGAGACTAATACATATATATATATATATATATATATATGTGGTTCTCAAATGTACCTGGACCCAGAGAAGAAATCACCTACTGACTACTGTGGCCAACCAGTGGCTTATATTGCTCCAACTTGCTATGGCCAACCCAATGCAAGTATTTTTGTTTAGGATTTTCGATCTCAAACTATAAATGCATCAGAACTGACACTAATATTTATTAATTGCAGGGATTGATGATTCATGTGGTAAGTTATGTAAACAAGATGAGCATCATCTTATCAGCTGATGAGAGCATATATAATTCCTGATCCACATCAACTCTGTGATGTTCTTGAAGAAACTCTCAACCTCATCAAAAATGAAGTCATTGCTAAAGGAGGACTAGCTACTTAATTAATCAAGTGAATAAAACTACTTAGTATAAATGTACAGATGGGGTATTCTCTCCATTTAAATAGTACATAATTTTTCATCTCCAAAAAGTGATATATTTTGTGATGATATTGAAACATTAATTCAAACTAGATTTTTAAGTTTAATTGATCAACTGATAATTAACATTTTCTTATCTTTTCTACTTTAATCAGATTGATACCCTTAAAACATTATCATAGCATATGAGCAAGTGTTAATGACCCAATCAAACAAATAATTTTCAGGAGAGCAGGAAAGACATAATCCCACATCGCCTACGAAAGAAAACGTTTCAGTGTATATAATCCTGTCAAAGCCTCTAGTGCATCGCCGAGCTCAGTATCGTGGCCTTCTGACCCGAGTTGTGGCATTAGAGTGTTAAAGCATTGGGTCAATTTCCAATGGATCGGATCTAGCGTGGTATTATACTGGCCCGCCCGTTCCAAGCCGAGAGCTGGGCCATGGGCTTTCTTCGAAGGTTGAAGGCTCATGGTTCCCTTGAGTGGAGGACACAGCGTTAGTCTGGTTTCACAGAGCAGTGATCACCTCACGCTCTTGGGCCCAATATGATCCAATGGGTTACCCTCACTGAACCACCTTTTTTTTTGTTGGTTTTTTTAACTAAGAATGAACAATAAATGTATCAAGTCCTATTAATTATACGGATTTGGATCATCTCCTCACCTTATTTTTTCCTCACATCGTGGTCTTTATTAATTCTACTTTTGGTAAAGTAAAAACATAAAAATTAATAGAAATAATCTAGACAAATGGCAATAGATTATGGAGATAAGGACAAGGTGAGGAGAGAATCCAGATCCAAAGAGCATTTCCAATGCAAAAGTGGCTTGCATACCAATAATCGTTGATATGGCAACAATGTCAAGAGACTTGTTTCCTATGTGGCATAAAATTAGACTTGATAGACAATCAACTTAAAATTTGGTTTCTAATATTTCCGTCTAAAACACAATTGTTTTAATGACGTGTCTATTTTTTTTTCCTGTTTTATTTTTTATTTAATTTTGTTAAAAAAAAAAATAGATGAAAAATTAATGTCAGTTTTAAATACTTGTTGAGTCAACCGAAAAAATAACTGTGCAGCAGATCATTTAAAAGTAAACGGTCATATTGAAAATTATTAATATTTTTTTGTCACGTCAGCTTAAGGTTGAATATGCACAGCTGCATTAGAGAAAAATTTATTAATAGAATGTCTATTAATCCTATGTGGCATTTTTTTTTTCACAAGCCACATTTGCATTGAGATGCTCTAATTATAGATAGAGGCTCAACGTACTGCTATTATTATTATTATTTTTAAAAAAAATTCTTACTTTGGGCTCAATAATTTTTCTAATTCTCTCCTTGCTTGTTGATGCCATGATTATGCTGTCACCCAACATCCTTCTATTATTAACTTAATACACGTAATATGAAATATAAATAAGGGTCAGTGATATCTAAAGCCACTAATTTGGTGAGGCGGTCCCTAAATGGCCATTAATTTTTCCAAATGACTCAAATTAGCCATTCCATTGAAAGAAAGTATTAATTGTTGCCACTTTGCCCATTAATTGTTTGAAGTCCGTTTGCTTATGTCATAAACCGTTTGCTTATGTCATAACCTGTTAGAATTGAGGTTAAAATAGTAAAACAAGAAGGGACAATATTGTAAAATCATCAAGTCACCATCTTAGGGCACAATTTGACAAAGATGTTCAAAACGTTTTTTCACTTTTCTTTTCAAGTCACTACTACAAAAAACGCAAAAGAAATCGGTTTATTTTTCATTTTATTTTTTGTGTGGTTTTGTGTTCTGCTGGAGATATTTTTGTGTAAACTTTTTCCTTAAAACTGTATCTTTTGGCAAGGAAATAATTTTTTTTTTGTCCATGTTGGGTTCTTCAATTTTTCGATACGAATCCAACGGTATAAAGAACGTAAAATTTTGGGTGGTATTTTGAAAGTTATGATCAATTATTCAGTCAAAGGTCAGAAGCGATGCGAATCCGCGAGTGAGCTGTATTCATCACTCTTTTTCCTTAAAACTGTATCTTTTGGCAAGGAAATAAATTTTTTCGTCCATGTGGGGTTCTTTGATTTTTCGATACAAATCCAACGGTATAAAGAATGTAAAATTCTGAGTGGTATTTTGAAAGTTATGATCAATTATTCAGTCAAATGTCAGAAGCGACGCGAATCCGCGAGTGAGCTGTGTTCATTGCTCATTTTCACACTTTTCCAAATCGATTTTTGGAATATTTTTTGAATGAAAAGTGTTTTTGTACATGTCTACTTTCTCGTGTCAAAATTTGAGTAAATAACGTTGAGTATTTTTAGAGATGTGCACTTGAATGTAGACATGGGTCAGATTTGAATAGTTTGCAGAGATGGAAATAATGGCCTTTTTGGGACTCCACCCACCAATTAATGGTGTCTAGTGCTATTTTATTCTTAAGGAGTGTCATGTCATAGATAATGGCAATTTTCCGTTAGATTTAACAGAATGGCTGCCAATGAACAATGTTTTATCAAAATGGTGATTTAGGAACAATTTGAATAGCCGGTGGCCTTTTTGGGACTCCATCCACCAATTAATGGTGTCTAGTGCTATTTTCTCTATAAATAAATAAAAATAGATATTTTATATTTGTTTCTTGGACATTAAAATTAAATGTTATAAAATTATTTTTACCTTTTTTTTTTCTGACTTTTGATTTTTTTTTTTTGATTTTTTTTTTTTTGACAATAACAATTAATTCGGGACCATATATTTTTTTGAAAGCTTTCACTATTGGTAAGATTCGAGTCGCTGACTTGGGAGGTATTTTTTGACAATATCAATTAATTTTGACATTTGAATTAAATATTGGTTCAAAACTAATTCGAAAGTAAACTTTTCAATTTCCATATAAACCAGAGAATATACCTTTTCATGAACGCAAACAATTGAATAGAATCTCTCTCTTTATATATATACTAGGTTTGGGGCACATGCAAGGCATGTGCTTAAATTTGTATTTGAGTTTCATATTTACAAATATACATATCCTTGAAAAATAAGAGATGTTAATATAACACAGTATAGTTTTAATTCATGTAAATGTTATTACATTGATATAACACCCTGAGGAAGTCTTAAATTCATGGGTTTGACAAGAACCTTTTCTACACTTGCCTCAAAAGAGATTCTTCTCACGATGATTTAACAATGGTAATCTATATATAATTGTTTGCAACTTTTATTGAACATCTCAACAATTTAAATTCAACAACTAAATTATATTATTTTACATCCAAAAGTACTTTTCGACTAAATTGCATAAATTGTGATGAAATGATTATTTAAATCTTTAATAACCGATATCCATATCTTCCTTATCAGATGAATCCACCGCTTGTAGTCAAATCCATTTTATTTTATTTTTTTGCTTTACAAATTTCATAACCGATATCCATATCTTCCTTATCAGATGAATCCACCGCTTGCAGTCAAATCCATTTTACTTTATTTTTTTCACTTTATAAATTTCCCCTGTATATATATTTATATTTAAGTCATCAAGTTGCATGTCAAATTAAATTTATACCCCTATAATATTTCTTATTCCTTTTCAAGTCATTAAATATAAAATTATATTTTCATCCCCTATCTCATTTTACAATATAAAATAATCATCAATCCAAATACCTATTAATTTGGGTATATTCCATATTATTATGTGTCATTATTACTAAGACATTTCTATTAAGTAATTCTACAAGCTCAAATAAATTCAATCTAAATTCATAATAATTGGGGTAAACTATTTAACAATGATTTAACCTATTTAAAATTGTAAATTAAGATAAATCTTGAAAATTACTATACAATCCCTGTTGTGTTACTATTACTAAGACATGTTTATTCAGTAATTCTACAAACTCGAAGGCTTGTGTTTGTCATTTGACTTTCAAAGAAAATCTAAGGGATGTTATAATCAAAATCCTACTAAAACCTATATATTTAGTAATTATATAAACTTTAAGGGTAGTATTTGTAATTTTTTAGATATAATTATATAAATTTTAAGGGTTATATCTGTAATTTTACATTTAAACAAAAAAGGGAGGCTAGAATCTAACCGACCAACTCTCCCTTTTTATGTAGTAAGGATAAAAGTTGAAAAGGAGGAATGTAAGGAAAATTAAATATTTATTAAACCTTAAGTATAAAAAGTTTTATTATGTTGCTGTGATAGAGTTTATATAACTGAAATATCTTTTTTTTTTTTTTTTTTTAACAATATCTATTAATCTGGGACCATGTAATTTTTTTGAAAGTTTTCGTTGCTGGTAGGATTCGAACCGCTGACTTGAGAGTCATTTGCCCAAGCCCTATGGTCATCTATCTACCAGCTGAGATACGCTTTTGTTGGCATATAATTGAAATATCACTTTATTAATTGTTATGATATAGAGTTGTTCTTTTGACATTCCTCTTATTGATATTGATCGGTAAAGATGTTTCTAAATTCTAAATAATATAAAATAGATTAAATATATTTTGTATAAGATAAATTCTATATGCAATTATGCATGTACCTGCTTGATCCATATGTACCCGTTTTGTTTATTTTAATCACATTTAATATTTATGTGGTTCTCAATTCTCATTAGAAAAATTTTCACTGTTCCAGGCCAGAGGAGATGACATGTTACTGTGATCGATAGCTGTTTGGTGTTCTTTTGGCATTCCTCTAATGTATTTCTCAATTTTTGGTTGATACTATCTAAAAGTTGTAATACCAAATTAATGGTAATCAGTTAGCTTGGGAGATATTTGATAGTACCATTTCTGCACTTAGTGTAGCCCTCAATTTCCTATCATTTGCGTTTGTTTTCGGGTAAAATAGAGTATTTAACGGCTAAATAAGCTTGTACAGGTCCTTATAACTCTCAAGGGGTATTCGAGCAAAAATAGGAGACTTTGGGGCTAAAAATGAAATTGTGAAGAAATTGGAAGGCCATGTGCGGTACATGCATCAAAGTGTATCACGCATGAATAGCGAAAACATTACAGCGAAGTGCCGCGGTTTATACCTCATACAAAACCGCGACACGTTCAACGATTTTCCTCCCTAAGATTGGCGCGGTACGTTGCATCAAAGTGTAGGAGATGTAGCCATACTTACAATGTTAATGGTTATTCCAAAAAAATTGAGTTTTGCGTCAGAAGATTTGCAAGTTATTCTACAAACTATTTTTTTAATACTGTTAGTTAGTTGTAATATTTCAAAAAAAAAAAAAAAAAAAAAAAGTGGTGCTATTGGCACACCCACTACTGAACTATTTATACACCACTTTTTAAATTATTTAGTATTTTTTTTCTTTTATCAAAATACATAAAGAGACATACAATTTTTATTAAAAAAATCTTGTACAAAGTAAAACTAATAAAACCTCACTTTCCTTATTTCAAAACCCTAATAACAAAAGCTTTAATGATATAGATTATTCCAAATCACTGAATGTTTACTATTTTTGTTTATATTTTCTTTTAGATCTCAATCTCATATTTCATATGTTTAGTATTTATTGATTTATTACTATTTTTGTTTTTATTTTATTTCAGATCTTGATCTTATGTTTCCCATGTTTAGTATTTATTGATTTATTACTATTTTCGTTTATATTTTTTTCTAGATCTCGATCTCATGTTTAGTATTTATTGATTTTATTGTTTCATATGTTTGTTTTATTTTTTTTCTCAAATTCCAGATCCATGTTTGCTATATTTTTTTTTCTTTTAGTTTATTTTCTGGCATACTATAATTTGTATCAATGCTTTTATAGATTTTATTCCGGATCTTTCAAAGTTAGTTTAATATTATTTAAAAAAAAAAAAAAAAAAAAAAAACAAAGAAATCGCACCCTGTATCACAATCAAGAAAACCTAATCTCTGACGAAACGAAACGAAACCACACCAAATCAAAACTCTAACTCAATCGCTAAAAAAAAATCATCAGACGATTAATATCACACTCACAATCTACCGCCAACAATCCAAGCGACTACAGAAAAAAAAAATCGCATCTAATAAAGATGGTTTTACCATGAAATAAGACGAAAAAAAACAAGTCCTAGGCCTGCGAATGGATGTGAGAAAACTATATATAAAGATTATAGATGAAATGTATTTTTATTTTTATTTTTTTGAAAAAGATATGGGGTGTATTAAGTTTGAAAACTAAGTAAAAGGGTCTTGGAAATAAATAAATAAAATTAATAAAACCATTTAATTTTATATAATTAAATCAAAATTTTAAGAAGTTGAGCATAAATAGTTCAGTAGTGGGGGTGCCAATAACACCACTAAAAAAAAAAGTATTTTTAATTAGTTATCTACATAATATATATTATAATATTTGGTATGTTACTAATTGTAATAATATAATTTTTTTTCCTAAATCAAAAATTTATAGGTAATCAAGAGGCATTCACTTAATTAATGAAATAAATTTTCTTAATCAATCTCATAATTGATTTTTAATTATTAAGTATTTTTTTAATTTTTTTTGAAGTATAACATTATTTGGTAATTTTAAAAGACGGGCCATAATTTATTTTTCTTGCCAAAAAGCTACCTACCAAATGAAAGAAGTCACTATCAAACAGCTCACCCTTAATTAGTATTTTTTTTTTTTTTTTTA
Organism: Acer yangbiense; assembly: GCA_008009225.1. Classification (NCBI taxonomy): domain Eukaryota; kingdom Viridiplantae; phylum Streptophyta; class Magnoliopsida; order Sapindales; family Sapindaceae; genus Acer; species Acer yangbiense. The sequence continues at coordinate 12,465,588 of CM017773.1, forward strand.
GTATTGTTAATTAGTTGTTATATTTGAAAAAAGTATTATTAATTAGTTATCTATATAATTTACAATTAATTGTAATTTTTAATATTATAATTTTTTTCCTAAATAAAAAATCTATAGGTAATCAAGAGGTAATTATGTAATTAATGGGATAGTGAATAAATTCTCTTAACCAATCTCATAATTGATTTTTAATTATTAAGTTTTTTTATTAACAATTTTTTTTTTTTGTTGAAATTTTACAACTAATTAACAATACTTAAAATAAATTAATTAATACAAATTTATGGCTTGTTAGCAAAAAAAATTATTTATATATAAAAAAAAATTGATATATCTACAACGTGCGGGAATCGTAAAATATAAATTGTTATCTCATTTGTTATGGAATTGACTCTTCATTTTTTTTATTATCCCATTAATTAATTAAAAGTAAAAAATCACAAGCAAACCTTTCATATTCTATTTAGTAAAAAATAAAACCTTTCCTATTCAATTATCTCATTTTTATAACCTTTTATATAATTTTAGTTGAGTTTGAAAATCCTACCAATTTCTACCCAAAATAAAAGGTCAAAAACTCTCTTTCTCCATTGCTATATTTATTTCTTTGTTTATTTATCACTCAATCAAGACACTCCGACACCAATGTTTATCCACCATCTCAGGGTTCCTCCTTTTCCGGTCACCTAGCTGTCTAAATCTGCACAACCCACCAAATCTACTAAGGTTCATCATTTACAATTTCACATTTTTCTATTTCATTTATATATATAAAAAAAAAAAAAAAAAATTAAAAACACTAATATTTTGATGTGTTATATTTCATTGGATCACCATTGTAGGTTCTAAGTGTAAGTGAACATGTGATTTACTTTGGGTTTTCGAGTTTTTTATTATATATATATGTGTGTGTGTGTGTGTGTGTGTGTGTATAGTTTATGTAATACAAATTACAAGACATTGTCATGCATCTCTCTACGTACTATCTCATAATTGTTTTGTATTGAATCATATTCGTTTGATTTCATATTTAAAATTTCAAATTCAGGTTAGCCAAAGCAATCAAATAAATGGTTTCGGGTATTGCTCATCGTAAAATCACCTTGGTATTTTTTTAATTTATATATAAATATTAGATCCGGATCCTCTCCTTGGCAAGGCTTTGTCCTTGTTTATCCTTGACTTTAAACCCTATCCTTTCATTAAACATCCAAAGGCTGCCAAAAACCCACATCAACATTTAGCTATTAAATATTTAAAAAACTTGAATTTCAAGACCAAACATCCGTTTTCTTCAACACCTGGGTTGATTGCACAAACATACAATCTATTTATCTAATAAAGCAAATTTTCAAATAAATGTTCTATTCAAACACAAACATCCCAATTGGAATGTGCTTGGGGTATGGAAAGTCAATATTGCCATTGGGTAAAAGGGAGAGGTTATTTTGATGGGTTAATTTCACAAACAACCCTGAATTTATGTGTAATTGTATAAATATTCATTTTTGTTTTCTAATAATTACATAAATATACCCTACCGTCATTAGACTTTTGTTAACTTTAACCTTTAACCACATTTGTATCCCGAAATGACTAAACAACCCTTGAAAACTTATTTATCTTTTCTTTTATTATTTAAAAATATTAAAAAATATTTACTTAAAAAATTGAAAAAATAAGTACAATTTTTTTTTGTTCTCATTTTTTATTTTATTTTATTTTACATTTTCCATGTCCCCAAACACCAAATTTTCAGATTTCAAAAACCAACTTTATCACCAAAACATTCAATTTCATACTCATCAACCCACAAACAATTTCATTTCATCCACACAATCAAAACCCACCAACAATTACATTTAATCAATAGAATCAAAACCCACTAAACTCACTAAACGCAATCAAAACCCACTAAACACAACCATTTTTTTTTTCAGTTTTGTGGGTTCTGATTGTGTTAAAAAAAAAATGATAGAAAGAAATCAACAAAAAAATTGTACCGATTTTTTCAATTTTTTAAGTAAATATTATTTAATATATTTAAATAATAAAAGAAAAGATAAATAAGTTTTCAAGGGTAGTTTAGTCATTTCGGGATACAAATGTGGTTAAAGGTTAAAGTTAACAAAAGTCAACTGACGATAGGTTATATTTATGTAATTATTAGAAAAAAAATGAATATTTATGCAATTACACCTAAATTCATGGTTGTTTGTGAAATTTACCCACCAAAATAACCTCTCCATTTTACTCAATCGCACTATTGACTTTTCATACCCCAATCACATTCCAATTGAGATATTTGTGTTTGAATATGGCATTTGTTTGAAAATTTGCTTTATTAGATAAATAGAGGGTATGCTTGTGCAATTAACCCTCAACACCTCCGTTAACTCTTTCAGAAAAATAAATAAATTGGAATTCATACGGACGCCTCCTTTTCTTTTCCCGTCGCCCTTCTATCTCTTTTATCTCTTCCATCTCATCTCCTTTGAATCCAAAAGCTTCAGCCATATTTATCGCCTGGTAAATTTTCCAACCTATCAACAACCATAGCAGCTATAACAGTAATTCACTGGGTATCGAGTTTGGTCTTACATTGAGAAAATTTGGAGTTAATTTTCGATGGCTAATCATTTGGAGTTAATTTTCGATAGCTAATTTTCGATGCAAGGAGAATCAACTAGACTTCATCTATAAACTAGAATCAACTTGAACTCTCCTTGTTTTGATACTTAAAAAGTATTCAACAAGGTTCTGGCAATTAATTACCAAGTTCGGTTGAAGAAGATGATCCACCTAAACATAACAAGAATATTGTTTATAAATGAGTTTATATGATGCTTGTTTTAGTGAGTTTTATTCTACTTTATCATTAGGTAGAATTTAGTGTTGATAAGCCTGAGATGCTCATTAGTTTGAGCTCAGAGGACATGTTTCTATATAAATACTTGATCACTTTTTTTTTTAAACTTCAATTTCTTGAAAATTCATTTTTGGTCGAATTCAGTAGAGAAAGGTAATATGGATTCTTCGTTAAAATTTTTATGTGATGTGTGTGCCGGTGAATCAATTAACGAAAACATTATCCGGATAGTGTAGATACATACCTATGGTAACATAGGTGACTAGAGATTGCTATAAAAGTGTTTGATAAAATGCCTAACTGGAATTAGGGGTGGGCGCGGTTCGGTTCGGTTCGGTTCGGTTCGGTTCGGTTTTGGCCAAAACCATATTGAACCGATTTATATTCTGTTTTTGAAAATGTGAATCGGTTCGACCCATATTGGACCCAAAAACCGAATTGAACCGAACACTCTTATCTCGGTTCGGTTCGGTTCGGTTCAATTCGGTTTTGGGCCTATTGGGCTTTTAGGTTTTTTTATTTTTATTTTATATTTCTTCATTTTTTTTGACCTTTTAACAGCAATTTTATTGTTTGGGCCTTTGGGCAATTGTTGTCGGGCTTCAAATGAAAAAAAAAAAAAAAAAAAAATACTGCTGTTGGGATGGGATGGGATGTATAAACATCCCTATTTACATAATCAAATTTCTTTTTACATATTCAAATCACAGTTAAATAGAATAAATTTACTTATTCAAAATACATCTAAATAAATACAATCCAAATCAATCAAAAGCAGCTGCTAAATAGCTACCAAATTCCTTCTTGGCTTCTTGCAAAGGCAACTGCAAAAAATAAAAAAAATAAAAAAAGTCCACATAAACAATTGATTCAATTGTTTAAGAGTACTGTCCTGCTCTAGTTGTAGAAGAATTCATAGAACCAAGATTAATTTATTTTTATTTTTTTTGTATTTTTTTCATAATGGATTTTGTAAATCCAATGAAGCATGAAGAACCCACAAATGATACAAACAAAATAATAGTCCTATTAATTAAATCCAAACAACAAGAATCTAAAGAAAACAGAACATCCAAATACATTATTCAAATTAAAGACTAAAAAATTAGATTATACATATATATATATATATATATATAAACCGATAATCCTTTTTATATAATATATACAAAAAATTTGATAAATAGTTTTAGGTTGACCTGTTTATAGAGAATAATCCTTAGCCTCTAGATGACACCAAATCGATTAAAGAAAGCTGTATACACAGTAAGCAATGAACAAGTTAGAAAACCAACATAAAATTTATTTCAATCGCTAGCTACTCCAGGACCTGTGTACAAATATCTCAGGAGTCAGGAGTGTGTCAAATTGAACAAGACTTGTCAAACTGAATAAGAAATATATACACATATCCATATACAGAACTATAGATTCTTTTAATTATTATTATTATTATTGAACAAGACTTGTCAGAATCTAGATCCATATACAAAAAAATCTAGATCGGAATGGAGAAAGAAGAAAAAGAAAAATACCTTGAAGAGAGAGGATTGTAGGCGGAAGTCAGAACCGTGGAAGAGAGACGATTGGAGGCGGAAGAGAGATTTCCGGTGGGTTGCTGGTTGAAGAAGCAGCGAAAGAGATAGAGATTAGAGAGACCGTGTGATTTGAGAGATAGAGATAGAGTTGAGATATGTGGCTGATATCAGATAGGTCTGAAAGAGTTTTTTAATATATATATAAGTCGGTTCATACAGGTCGGTTCGGTTTTGAAGACCCAAAACCGAAACTGAACCGTAATCAATACGGTTCATTCGGTTCGAACCGAATTGAACCGAATTCAAGTATAAAACCGAACCAAACACCCAAAATCGGTTCGGTTCGGATCGGTTCGGTTCGGTTCACACTTTTATGCCCACCCCTAACTGGAATGTACGATAAATTGTTTGATAAAAAAATAGCAGAAAAGTATGATAAATTGTTTGATAAATTTCGTTTTTTGTTTTGTTTTGTAGGTTCTGCTATTTTTGTTGTCCTGCTTGTTTCCCTGTGTATCTTTTGGCTTTGCCTTGTTTTGGTTTGGTTTGGCTCATCGCCTCATGTTGTGCTTTGTTTGTGGGTGTGGTGTTTTTGTTGTGTTTTGCTTTGGGCTTGCTTGCCTTGAATAGTTGAATAAATAGCTTTTCAAAAAAAAAAAAAAAAAAAAAAATAGAAGAAAAGTGACTAACCATTGAGCTAATAATGTGAATTGTGAATTGTACACAAAACCATACATTAGTTTGTGCTTCAATTGCAAAATGACATAAACAAGCAGAAACCATTCATTAGTCTGTGCTTCACTGATCACATCCAACCAGAGCAACACTAGATAAAAAAGGAACTAAAATGACAGAAACAAAATAAAGAAAGTCCAACCAGAGCAACACCAGACAAAAAAGAATTCATTAGTCTGTGCTTCAGTTGCAACAGAAGAAATGTCATAGTATCACTGATCACATCCACAAACAACTTGATATCAAGACAATAGAAGAAGTCTTTTTTGCATGGATCAACTTGGTATCAAAACAATAGTACTTCCATCACGATCATGCTTGGAAAAGATATATGAAAAGATATTCTTATATAACCAATCAGAAATCAAAAGAAAATAAAAGGAGTTATAACAACTTACTTTTGAAGAAGGAGAAGCCTTTGAAGTACTTTTAGTACTCTTTCTTACCCTTCAAAGCCTGGCTCTTTCTTTTCATACCCTTTGCTTGGACAATAGCAGTACGACTACCTTTATTGGATAACTGCCTCAATTTCCTCATATAAGCTATCTCTAATTGACTTTTCATTCTTTTTCTTCCCCGAGAACCTCTTCTATTTTTAAACCCTTTTGCTTGGACACGATTACTATCATTGTCTGTGATCAGAGCAGATCCTTGATCATCATTTTCATGGCTACTACCATATAGTTGTGAACTCAACATCTCTTCTATAATGTTGCTTAACTCATTGGCACGTTTAACTGCAACTTTATAAGTCTCCTCACTCTCAACCCCCCTGGAATATATCTTTGTGAAAATGGAGCATAAATTCCTATACCAAGTGGTGTGTTGCAACCTAGCATCTACTTGTATGTCACACCCGTCCATATCCTTCACACTTTCACTTCTTGCTTTTCTTGTCCACCTTTTTAGAATATACTCACTAGGAAGTTCCTTCAGATTCATTACCTCTCTTAAGATCTTTATTGCATGGCCACACAAGACTCCATTCATTTCAAACAACCTGCAACTACAAGAGAGAGAATTGTCTATCTTCTTCCTTATAACAGGAAACTCCTTAGAAGTGTCAACATAAAAAACTATATATGCAATATCCTCCCCATCATCAACAGTACTCTTTATATAAAATTCAAGAGCGCTCATAAACTCATCTTGAAATTCCTCGAATATAATCTTTGTGTAAACCTTTCCTGCTTCAATCAACATTTTGATAGGCCTCTGCACTTGAGGTTTCTTCTGACACAAAGCATATTCCGCTTCTAACTCTTTATAACGCTTATCATTCAAAACTCTCTCAAAATGCTTGAAAAATTGAACCAAATCATGGTCTGATTGGAGATAATCTTTTAAATCAGAATTAATACTTTCACTAACCTAGGTGCTCTTCAATCCTGCACTCCATGTCCACCTGACATATGTATAGGCCCATTTCTTCCTTACTTCAAAAGTTCTTTTTAACCAATCATTTTCATACAGATTATACTCGGTGAGCATCTTCTCCTAAGCAGCTAAAAACTCATTTTTTTTATCATAGCAGTATATGAATTTTGATAAGACCTTGTTAACACCACTAGGGCCCCTGAACAATTGATTCACCTTTTTTTAAGGCGTTTTGCATTATATGCTATGTGTAAAGCCTATGGTATGTATTGGGCATCACAGATGAAATGGCTTTAGCCATTGTGGTGTCTTGATCTGTAAATATGGTTTTTGGAGCTTTTTTAGACATGGCTTCCAAAAATGTCTCAAACAACCAAATGAATGAGTCAGTAGTCTCATCATACATCAATGCAACCCCAAAAATAATAATTTCTCGATGATGATTGAAGACAACAAAAACTGCCAATGGACGATTTTCTTTGTTAGTTCTATATGTTGTGTCGAAGCTAACCATGTCCCCAAACTAGCCAAAGTCAAGAATCATTTTAGCATCAACCCAGAAAATATTAGTTATTTATTACTCATTGTCCAACTGTTCGGCATGAAAAAATGATGGATTTTCCAAGACTTGCTTCTGAAATTATTTCAATAAACTTCTAGCTTCTCCAAATGCTAATTGCCTCTGCCTTTTGGACCGAAGATAGTTCTTTATATCTTGCTTTATTAAATCCAAGAGATTCTCTTCCACCAAATTGTCTGCCCATAAGCTCATAGGAATTCTTAATAGAAATGCCGGATTCTTCTGCTAACTCCAGTTCAGTGGCTTAGGAGCTGGAGATTTTACGCTGGGAAGGTAGCATATGAGCACAATCTTGTATTACAAGAGCATGGTTGTGCACTTCCCCAAAATGATTAACTATAAATTTGTTACCACACCTATTCAACTTAATACTCATTCGAGCATCACAACCGGTCCTTGTCTCAGCTCTAGGATGTTTAGTTAAACTGTCTCTTTTGTCTTTCGATCGAAACCCCTCATTTGAGCAAACAAATATTCTTGACATCACCTCACCAGTACGCTTGTTCTTCACCATAGCTTCCTTTCTAATATTGAATCCCATTTTTCCTACATACTCATTGTAGAACTTATAAGCTATTTCTTCATAGTCAAACTCCATAACAAATTTTGGTTTGCAACCTCTATCAGCAAAGCTAGGCTCTCCAACAACATTTGTTATCTGTAATATGAAATGTATAAAGCAATGAAGCTTAAAAATAAATTGAATTCAATGGTACCATGATGTTATATCAAACATAGCAGCAATTTAGAATGTAGTATTTAACATTTAATAGATGTCGTTTTCTCAGGTGGAACACAAGCTCGTAAAGTAGACATCGATTAATAATTAAAAAAAATATATGTTGACTGAGATTTTTTTTTTTTTTTTTTTTTTTTTTTTTTGAGGAATAGCATCAAAAACCATGACTGCACCATCCAAATCACAACTTCCAATATAAATATCAAAAACTTTATCACACAAAAGTCAAAACTTGCTCTTTGTCAAAACCCAACTTCAAAATCTTCCCAGGAATCTTTCCACATAAGTGTTAGAATTAAAACAACTGTCTATAAAAGCCAAATGATTTGAAATAACCTTACATAAAAATAAATAAATAAATAAATAAAAACTTATTTTTGACAAAATTTGTAAGAAGTTTTTTTTTTTTTTTTTTTTTTTTTTTTTAAACGACAATTATATTAGAAGCCGAAAGGCAAGCTGGGAGAACCCAGGGAACCAAGAACAAAATAAGGCAACACTACAACAGCCAAACCAGGCAACAACCCAGCCACAACAGGCCAAGACCCGACAAACACCATAAGAAAGAAAGGAAGAAAACAGGAGAAGGGACGAAAACAGAGGACCCTAAAACCAAAACAAGCAAGCCAAAACAGGGCAAGAAGCAAAAACCAACCTACCAAAACAGCAACACAACAACCCCCAACAAGAAACAAGAATAGAAACGAAACACAGGCAATGAAATCACCATGTAAACACACCCCATCCAATCACTCACTACATATCTTTAATAGAAAGTAATCTTTATTCACAAACTTTTGAAAATAAACATTTAAAGCAAACCTTTTCTCCATTATCAAACTAAGAAGGAGAAGAAAATCTTAAATATGGTCCTATGGAAATTTATAGCCTAACATACAATAAATTAGACAAGAGTCGGATTAAACTTACATCTTTTAAAGCCACAACTGTTATGGTTGTTGATGGGTTGAAAAATTTACCAGTGAATTGCTGTTATAGCTGCTATGGTTGTTGATGGGTTGGAAAATTTACCAGGCGATAGGTATGGCTGAAGCTTTTGGATTCAGAGGAGATGAGATGGAAGAGATAGAAGAGATAGAAGGGCGACGGGAAAAGAAAAGGAGGCGTCCGTCTGAATTCCAATTTTTTTTTCTGAAAAAGTCAACTGAGGTTTGAAGAAAACGGACTTTTGGTCTTGAAATTTAAGTTTTTAAATATTTAATAGCTAAATGCTGATGTGGGTTTTTGGTAGCCTTTGGATGTTAAATGGAAGGAAGGATTTAAAGTTAAGGATAAACAAGGACAAAGCCTTGCCAAGGAGAGGATCCAGATCCATAAATATTTTTTTCGGTTTTAGTTAAAACTATATTATTGATATGTGTATTCAACAAGCACAAGTGATTGGTTGGTCAGTCTTTAAGATTAAGCTGTGAATTTAATTGATCGCGCAAAAAGAGGTAATAATAATGAACTATTTTTTATAAAATTATTTTACAATTAAGTCATGAATTTTGAAGTTTATTTTTGATATCTATATCTGTACATGCGCTGCTATAGGGGTCATGAAATTGTTACATGTATTTATTATACATAACTAGGGGTGCCATGGCCCTTATGGCATCCCCCACCAGCCTAATAATTGCTTGGTAGTTATTATACATTATTACACATAACTAGGGGTATCTCAACCAGTTATTAGGCCGGTATGGGGTGCCATAGGGGCTACATAATTAGGGGGTGGCCCCAAGCAATTATTTGGGGGGGGGGGGGGGGGGACATAACTAGGGGTGCCATGGCCCCTATTGCACCCCCCGTTGGCCTAATAATTGCTTGGCAGTTATTACCATGATGTTGTATCAAACGTAGCAGCAATTTAGAATGTAGTATTTAACATTTAATAGATGTCATTTTCTCAGGTGGAACACAAGCTCGTAAAGTAGACATCGATTAATAATTAAAAAATATATATGTTAATTGAGATTTTTTTTTTTTTGAGGAATATCATCAAAAACCATGACTGCACCATCCAAATCACAACTTCCAATATATATATCAAAAACTCTATCACAAAAGTCAAAACTTGCTCTTTGTCAAAACCTAACTTCAAAATCTTCCCAGAAATCCTTCCACATAAGTGTTAGAATTAAAACAACTATCTATAAAAGCCAAATGATTTGAAATAACCTTCCATAAAAAAATATAATAAAATAAAAACTTATTTTTGACAAAATTTGTAAGGTTTTTTTTTTTTTTTTTTAAACGGCAATTATATTAGAAGCCCGAAGGCAAGCTGGGAGAACCCAGGGAACCAAGAACAAAACAAGGCAACACTACAACAGCCAAACCAAGCAACAACCCAGACATAACAGGCCAAGACCCGAAAAACACCATAAGAAAGAAAGGAAGAAAACAAGAGAATGGAAGAAAACACAGGACCCCAAAACCAAAACAAGCAAGCCAAAACAGGGCAAGAAGCAAAAACCAGCCTACCAAAACAGCAACACAACAACCCCCAACAAGAAACAGAAATAGAAACGAAACATAGGCAATGAAATCACCATGTAAACAAACCCCAATCCAATCACTCACCACATATCTTTAATAGAAAGTAATCTTATTACACATAATTAGGGGGTGCCCCAATATAAGTTATCGTGACAATATAGCTTGTTAATTTTTTGCTCAACCTGAACACGACCCATTAAACTTATCATGTTAGTCTTTAAGATTGGTTGGTCAGTCTTTAAGATTAAACTGTGACTTTAATTGATCGCTCAAAAAGAGGTAATAATAATGAACTATTTTTTATAAAATTATTTTACAATTAAGTCATGAATTTTGAAGTTTATTTTGGATATCTATATCTATACATGCGCTGCTATAGGGGTCATGAAATTGCTACATGTATTTATTATACATAACTAGGGGTGCCATGGCCCCTATGGCACCCCCGCTGACCTAATAATTGCTTGGAAGTTGTTATACATTATTATACATAACTAGGGGTGGCCCTAAGCAATTATTAGGCCACCGGGAGGGGAGGACACAGAGACAAGGGGTTGATCTTTAAATAGGAAAAAGAGTGGATCCACAGGGTCCCAAATGAATTGTGCCACATGGGTGCCATTGGTGCCTTGGCCCTTCAACCAATGAAATTGCTACATGTATTTATTATACATAACTAGGGTTATCTCACCCCCCCCCAGTAAAATTGCTACATATATTTATTACACATAATTAGGGGTGGCCCCCCAAGCAATTATTAGGCCGACGTCATGGCCCTCCAACCAATGAAATTGCTACATGTATTTATTATATATAACTAGGGGTACCCCCCAAGCAATTATTAGGCCGGCGGGGGGTGCCACAAGGGCCATGGGCCTTCAATAAATGAAATTGCTACAAGTATTTATTATACATAACTAGGGGTGCCAGAGACAACCCAAGAAACAACACTAACTAAGAAAGAAAACAACCAAAACAAACCACAACCAACACAGGAAAGAAAATAAAACTAAACATGCCTAACATAGCGGTTGTTGGCTAGGAGGACACTTTTCCCTTTAGAGTTTCTTAGGGATTTAAGAATAGTTTTATAACCCAAAGTGTATTTGCCACTTTTCATCACAAAGACCAACCTATTGTTGATGCTCTCATGAGTCTTATTGGATTTCTTGACGGCCACCATTGTTGGGTGTGCTCATACAAAATAATTTTTAAAATTTTTTAATAGGGTGTAAATATAAAATTGGGTCCACCCCCACCCCCCCCAATAAAATTGCTACATATATTTATTACACATAATTAGGGAGTGGCCCCCCATGCAATTATTGGGGGGCGCACCCCCCTACATATATTTATTACACATAAATTCTGATATTATAGTATGTAGGTAATAAATTACAATATTATTAGTATAAATTAATTAATTAATATATTTCCTATTTTATTGTCCATAAAATTAGGAGATAAAATCAATCTATTTTCCTTCCTTAATTTTAATTTCCAATGCAAAAAAGAAAAAAAAAATCATTAAAATACTTATCTCATGTTGACATAATTCTTTACTCTAAATAGTTTATTTATTAATAATGATTCAATCTCACCTTTCACATTTTCTTTATCACTCTTCAAGATTTTAGGTTAGGAATTGTAAATTAACAAAAAATTTATGTTTTTCACTTAAGCAATTTTATTCTTACTGTTGCAATTAAATTCTTCTTATTCCCTATCCGAATAATTTCAGGTACTAAATTACAGAATAATAAATATTTTAGGTTATTAATATGATTTTGCTACATTTGTTATATAGTTTGTTATTTAAACGTTTTCAACTGCAACTATTTAGATGTCGTTCCAGCTATGCGTATTGTCAAGATTAGGTTTCGTAACAAGATGGAAGATGAATTTCTTATAAATTCTTTGATCATGTATATTGAAAGGGAAATCACATAAAAACTTAGTATATTTTCGATTATAGACGATTTTATAAATTTAAAAGACCATCGAGTTCCATTTTGATTCATAAAGCTGTATCTATTTTATTTATTAATTTATTTGTTGTAATATTACAATCTACATATGAGATTATACATTATTACATTTGATTTTTTTTTTTTAATTTAATTATATTCGTCTTACGTCAACTTGGATATTTGTTTTTATCTTAGCTTCCCCAAAGCCAAAATCCTGGTTTCGCCCTTCCTAGCAGATAGTATAAGAGAGATTGAGAGAAATATAAAAAAATAAATATAAATTGATAACATTAAGGGCATGTTTGGCATGCTGTATTGTATAGTATTGGATTGTATTGGATAGTATTGCATTGGACTATATTATTAGTATACAATCCTGTGTTTGGTGATATTTTGTATTAGACTGTATTAAGTTATACAATGTTTGGATATGATTTTTGTTTCCAAATATTTTGTATACAAATAAAATTAATATATTTTTTGAATAAAAAATAATATCATAAAGTATATATTTGTTGTATTATATTTTTTAAATAATATTTTTATTATAAAATTTAATTTTAATAATTTTAATTTTTTAATATTTTGTATTATTTTAATATTTATATAATTATTTTAATCCTTTATATAATTTTATTTGAAAAAAGAATCACCTACAAGTTTAATACAACATAAACCCACCCTTTCAATATGTATTATCTTACACAATGCTTGTTGAATTAGAAGCACTATTGGCATTATTTAGTACAATACAATTTGTCTTGCCAAATACATATGTTAACTGCCAAAAATGGCCAAAAGAATCAAGGGAGCACTTTCCCCAGCATGCCATGATAAGGCCGGGGCCGAAGCAGGATTTCCCGGTCCACCTAGGTTTACCCCGGTCCTGATATCATCGGGCTTACTGCGGCCCCTGTCCGCCCTCTAACTTTGGCCCTCAAGAGTACCCGATTCCCGATTCCCGATATAACTAGGACTGCCTCGGTCCCGAAACAACAAGATCTAGCGTGATACCGCTCTACCCTCGAATATTGATTCCTAAGTGGCACCAGGATCCCCGGTATAATTAGGAACAACCATCACACCAAAGCGCCCCAACCTGCCAAACCAGACCGGAGAGGGGTTGATCGAGCTCCTCAAAGTCTCCTAGGATGACTTGGATGACTTGGATGCCTTAAATACTAAAGAACAATCTAGAATCACCACCCAAGATCACCAGCAGACCCATGAAAGGTTGATGTAAGCCCTGACAAGAAGGCTAACCCGACTAGGGAAGAAACCCAGCGGAGATCGGGGGGGTAAGTGGGCATCAACTCCGCTCAGTTGACAAAGGAAGGGAAAGATAAGGAATCAACGGTCTCGATCATGCTCCATCGACCAACACTAACAACCCGATGGTGGTCCAGCTTAGCCCTACCAAAGGTCAACATCACCAAAGAAGGAACCTGAGTTCCAGTAGGCAGAAGGGATGTAAAAAGCACCTAGGTAGAAAGAGGAAACAATGGGAAGAAATGCCTGACAGTGGCTACGTGACAAACGTTGGCACTATCCCCTTAGCGAGCTCCACTTTTGAAAGCGACGTGTCCAACTAGCTCAAGCGTCTTTATCCAACCAAAATCGAGGGAAGTGTCACCTAACCGCCTACGAAGCACCCATATGGACAATAGGGCATATATGGGACCATCTAAGCCGTCCAAGGCGCATGCCTCGCCTATGCCTAATGCAGATAAACTGTGGAGATCTCCTAATGGTTATCCCGCCTAAAAGAGGTCTACCACCTACCTACTCGATCGCTAGGTCAACACTAGGGCACATCTGGAGCAATCATGACCTTCTGAAGCGTGTGTTACAGTGGGCCTAAACTAAAGGAACGGTGAAGATCATGCTAAGGACTCCCACATAAGAGGATCCCCTTCACCTACCACTTCCATGACACTCTATAAATATCTCAACTCAAGAAGAGTTAAGGGTTGTACTCTTGCTAGACTTTTGAGAGAAAAATAGAGTATCTTACTACTATAGAACGACTAGCCCTAAGCTTGAAGCTTGAACAATGTAATTTCCTATTATAGAACGACTAGTTTCCTCGGTCGAAACCCACATTGTGAGAGAGCGAGAAAGAGAGTAACCCACGAGTCCCCTAACCAAAGTTGTAATCCTTTTGAATCAATGAGAATCATGAGTTATTCACTCCTATATGAGCTATCTTCTTATTGATATAGTTTAGTTCGTGTTGTGACCAGCCTCAGTCATGACCGGTACCAGTATTCTTGGGAACTGGTCCTAGCCAGCCACTAGCATAGCCCAGTCCCTATAATCAGTGGTTATGCTACCAAAGTCCGATTCCAGTATCTATACTGTGCTTGAACCGCGATCTGGCGACAGAATCCTGCCCTGGATTTTCTTGAGTAGAAGGAGGATCCTAAGTCTCCACCTCAACAGTATCTTCTAAACCAGTAGTAGGCTGATGAGAAGACGGATCCGGGACAGCAGCAGCAGCCTATGAAGGACCTCTTTGGTCAGGATCAGCATCGAAAAGCGTGACAACCTTAGCCATAATCAGGTCCCGGTCCCGGTCCCAACCAAGAGGGGTTTGCATGTCGAAAGGAGGAGAAAACGCCTTGGCAACCTCATATGAGGCAGTAAAGTATCCATCCATGAAGGAAGAATCCACCCTGGATTCTAAGATACTTACAGAACTCCGCAGAAAACGGTTCTCATCCAGGAGGACAGCCTTTTCTGCCTTGACTGTTTCCCTCTCAGCCCGGCCGCGTGTTGACTTGATTGTCTCGGTGTCATAAGCACGCTTCATTCTCTCCAGCTCCACCAAGGCAGCTTGCCTTCCAGATTTAGACTCAAAGGCAGTTTGGACAAAAGAAGTAACATTTTCCTCAGCCCGGGCTAGATAGTTATTGGCCTCCTCCAATTTAGCCTGAAGTGCCAAGTTGGCTTCCTTCAGAGCTGTGACCTGCTGCCCCACAGCCAAGGCGAATTTAAAACCCTGCATAAAGAATGAAAGAGGATAAGTACCTTAAAGAAAATTATACATGTTAACCGGAAAAATAGGCAATTAAATCAAGAGCCTCATCACTCCCTAGTACCCACCGCGGAAACATCCCCGATCACTATAAAGCGCATAATGAGAAGAAAGGCCCGGTCCATCACGTACCGCGCCTCCCCCCCTAGCACACCGGGTCTGAGCGCGGCTTATCAAGGGACCGGACTCCCCCAAGAACGCCTATTGAGAAAGGGGAACACCTATTTTTTTAAAGATCTAGTTCAAGTGAGTTATGTGTGGACTCCTCCACTGGTTTGAGACTCAAACAAACAAGCCACTTCCTTGCAAATAATAGAGTAGGTGAGACACTCCCACCGGTAAAACCAAACCCGAATCTCCAACCAAACAAATCCAAGAACTTCAATTATTTTCTATAATCCAAAACCTAATTCAAAATTTCAGATTAAAACTCACAACATCAAAACCCATCACAAATCAAAACCTAAAAATTTCAACTTTGTGGAAAAAACTGTGAATGGTTTTGTTTTTGTTCTTGAATTGGATTGGCGTTGGAGGAGCAGACAAGAAGAAGATCTGTTCTTTCATTGGAGTCTCATTGTAAGAAGGAGAAGATGAAGAAGAACAGTGATGTCGAAATCGTCGAAGAAGAAGAAGAAAGAAAGTAATAAAAAAAAAAGTTGAGTTTTTTTATAAAAAAAACAAAGTGACGGGAAGATGTGAAGAAGAAGAAAAAAGTAAAAAAAAAATGTGATTTAAAAAAAAAAAACAAAAACAAAGTGAAAAACAATACGAAAAACATGGAAAACATCTAAAACCTTTTTTTTTTTTTTAAAGCCAGAAGCCACCCACAAAGCAGCCCCGACCCAAATTTATTAAAAGCCCTCACTTAAGGCGGAGCAAAACCGAGGAGCCAACAAACGGACACAAAGGGGAGCCAGAGACAACCCAAGAAACAACACTAACCAAGAAAGAAAACAAAACAAACCACAACCAACACAGGAAAGAAAATAAAACTAAACATGCCTAACATAAGCCGTACCCAATTTATCCAAATGAAGAAAACCTTTGCTAACTCTAGGAAGCTGACTAGAACTAGAAAACACATTATTCCTACCACTGGTACCATAACGCGACAAAGTATCAACCACTTTATTACCTTCTCTATAAAAATGATGAATAGAGAAATCAAATCCTTCCAATAAATCTATAAGTTGGTCCCAAAAATCCCATAAATACCAAAGATTACATATCCGGGACCAGATCCAAGAGACCACAATATCAGGATCACACTCAATGTCAATACCATCGTGGCCCAAATGCTTACAAATAGAAATTCCTTCCACCACCGCTCGCAGCTCAGCTTCATTATTAGAACACGAGCCAAAGAATTTTGAAAAACCAAAAATGAAATTACCTGAACTGTCACGAAGCACGCCACCTCCACCAGCGGAACCCGGATTTCCCAAACTGCTCCCATCCAAGTTGAGTTTTAATCTACCTGGAGCTGGCTTAAGCCATCTCAGAACTTGAATTTTCTTCTGTTTCTTTAATAAAATATGCACCTCCATGTTTCTCAAAACACGATTATCACTATAATTCCAATGACGCACCTCTGTCAAAGAATTACTTAAAATCTGAACCCAGTGCTTAATGGAAAGTCAGACATCCGAAATGCTCTCCAACTTCCCCTCCAGCCTAGCCGCACATCTTCTTCTCCACAACCTCCAAATAACTAAATAGGGATTAACCCCATCAAATTTCCCAATTGGGACTTGTTTTTTCAAAATTTTCACTTTTAACACTGATTTTGTTTTCCATTTTGTTTTTGTTTTTTGAAAATAAAATGAAAAATTGTTAACAAACACGAATTCGAAATCGTTTTTGAGAAACAAAAATGAAAACATGCTGAAAAACAGCTGCAAGACAGACCCTTATCATTTATATATCTATGACTTTTTCCAACCTATTTCCTCGATGATGATGTCAATACTTGACGTCACAAACATGAGTTACATGACAATAATTAATTTCACATGACACGGTAATTGTCTGACATTTATTATATAAAGAGAGCACACATGAAGTTTGAAAGATGGACTCACTAGCTCTTTGTAGTTCTCGTGACCACAAATACTTAATTTTTATTTGTTTGTACGAGAAAATTTAGATAGAGAATTATGGGAGATCTCAAACCAATCAAAGTGAAGGCAAACGTTGAAGAAGTATTGATGGAGAAATATGAGGAAGGTGGTGGTGAACCATTGAGTCCAATGGCTCGTATATTTCATGAACCTGACTCCAATATCTACATCATTACTATGATCGGCTCGAAGACACAAATCAACCCACAAGTTATCAAAGCCAACTTACCTCATACGTTGCTCAAGCATATGGCATGATTATAGATATGCTTTTATAGGGTGATTCTCTAGTTAGGTCCACCCTGAAATATTTATTTTCGGACCTCCTCCCACATCCACGTGTTCACATGTGAGGCTCATTTTTTTTTTTTTTTAACAATCATGACACCTACATGTAAACATGTGGCTGTGAGAGGAGGTATCTTAAAATTAAGAGTTGATTTTTCACGTTAAGAGTTTGTGCTGAAAACAAAATACTAGAGGTCCTGCACTTAATATACTGAGATGGTTTAGCTAGTATAAAAGTTTACAATACAAGATGATTACAACATAGACATTGTCTATTTTTGTTTGTTTTCCTTTTTTCTAGCTTCACATATACTAATAACTAATGACATGCAGGTTATGGATGAGAATAGTAGAGGATTAAAATGGGTTCCAACAACTGTGGATTTAGACAACCATGTTATTGTCCCAAAATTTGAACCAAACAACATCCACACCCCTGATAAGATTGTGGAAGATTATGTCTCAAACCTAAGCAAAACCACAATCAAAATGTCAATTCCTATGTGGGATCTCCATCTCCTCAACCTAAAAACCTCATATGCTGAATCAACGGCTGTTTTCCGCATCCATCACTCTCTTGGTGATGGCACTTCTCTCATGTCTCTTTTACTTGCTTCTACTCGTAAAGTATCTGACCCTCAGACACTTCCTACCTTTCCCATGATGAAGAAAGCCAATTCTAGTACTAAATCTTCTGGAGGGTTTTTGGGAAACTATTTCATCAAATTATGGTTGGTTTTGTCACTATTTTGGAACACTTTTGTTGATGTTTTGAAGTTTCTTGCTACGGTATTCATGTTCTTGAAAGATACTGAAACGCCCCTCAAAGGTGGGCTAGGCAATGGAGCTACTACTTCTCGGAGATTCGTTCACAGGATGGTCAGTTTGGATGATGTTAAGCTTGTGAAGAATGCCATGAATATTTTAAGTTTTATATAAACCTTTAAAAAGAAAAATTAAAGAAGAATAAGAAACAGATAAAAACAAAATAATATCAAGTTCATTATCTCATGTTTAAGTTTATGAATTGGTTAATTTTTGTAGACAATAAACGATGTTATGTTAGGAGTTACTCAAGTAGGCTTGTCTCGCTATCTCAATCGGAAATACAGTAAGCCATGTTCTATATATTTCTGTTATAGGTCATAATAATTGAATTAATTTATTCAAGGTAGTAATATTCTCTTGATGAAACATTAATTGCAGGGGAGTCCAAAATTGACAAGGGAGCAGCGGAAAGAAATAACAATCTCCCCCAGAATATTCGCCTTAGAGCAACTTTTTTCTTGAATATCAGACCATCTCCAGGGATTCAAGTGAGTAGTGCTGATTTTCTTGTTCATGTTCTACGAATTCTTTTGTTTTTAATTTATACTATATATTCTATGACGGTATGACCCAGTTTAGTAATGTCTTTCTACCGTGATAAAAATTATAATGTATTAGATTCCGTACTTTTTTTCATATAAAATCTTGATAACGTAATGTTACAAAGTCACTCTAAGTTTTATATTAATTTGTTTTATAAACAGGAATTAGCTGATATGATGAAGAAGAACTCTTTCGCTAGGTGGGGCAACCACATTGGTTATATACTCTTCCCCTTCACCATTGCATTGCGAGATGACCCATTAGATTATCTTCGAGAAGCCAAAGCAACAATGGATAGAAAGAAAGCTTCTCTAGAGGCTCTATACTCTTATTTTATGGCTAAATATTTTCTCAAGTTTTGTGGTTTGAAGGTACTCTTATCATAATCTATTTTAAATGTGACTGTGTCAAATCATACACCCTTTTTTTTATACTGGATCTCACTTATGTAATGTTATATGTTCAAGTTGATTAACTATTAACCCTTCATCAATCACTAACAGATGGCGACTTTTCCGTCTCAAACAACGTTGTGGTTCTCAAATATACCAGGCCCTAGAGAAGAAATAAGTTACTATGGCCATCCGGTAGCCTATCTTGCTCCAAGTTGCTATGGACAACCCAATGTGAGTATCACTACTAGAATCCACTTCAATATTATCATAAACCTAATCTTGATTCATCCAACAATTTCTAATAGTAGATGGTACATTACATGGGTTTCTTTTAATTTATATGAGTTTGGATTCACTCTCCTGATATGACATATAAGTGTCACTTAATTAAGAAAAATCAAGATAAAAGCTAGAACATGAGAGAATTTGAACACTTCACGAGGGGTGGACTTTGGGCTTGGTTAGACTAGAAAATAACAAGTGTCACGCTGTTTAAAAACTAATATGCAACAAAAACAAAAAACAAAAAAACAAAAAAACATATAACAAGAAGAGTATATATACTCATGGATGAATTTGAATCCTCCACTGATCTGATCTTTTTCCTGACCTTTTT
Organism: Acer yangbiense; assembly: GCA_008009225.1. Classification (NCBI taxonomy): domain Eukaryota; kingdom Viridiplantae; phylum Streptophyta; class Magnoliopsida; order Sapindales; family Sapindaceae; genus Acer; species Acer yangbiense. The sequence continues at coordinate 12,485,731 of CM017773.1, forward strand.
AAAGCATGTGATTGATTGTTGATAAAGTGGTTGTGAAAACCAATCACATCTTAACCACTCATTCATTGCATGCAATGCTTATGTGTCATGAGATTAGGTAAGGTCAAGAAAAATATCAGATCAGCAGAGGATCCAAATTCGTCATAGATATCACAACCCGATACACTATTCTTTTTAATGCACATTATTAGGTGTTGGAGAAAAACATAATCGTATCAAGTTTCTTTATTTCGTACTTTTTAGTTTTTAATTTACGATTACTAGGGAGGATATTTAACAGCTAAAGCTCCTCCATTTATATCTTATTTAACACACTAATTATAATTATAATTTATTATTAATGCAGGGACTGATGATTCATGTGGTAAGTTATGTAAACAAGATGAGCATCATCTTATCAGCTGATGAGAGCAAAATTCCTGATCCACATCAACTCTGCGATGATCTTGAAGAATCTCTCAACCTCATTAAAAATGCAGTCGCTAAAAAAGAGGGCTGATACTTTAAGTAGTTACAAGATGTTTGCTTGTTAATGACAAGATGGTGTGTAAATCAAAATAAGTGAAAGAGGGGATAAACTAGCTACTAAATTCCCTGTGATCTGTTGTATCGAATTATGAAGTTAGTAAATGAATGTGGAAACCAACTTAATAATAATAAAGCCCAATATTTTATATATATTTTTCCAACAGTATAATTTATACAGTGCTAGTCCGCTATTGTTGTTTTTAATTAGTAATTCATCTGTTCAATTAACAGTACAACAATGATCAAGTGTGGGATTCCCATAGAGGTGGCACGGTTCCGGTTCGGACGGCGGTTCTGGTTCCAAGGTTCGGACAGCGGTTCCAGTTCCAAGGTTTGGTGGAACCGGAACCAGAACCGGTTTTATACCGGTTCCGGTTCCAGCCGAACCGACGGTTTTGAACCTTATTATTAAAAAAAAAAAAAAAAATTTAAAAAACCCATATCAGATCTCTCTAGATGAGTCACAAATCTGAAATCAACCACAAATCAACCCAAATCACCCCCAAACCACTCCCAAATCAACCCCAAACAACCAAACCACTCCCAAATCAACCTCAAACAGCCACGGCACCACCAAATCAACTTCGTGAATCGAAGATGAAGATTATAATCGAAGAAGAAGAGAAGAAGAGATCGAATCGAAGAAGAGAAGAAGAAGAGAATCGAAGAAGAGTCGAAGAAGAGTCGAAGAAGAAGAAGAAGAAGAAGAAGAAGAAGAAGAATCGATGAAGAGAAGAGAAGAATCGATGAAGAGAAGAGAAGAATCGAAGAAAGAGAGAGAGATCAGAAATTAGGGATTAGGTTTAGGATTTAGAAATTTAGGATTTATATATATATATATTAAAAAAAAAAAACGTGAACCGCCGGTTCCATTCCGGTTTAAACCGGCCGGTTTTGTGAAAACTGAAACCGGAACCGAAAAATCCGGTTCTGGTTCCGGTTCCGGTTTTTACGGTTCGGTTTCGGTTCGGTTCCACGGTTCGAACCGGAACCTTGTCAGGTCTAGATTCCCATATGTTGGTTTTTGATTCAACTTTGTTAAGCTACAAAGTTTACTTCTGTAACATTCATTCTCGATTACGGGCAATGTAACATTATAGAGTTAGAATCTTGTATGAAAAAAAAAAAAAAAAAGTACGTAAGAAATCCTCGCACCTAATAATAATTAATTAATGATTACTTTTTTTTTTTTTTTTTTGAAAAGGTAATTTATTAAAGAAGGCCGAGCCAAACCCAACACAAACAGGAAACAAGCAAGAAACAACACGCCACACCACCAACCAGCAAAAATAGGACACAACCGCAACACCTCCAACAGCAGAGGGAGAGGCACAAACAGAGCAAGACACAAAAACAGGCCAGACAAGAAAGCACCGGCGGAAACAGCACAGGACAAAAGCCACAGTGAAAAACAAAAATCAATAATCCCCCCACTCCACAAAGTCCCCTGACAAACTTGAACCCATCTTAGCTAAACTATCCGCGAAGGAGTTATAGATTCTCGTGTCAAAGACTACATCCATTCCATCAGTTGAGTTGATAATGCTCTGTATGTCCATAATGGTCTTGATATGCTCCATGTTCCCAAAGTCTCCATTATTAACCCATGACACAGCCACCTTTGAATCACTCACCACCGAAATGTTCCGGCCTTGAAGAGACAAATTCGACTGACAAAGCTCAAGTGCTTTCAGAATGGCCCCTATTTCTGCTGCATTTGAGTCTAAAATCCCCATGTAAAGGGAGAAGAGGCAAAGGACTTTCCCGTTCGCATCCCTCAAAACCCCACCAATGCCCGAATGCCCAGGTTTACCTCTTGAAGATCCGTCAACGTCGAACTTGAGGGAGTCATTTGAAGGAGGAATCCAATCTTTAATTTTTATCTTTTTTGAAGTCTTTGTCTCAACACAAAATTCACTCACATTGCGCATCAAGGTTTCCACAGAATCCACCGAACCTTTTCCAAGGTGTTTGAAATCCAAGCACGGATCAACCAAAATTTGGGTGCAATATAAAACCACAACTGCAATATTCAAATTTATTTTATTTTTTTGAATTATTACCAACTGCAATTAATATTCAGTTAATACAACATATTTAATTAGTCCACATCCCATGTGTTAAATGAAAATATGATGCCAACACAGTACTCTTAGACTAACAAAAATGAAAATATTCAAAAATGAAGTCTTTGTGCTAAAGGAGGACTAGCTACTTAATTAATAAAGGAAGAATTATTTAAAGTGTGCAGCTAGATATCATATATAGCACTAGCAGCACCCAAGTTCAGTTTATTTGCATAATATTTTGCTTATTTACTATGCAGTACTCAAACTCTATGGACACCCAAAAAATTGAAGTGAATAAAACTACTTAGTATAAATATGCAGATGGGGTATTCTCTCCATTTAAATAGTACATATATAATTAATTATTCTCTTTTTAACCAGTCTTCTATTAGATTTTTAGTTGTAAGGTTCATTACATACCAGTCTAGGGGTCATTTGTTTTTGACACTTAAAACATAATGAGTCTGAATTGCATCTATTAAGTTGTTGAAAAAATTGGTGTAAATAACACTCTCTACTCTCCTGGTTTTGAAACTAGCACCAACTTATAACTAAAGTTTAAATAGCACCAAAGTATGGTTTGAGACAAAAATGCCATCACTTCGTTCTCTCCTTTGTAATTTTATTTTTTAAAATTTGAGACTTATTTTACAAATTCGAGACTTATTGGGTCAAATTCGAGATTTGTTAGGCAAATACCATACTAATTTTGAAAATTCGATATTTATGGGTCATTTTTGCAAATTCAAAACTTACTGGGGGCAAAATAAGAATTTGATTTTATATTTTATTTTGGTCTTCTTCTTGCTCATGATGGAGGTGAAACCGACGAGCCGTCTAAAGCCCCGGTTGACTCTGGCTATAGTCGGATCTGAAAGATCAAACGATGTTGAGTTCGTTGGTGCGATCAGTTTCGTCGGATTCGTGATGAATCGTTGAAGATCTGACAATGAAGGTTCAAAGATGGTTCAAGTTTGACTTTGTTTCTCTTTCCATACAACTCTAATCTGAAAACGGACACTTCCAGGGCCCCCCCCCCCCCCCCCCCCCAAAAAAAAAATAAATAAAATAAATAAATAAATAATAAATCAATTTTTTGATATTTCAATTAAGAAAATAAGTACTGAAAATAAAGTAGGAAAGACTATTATTGTATCAATGTGTCTCATGTATGGCAGCCTTGAAAAAGAAGAGGTCTTGATGAGTTGATCAAGAGTAATAATCTTTTTGAGAGAAAAAACGAAATCAATTGCAATTGAAAATGGTGGATAATATTTGCAGAGGTTAGAGACGGTGTACAGAACTTGAGAGAGAGGAGAGATACTATTGGGCAATGTGTTGTCTAACATGGGTTAATTTTAAAATTTAAATAAAACTTGATTGACTTGATTTTGGGTTTGGGCCTTTTGGCTGTTGGACCATCATCCATTACAAAAAATACACAAAAAATGTAGGATCTCTTATAGATTTACATGGATTTGTACAAAATAATAATAATAATAATAATAGACATCAGTTTTGAAAAAAGGAAAAACGATTTTCTCACAAACTCTTTCATTATGTAATTGAAATGTAATTCGATCTGAAAATTAGATAAATTTAATTATAAATGATTTTTAACATATAATGGAGAGACACGTTACATTTATCTTACGTGATAGACCCTAAACAATAGTTTTTGTGTTGGCTCCCTCAAAGCCAAAATCCTGGCTCCACCCCTAGACATTTCAGTTATAATGGCTGGCACCCGACGAATGTTTTCCCGGTGGTTTTGTCAGTTAACTCACCAGTGATGGCGTTGGCCGCGGCAACTCCAAACCACAATTAAGACTTATTTGGTCTCGATTTAACAACAGTAATTTTTTATTTTACAGCAAATAATTATTGAACCAACAACCATTGTTCATCATCTTCTCCACATACAAATCCGGATTTTACACAAATCAATTTTTCCACTAAACAATCACAAACAATGCAATACATTGAAGTTTGGGCAACAAAAAACACAACCCAACAACCCTAAAATATCTAAATAATTAAAAAAAATTAATTTGAGAGAGACAAGTTTTATGTTTGAGAGGTGGATCGATCTACTACTTTTTTTTTATTTTTAAGGTGACTAGAATTCAATTTGGAGCTTTAAAAATATATACAATAATGCTACTTTTCCCAAATTTAGTGTCCAAATCTGGTGTCTAAATAATATGACAACACTATAATCCATTCATTTAAATTATATTATATTTTTATGGTTTAAATGAATGAATTAGAGTATTGCCACATCATTTGGGCACCAAATTTGGACAAAGTAGCATTACTCAAATATATATATACTAATATGCAACCTGGACGATGTGTGGGCATGGTAAAACATAACGTAATCGTTATCATATGCATACTTTGGAGTCATTTTATGTTGTGTTCTTGCTTATCACTGCTTAGGGACTCAGGCTAGGACTTTTCTTTCTTTTTGTACATGATATAGAAGGAATTACTTTGTAATCAATTTTTTTTTTTTTTTTTTGTTAATGTTGAAATGATTTGATCTCTTATCTGATCATATTCCTGGAATTTATATTCTGGTCTCTTAGACTTGCTTATTTCAATGGCATTCACATTATGGGTCATATGACTGAATTCAAGTTCCCTAATTAGTCTGAAGTTGCGGCCAACCAATTTTATGATTAGTTGCTTACTTATGTTAATTTGTGTTCAACCTTTATGTGTAACAATTAACAAGTATGTTTGTACAGTTTTTTTTTTTTTTTTTTTTTTTTTTGAGAAGTTTCAATTATTTTCGGCCAATTCTAATATTCTATTCGGTACATCTTCCCTGCTAATTCCTATACTAAATTTTTGCTCTTTGAACTGAAAGTTCAAAGAATGTTATAAATTGAAGTTTAAAGTAGTTTTGTGCAGGTTGATTTTTATTTATTATTATTTATTTTTTTATAAATGGTGGCAGTAATTAAAGACTCAAAATTCACAATCTATTGTGCTTTTCACAGTGCAACATGTTCTCATAATATGATGGGGTGAATTCTTTCTCCATAATGAATTGAAAACAAGTATACAGAGAACATGTCAGAATCAAAAAAGATATCAAGATTGAATATATGGTAAAATTCAATTGTATGGTGACAAGTTTAATGTGATCAAATTTCATTTATCTTCAAAATCATTACAAGGTGCCCAATCAAATAGCCATTTCACTAACTGATTTCCTTGTAGAAAAATATATAAGCTATCCATGAGCTTTGTAAGCACTAGTTGAAATTCAATAGGGTAAGTTTTCAGTTTCTTAATTTTTCATTGGTGTATGCTCTCTGCTTTTGCTTAAGTTTCTCTTAATCTTCAAACTCATTTAATAAATAAAAATTCTATTGGCATTCATTTTAATAAAAGCAAAATCAATATTTATCATGGTGGTGATTGAGATTATATATAAGCATTGTTTTTTAGAATGATAAAAATAAATGTTTCAAATTTTTATAGCATATAATATATGTCTACCTAATCTTAGTATACTTTTTCGATTGATGAAAGCCAATTTCAGAGGCACGAATTTTATCAAAGCAACATCGGTCGGCCATAGACCAGAGTAACTGGATCTAGTCCTTCACGAAAAGTAAGAAACTCTGAATAATTTTATTGTTAAAATTCTGTCAGAAATTGATTGCTTTTCTTGAACCCAAACCAAAACACTGTTAACAAACCAAACACAGCAAAAACCAAAATTAGTCCCAAAATAAAACACTAAAATACAATTGTCTTCAAGGCACAATATGACGTCGCTCTCCTTAAGACATTATTTGCCTCTACAAATTCGTGATGCACTGAGTTAGCGAATATGCCTCAAGGGTACAATGAAGCATTTGTTTCTAGAACACCTTTGAATAGAATATTTATAATGTATTCTATTTATAACAGTATTCTATTTTCTGCAGTGAATTATTGTTAATGTATGATTTTCCAGAAAACAAAGGAGGAGGAAGAAAGTGATTCAAGTGAAGTTTGTATACTATCTGATACTAGTATATATAAGAACAAGGATCCTCTCCTCACATCATTTCATCCTCACTTCACTTAATCTTATCACACATAAGCATTGCAATGAATGAATGATTAAGATGTGATTGACACTTTATTAACAACCAATCACATGCTTTAAAAAGGTAAGGAAAAGGTGAGGATCCTAGTCCTATATATAAACCTTAATAATAGTCATATAATTTAAATTTAAAAACAAAAAAAAATGTGACTATTTGAATTCAAATTTAATTTCAAATGTTATTTATTTTTAAATTTTCTCTAACAATTTTGACCAATTCAAGTTAAAAAAAAAAAAAAAAAAAATGGGGTTGGTCCTTCTGCAAAACTGGGATGGTGAGGATCAGGAGTGGAAGTTTTCATCCCTATTATATATCTTGTGATGATATTGAAACATTAATTCAAACTAGATTTATAAGTTTAATTGACAAATTGCGTTGATAATTAACATTTTCTTATCTTTTCTACTTTAATCAGATTGATATCCTTAAAACATTATCATAGCATATGAGCAAGTGTTAATGACCCAATCAAACAAATAATTTTCAAGAGAGCAGGAAGACTCAATCCCACATCGCCTTGGAAAGAAAACTTTTTTTGTATATAACCATGTGAAAACCTCTTTAATATCGCAGAGCTCAGTAACGTGGGGTTGTGACCCAAGTGGGGGCATTAGAGTGGTGGAACGTTGGGTCAATTTCCAATGGATCGGGTTCAGTGTGGTATTATACTGGCCTGCCCGTTCCAAGCTGAGAGTTGGGCCTTGGGCCTCCTTCGAAGGTTGAAGGCTCATGGTTCCCTAGAGTGGAGGACACAGCGTGAGGCTGGTTTCACAGTGCAGCGATCACCTCCCGCTCTCGGCAGTGGAAGGATAACGGGCCGGTGCCGGTTGTGCCCAATATGGTCCAATGGATTGACCCTAACTGAACCACCACTTTTTTGTCATTTTGAATAAACCACTTTTTTGTCATTTTGAATAAACAATAAATATACACAGGTCCTTCTAATATAGGGCTCTCAACGTCCTTCAATTATTTTTTAAAATAAATTTCTTATATCGATAGGCTCAATGATTTACCAGACCTACCGAGATTGAAAGATAAATATTACATCAGGTTTAATCAGGGGCGTAGCCAGAGAATTTTCTTAGACTGGGCTAATTAATTTTTCTTATTTGATAAAAAGTTTATCTAAATAATTATATATATATGAATTTTGATGTAATTTTTTACGGTTGATAAGTTCGGTAAAATTTTCTTGTAAATAAAATTTAAAATTTTTTCGAGCACTGTAACTATTTTTTCTGACTTCGTTTAACTTGGAGCATTAGAATGAGACAAAAAAAAAATAGAAAAATGAAAAAAAAAAATAGTTATAGTGTTCGAAAAAAAAATTCAAATTCAATTTACAAAATAGAATTCATGCATTTCATTACAAAAATTAAAATAAAGAAAAATTCTCACATGAAACCATTTTATGTCCAAACCACCGACACCATCACAAAATATTGAAATTAATTAATGAATAAAATTACAGAAAAGTGAAATAAAATTTTAGAAAAAAAATTCAAAATTTTTGGAGTTTGGGGACTATTTAATCTAAATTTTTTAAGCTAAACCATTTAAAAAATGAGAAATATATAAAAAAATTAAAAAAGAAATGGGAAACATTATCAAACTGAATAAACTCTCTTTACTACCTAAGAATATTGGACGGTAGTAAATATTCATTTCTCTAATAAAAAGTTATTTTAAAATATATATATTGAATACATATGTCATCAATATTAAATATTACTCATTTTTATTACTAAATCAAATATTTTGTGTCAACTAAGCCTAAAGTCTTATTTTTTTCAGAAAAAAATTATAAACAAGATCAATGCATTTTCATTTTTCCCAAATTTTAGACATGTATAAATTTTTTTTCCCCAAAGCTTGGCTGGGCTGTAGCCCAGTTAAGCCCATGAGGAGCTCCGCCCATGGGTTTAATACAATACAATGCGGTGCACCAAACGGTTTAATACAATACAATGCGGTGCACCAAACGAGCCTTGAATGTACGGCTAAAAGAAGAAAAAAAAAAAGTGACCATAAAGGATACTTTTTGTCTTCGACAATTAGTGTCATGTTCGTCGTTTCCTGTACAACAAATTAAGCTAAACAAAAACAAAAGAGGGTTATCAAGATCTACAGTACCTTGACAAGCAAATCAACAGAAGAAATTAGTTGTTTTGGTTTTGTTTCTTGGTTTGCCGGTTCAGTTTGTGGCAGCAAGTTGCTTATGTCACACAACCTTTTCATTGCCACATCACCACTTATAGATTCCATTGCCAATTCCTCTAATTTTGTTATATTCCATTGCAAAGAAAATATCGTATTTCATGAATCACGTTTCCAAAGTTAGGCCAGATATATATATATATATTAATTGCAGTTCAAGAGGGATATCAAAATAATTCTTTTTCTGACAACATTCTAAGCAACCGAAAGAGCATAAAAAGGGTTTCAATCTCATAACAGTATAACAACACCTAAATACCGTGGGGATCCATACTTATAAGGTGGGGATTGGGGTTGAGTTTCAATTTAGTGGATGTGGGACGGGAATAGAGATAAACAGTAAAACCCACAATAGGTATGGGGCGGGAATAAGTTTTATATTCCCCGTCCCGTTGAATTGGATTGAAATCCAATGACTAACAACTAACTTGTAACTATACAAAATAGCTAAATCTATGTGTATCATCGTCCAGAAAAGGGGTGGACAAGGTTTGGTTTTGGACAAAACTAAATTGAACCGAAATATTTCGATTTTCAAAAATCGAAACCAGTTTAAACCAAGTAAATGATTAAAATGTAATTATGCTTAAACTCGGGGGGGGGGGAATTTGTTTTCCCTTTCTTTTTGATGAACTTTGACGGTATACATATTTTACATTCATTGATTTTAAATTGAAATGAAGTGATCATTACCAAAAGCAGAATTCATCCTTTAAAATTTTCTTGTTATTCACTTCTCTTGTCTGCCATGTCTAGTGGATAAACATTGTGTTTAATGCAATAGTCTTCTCAACTTCATGAAACTCGAATAAATGAGAAAATCTTCTATGCTTAATTTATCCAATCTAACTGTTTTATGGATGATATAGTATGAATAATCAATTAAATGAATTTTTAATACTACATGATGCCCATATAGGGGAGGACCCACCTTTAGATCATGTGAGACCCGTGCCCTACCTTAAATTTTGAAAAAAATTATTGATTTTGTTTATATATAATTACATAACATTAAAGAAAACAAATATTCCTATAGCACAGCTGTCAACTGGTGTTAAACTTCTTTTCCAATTACAAGCACATATTTTATATTAAATTATCTATTATTATTTTGAACTTTTCATATTTTCTTTAAGAATTTTTTTTTTTTTTAATAGTTTTAGTTCGACATACCTAACATGTTTAATAATTAAACCTTATAATCTTAAATTTTAATTTATTATATTAAAATAATCCATCTATTATGATTTATTTCATTTTATCCTTAATATTTTTCTTTATTTTATAGTTTTAAGTTATTTAGAATCAATAAATCAATAATTTACCAATAATTAGAAGAATGAAAAAAATTCAAAAACATATATGTCTAGTAATATTTATTAATCAATTATTTTTATATAAACTTAAAGTAAATTCATTATAAATACGAAACAAAATTTCTTATAAAATTAGATTGTAATTTATTTTTTTAGTTTATGTTGTTTTTCTTGTTGTTATTTATTTTTTAATATTGTGTTTCTTATTTTTATTTCTTTTTTAATGTAAGATTATTTAGTTTATACTGACTACTTGTTTTATTTTTTCTAAACTCCATTATACCATCAATTTTTTTTATATATAAAAACTAATTTTACTATGATCTTAAATTTTTAGTATTTTCTTATATAATTATTATTTTATTCAAGTGTTCCATCTCGTTAAAATTTCTGGGTCCGCCACTATACCCATATATTGGACCCGGTGTATATTTAATGTTCTCTTGGTTGATCCAGTAACTCTTTGATCTTATATTAAAATAATAGAAGGATGTTGGGTGACAGCATAATCATGGCATCAATAAGCAAGGGAGAGAATTAGAGAAAATGAAGCCCAAACATTGAGCCCAATGTAAGATTTTTAAAAAATAATCATAATAGCAGTACGTTTTTTTTCTTTGAAATAAAATAAAAAACAAGAATGAAAAAAGGTGGTGGTTCAGTTAGGGGTCAACCCATTGAACCATATTGGGCCCAAGAGGCACCGGCCCGTTATCCTTCCACTGCCAAGAGAGGGAGGTGATCGCTGCTCTGTGAAACCAGCCTCACGCTGTGCCCTCCACTCTAGGAACCATGACCCTTCAACCTTCGAAGATAGCCCATGGCCCAACTCTCGGCTTGGAACGGGCGGGCCAGTATAATACCGCACTGGACCCGATCCATTGGAAATTGACCCAATGTTCCACCACCCTAAAGCCCCCACTTGGGTGACAAGCCCACGTTACTGAGCTCGGCGATAACATTGTGGCTTTGACAGGCTTATATCCACTTGAACGTTTTCTTTCGTGGGCGATGTGGGATTAAGTCTATCCTGCCTTTTGTTTTATTTTCCAAATCTCTTTACTACTGTTCTTCTTTTGATTATATATGTTTGTTGGTATTCAATTCGATTGTCGAAAAAGCATTAACAGGAAGTTATATTGTGGTAGTTTGATGACAAAGTTCAAAGTAATTTCATTGCCATGATTGATTTCTTGGTTTTTGATCAAGTAACTCTGCAGAAACTTTAAAATCAATTTAAAAATTCTCATGGATTTTAACATCCAAAGAAATGAAAATATAGAGAAATGTAGTAATTTGGCATCTATAAGGTTGAGAAGAAAGTCCAACCATTGATTTGACAATGTCGATGTTAACTGTGGCTCCACTTAAATATGATGAATGTTGCTCACAAAGCCGCTTTGAGTTTTCGCTATATCTGCAGTTTTTTTTATGATTAATGAGTGATACCTCTGGAATTGAGTAGGAATTCAACATCGTGTTGATACAATATTGGTTCTTTGGTAAAAAAAAAATTACCTACGAGGCCAAATCAGTATATGAATTACCTAAGGAATTGCGAATATCATATAGACCGATCAATAGCTCTGAAAATTGATCAATGAGTTGATTAAATTGTTCTTTATGTGGTACATCATTATTGCTATGACGTGTAGCACCTCTTTCGAAGTTCGAACTACTATAATAAGATATTATTATTATTTTTTTTTTTTCAGAAGTTAATCTGAAAATTGATCAATGACAACATTAACTCTTCCAAAAAACAACTATGTTAAACAAACCTGTAACAATACATTAATCTATCAAATGATCCTAATCTCTTTTTTTTTAGCTTGAATTTACTGATTCTTTCTTATTACTGTTTTCTAACTTAAGAAAATTTTACTCATACTAAAATTTCATGCCTCTGAAGTTGACTTTCTCATCAATTGAAAAAGACTACTACAATTAGGTAGACAAATATTATATAGTAAAAATTGGTTGCATTTATATATCATTCTAAAACACAATCTTTATATATGATCTCAATCACCACCATCATTAAGGATTTTGTTTCTAAAATGATAAATTTTTAATGAGTATACATTATAATCTAACTAATTAGGATGATGATTTTACCTGTACTCATTGAAGACTTTCATTTGACCAGAATGCCATGAAATAAGTAAATTTAGAGACCAGAAAATAAATTCTAGGACTTTGATCACAGATAAGAGAACAAATGATTTCTTCAACATTAACAAAAAGAATGGATTACAAAGTAACTCCTCTATCATCTACACACTGCACAGTAATGTCTCCACTCTCCAAGATTATCAATGTAGAAACAAATACCAAACCAAAGCAAAGAAAAATCTTGATAGATTCCTAGGCAGCTAGTCAGCTACAAGGAAGAATAGTACAGAAACTGACTCAAAAATATGCATATCACTTCTCTGCCACCATTTTTGGTCTTTGAATTGACTGGCACAGAACTCAGCTACCAAATGTTACTTTATTCAGGCTCCTCCTTTGGCTCTTCCAATTGTGTCCAGATTTCATTAATCTTCAAATCCATTGCATGTTTCAGAGATTGATCCATTTCTTTTGATCCATGAACAAATGTAGACAACACCCTCAATTCATTTACCTTCAACTCCACAGCTTTCAAATCATCCTCATATATTTTGAGCCTTGCTTTCAAGAAACACAACACTTGATCTTTGCTTATCATTGACTCAGGAACACCATGATCCTTCAAAATCAATTCCAAATGAAAGATCTCACTCATCAATTTATCAAGAACTTGTTCCAGTTGGCTTTCGTCGATCACTTTACTCTCATCACCATCATTTGAGCTCCCTTCCAATACTTTCTTGTTCTTCACTTCACTATCAGTCACCTTCATAATATTAACAAACTTGTTGATTACAACCGGCTTCCGATCAGCTTCAATAGACTCAAGTGTACATCTAAATGTCTCAAACATTTCAACAACTTGATCACTCTCCGACAGCATAATCATAAGATCAACAAGCAGACCAGAAAGCCGAATCCCAAGCTTGACCGCTAGATCTTTTACGGCTTTTACGTCCTCCCACTCTTCATCCGATTGTCCACACTCTTTAATCAAATCAATCAAACGATTCTTTCCATGATCATCATTCTTGATCACACCCCTTTTAATCTCAGTCAACGTTGATAACATTTCTTCTTTGAGTCCTTCAATGTTAGTATAAATGTCTTCACCATTTACATCAGCCATGAGTTTCTTCTCTTGACGAATTACGAAATCAAACTCAGCCATTAAAATACTACTCCTATCCATTAAGAATTCGTGTTCTCTCTGCAACAACAAAAGCCTGTCGCTCGTCTCTTGGGCACTCTTGCGCGATGTAATCGTCTCATTCGTAAAAGCATTGAATCGATCCTTGAAAACCCGATGATCTCTCTCTAGTTCTTCGAGTCTTGCCCTTAGAACTTGAACTGCTTCTCGACCCATCAACAAGTCTTCGATCATCTTCAATCCGTCAAGCCTTGTCTCCACCCTTTCAATGTACATTTTCAGTACTTTACTTCTTCTACGAATTTTAAGATCTTCCTCGTCCATGGCGGTTTCTTGAGACTGAGAAATTTTCTTGCTTTTTCTCTGTTCTTGAATTTTTTGTAGAAAGTGAGAGCTTTTTCTTCTTCTTGAAAAGCAGACAGAGAGTGAGTGAGTGAGTGAGAGTTTGGCGCCTAAAATAGGATTCTCGATAACGGTTTTTAGTTATAGTCAGTTACAGATAGTGAAGAGAAAAATATTGGGTGCATCAGGTGCACCGTGCAACCCCATCAAGATCCCGCCACGTGGCATGCATTGCACCGAATTGCTCTCTCCACCTGCAGGTGATATATTTATATGACAGGAGTGAAAATAGGATTTGAAAAATTAGAGAAACTTAAGTAAAAGCAGAGAGCACATCAATGAAAAAGAAATTGAAAACTAACCCTATTAAATTTCAAGTAGTGCTTACAAAGCTAAATAGCTACATTGAGAGGAAGGGGCAAGCCTTGAAATTACATTGTGAATTGATATGTCAAATTTAAAGATATATGTTCTATCTGCCGGTACCACATCCTAACATGGTACATATCAGATGGAAGTATGAATCGGATTACACTTCAATCAATTTTATCGGCTGCACGTCAAGAATTATTCACAAGTAAAACTGAAGCATGCCAAAATTTGAAGGAATTACTTAAGCAAACCGAATAAAAAAAGTTATTACAAACCAATGATTTACTGGACTTTTTGAGAAAATTAAGCGAACATGTATGTACCGAATATTTATTCTTTTGATCAAATTATCGATCAATGTCAAACATTGTTATCCCTATCACTCGTGTTGCTTCTCACAGTTCTTTTTGGCTTGGCTTCAATTGCAAACATGCTTGTAACATATTAAACTTAAGCAAAATAAGAGAAACTTAAGCAAAAGCAGAGAGCACACCAATGAAAAGAAACTGAAAACTTACCCTATTGAATTTCAACCAGTGCTTACAAAGCTCAATAGTGAGCTGATTTGGAGAGCAAACTGTGAAAAACACAATGGAAGTATATAGGATGAATTTTGAGTCTTTACTGCCACCATGCATTTAACAATCAACCTAGAGAATTCTTTGGACTTACAATTCAAAGAGCAAAAATTCAGTAAAGAATTAGCAGGAAAGATGGACAGAATAGAATTTCAGAATTGACCCAAAATAATTGAAACTTGTCTATTAATTGCAAAACAAAAACATCACACAAAACTTGAACACAAATATCATCACATCCACCGAAGAAGAACACAAATTAACACAATAACTAAGCAACTAAGCAACTAATCATAAAGATCGTTAGCCGCAACTTCGGACTTAGGGAACTTGAACTCAGCATCTAAACCTCTGTATTGCTGGAAGTTTTGAGCAAAAGACCGGTACTTTCTTATGTCAGATTCGCTAACACTCCTCCTGGCATACTTCACTGACTCTGTAAAGTGCTTCACTTCAATCTCAAACACTTCATCCTCTTCCATAACTTGTTCATGCTTCCATTTTTGCCTCTCGATATCCCTCTCAATCTCCTCTGATAGCATATTTACATGCCCTCTGGCATATTTCTGTGATATCAGCCCGCTAAAGCCTTCAGTAAACTTGGCCAGAGCTGCTAGGTCGACATGCTTGGAAACCGGAGATCTTCTTAGACATGCTTTGAAAAATTTTAGTCTTGAACTCTCATTAGGCAGAGCCGCAGAGGTATGTATATCAACTGATCTAGGCGACCTGGCCTTAAAAGTGCGGGGTCTAGAATATCAGGCCTACTAGTAGCTCCAATCACAAAGATGTTTTTCTTGGCGGACAAGCCATCCATCTCAGTTAAAAGTTGATTTAAAATTCTATCAGCAGTGCCACTAGCATCACCAACGCTGCTACCCCTTTGAACATCAATAGAGTCTAGTTCATCGAAAAAGATAACACACGGGGCAGACTGGCGAGCCTTGTCAAAAACTTCTCTAACACTGGCTTCACTCTCTCCAAACCACATCGTAAGGAGCTCAGGAGTCAGGACCCTTGATACTAATGAAACTGGCTTGGCATTCGTTTGCAATAGCCTTAGCCATCAATGTTTTACCACAACCAGGTGGGCCATAGAAGAGAACACCTTTTGAAGGCGACATACCAAACTTCTCGATCATCTCAGGATGTTCCACTGGATATTAAACAGTCTCTTGCAGCTCCCTTTTAACCTGATCAAGGCCACCCATGTCTTCCCATCCGACATTGGGTACTTCCACAATGGTTTTGCGTTGAGCAGAAGGGTTGCTGGTTTCAAGTGCAATGTTAAAGTGCTGATCCGTAAGACCGTAACGCTCATGGAATTGAGAATCTCAGCATCAATAGTGTCATCTTCTAAATCGATCACATCCAGCTTTTCTTTAATGCATTGCAATGCAGCTTCAGTACATAGAGCTGCAAGATCAGCACCAACACATCCATGAGTTGTCTTGGCCACCTTTTCTAAATTCACATCCTTTGAAAGCTTCATGTTCTTCGTATGAATACGTAGAACCTCAAGACGACCAACTTCATCCGGGACACCTATATCTATTTCTTTATCGAACCTCCCAAACCTCCTCAATGCAGGATCACTACTATTAGGCCTATTCGTAGCTCCAATAACAATGACATGAGAACGAGACTTGAGACCATCCATAAGAGCCAACAACTGTGAAACAATCCTTCTCTCAACTTCTCCGTTTGTCTTCTCACGATTAGGAGCAATAGAGTCCATCTCATCGATAAATATGATCGAAGGAGAATTCTCTTGAGCTTTCTTGAATGCTTCCCTGAGATTGCTCTCACTCTCTCCAGCCATCTTGGACATAATTTCAGGACCATTTATACAATAAAAGAAGCATCCGGTTTCATTAGCAATAGCTCTAGCTAACAATGTCTTTCCAGTGCCAGGAGGACCGTAAAGCCAAATCCCTTTTGGTGGTTTGATCCCAACAGTCTTGAAAAGCTGAGGAAGTCTAAATGGCAACTCCACAAGCTCTCGAATCTGGCCAAGTTGTTTCCTGACACCACCGATATCTTCATAACCAACATCATCAAGACTCTCCTTCAAAGTAGACTTCCGTGTGCGGTGCAACCAAACAACATTCAGCAGGATCAGTTTCAATAACCTTGAACTCAACACTCCTCATTCCTCCTCTCACCACGAAAAGATCACCCTTCTTGACAGGACGATAAGAATCCGAAAAATAAGGCTTGAGAAAAGCCGCAAACAAGTTCCCATCAATGCCTTCAATTGTATCATCAAGAGGCAGCACATGAATCCTCTCTCCATATTTGATATTAGAGCAAAAGTGGAGTGAAACCATGTCTCCAAGCCTGACTCTGAGGTTTGATCTTGCTACTTTGTTCATTCTGATTTTACTTGCCTGGCAAGTCTCATCAGAATCTGCAAGACAGACAGTTTCCCTCCTCCTCTTTCCCTTGATCAAGACGGTGTCGCCACAGAATAGGCCTAGTTCCTCCACGATGTTTGGATGCAGAGCAATGACAGAGTTGTCATCTACAATGGCTTCCTCCACAATCAACCTGTTGGGACGTTTTTTGGTCTCGTGAGGGAAACAACAAGACTTCTCTTGATGAGACATCATCATTCAAAGCAAACAGAGAAAATAATAATAGTGGAATTGAAACAGAAATTGAAAACAAAGAGAATAAAACAGAGATGATTGTGAGGAGAGAGTGGATTGTGAATGAATTATTTGTAAGTGTTCCTAGTGCTTGTTTGGTTGGGCTTGCTACCGGCTCAAAAGGTTTACGAACCTCTACCTGAGTTTTTTAGAGTTGTTTGGTTGGACTTTTGAAATTGTCTATTTTAAATTTAGTAGAGGTTAGTAGAGTTTAAACCTTTACTAGTCAAAAGCTCTTCTTTATGAGCTTTTCAAAATAGACCTTTTCAAAAAAGAAGTATTTGACCTATATATCCCTAAATGTTTATTATTGACATAGAATACCCTTATTAAAATAAAACCCTGGAACTATTTATATTATTTATTCTTTGCTCTCCAGTCTCTACAGATAGTCTATAATTTTGCTCTACACATACAAAAAAAAAGGGTATGTATAACTTTTGTTCATTAATATTTTTTTTTGTTTATTTATTTATCGTTGCCTTGTTTCTTTTTTTTTTTGAGCTGTCAAAAGTTTTATGCATGCTTGGCTGCACACAACGCAACATTATGCTTAAAATTTCAGTGGAAAACAGTTTAATCGTAGCAACACCAACAATAAAAAAAAAAAAAAAAAAAAAACAACAATCGTAGCCTTGTTTCTTTCTGTTTGTAATATATGTTTGACTTTCAATTTTTAATTTTTTTTTTTAGATTTGTGTTTATATTATCTGGTTGCTTATTTATATAATATTCCATGGAATATTTTTTGGTTGCTTATTTATTTTAATATTCATGATTTTTTTTATTATATATTTTATAGAATGGAACCTAGTGTGGAGGAAAGCCAAAAAAGAAATAATGCATAATGGACTGATTTATATGTTGACACATTTGTTAAGATTTGATCATGCACATTCTTCTTTGAGATGCAC
Organism: Acer yangbiense; assembly: GCA_008009225.1. Taxonomy (NCBI): domain Eukaryota; kingdom Viridiplantae; phylum Streptophyta; class Magnoliopsida; order Sapindales; family Sapindaceae; genus Acer; species Acer yangbiense. The sequence continues at coordinate 12,504,098 of CM017773.1, forward strand.
TATTGAAAGGACATTTGGTGTTTGGAAAAATAGATGGAAAATATTACATCACATGCCCAGATTCCCATTTACTAAACAAGTGAAAATTGTGATTGCTTCAATGGTTCTTCATAATTTTATAAGAGTTAATGCTGATATAGATCAAGAATTTAAGCCATATGATGATAATGATGATAAACTACCAAGTGATGATGAAGAAGAAAATGCTACTCAAGATGTTTACGAGAAGCGACGTCCTAATCATGAAATGGACAAAGAACGTGATAGTATTGCAACTCTTCTGATGCTTCGATAATAACTTATTTAATTTTAATTTTTTTTCCATTTAACTTTTTACCTTTGTATGAAATATTGATCATTTTCCTTTTGTTTAATCTTTAACAATACTTCAACTTCGTTGAAAATTTAATATTTTCTGGTTTTTTTTTTTTTTTTTTAATCTTTTAAGTTTATATGGTGAAAGTTTTGAATTTTATTATTATTGTGCAGTAGAAAATGTAGTTAACATGTAAAAAATCTTTTACGTTCAATTTTTTTAGAGTGAATAAATAATATGTTCTTTTTAGTAATTTAATATCACAGTAGACTTTTTTAGAGTTTACAACCAAACGGTCTACTGCTATAAAAATACGTTTGTAATTACCAATCAAACAACTATATATATAGTTTTTAAAGCTCTATTTCAATTAGATCTACTACAAGTAGACCTTTTTACGAGTAAAGGATTTTCAAAAGCCCAACCAAACATACCCCTAGTCAAAAATCTAACAGGAGTGAGTTTCCTTTTATTTTAAGGAAATCCATGTTAATAATTATAGAGTTTCCTTTTTCTACTCAGAATTCTAATAGGAGTGAGTTTCTTTATTTTTGTAATCTTTAAACAATTTCTTATTTTGTTGATTTAAGCTTTTATAAATCTACTGGGCATAATTTGATCTTTTGTCAGTATTTATGTATTCCAGTAAAAAAGAAATATCTTTTAATTTTTTTTTTATTCTCAATTTCAAACATATTTAAAAGGAATTCAAAAGCCGTGTAAATTTTTCTTATTTCCAGTAAAAAAATTGCACGCATCTTTTTTGTAATTTTTATTTTATTTTTTAAATAAAAAACAATTGCATTTAAATTGAAAATTTAAATCCAATTTGATATGAATGTAAAAAGTTTTACTATAATTTTCTTACAAAATAAAATAATTGTGCTAATACAAATTTGTCCCAGTGTTTTATCAAAATAAAACTATACTTATCTATATATTAATATATAATTATCAAATCATAACAAAAACAAATTTAAAGGCAAAACCAACAATAGTTTCATTTACTATCAAGGTAATATAATGGTTCAATAATGTTATAGAGGGGTTTTACCATGGTTGAAATCAAGACTAATATGTAGTATAAATAAGAGGCTAGCCTTAACCCCATGAATCCACGATGACTCTTTAAGGACAAAATCGTGAGGCCTAATGGGTCAAAACGGACAATACATTGTGGATGGTGATCTTGTGTCTATACGGTACGAATTTTGGAGTCAACAATCTATACTAGAAGGAGGTCCCTTAAAAATACACGCGTACTACCATTGCCTATGGCGGTTGTTAGAGGGTTTTCTCTTACAACGGTTAAAGTCAATACTAGCTTGTGGTATAAACAAACAAATGTTAGCCTTAACCCCATGATGTCCCTTTTAAGGACAATGCCGTGAAACCCGATGTACCAAAGCGAACAATGAATTTTAGCTTCAACAATTGACATTATAATGAGGGTTGCCCCTAAACAAAAATATATTAAAATTTGTTTTTGTTTTTGTTTTTTTTGAAAAAAATTATAAAAATTTGTTTTAATAAATTATATATTTAACATTAAATTTTGTAAATTTTCACTTTGCACCCTAAAATATTATATTTTATTTTAGGGTAGTGTTAACTTGTGCCATTAACAACTATAAAAAGGCTATAAAAGGAAAGTATTTAGTGTATTTATTATCTCAATCGATGCAATAAATATATTTGTGTAATAAATAATTTTCTTTTATAGTATTTTTATAGTTGTTAACCTATTCCCTAAAGGCACAGACGCACAGCTTAACACTACCCTTTATTATATCAATAATGCTAAACATCCCACCTAAAATCCCACCTTTTTCATCCCACTACATGTGGCATATGAGGTGTCAAATTGTGAGTGGATACACATTAATGACACCTACCCCACGTATCCACTCACAATTTGACACCTCACATGTAGTGGGATGAAAAATGTGGGATTTTAGATGGGATGTTTAGCATTATTGTTATTATATTATCCAAAAAATAAAATTGTCTTTCTCTGCCTCTGGGTGGTAGCCTTGTGCATACACAAATATAATTTTTTTGTGTCGACAAATAGCATTTAGTAAAAAAAAAAATTGTTGAGAATTTGACACCGAACGAGTTCGGTATATGGCCTAACAATATTAATCAATACCTGCCTAACCCACATATATATAATCTACTCTCATAATCGAGAAACATCTACGGTACTCCCATAATACGGGAATCAAACTTTCTAAACATATTAATAAACGTGTATAGTAAAACTTGAACTTCTATTATGATACTAACATTTTTTTTTTTACGATGCTATCATTGATAGGGATGTGCACACCACTCAAGATTAAAAGTGAATGTGGAGGAGCATCAAGCTTTGAAACAACATTTAACATTTTCAGAAAAGATGAGCTCACAAATTATCTTGTGAAATCATTTATTAAAAAAGTTCACTATGATTAATAATAACAACCAAATGCTTATTAGAATAATATTATGCGAGCCGATATTGACACCCATAAATATGATAAGCACACCCATATTTTAATAAAAAATTTAATTACAAAAATATCCCAATAGGAATTTACCAATAAGGACAAATTAGTTTAATTAAAAATAAACAAAATACTATTTACACCCATTAATTCCACTTAATTACACTCATATCTTCAACTATATCACTTTATCAAAATTAAAAAAAAAAAAAAAAAAACCAAACCCTAATTCAACTTTAATTATATATTTTTTTATTGTGTGTATAGAACGACTTTCTCTCTTATATTCTGCAATCTCATGAGCGCATGGTAACCCAGTATGGCACATACTCTTAATTGTTGTATATGTGCGAGTTGTACCCCCTTCAACTATGTATGTAGCGATAATCCAAGGTGCTCCAACAAAACCCAGAACTGCAGCTTAATCCCTGACCTAAATTAAGAGAATAACTTCAGGAAACAAATGAGCATAAAATCATACAATATCTATATGTCTCATTTTCCAGCACACGTTGGCTGCATTATTTTCCAGGGCATTATCTATATGTCTCATACAATATTGAATTTCAATGAATAACACGTTCGCTGCTTGTTTGGTCAATATCACAACACACGTTCGCTGCATTATTAAGTATGTCAGAAAAAATGATAACCCCATCAGGACAAAAAGCTTCCCAAGGCTGTAAAGAAATTTTCACAATGAGATCAGTTGTCTATGACCTCTCTCTAAAGGATGGGTGTGTTAATAACTTATGAGGGTTTATAAATAAATTGTATTAAAATAAAAATATTCATTTAAATAAGGGTACTATAGGTATTAAGATGAGTGTTTCTAGTAATGTTTTAATTTTAAATTTTAGACATGGGTGTACTTACAAATATGAGTGCGCTTATCATTTTTATGAGTGTCAATATCCGTACCCTAATATTATACATAGTTAAGTTACATTTATCAGTTGAATAATCAAACAACCAGTTAATAGGTTTCATCCCATAAATAAAAATATAAAAATAAAGTACATCGATCTTTTCTATTCCGATGAATTAATAAATTTAAAGGTTATTATATAGAAATATATAATCCGATCGGATTGTATTAAATAAAGTTTTAAAATTTTAGATCTGATCATCATAATTAAATTATATCTAATCTCATATCTATAACAAAGTGACTTCATATTATCTAAATTAGAATCTTACAAACTCCATCAAAACTTTGATTAACATTTACCACTTTAATAAACAATTCCAAATACCGAAAATAATAATAAACATTTCATAATATTTTGATGATTTTGTTCCATGCAATCATGCATCATAAATTCACAATGATTAGATACCCCAAAATTCTTCCTTCCTATAAAAATCACCCCTTCGATATATTTTTAAAGTACTTGAGAGTTGAGATATTCAAAAGATCTAATTTAATCACTCCAATAATCAGGGACATAAACGTAATTTCATATATCCTTTTCTTTTCTATATCAGTCGTAAACCGAAAAAAAACAAAAACAAAAACCCTAGAGGGAGCAGCTCTCACACTACCACTCGCTTTCATCTCACACTCGAAAACCCTCAAATATCTTTCCTTTTCTCTCTGCAACTCTGCTTCTGCTCTCAAGTCTCAACCCACTTCGAGCCTTCGAGGGCTTCTCAGCCCTCTCGCCGTCTCTCTCTTTTTTTCAAGCGTTTATCGCTTGAATCGATCGACTGCTTGGAGATCTCGGCCGCCGACACTGATTCAATTCGGGTAAGTTTATTTATTTATTGTTTTTTTATAAACCCAAAATCCTGATTGTTTAATATGTCTAATTATGTATGTTTTTATCTTTGTACATGCAATTTCTTAACGACCCAATTGATTTTTGTGGCCGCTGAGGCCGGAATAGAAGAATCATTGTTTTTTTACTTCTGGGGCTTTCCTTTTCTGTCTGGATCTCTTTGTATTTGTTTATGCTTTCGATTTTTTCTTGATGATTGCTATGTTCATTGATTTGGGTTAAGTGTTGATTTTTGTGAATTTTTTCGGTGCTCATGGTTACGGACTCAAAACCCTAGTTTACTGTATCATTGTGTTTTGGTGTTTTTGGATTAATATTTGTGTTTAAATTTGCGTCTTAAGATTTTTTACTTTTTATTAAAAAAAAAAAATCCTTTTGTGGTATTGATCTGTTGTGGGTAGTGTCTTACTAGTGATTTTGGTGTGTCAATAACTGCTCCAAGTAGTTATGATATCAATCAGCTAGGAGTCAAGGTCTTAGATTTTTGTGTTCTTATTTTTGTCTCCGGCAGTGTTCTAAAAGAGCGAACAGAGAAGAGATTAAGAAAAAAAAAATTGGTTTTTTTTTTTTATGAACCTAATGAACCCCAAAATGATGTCTTTTTGAGTCTTTTTTGTTGGCGTTCATTGCCCCCTCGTTGCTGATTAGGCGCCTTTCCGCCTAGGCTGGCTGATTACCCATTTACCCCTTAATTGGCACGGCCGGCAGCTGCCTAGCTCCTAGGCAGGCGCCTAGGGTGTGTTTTAGAACACTGCTCTCTGGTAGATGAGTTATTTATCCAATAAATATGAATTGTGCTCAACTTGGATGTTATTATTGGTTGGGTCATTGGTTTTTGTTCATTTTAATGTTGTTATACGGTTGGATTGAAATTTGAAAATAATGCTCAAACTTTTCCTTCCCTTCACTATTCTTTTTTGGTAGTGCTTATTTGTTATGGACATAACCAGTTTATGGGTTTTGCTGATTTTTACTGGTTTTGTTAGTGCTTATTTTAATGTTATTTATTATGTTGCAATAATAATTACTGGGATATTCATCTGCTGCAAAATGTGTGACAGGTTTCTGGTTGAGCAGTTTGTGTATGTTGTTACTTTTTGGGAAGGACACTGCTATACCCGGTGTCACTGTGTTTGAGGAGGTCGGGTGCTATACTTTTTAAGAACCAGGGAACATATACGGTGCCCTCTTTTTTGCAGTTTCTCATCATGATTGCTTCCGAAACTGCTGCGGAAACAATGATTGCTAAGAAGAAGTTGAAGATTAAGTTTGGAACCCAGAGAATTGAAGCTGTTCCTGGAACACGTTCACTTGAAGATTGGCGTTACAGTACTTCTGTTGTCAATGGAAGCAATCAACTGGAAATGAGAAAATCACATGGTTCAACTGATAGCAAAATGATTTTTGCTTCTGAGTATTCCAATGAGAGATCCTCTATGCCTGCTGTGAAAAAGCGTGAAGCACCGGAGGTGATAGAGGGCCCAAAGGAGAAGAGGCGTAAAATGGATCGTGGTATAACTCATCAGTGTTCTGCCCTTTTGAAATCACTGATGACCCATCCAGCTGCCTGGGTTTTCAAAACACCAGTGGATCCCATAAAATTGAATATACCTGATTACTTCTCAATTATATCTAAGCCCATGGATTTGGGAACAGTAAAAAGTAAACTGAACAAAAATATCTACTCGGAAGCCAAAGAGTTTGTGGCTGATGTCAGGCTGACCTTTTCTAATGCCATGCTCTATAATCCTCCGGAAAATGATGTTCATCAAATGGCGGCGGAATTAAATGGTTTCTTTGATTCAAAATGGAAATTTTTAGAGGAAAAATGGATCCATGAAAAACCGAAGGTTGGGTCGGGTAAAATCTTGAGTGGAAGAATGATGGAAGTAAATGATACAAGAGAGAATTGTCCCAGAACACCTCCCTTGCTCAATGCTTCATTGCCCAAGAAATCCAAGAAATCTGAAGAAAAGATTGTAAAGAGTTCATGTTATGCTAGAGCTGTTGAGGTAAGTAATATCCATCTCATTTGTGATCAACCAGCCTGTTATTACTATAGCTGACATTGATTTTATGATATCTGAATGAAGAACTCAAAAGTTGTCATAAGTTCTTTTAGACTATATATTCCTCAATGTTCTCTTCATTCAGTTCAGCATGTGAATTGTGGTGTGAGTGCATCTGATTGCTAATGCTTCTAATGCTTTGTAATTAGTGATCTTGTCCTTTATTTTACAATAATATAAGTTTGCATTGCTTTCTACTCTGCCTGAGTTGTATGATATTGTTCTTAGGTGGAGCTTCCCAAACCGACACAAAGCTGCACAAGGAAGTTGGTTGTGAAAAATTTACCCAAAGGTATGGAATGTCAAAGTACCATTTCTGCTATCAAGGCTCTTTATAGGAGCTAATTTTCAATGTGTCTTATAGGCACCAGTGATGGTGGTAGACGTACCTGCATCATTGTCAATGTCAAGCCACCAGTGAGCCCAGTTGCCTGCCAAAAATGCAGTAAATGTGGCAGCAGTTCATGTCAATGCAATCTTCCCAGCGATTCAATTCATGCTTCTTCAAGTGGTTGGTTGATCTTTCACTTGCTTCTGTGTAGGATACATTCCAGTTAACAGACTGATTTTTCTTTTGTTTCGGATTAGATATCACTTCGGAAAGATCATTGTGTGGAGATCATCGTGCATGTAGTGCTGATGCTTCCAACCCGGTATGTATGATTTTTATCGATTGATGTAATGAATTTGACGCTTTATATCCTGGACAATGTGTAATTGAAGCTTTATATCTAAATCTAGGATTGTCAAGCAAAAAGCACATTAACATCGCAGATGAGCAAGTCTGATCCAGATTCTGATGGTGAGATTATATTCTTATTTAAAGTATGTGATATTCTTGCGCTTATTACTTGTTCTGAGCATTGGCATGCTGTGGAAATGATGTGAAGGGGCTGTAAGTGCTTTGGATGATGGGAACATATGTCCTAGTTCTCATCTTACGCCTCCTGCAATAGATTCTGCTTCTACAGAAGGTCAGTTTTTTTTTTATACTCAGTGATTATGGTACTAATTATGTATTCACCCCCTGCCTGTTCAATTTTGGTTTGTAATGAGCAATGCCAGATAAAGGGCGTGATAATGGATTTGGGCTTGGCAAGTCACTTTGGTTGAAATCCATCAAGCCTGGTGAAAGGACAGAAGATAAAGTAGAGCATATTACAATTGTTTAATTTTTCGAGTATGTTTATTTGGTGTAGGATGGAATACTCCACTTCTTGATGTACAAATGTCACCAAAGAAGGCTCTTCGTGCTGCTATGTTGAAAAGTCGTTTTGCAGACACGATTTTGAAAGCTCAACATAGGACACTCCTTGATCACGTAAGTCTTTTTGAGCTTTTGCTATTAATAATGAGGGAGGATAATGTAGGTGTGATCCTTGGAATATTTGTCCACATGTGGGTTACAAGTTTAATCATACCTTTTTTGTCAAATAATGCTCATACATCCTTTTTTCTTATTATACAGAGTGATAAAATAGACCCAGTGAAGATGCAGCAAGAGAAGGAAAGATTGGAAAAGAGGCAGCGGGAAGGTGATTTAAGCAAATTCATGCTTCCTTATTTACTGGAAATAATTTTATGCAATATATAGTGTTGTTGTGCGAACCATCTTTTATGGTTTTCGCGAAAATATTTGTTTCTGCAATTGTTTGCCAATATAGTACTTGTCTTCTGTTGAAATTGTTGGCTACCAAACATTCTGCTAGGATTTATTTATTAATTTATTTTTGGAACTTCATTGTTATTACATTAAAAATGTTGGAATAGTATCTTTAATTTATAAAATAATGTGTCAAAAAGAGACTAGTGCTCTCTACAATCCTATTTTATTTGAGAATGATATAATTGCATGGATACAAATTAATTTGTGTATTTGTCTTGAAGTTTTGCTTAGTTGGTAAAGCTGGCGGTATCAGCTGTCATCATCTATTTACAATTTTTCTCCCACTATTTTCTACAACCTGTTTTAATTTGAAATTAATGAGCATCTTTGACTCATTGGTGTAATTAGAAGACAAATTATTGGAGGAAAAGAGAAGAAAATTGATCCTGATCTTCTTTGAAAAAAGAAGAAAAGAACAAAAAAGTTCATTGATGAAAGAAATTATTGGAAACACAGTGAAATGATTGCGTGATGATGGAGAAGGAGATGTTCATAATTCTCGAGTATTTGAGTTTACCTATCTTTCTAATTTTGATAATGAGATAAGTTGTCAGTTATGCCATGCATTTGTAGGTTTGATAACAGTGATAGATAGCACATTAAGATGTGTAAAATCGTATTGCTTACAAGATTGGTGGTTGGAATTTATTAGGATTTGTTTTTGCGCTTTTCTCTTATTATTGTGATGCAAGATATTTTTATTGGTTTTAATTTATGTTTTCAATAATGTTATTCAATATTCAATTTGTTTAACAATTAAATTATTGTTTGCAATTTTAATGGAGTATCATCTTGTTAGACATTACCACACTAGATTTTAGTGGTTGGTATGGGTTAGAACCTGAACCAAATTCATTCTATCTCATACAAGGATCTGGTTTGGTTTGTTTCGATTTCAGTGTCAGTTTCAATTCTTACAGTTTGATAGATTTTCAAGTTGATTCCCCTCAGAAACCAAACTAAAGCAAAACTGATCACAGCTTTTTTGCTTGGAAGCCATTGAAGTGATATGCTAGGGTTTTGTGTTTACGTAAATGTACCTTGAATTATCACTGTGTCACTTATTCTCTTATTCGGAGGTCTACAACTTAAGACAGCAACTTTATCTGTTTTCCTGTTCAGATTTAATTGATGGTCTGGTTTTTCTGTTTTGCAGAGAAGCTTAGAATTGAAGCCCAACTCAAGGCTGCTGAAGCAGCCTCACGAATTAAGGCGGAGAAAGAGTTGAAAAAGCAACGAGAGAGAGAAAGAGAAGCTGCACGAATTGCCCTGCACAAGGTTTTACCTATGTCAATTTATGTTTGTATTTTCATATAATATATATAGGTTTGAACCGATTCATAGCTTGAAGAGTAGTCTCTTACATGTTGCTATTTATCATCACCATGCAGATGGAAAGAACTGTGGAGATTGAACAGAACCTGGAGATTATGAAGGAACTTGAGTCACTGACCGGATGTTGCTTGTCTCCTCATCTCATAAAGGGCGGAGGGCAAGTTAGCCCGTTGGAGCGGATTGGTTTGTTTATGAAAAGAGATTATATGCTAGCTGAGGATGAGGAAATTTTTAACCTGAATGGAGATGGGGAGGAAGGAGAGATTTTCTAATGAAATCTCTCAGTTTACATATTAATTTTTTTCATTTTTCTTTTTCCATCTCTCTTGTTAATATATCTTGATAGCGGGAGGGAAAAGAAGGGACATTATCAGCAGCTGTAAATGAATTATATATAATTTTTGTAGAACTTTGTAGTCAAATAGCAACCATCTTTATACAATGCGCTGCCTAAATTGTAACGACACTTGTTCTTCTTGTTATACAAGTAAAATTTATATCGAAGCACTTGTACATATTTGCAAAAACCCTACAATATTGTTTTGATTTTGTATTAAAAAAAATCCCTTTCAAAATTATGGGATTTTTTTTTCAATTTTAAAACTATTTGATTGTTTTTATAATATAGAAGGCCAAATTTTTGTAAATTTCCATAATATTTTCCAACAAAATATCATAGAATGGAACTCTTGCAAACGAATAGGAGTTGGGAATTGAAGTATACAAGTTTGGAAATCGCCCAAATAAAACATGTCAACTGCTCGAGGTTCTAAAAAACTTATAGCATTTGCAGAAGTAACAGGTTGTTCTAAAATCCAAAAATAGCAAACTAGCCTACTGCTGGATGGATCGTTAACGTCTTGCTTCGAACTGGACTAAATCTGAAATATCTATACAGCTCATCATATTGTGTAGCGGTTCTTCGCACCTCTGTCATGCTTCGCATCATCCTGGAAAAGCAAACAAAAAGCATTTGATTTATTATTATCTATACTATTGTTCCTAATTGTTTGTGAATTAGAAAAAGAAAATTTGGGCAAGTATAAAAAATCAAACAATAAATCCTTACATGGACAATGAATCCTATGGTTTCGTTATAATCAAGTAACTTCTTCCACTGTTCACCGATGCTCACCTGCCACAAGGAATTAAAAGTAAGAAGACTTTCTGCAAGGTCTACAATCAATATCAAGCAATGAAGTTTCGGTTAAAGATATAAAGATATAAAGATATAAAGATATAAAGGTCTACAATCAATATAAAGATAATAGTACATCAACCTCGTTCGATCATTTTTTTTAATAACGGTCTGTTCACAAAATAGGTGACCCACAAGTTATGCAAGTTCTTCAATTGCACAAGCACAGGATAGTGAATATTAAAGAAAGGCTGTAGACTTAAAAAAGATAAAGCATTTTTTAGGACTTAAATCATATTGTATACCTGAACTACACACACCATTGCGTGGCAGACTTTACGAGGACTACAGCAAAATAGAGAAGGGAAAAAAGATAAAAGGACCATGACAATATAAGGTTAAAACGCTTCTGCTCTATTCACCAATGACAGCATACTTAGTACTACAACAGCTATTCTGACCACAAACTATTTCAAAATCAGTAAAACTCACATAGATGCTTTTTACAAACACAAAGCCATTTACTTTCTAGAATATTGTTTTCTAGCATTGTCCCTAATTATTCTTTTGGTTGCCAAAGACAAAGGGATTAGTGACTGTGATTCATAGACTAACTGTAAGATGGATATTGGTAAAGCTGTTTAATTATCAAAAGTTACCTGAGAGGCTTCATTTGCAGCATTCTTGGTCCACAGAGATACTTTTTCCTGCCTAGCTCTGACATTTACAACTGCTCCACAAATTTCATCTCCATGTTCAAACTGTTCTCCAATCAATGCCAGTAACTAGAACCAGCACAGGTAGAAAATTTGAGGCCATATTTAGTAATTGGTATTAGGTTATACTATGTATAGTTGTATACATAAGCCAAAGAGAGACACAAAAAGAATGGAATGCAGTGCCCAAAGCATACCGTATAAAGCCAACATGTATCAGATTTGCCTCTTTGACAGGTAACAGTCCACTTCCCGCCATTAGCACAAACAGGATCCTCCCATTTTGGCTCGATGTTACTTTTGAAACAATAAAAGTCTGCTCCCACAACCAACTTGCTTGGATGATTTATATTATTGTAGAGGCTGAAAGCATAAAGAAATTTGAAGGCAAACTTTAAGTATCATTTCTAGGAGACACAAACTCAAAAATACAATTAATAATAAGCATGGGCAGTTCAAGAAGGTAAAATATCAGATCAGGCAACACATGCAGTTTTATGAGAAGCAAAGTACAGTACCCCCCCCCCCCCAAAACAAAAAAAAAAAAAAAAAAAAAAAAAAAAACGGTTTCAAAAGCATATAAAATCAACGTCGATAAATTTTATGTAAGTTTCAATTTAAGTGATTAATGGAGAAACTCAAAGGGTCAATCATGACTCATGAGAGAATGACACCTTTAAAAACCGTGGTTAATAGCTCATGGCTTCAGAGTTCAGACTTCCATTGCACTTACAAAGCACACTAAAACCTATTCAGACTAATAAAATTCATACTTGTTCATACTTCAAGAAACTGAAACAAACACATTGTAAGTCACCAATCAAGAAAATCACATATTATAATAAATTCAGAACATCTTTCTCATTCATAACCAAAAACCGGTTCACAAGAACAAAAATCCAATTTCTCATCAAATAAAACATTCAACAAAAATAGACACCGAAGAAAGGAAACTGAAGAAGAATCTTTCGTTAATCAATGCTGCAATACTCTAATGCCAATGAATCTACAACCCGAATTCAATTTCCTTTACTTTGTTTCAACTTCCTCAACATCAGATCAAACATCAACACTGAAACCCAAAACAAACTAAATTTATAGCAAAACAAGAAAACACAAAAAGTTTCACTTTACATATTCTTTTCCATAAAAAAGAAACGAAAACAAAAGGTTTCACTTTACATTCTTATCCATAAAAAATAAATAACAACAAAGATTCACCACCATTTTCACAGCAAACCAAACATATCATACGAATTGAATACAAATTCATAATTTTGCATATGACCCACCGAATACTTCCATTCAATTAATAAATCAAACCAAGAATCAAATCAAAATTCTCAAATTAAACCCTAAAAAAATTCCCATTTACATAAAGAAAACAAAACAGAAAGCAAGAAAAAAAGAAGAAGAAGAATGACCTCCAGAACTCTTCAACAGTAGCAAATGTATAGATGGAGCGCATGGAGCTTCCCCATGCAGCTTGTTTCGCTTTGGCAGATGGGTTGTCGAACCAGAAGGTCCAAGAGTGCTCGAGTGGGTGGGGCTGTTGAGTAACGGCCGTTGGTATCGTGGAGGAATCGTCACCGCCGCCGATGATCTCGCCCTCCTCCAGGTCGTCGTCTGCGTTAGGGTTAGGGTTAGGGTTGGATTGGTCTTCTTGGGCTGGTGTGGTAGTGATGGAAGATTTTGGGTTTTCGCTTTCTACAACCATTTTCTCTTTCTTTCTCGAATTTTCGGCTTCTTCTTTTCTCTGCTTTTCCCAACAGAGTTATAAATATATAGTGTGGGCCCGTCCAGGCTGGGCCGTTCTTTTGGGCCTGTCAAGGTTTTACTTGTTCATTTATTTTTATTTATTTTTTTATATTTTTCACAAAAATAACTTGAAAGTACGTCTAAATTTAAGAAGCAAGAGATAAAGAATAAAAATAGAAAGAAAAAAAAAAATACTAAGGGGGGTGTATTCAATTAGGATTCTTGAGGACATTTAAAGATATTATAAATCCTGGTGTATTCAATTTGGACATTTAAAGACTTTAAAAGAGTCCATATGAATCCAGTGGTATTCAATTAGGAGTTATATGAACTTTTAAAGAATCCTTCCAAATCCAGGTGTATTGAATTGAAACTTTAAAAATGTCTACAAGAATCAAGGTGTATTCAATTAGGACTGGATTTTAAAGGATTTTCTTAAGTCATGGATTTTGATGGATTTTGGTAGACTTGATGGTGAAAGATATAAATATCAAATGTCATAACATGTCCAGCCTTCTCCTCAAAGATTTTGATGGATTTTGCTTTCCCTCTCTCTCTCAAATCAGAAACGAAAAGCACTAATATGTAAAAATTAAAAAAACCGATGCATGTGAGAATAATAAGCTTCCATCCCCAGTATGTTCTGTGAATTAAAAAGGAAAAAAAAAAAAAAAAACTGCACATAATTATATATGTGATGTTGCAATCATACAGTATAACAAGTACAAAACTCACTACGTGCCAGAATTGCACAAAACAACACCAAATTAATCTGTAGAGCCTTCAATCAAACACCTAAATGCTCACTCTTTATTAGCTTTTTTTTTTTTTTTTGTTTTTTTTGTTTTTTTTTTTAAAAACTCTTTATTAGCATTTTATTTTAAAGAAAAATAATTCATCTACACTTCATGCAAGCAGTGCCTTTATGCAGATAAGCCTTAGCCAATTTTGGGTTCAATTCAATCGCTTTGTTTGCATCAGCAACAACCTCAGACTATATATATACACAAATATAGATTGACTGGTGTATCAAATTTTGCTCATTCTAACTTCAAAGGTTTTTTTGATAATTAGCTATAATTAGTTTACTATTGATAAGTCAGAGATAACAAATTCATGAAAACCTTAGCCAATTTTGGATTCAATTCAATCGTTTTGTTTTCATCAGCAACAACTTCAATATATATATATATGTATGCAAATATAGATTGACTGGTGTATCAAATTTTGCTCATTCCAACTTCAAAGGTTTTTTTTTTATAATTAGCTATAATTAGCTTACTATTGATATATAAGTTAGAAATAACAAATCCATGAAAATCCTTGGATGTCTAAACAAATCCATAAAAGTCTGAGATAGATGTCTAAACAAATCCATAAAAGTCTGAGATGGATGTCTAAACAAATCAATGAAAGTCCATGTGGATTTATAAAAGTCTGTAGAAATCCATGAAAATCTATCACTTAAAAAATGTCTTCAAGAATCCTAATTAATCCTAATTGAATACACCCCCCTAATTCTCTTAACACTATTGTACTATGTTTGGAAAAATAAATTTTATTCCATCAATCTATATAGTTATAGGCATTAAAATTTTAAGAAATTAATTAAAAATCTTGTATTTTTTCAACATATAAAATTTTGGGAGACAATTAGAAATAGCCTATAGAAACATTGAATATTTGTTTTTAACCATGTATGAAAGTTTAATGGTTAATGATAAGATGGGGTTGGTCTAGTGGTATGCTCCTCACACATATATCACGGGGTTATGGGTTTGAGTCTCTCCCCCTCCCCAAACCTTGAATTATTGTAATACTTAAAAAAAAATAAAAGATTTTAACAGTTAATAACCTGCTTTTGAGAAATTACCCATATACTCTTATATAAAAACACTCCCCAAATGGATGAGATGAGGTTGGTCCAATGGTAAACCCCTCACACCTACGCCATGAAGTCGTGGGTTTTAATCCATTTATGTGCCCTCATAGTACATGTATTAAGGAGGCCATTTTATTTAAGTTGACAACTTGACATGTGAGATGAGACTTGAGAGAAACCTTTTATTCTTATTCAGGATGGAAGAACATGTAGGCATGAATTATAGAGGCAACTGTTTACAAATTACACTAATATTTTCAAAAAGGCAATATATCATGTTTTTCTTTGTTTCACATTTTCGTTTTTTACAAAAAAAATAAAAATAAAAAGTCTCAGGGGTATTTCATATTTTATGATTGTGGATTGAAAATAAAATTTTACAATGTGGTTATTAACCATTAAAAATAAATTTCATTTAAAATATGTCATCATTTTTGACAATTTCACTAAAAATTGTGGAGGAGTGCTAGAATCACTCTCTGAACCTACCCTCTCAACTCACCCTCTTTTTATAATGTGACATGTGGACTACATTTATTTCTCTACACCAAATTTAAAGCCATTATATATGATATGTTTTTTCTATTTATTTATAAATCAAACCAATCACTAACTTCCTAAATTACCCTTTATTTATTTACCAAATTGCCATCTAATACAATTGTTGATGCATGAAAATTATCCAACAACAAATTGAATTGAATAACCTCTCTTATTGAGCTTTTAAAACTGAGAGATTACAATTTTTACATTGATACAGTTTTGCCCACTTGTCCCTTTTTATTTTTTATTTGTTTTTATCTCTCTCTCTCTTTTTTGATGCCCTCCTTACTTAGTAAGCTTCACCTTTTATAATACTTCTTCGTGGGGTCCCTAGGACACGTGTTCGTATATATGTGTTTTATTCCACGTGGCGACTGAACTCGGACTTAGGACAAACTCTCCTTTTTACTTTGGGATTGAGCTCAGGCTTAGGACATACTCTCCACTGGGATCGAGCGTGGACTCGGGATAAGTTCTCCTTTCTACTTTGGGATTGAGCTCGGGCTTAGGATAAATTCTCCACTAGGATTGAGCTTGGGCATCTTTGCCTTCTTTGACATTGAACTCGGGCTTAGGACAAATTCTCCACTAGGATTGAGCTCGGGCATCTTTGCCTTCTTTGACATTGAACTCGGGCTCGGGATGATCGCATGTAATCTTCTTTGTTGACGGATGCGGAATAAGTTCCCCGAGTTCGAACTTGGAATAGCCTTGGATAGCCTATTTCTCGTGGATGTGGGGTGACGTTTTGGTCGATTCCCTTCTCTGGGTATCAGGATGACGTCTCTCTCCAACTCGAATTTTATTCGTTCTTTACTGGTTATGCACATTCGTATTCGTATATGTCTAAATATATATCAATATCAAGGTTTTTTGTTATTAATCTCGGAGTTTTTATCTGGTTAATTTTATGGTACAACAACCATTATTATTTTTTTACAAAAAGAAATATATAATAATAACAAAGGCAGATTTTTTTAAAAGAAAATAACAAAGGCATTTAGTTCTTCATCTACACAGTGATATAAGGAAAAAAAATGTTCAATATAGAAATTTAATACAACACAACAAAATTATTTAATAAAAAAAATATTAAAAAAATTACATGTAACAATTTTGGAAGACAATTTATGTTTGAAAATGATGAGAGTCGGAGTGAAATTCAAGAAAAAAAGAAGAAAAAAGTTCATTGGTTGACCAAGATTGATACTTTGGGAAAAAGTTGTAAAGTTGGACAAAACTGTTATTTAAAAACTTGATACACTATTAAATGTCAATTTGATAAAATAAACTACAAGTAATTTAAGAAATTAGTTGTTAGATTGATTTGTAAATAAATAGAAAAATCATATCATTTATAATGGTTTCAAATTTGATGTAGAGAAATAAATGTTGTCCACATATCATATTATAAAGAAAGAGTGAATTGAGAGAATGGGTTGAGAGAGTGATTCTAACACTCCTCAAAATTGTGAGTTGTTGTCTTAAAAGATAGACATGATTATGTGCCATCGGAGTACATGTATTAAGGAGGCCATTTTATTCAAGTTAACAACTTGACATGGAGATGAGACTTGAGAGAAACCTTTTATTAAACCATCTCTGATGCATATGTCAAATTTGGTAAAAAAAAAAATTAGTAAATTGTTATATTTAGCATATCATTTTAGCATTGTACTCCAATGTAAAATACTATTTCATATGCTATTTTTTATTTTATTTTATTTTTTTAAATACTTATTCAGGATGGAAGAACATGTAGGCATGAAGTAGAGAGGCAACTGTTTACAAATTACACTAATATTCTTATTCATATCTGTAAATTATTATTACATACACACTATATATATATAAGATTTCAAACAAACCTTTACATAATTAACCAAGTACGTGATGATATAACCTGATCAACACAGTTAATATGAGATACAGTACTAATTAATCATATCATTTCCACTATTGGATATCATATATATATATATATATATTTCAATATTAATAATTAGTTATTGGTATGATCACCATTTTGAATCTTCATTTTGTCCAGGTATGATTTCCCATTTAAATTGGAAGAGAAGAAACCCTTGACGTAATCCTCCATCCCTATTCTCTTAAACAATGGTGGGTTTTGTGGGTTGATGAGACTTGTTGAAGGTCCTACCTCTGCTTCAAATTTTGGGCTCATGAAAAAAGCTATGGAGATCCTTTCTTTCTCTGAATTCACTGTTGCCCTGTGCTCCATGCTGCGATACATCCCGTTGCTCATTATCTACACATTTATTTAACAACTCATTTATAACTCCGCGTGTATAAATGAAAAAAAAAAAAAAAAAAAAAGTTAACGTGTATAATCAAAACATTTTAAAAAATTGGCATGTATAATACACGATTAGACATGCCAATTTTTATTTTTTTTTCTTTTCTTTTGGAAGTACGTGATGTGTCTCCATTTGTTTTTTCATTTTATTGGTCCACGCACCTCCATTAATGGAAGTTAAATCTCCATATTAGATGATCAAAAGGAGAAATTAGAAAATTTTGACAAACCTCTAGAATATCTCCTATGTTTACTACAAGTGAATCTGGGAGGAAGCTAACAGGAGTCCAAACACCATCCTTTTTGATCTGGAGACCGTCGACTCCGTTAACTTGATTAAGGATAGTGATGCCAGATGCATCTGAGTGTGGTGTGATGCCCATCACCAGCTCTGGTTGTGGGCATGGAGGATAATAAGTCATCCTCACTAATTGCAACCCATCTTCAAACATCTCTTCCATCTCTTTCACCTCTATCTTCATTGCCTTTCCTATCATTTCAAAAAGCTTCCTCCCAAGTTGTTGCAATTCAAACAAGTAGGATTCTAAGCTGTTTCTGCACGTATGCAACAAAAACAAAATATTTTAAGTGTTAATAACCATTAGACCAAAAAGCTTAAATTTAATTATAAGAAAGAAAAGCTTAAACCGTAAAGAAATGGTCCAACAAAAGCATTCTAATACACCCCCTGATCACGTGCCAATAGTATTTAAGCATTCAAATGGATCAAGCCCGTATAGAGATATTGATTTCAGAATAAATATATAAACAAATGCATATGAGGACCGAGGCTCAAACCTAAGATTCCTAGGTCAAACCAAGGCTATGATATATTTTGTTACATGCATGCAACAAATAGAGATGCAGATTGCAGAATAAATACAAAAACAAATTGTATTAGAAATACAAAAACAAATGTTACTCTTAGGTCAAACCGTGGCTCTATATCAACTTGATAACTATCAGATCTAAAAGTTTAAATAAGAAATGGTCCAAACAATAATATTTAATCACTCTAATAAGTAATAACTAGAAATCTTGAGAGAGACCTGAAGGATGAAGGGAGTTCTGGGAGCAGGTGTTGTTTTCTTCTATGAGTAGGATTGGTTGTCATGAAGAACCTGTCGCCCCAATCAAGTTTTCCTTCTGATCGAGTTACGTTTCCGTAACCTTCAACATCTCCTGGTTTTATCTTGTACTTCATTTTCTCTTCTATAGGAAGCTTATAAAATTCTTGGATCTCATACTTCAGCTTCTCCATCAGTGACGAGCTAACTCCATGGTTCACCAACTGCATGCACACATCTTTGAATTTCTTTATCTTTTTTCAACGAATTAGAAGAATTTAAAAAAAAAAAAAAAAATTAAGTTAGAGAACAAAACCTGAAAAATGCCCCACTCTTTGCAAGTTGCATGCAACTTCTCCAGCTCTTGAGAATCTCTGTCTTCCTGATGAGAAACCAAACATTTCATGTCAATAGTAGGGATAGTAGTTGAGTGATTCCCATCCAAGAGATTATTATTTGGATGCTCTTGAATATCGGATCGAATGTAGCGCTGCGGCGGCACGGTGATCTTCTGGCATTTGATGAGTTCCTGAACACTGATATGAACAGGTTCAGATTCAGAGCTCTGAAGAGCTGTACTAGTTTGCAGTACTGATGAAGACATATTCATTTTTTTTCTTTTCTGCTGTACTAATTAAGCTCTGCAACTATAACACCGAAGGTATGCTTAGAAGGGTATTTATATACCCAGAAAAGGTGATTGAAAATATAAAATTATTGAAAAATATTTACAATTTACAAGTATACTAAAATGAGTTTTTCAGAGTCAATCACCTATGTAACACAGACTGTGCATGTATACTATAATCAAAATTACAGAGAGAGTCTATTCATCTTAATTGAATCAAGTATACAACAACAACAAAAAAAAAAAGTACAAATGGCATGAATCTATTCGATAGATGGAAGAATCTTTCCCACAATCACCCTAATTTCATGTTTTGTAATTGTTACTGTTTTCATGCATGAACATGTAATTATCTGTAAAGACTGTAATGACGTCTGTATTAAGAAAAATTAATTTGTTTTCTCTTAACACATATACAAGTAATGTTCTTATTTTATTTTTCTTTTCAACAAAGAAATTTCAAATGATTTAATTTGTAAATTGAAATCCTTATTAACCACGTGCCGATCGACAGAAGAAATATTATTTTAGATCATATCTACACCACAAAGATATTAGAAAATATCTTTAAATTGGAGACGTGTGATATCTTTTATCATTATATATAAAACAGTATAATATTTACCAAAAAAGAATTCAGACAAAAAAAAAAAAAAAAAGTAATGAATATTTACAAAAAGGGAAGGGACATCCAACCACTGGCTGTTGGACACTTTGAAGGTTTAGGGTTTTGAAAGGACATCTGATTAGCTGCTGTCATCTGAAACCTTCGAAACCTTATCGGTGGTAAAGTGGTAAATATGTATTTATCTACTTGAATCTACCGTACTCTTAAACTAATAAAAAGATCAAATTACATTTAATTATTAAAATTTAAAAATGAAGATAATATTAAAAAAAATAATTAAATTAAATTAATTAAAGATAATCCTATTAATGGAGTATAATTTAAAAAATAATTTTAAAAATAAAAAACTATTTTTTAAAAATTTTAAATTATATTCATTTTTTGAAATTAATTTATTTTTAATATTTGTAAACTAAATAAGAAAACGTTTTTTTTTTTTTTAAATAATCTTCATT
This sequence comes from Acer yangbiense, assembly GCA_008009225.1. Taxonomy (NCBI): domain Eukaryota; kingdom Viridiplantae; phylum Streptophyta; class Magnoliopsida; order Sapindales; family Sapindaceae; genus Acer; species Acer yangbiense. Next base: position 12,524,886 of record CM017773.1, read on the forward strand.
TTATAATTTTTTTTTTTGCTTTTTGTAAATTTAAAATTTAATAATTTTTTTTCTTTCTAAATTTTAAATTATTTGTACCAGTTTTTAAATTTTTTTAATATAAAAATATTATCTTCATTTTTTAATTTTAGTAATTATGGGCAATTTGATTATTATTATTATTATTATTATTATTATTATTATTTTAATTTTAAGAACATAAGAGGTATGAGTAGATAAATGCATATTTGTTCTCTAGTTGTATTTATGTCAAACTTCGAGAAGATCGATGTATTTACTCCACCTTATAATATATGTCTTGTATTTTGAGAATTTGTCCACGTTAAATTATATATTGATGTATAAATAATAATGTAAGTCATGAATATGACATTATTATTATTATTATTATTATTTACAGTATCAATCTACCTATTTAGATCATGTATTTTTTTAAAAACTTTTTACCATTAGTAGGATTCGAGCCGTTGACTTGGGAATTAAATATGACATTAATTATTAAGAGTTTTTTTGTATGAATTATCAACATGTTAAAAATTAAGTTTTTCTTTTTAAATGTTAAAAGCCCTTTTTAAACTTTTTGAGCTTCTCCAAAAAGGTTTTTTTTTTTTTTCCTTTTCAAATTAATAAATTATCTCAAATACCTTTATTATATTTCATAAATTCCAACAAATCTATTTTAAATACATAACTTTTTTTTTTCTTTCTCAGATACATTTTTATAATTTATTACTTCTAAAAGTACTTGTATAAATATATCACCAAACCATCTATCAAATTAAAAGTATTTTATTATTTGACATCCAAACAAAATTTTGTTTTGGTTAAAAAGCTTTATTGTTTGCAAAAGTTTTACTTTCCAAAAGATCTACTTGTACAAGCTCTCCTTGAAATGTTCATCTAGACCTTTTTCATTAAATTTTGTTTTAGTGAATAAGGGTATTTTAATACTTTGAGATTCAAAAAAGTTTTAGAGAGTTGCTTAAGTAATTTTAGAGAAGAATTTTTATAATTTTAAGAAGTTCTTGTAACTTTATAGGAATTGTTTGTAATTTTATAGGAATGTTTTGGTAATATTTTTAGGGTTTTATATATTTTTGTAATTTTCAGTAGAAAAAATGGTTGATTAAGTTTTTAAGTATAATATAGGGGTATAATAGTTATTCTCATTAAAAAGCTGGGGGATAATCTTCTAGTGGGATAAAATTTGGTACAAATTGAAACAAGATGTGTTTTGATAATAATTGAAATAATGGAGATGTTTAATTCTCTAAAATTTTAAATAAATTGATAGTTATATTAAAAGAAAAAATAAATAAATGTTAAAATGAACCTATAACGGTGGAATATAATTGAATATAAATGTTATTGTCAACACAAAATAAAATAATAATTGAATATAAATGTTTCAATAACCCTAGAAAATGTAGTTAGTCAAATCATGACTAAAATAATTGTGTCGTAAGATTGAATCTGACACCAGAGGCCCAGATCAATTACCAAACAGATATTTGCAAAAAAAAAACAAAAAGCCCTTTATTTCCTTGTCATATTATGGTTGTGGATGTCATTATCTTGTCTATATTTTAAAAAAATCCTATATTTTTTATCCCAACATAGTATGTGAGTTGTCAAATTGTGAGTGGATACACATTAATGATGCTTTATTTCACCTACCACGTATATCCATTAACCATTTAACATTTCAATTTTCAAGTGTCACACGTATTGGAATGAAAAAAATAGGATTTTTGGTGAGTTTACTTTTGCTCAACCACCTCCCAAAAACATGACATGTGTTACTGATTTTTTTATTATTTTTTTTATTTTAATCAACTACAGCTGCAAACGTGCTTAAATGTGGATTTGTTTTTAATAAAGTAGTGTTAATCAACTACAGCTACATACTTGCATGTGGTTTGACAAATTCGAAACTTGCATGTGCTTAAATGTGGATTTTTTTTTGGATAAATTACACTGCATCCCCTTGAGGTTTGGTCTTAAGACACTAAGATGGAAAAGTTTCGTTATTCTACACTAACACCCCTATATTGTCGAAAATGCCCTTATATAATAATAAAAAATAAAAGTTTTTTCACACTGACACACAAGGGTATTAGTGTAGAATAACAAAACTTTTCCATCTAAGTGTCTTAAGGCCAAACCTCAAGGGGTGCAGTGTAATTTACCCTTTTTTTTAAGAGTAACGCTAGACGTTCCAATTTTATTTTTTCCTAAATTCTATTCCAAATGATGTGGCACGTGAGGTGTCAGCATCTTATAAATCATGAAATTATGTCATGATTTATAAGATGCTGACACTTTACGTGCCATATCATTTGGAACAGAATTTGGAAAAAAAAAAATTGGGACATCTAGCATTAATATTTTTTTAATCAACTACAGCTGCAAACTTGCTTGTGGTTTGACAAATTCGAAACTTGTTAATTTAATTAACAGCCCAAATCACGTTTGAGATTAGAACAAAACAACCCAATCGATGGACTTAGTCAAACTACATTTTTTTAATGCATGATATCGTCATTGATGATGAATAATATATAGGGTTTGAAAATTTAATAACACTTTTTAAAATGTGAGTTTTAAGATTATCACTAAATTAATAACTTAAGTTTTAATAGCATTTCAAGTGTGGATATAATATAAATACCCTTAAAATACACTCACAAAAATAAGTCTCATATTTTTTTTTTTCGAGACTTATTAGGTATATTTACAATTTCCGAGGCTTTCTAGTCAAAAATAAAAATTTCCAATTTTTTTTGGGTCATCTTCTTCATCGAGACCTTCAATGGTGGTCTTTCATCTGACCTCCATCAATGGAGGTTTTTGAAATAAAAATAAAAATGGTACAACGTAATAAAAAAAGAGGATGAGGGTATTTTAGTCCATCGGTGCCATTTAAACCTAACTTATTAATTTAGTGATACTCTCAAAATTCAACATAAAAAGAGTGATATTTCTTACTATTTCCACTAATATATACATACTGAAATTCTATTATCAGTTCAAACTGACAAAAGTTATATCAATTCTTTGTATGTGGGCCACTGGATTTAAATACTTTGACTTGGCTGTATGCACTTGTCAGTCAAAGTATTTAAATCCAGTGGCCCACATATAAGGAATTGATATAACTTTTGTCAGTTCGAACTGATAATAGAAAGACTGTATATATATATATATCAGTCTTTCTACTATCAGTTCGTCCTGATATAAAATATATCAGGATGAAGAATGTGGACCACAGATTATGGAGAAGTTTTGACAAGTGCATACATTTTGAGTCAAAGTATGTAAATCTGACGGTCCACATTCTTCGTCTTGATATATTTTATATCAGGACGAACTGACAATAGACAAATTATATATATATATATATGACTTAAAACTAATGGAAGCAACATGTGTGAATTTTTTTGTCTAATAATAGATATATACTACAACTTTATCAACATTCTAAGACCATCTCCACTGCATATGTCAATGCCAATGTCAAATTTAGCATATAAAAAAAAAAATTGTAAAATGCTATATTTGGTACATCAATTTAGCATTGTGCTCCACTGCATAATTCTATTTAAAATGCTATTTTTATTATTTTATTAATTAATTATAAAAATAAACACTTACCATTAATACATTCATTATTTATTTTAATGCTCCAATGCAATCAAAGTTCCATTAATGCATTTATTATTTCATTTAAAATATATATAATGGTATTCTTGTAATTAAAAAAATGAGCATTTATTACTGTGCCAAATTTGGCATATGCTATATTGTGTGTCAAATTTGGCACATCATTTTGTCATATCATTTGACACTGTATTGAATGATGGTTGCATTGGCACAGCATTGGAGATACTCTAAGATCGATATATAATCAATGAAATGAATCATGTATCTTCATATAAATAAGAAGGATTTTCTTTTATATATATATTTGTCGACAATATTAAATTTCAGTAAAACCAAATTCTCCAAATTATTATGATATAAGAGAAATTCGATCTCAATACCTATGGCATAATTATAAGATATATCACCGGCTAAACTAGTTTGTTTCTATAAATTATAATGGGTGTATCCGTGTATATATAACACAAAGCTTGTAAAACAAATAAATATATAACTACTAATGGCCTCTTGCCTTGGTGGTTGGAGTTTCCCAAGGGAAGTTCCACCACCAAGGTTCAAGCCTTGGTTTGTAGTTTGTACATAATTGTCCCACCTTTGGCTATTAAATCCCAAAGTGTGGGGAGCCCTCTCCCGATTTAGTGGGAGCTGCTATCTCTCCAGTTGTGAGAGTTGTAACCTATCTGTAACCCATCTGTAACCTCTCCCCGATAGTGGGAGTAGTATTCCGGGCTGTGTTTATAGAGTCTGGTCCCGGTTGTTGTTGTTCTTCCAAAAAAATATTTATATATATATATATATAACTTAAATAAATTGGATGCTATTCTTTGATATCAAAATTATCTGTCATGCTATTCTTTGATATACATTGGATGTACTGTTTTAGATGATCGATCGTGACAGAAAGATGAGTATGATTTAATTCTTTGATTGATTAATTTTTAAATGAATTATGTTACTTTCGTTAACCTTAATTAGATAACTTTAATAAAGTATATATAAACCTATCGTTCAAGAGACTATTCCTAATTGACCAAACTTTTATTCTCAAATCAAATAAAGGCCGCCCGGATGTTGTATTGCTGTTGCATATTTTATCTATTCCTAATTGACAAAACTTTGATATTAATGAACTATTTTTATAATTGTAATTATTTTTAGATTCATAGTTGTTAATTATCTTTAAATATCTGATCAATTGATAATTTAGTAAATTCATATATTCATTTTGATATTCATCTAGGTGGATACTAGATAGTAGATAGCTAATTCAGATGGTAAAGTCACTCATAATTTATATTTTATACTTTTATTTACATTTGTTTGTATATATATATATTGTGAAGAAATGATAAATATTGTATTTGTATATTGTAATGTTATTTGATAAGAGCTCTCTACTTGTTATTGATTTTTTGTGTGGATAAAATCTATTAATTCGGGACTATGTATTTTTTTGAAAGTTTTAACTATCGGTAGTCTCTACTTGTTATTGATGTTGGTTTGCTGAGAAACACAAGTAGCCTTTGTTGTTTCCTTAAAAATTAGCACTGCTGTTAGTGTAAGGCTGGACTAAGGTGATCACTGGTATAGTAGTATATAGATTGGTCTCAAAATTCCAAAACAAAAAAAAAAAATAATAATAATTTTCATAAAAAATAAAACATTTAAAATATTATCTTTAGAGCAGGTAAGAATCATGCATTCGATGTTATTTTCAACTATTGTGTGTTGAAGAAAGAGCCACGACATAAAGGCATGTTATTGATAAGAATTTGCATTACAAAACGTGTTTTATTTAGTTGTTTATTATTATTATTATTATTGACTAATTAAATACTATATTATATTAAAGGGAGTTAAATTAACCACGTTCCATATGAATTTTAAGCTTTTCATTATTAATAATTATTAATTTATTGATCATCAATTCATCATGATCACCACGACTCATTCAAATTTTAATGGAGTCAACAATTATGAAAACTCTGCCAACAAGAGTCTGCCAAATGGATGGCTAGGATATTCCCATCAATATGATATATCGACATTTCAGTCGGTTACCAAGAATATTAAACAATCACATTCAAATACTTAATTTATTGATTTTTTAGTTGTTTAATCTTAAGTCTTTAACCATGTTTAATGGTCATGATGTCATTCGTGCTGGTCGCTATGAAACCGCAGTTGTTTATTCTTGGGAATTGAGAGGAATTAAATTTAATTATTAACATCTAATTACATGGTCAAATACAGTGACGTGTCAGATAATGCCGTAATGGCCAGCTTGTTTTCCTTAACATTTAAGTTTATTGTAAAATCGAAAATTAGTCAAATTGAAAATTAATCGACGAATGGTGCTATTGACTCCCTCTTATGACCTAATAATGACTTATGTTCAAGAGTCCCGGTTACAATTAATTCGTTTTAATTGATTTATTTCTAAATTTATCATTTTTATTTCTTTTTTCAAACTTAACACACCATACATATATATATATATATATACCACTCTTTGTATAATTGTTTCTTACATATAAGTTTTATTTTGAAAACCAGATATATAAGAACAAGAAAAAAGGCCTTGTTTTGAGAACCGATATGTAATATGTTTATCATATATTAAATTGTGCTTGAGTTCATGTAATAGTTATTATGTATATCATGTAATTTATTGTTCCTTGATCGTGTAATATATAGTGTGTCGTGTAATTTTTTTAAGCAGGTTATCATGTAACTTTGTACCTGATTATCATGTAAATGACTTGCAGGTTTATCATGGAATTATATGGCAGGTTATCATGTAATATAAATTTATGTTTATCATATGTAATATAGATCCATTAAATTTTTTACTATTGCAATAGCTTCAATAAAAAAAAATCTGCTACATCAAGAAAATTAATCCCAAATCCTACAAATACATTTTTTTTATTTATTTAAAAAAAGTGATCATGTTTTAAGATTACAACACCTTAATAAAGAAAATTAAACCACAACTAGTTCATACGATAAAAACCCATTTAATTTAGTCTATGGAGGCGTAGCTCAGTTGATAGATGGACGGGCTTGAGGTTTGGACAAATGACTCCTAAGTCAGCGACTTAAATCCTACTAATGACAAAAAACTTGAAAAAAAAAAAAAAAACCTGGATAGGTTATTAGATAAATAAATATTGTTAAAAAAAAACCATTTAATTTAGTATGTGTCCTCATTATTTATGTCAGCATTAGCAACTGAGCATACCAACTCTACCAAACCATTGTATGTTAGGTTCTTGGTCACAACTCACAAGAACACCTCTCAATTAACGATCCAAGTACATGTTATCCCCTTTTTTTTATTTTTTTTATTTTAAGAAACATGTTATCAATGACAAACTTCCATAACTGTAAATATAGTACAATTGTGACTTTTAATAAATTTACATAGCTCATAAACAAGAGAGCTTCTTTTGATAATCCAATTTTTTCTTTTTACACTTCTTTTTTAAAAACACTATTTTCTCAAAATTTAGGGTCTGTCCAGCAGGTGTTTTTCAACCCATTTTCATTTTTATTTTCCAAAAATGATTTTGAATTCGCATTCGTTAACCGTTTTTCATTTTATTTTCAAAATACAAAAACAAAATGAAAAACAAAATCAATGTTAAAAGTGAAAATTTTGAAAAACAAAAAAAGAAGATATTTTCTTTGTTTTTGTTTTTGTTTTAAAAAAAAAATTAACAATTTTTTTTTTTTTTTTCTCTTGAGCCAGTTCTTCATCAGGGCTTCATCTTCTTCTTCATCTTCTTTCTCCTCCTCCACTCGCTGCCGATTGCCGCTCGCCACCGCCGATCTGGTCTTCTTCTTCCTCATCCTCTTCTTCTTCTTTTTCTTCTTCTTCTTCTTCCTCTTCCTCCACTCGCCGCCGATCTGGTCTTATTCTTCTTCTTCCTCTTCCTCCTCCACTCGCCGCCGATCTGCTCTGCTTCGCCTCTCGCCGCCGATCTGCTCTGAGTCACCAATCTGGTCTTCTTCTTTAGCTGGTCTTCTTCTTCTTCTTCCTCTTCCTCTTCCTCTTCAACTGTTAACTTTTGTTTAATTTATTAATTACATTAAATAAAATTTGGTTAATTATTTAATCAATTTGTTTATAATTGTTATAGTATTAAACAAAATGTAAAAATTGATTTTTCAATTTTCGATAGTTTTCGGTTAGCCTACTAGACGCGTTTTTCCCGTTTTTATTTTTAAAATACGGATTTCAGTATATGCTATCAGACGCGTTTTCGAATTTCGAAATTGAAACCAAAAACACTGTTTTCATTTTCATTTTTCTTTTCGAAAAACAACAACTGAAAAACACTTATGGTACGGCCCCTTAAATTTTAAAAAATTCTAAAGACACTTCATTTTGTTACAAAATTATCCTTTTTATCTTTTTTGAATTAAATTATTAAAAAAAAAATTACCTCTCCTAAATCATTAGATTAATTATTACATATTAAATACTCTCTTCTAAATTTTTAATTACCATATTAAACTCTCTCTCTCCTCTAATACATATCTCTAATTTTCTATCTCCATTATTTCTCAAGCAAGACTAACGGTTAAGAAAAAAAAACTTACTAATAAGCTTGATTTTTAGGAACCATATGTATGTATGGGTTCAAAAATTAAATAGCACTTTTTGGAGGAGGGCTTGTGCAAATAGCACCACTTTAATAAGTCTTATTTTAATAGCACCAAAATAGGTGATGAGACCAAAATGCCCCCACTTACTCTTTTCTTTTATATTTTTTTTCTCGAAAATTCGAGACTTATTTGCAGTTTCGAGACTTATTCATGATTTTTTTGAAACTTATTCATGCGTTTTGAGACTTAATTCAAGTTTGTTCGAGACTTATTCTGTTCGACCTCCATCAATGGTGACAGTGACGATCCGACGACGGCGTCGGTTGACTCTGGAGATAGTTGGATCTGGAAGATCGAACGATGCCGAGTTTGTTGGCGCCATCAGTTTCGTCAGATTCACAATGGATCATCATAGATCAGACGATGAAGAATCACGACGGTTTGGGTTTTGCTTCGTTTCTCTCTCTACACAACTCGACAATGAAAACGAACACTTCGGTTACAATGATTGGCACTCGACGAACGTTTTTCCGGTGGTTTTTTCGGTCAACTCGCTGGTCGGCGGTGGCACCTCCATTGAAGCTCCATCAATGGAGGTTTTGGAAAAAAGAAGAAGAAGGTGAAGGACACACAAGAGAAAAGAAAAGAAGCTGGGGGGTATTTTTATCCAAATTCCATTTTGGTGCTATTAAAACAAGAGTTATTAAAGTGTGATAGTTGTACAAGTCAAAATTTAAAAAGTGCTATATACCCCTATTTCCTCATGTATGTACATATTAAAAAATAAAAAATAAAAAAAATGCTTTTGTTACTCTTGTAGGTATGCGATTGCCTAGAGAACTTTAATTCTTTTATTAGTCTTAGAAATTCTGAGTTTAATCGAATCTAGTTGAAACAATTCAAGCTTTCACACACACACACACACACACATATATATATATATATTATACTGTTAGTAAAAAACTAAAATATTCATAATTTTTTTTCTTTAACTATTAATAAGAGGTTGATCGAAAAAGTATGGAAATATGATTTTTTTTTTTTGAAAAATGGAGAGAGATTAATTAGGATAGAGTGTTTAATATGGTAATAAAAGATTTAGGAGAGAGAGTTTAGTATGCAATATTTAATCTAACGATTTAGGAGATGGATTTTTTTTTTTTAATAATTTAATTAGTTTGAAGTGTCTTTAATTTTTTTTTTTATCTTGTTTAATAATTTTAATTTAGGTTAAAATTATCATTAATAAAAAAAATTAAATTGGAGTGTGAATAAATAATTTGTGGATTGTAAGGAGAAGCTCTCCATAAACAATTACATGATATATATAACTAACTAAAATATTCCACGGCTGACATATATTCAAATATTTAATAAGATTAAAATATTACAAACAAATATTATATGATAAACTATCAAAAATTAATGTTACATGACAAACAAATATTACATGATCAATTAAATTATTAAAATATGACAAGACAAACAAATATTCAATATGCTTTTGCTATTTTTTTTTTCCTTTTATAACAAAATTGTATACCTGAACATTCTTCTGTTTCAAAATGAATAAGGGATATGCTCTCGATAGTCATGGAGTGATGAAGAGCTGCCATTATTGACGTCGCCGGCAACTTCTGCGTCATCACCGACGACTTGGTTTGGCCTTACCGTCGTCATAGTAGTCATTCTCTGCAACCATTTACTTATTAGTTGAATGAGATTCCTTGATTTATTTGGTATATATTAGTTCAAACGAAAATTAATACATTATCTATCTGAAATTTAAAATTTATCTTTAATCTAACATAATGTAGTGTCATAAAGTATGCTAATTTTTTTTTTTAATATCCCAGTGTCCCACATCGGGTTAAAAGGGGATTTTGGGATTTATCAATTGAACAGATTTTTATACTTTTTTTAAGTTGGATATCACGGGGATTTTGAGAAGATTAAGGCTATAAATTCTAAAAAATCTAAATAAGTCGAATATATATATATGGTGGTTCTTTAGTAAGGACGTTCTGAAATTATAAGGATGTTTAACTAAAGCCACATATTCATATTGTGTGTGGATATTTGTTAATGTGGGCTGTGGACCCACTATGAATGTGTGGCTGTGGACCCTGTGGTTGGACGTCCTGAAGTTATAAAGTCAGGACAGTCCTAATTAGAGAAGTATTATACATTTATATAAATATATATATATATATACAATTTTTCTATTGTCAGTTTTATATCAAGACCAAGAATGTGGACCATTAGATTTACATACCTTGACTCAAAGTGTATGCACTTGTCAAAACTTCTCTATAATCTATATGTTGGAGTGTGATGATTGATCTTCTTAGATTATTGATGGTCACCGAGTTAATTATCCCTACTTTTAATAATGAATAAATTATTTGGCAATGCATTTTCGAAAGGAGAATGCTTAGATACTGACCAGTCAGTACCCAAGTATACTAATCACCCAATGGGGAGTTGCCACGTGGCCTTTTTCTTTTACTTTTTACATTTATCTCCTTATTCTTCACAAATGGGTCACGTGGCAACATCTCATTGGATGGTCAGTATGCTTGGATACTGACCGGTCAGTACCCAAGCATTGTTCTTTTCGAAAAGCAGTCATTAAATATAAATAAAACATTAAAACCGATGTTTATGTTTCTTTTAAAATACTTTCATAGAGAATTATTTTACTGGCTAGTACACTTTAAAGAGTTTCTGTTGTTATTGACATTTAAATGTCTATCGTTATCCTATTATTTTCTAATAAACTGTATGATAGACCAGATCATGACTATTAGTCTATTAAACATTATAAATTCATCTCGTCAAAAATCTCAAACAAAATATAATTAACATCATGCTAATTGCTAAGCAAAATGCTTTAATTACCTGTTGGATCGCTGGAGCAAAATCTACTTTGAAATACCTATCGTACTCCGGCGGACATAAAAAACCATAATCAAATTGACCAGAACCACCGCTCACTGCATTTCCTTCCAGGTACCCAACACCATGAAACGTGGTGGAGGATTGAAGTTGATCGGAACCACCGTTGACTGCATTTTCAACTGGATTCACAACACTATACGAAATATTATATTTAATTAGAATAATTTATATATATATATATATAGAGAGAGAGAGAGAGAGAGAGAGAGAGAGAGAGAGAGAGAGAGAGAGAGAGAGAGAGAGAGAGAGAGAGAGAATTGTTTGCATTTGACTATATGTATATAACTATATAATAGTTTGTTCAATATAGAGAAAAAAAATAATAATACCTGAACTGGAATCTAATCGGATTAGCAAAATTGGTAGCCAAAAACTGGGTATAATCAAGCTGCTGAAGCCATCCCAAGCTATAATTTGAATTTCCCACCATGAAATTTATGGCATTTGCAGTTTGTGGAAGCAGTGTCTTGTTTCCACAATAAAGAAGAACAGATAAATTTGAACATTTAGTGTATTGTTTCCACAATAAAGAAGAACAAATAAATTATAATTTTTTTTTGGATATGCCACTAGCGGAAATTTGAACATTTCTTAAACACCAATTATTCATAATAAACATTTTAACAAACAATTTATGAGCAAGAATATGGAACATACCCGTGGCGGTAATTGAAGTTGGTAATAGGCGTTTTCTTCAAGCGCTTGCTGCATGTATAATAAGAATGAAATGCAAGTAGGGTTTACCTTCTTAAGAGAGACACTTTTCAAGGCCTCTTCCAGGATCCTTTCACGGTATTCAAGCTCACTCATCGACTTGATGCCACTTGAACTTTTCACGAAGTTCCTGTGAAAATGAAATCAAGGTATATATTTTTATAAAGTTACAAAATACATGAAATTTGGTTAAGTTATAGATAAACTTAGGGCCCGTTTGGGATAACTTTTACTTTTGGCTTTTGGCAGTAGAAGAAGAGAAGTAAAAGCCTGAACTTTTCAATGACTGTTTTGATGGTATATTCCAGAAGAGCTTTTGTATCAGGAAGAGCTTTTGAGACTGTTTGGTTGGATCATTCTAAAATCACTTATAATTATGATATGACTTTTTTACCCTTGAAGAAGAGCTTTTGAGTCTGATTGGTTGTAACTAATTAAAATCACTTCTAACTATAATATAACATTTTTACCTTAATTGGAATAAATAATATATGTACATTTTTGTAAAAATAAAGTTTATTTCATATGGGATAATATAACATTCTTTCAATTATATCTACTTAAAAAGTATATACTAAAATAAATAAAGTAATAAAATTCATTTTATTTTATTTTATGAAATGACAATTTTATTAGAGAAGCCACTAAAGGCAAATGAAAGCCAACAATCAAAACAAACCAGGTGGAAGTTGACAGCACCCAAACCATAAAAACAAGCCAAATAGAAACTAAGGCCTTGCACAACAACATACAAGCCAAAACAAAACCAAAACAAATGAGCACACATAAACAGATGCCACAAGACAGAGCTAATCCAAGAAGTCACACAAAAAAGCACATCAGACCCCTGCAGAGAGCGGACAAGATGAGATCAACACACATGCTTTAGTTGCTGATCAACCACTAGATAATTTCCCCGACCTCAAACAACCACTACAACACCAAAAACATCAGCAGAGGAATAAAAGCTCATGAGCTGAGATTTACTGTCAAATTCATTTAAAATTATAAATACATTCGTGCATAATAATTTACTACAAATTAATCAAAGCATTAGTTCTCTAGCAATTCTATCACGAACAACCCCCATCTGATTTTCATCTATTGTTAAATTTATATACGATTCTTCGTCCTTTGGCTCAGGCACGTAATCTTGATTTTCATCACATGATTCAAACTCAACATCTGCAATGGCCTCCCTCCTTATGAAATTATGCAAAGCCAGTGAAGCAGTAACAATAGCTACTTGCTTATCGAACTTATAATTAGGCATGTGTTGTAAAATTCTCCATCGTGCTTTCCAAACACCAAAACAACGTTCAATAACACTTCGTAATGATGAATGCACATAATTAAAGGTTTCTCGAGAGCTTTTTGGTTGACCACTACTACGAAACTCTTGAAGATGATATCTTTCTCCCTTATACGGAGCTAAATAACCCTTCATATTTGGAAATCCTGAGTCAACCAAGTAGTATTTGTCTACAGTATCAACTTCAGTCATTAAACAATAATATTCAAAACATTATATATAATATTTAAAAGGAATTACAAATAAATATAACATACCATCCGGTGGTTTAGGAAATTTTAACTCGGTGTTTCTTATCGCCTCTAAAAATATACGTGTGTCATGTGCAGTTCCTTCCCATCCTGGCCACACAAATGTGAAAAGCATATCAAATCCACATACAGCCATAATATTTTGTGTAGGAAATCCTTTCCTTCCAATATATGGAATTTGTTCATCCACCGGAAGCTACACACAAACATGTGTTCCATCTATAGCTCCAATGCAATCCTATCAATTATCAAAAGAAAGACTTATAAGTTTAATTTACTTATAAATAAACAAAAATTAAGTAGAAACAAAATCACCTTAAAGTATGGCCAATATTTGTCATTACTGCGAATGTAATACGGGACTTCATTATATTCTTTAGGTGGCCTAATTTCATCAAAAGCAAGCATGATCATTTTCTTAAGCACAATTCCAAATTGTCTACTCACGGTTTCACCTGAATGTTGAAATTGTTCTTGAATTATTCTATTCCCAACACCATGTCCTAAAGTCATCAAAAACATACCAACTGCTTCCTCAAGCCCAACTCCTTTAGTAGAGGTTAATCCATAACTTCTTAATCTATCACATAATTTAATAAAAACATGTTTCTCCATTCGAAATTGTTCGTGACAACGTCGATCATTTTCTTTGAGTATTTCCGTTATGAACATCGATCCTGTATGAGGAGAATTTCTACATGGTTCTTTTATTAAAAAGTTATTGTGGTAATACACTGTTGTTCTTGCGGTTGCAAGAACAAGTTCATCAAATTCCATATCATCTCTAATGGCTTGTTCAACAAATTCTTGATCCATCTCTTCCTCTGAATCGGTGTTCATTCTGTAGTTACATATTTCAAACAATTACAAATAATTAACATGAGTTCAAAATATAAAACAACTGTAATCATTAGTCAATTTAGTTGTAATAAATGATGAATTAAATACTATTGTACAATATAACATATAACCAACACCACTTTATTCAATATTTCAACATCCCATTCACAAGTTCACAATATACATCAACATCAACATCAACATTTTTTTTGTTTCATTAGCATAAACAAGCATGAACATCCTACTTATATATATATATATACACAAAAAGTGTCATGTCTTACAAAAAGACACTTTTTGTCTATCATATTACAAAAGTATATCATAAGTTAACACAAAAAATTAGTTCTTGGCAAAATATGACATTAATTGTACAAAAGTGTCATTTTTCTTCGCCCGTTCATTGTCTTTATATTCAATGTTGTTGATCTTTTAACCACTGAATTTGGTATGTAGGTTCCTTCAACGCAACGAAAATCTCTCTATTTGCTTTCTTTGTGAACAAGCTAATACCCAACTTGAATAGAGGACTCATTGGTTCACATTCTAGAAGAGTAGATAACTTTTCAACAACCTCTTGAACACTACAACCAGGTGGGTCGGTTCGTATATATGAATTCCTATTCTTAACACTCTCACAAAGTTCATCAAGTTGCTTGGATAACTTCGATGTGGTAGAATTATTTTTTTTTCTTCCCTTTCTTGAATTTTTTCCTATTTGGTTCAAGTGTTTTCTCTTTTCGCTTGCTACATTCTACTTCTTCACCATGATTAGCTTCTTCAGAATCCAAACTATTAGTTGCATCAACATTATCCTTCGTAGATGTTGTATACATATGAGGCATTAAACCTGAAGTTGGTGCCCAAGCCCTAGCTCCTGTAGCCGTAACATCTCGAAATAATTCATCTAACTTGAATGCATGTTCCAAACCCTTCACGCGAAATTTTGAAGCTTCTGGATATTTCTGTTATAATTTTTAAGTTAGTTCAAGAAGTTATAATAAAATTATTATAATAAATAATTTGTTTATAGATACATACTTGTAACTTTGCTTCCCACCACTCATTTGAAGCTTCAATAGTTTGTCTTTCCATGTCCCAACCGAGTCCGGTCTCTCCTCTTAACAATGAATCCCAAAGTTGCCAATCCTTTTTCACAATATCCCAATGATTCTTTAGTTGCTTTCGATCATATTTTCTACCCGTCGCATTGCTAAAGTTTTCAATAAAAATTTTCCAACCTTGTTTGCTCAAATGTGTTCCATTTCTATTCCCGGCCCTAACTTGTTCTATAGCCAAATCAACCCAAATCTCATGTGTTCGTGGATCCCATACCGCTTTTGTTTTTCCTTGTGTGCCCTCATTTGCCATCTACTTTAAAATTAGAATTTATTTTTAAGAAGTAATTAGAATTACCAAGTATTAAATAATCATATTATGAAAAATTAAAAGATTATGAATTTGTGTTTTTAATTTACACACAAAAGATCATTAACATATGTTCTACCTACTATGTTGGTCAAATTATACAATAATAATAATAATATATAAACCACACACACGACTACAGTGACATTTGTGGGGAAACCATAATATTTTTTTTTGAAATGGCAAAATATTATTAAAGAGCCACAAGTGGCACCAGGCAAAAGCAGTCAAACCAGAATACCAAGTCAATAGGTTTATGCCATTACGTTACTTAAAGCAGAATGTCAATATTTAGACTTGTTACTCATGTAGTAGGCTTCTCTGTATTGTGCTTGGTTATGACTATCACTTTTGTAAATATAAAGTGGCAATGTGGCATAGGCTTCTCTATGTGATATTCCTTTCTCTTCAACAACATAATATTGATTGTGTTTGCTACTCAGTAGCACATACTATCAGTATCCATCAGATCTCCTACTATACATACATTTAATTTATAGTGCTAGGAGGTTAAAAATGCTATTGATCAAATAATTCTAAACTTCCATCTAATATTTTATTTATTTACTCTATTTCACTATATGATGGTAACCTCCATCTCTTTCGTTTGACAAATAACAATATAAGATATTAATTCTGACAAAAAAATTACATAAACAAATTAATTAGCTAGGCATTATGGTATACATAATGGAAATCCGATTGTAAACCAGATTTATTTACCAAATACTCACAAAACGATTGACATTTAAGAACCCAAAAGCTCGATCGTGTATCTGTAATTTAAATAGCCAAACTAAACTTAAGGAATGTCAAAATAAGACCCTTATTACATGCAAAACTAGCAATTGAATAATAGTGACTTGTGAGATATAGAGTTTGAGGCTTTGTGACTAACAATTTCTTGATTATGAAGGACAGGATCCTATCTTCAAGTGGGATTAAAATGAACTTCATTCCAAGTACATAATATGGAGAAAAGATTTCACAAATTGGAAAGTTTCATGCTTGTGAAGGACGAGCAAGGACTATCATGGGTAAAGATTATCAAATTTTTATTGAAATTTGAGAAACTGTTTGTTTCAAAAAAATCCAAAAACCTAACTCAAAACAAACAAAAAACTGGCAGTATGACAGCAAAATAGAAACCCACTTTGTATGTATAAACCATATCTGATTCTTATCAATACCAGACCTCCAAATGCAAAATTAACCAAAACCCACTTGTATTTACAGCAATAAAAACCCACATTCAAATTCCAAACCACGCAGAACCCATTTTCAAGCATCCAGAAATAAACACATACACTACATGTTAAAAGTAAAAGAAAAAATCAAATAGTTTCAGAGAAATTTGAGGTCAATCTTTAAATCCAATACAAACTTTATGTCAAACAAGATAAACTACGAAGATAAACTACAAAAACTAGAAGCAGAGATGATCATCGAATACTTACTTGGTTGAATGGATTTTTTCGGAGCAAAAGACAAGAGTTGATGCTTGGTTCTTCGAAATCGTATCAATGGTGGAGTTTACACGGTGAGAGTTGGTGGGTTTCCATGGAAATTTGGTTGATTGTTTTAAAAACTCAAAATATAGAAAGGATTTGAAGAGATTTTAGATAAAAATCACGGTTAGGGTTCATCTGAAAAGGGGAAAATCGTGTTTGGATGTGTTAGAGCAGTGAGATGGATACAATTGAAATTATTTGATTTGGTATTTATACCTACAAGGGTAAATAAGTCATTATAAAAGTTTCATTAAACCTCATTTTAGCTTCCCTAATTTTTTTGAAAGCTCTTTTGGCCCAAGCTGGTTGGACTTGGCTTTTGTTAAAAGAGCTTATAATCATGATAAGCACTTATCATGAAACACCCAAACAGGTCTGAAAGCTACTTTTGGGCTCTAAAAGAGCTTTTAAGCTCTCAATAAGCTTAGCCAAACAGGGCCTTACTCGAGTTGTTTCTCGAAATCTTCAAGTTCAACATAGTATAAACCGATTTTATTTTTATTTTTATTTAATTACTTATTTAATCAATTTACTTATTACGAAACTAAATTAATGAGCTCAATAATTAACAAATTAAATACCTCCAATTGAGTGTCAATCATTTCGTTGTCTGCATCACTGTTGTTCAACAATTAATTAAGAGAAATAAATTAGTTAGCGCAACCAATTAATTAACATTTCATAAGGAAACACATGTGTAATTCTTTACAAACATTTATGACAAATTAAATGGATTAAAAAGAGAAGACTAACCCAGATGAGTTTTATTGATGGCACGAATTATCTTCAATACTCATTTGAGTAATAAGCCGACGAATCCTCGATCTGATATCAATTTTATTTTTTCATACACAACATATTCATCAAGCTTGTAATTAAGAATTAAATATCTATATTAAAAACGGAAAGAGAAAATGTTAAAGGATCTCACCTCTTGGTCGTGCAGCCTTGGTAATTGAATGGTACATGAAAAATATAAATACAAAAATTCATGTCATAATAAAGGAAAAAAATATCAATGCCAATATCATAATATTTTTCATTTGTTTTTACAAAAATTAAAAGTGGGCCATATGTAGTTCTTTTAACAAATTTAAGTGTTGTTATTTCTAATCAACTAGATTTCCTAAAAAAATAAAAAATAAAAATAAATTAACTAAAATTTTCGGGAATATGTACTTAAGATGAAAACATCACAATATCATTGCATTATAATAACATAGAACATTGATTTTTATTTTTATTTTTTTATTTTTTTGTATCGAGGATCCGGACTTCGTCTAGGCACCCATCCGCCTGTCCTCCCCAACTATGTGACACACCCATAGCCAACTTGTTGGTTCTGACGGTCTATTTGTTGGATGTTATGGAGTATGACAGATAGAAAACCTCGGCCCACACCCCTGGCTACACAAAGATGCAAACGGGTAAATCAGAACTCGCCTTCACCCGGGTAGGATTCGAATCGCTGATCTGAGAGTTACCCATGCCCCAAGCCCATCTTTCCACTAGCTGAGCTAGCGCTCTGATGGCTGGCCACAATGTAATTGTCAAGAGTAGAACCAAGGATTTGAGATTTTCATCCCAAGTTTTGAACCATCAAGGCAACCACCTCGTGGTTGATTTTTATTTTTTCATTTTACTAATCCCCAATCCAATCACTAACCCTGAATGTTTTAGTTAGATCTCACCCCGTCAAGGCCGCGGGTCACGATTGAGTCGCTTCAATATCAAGATTCTTTGCAATTCGTTAGTAAACTCACTTCTTAATTCATGTCTAATTATTTCACACAGATGGAAAAAATTGTTTAATATTCATCACCAAAACTTTTCGATAGTAAATTCTATACCTTCCACGTTGATAATGAGGGAGATCGATGTAACGATTAAGGGTTTCCTCAACCCTATACAATAAAATTAAACGATCAACAAAACGAAAGACAAATGGTAATAACAATAGCAAGATCTGAACTACAAATTAAGAGAAAATAAATCTAGAGCACCTTTTCTTTCCATCAAAGAGGAACAATTTCATGGCCGGAGAAAATACAATTAGAACTACCTCTACATCACATAGAGTTGAAAGTTCATTAGCTTTCTTGAGGAGCCCATCTTTTCTCTTCGAAAAAGTAACTTGCCTGGATTTGTTGTGTTCAATTTTCTTTAGTTGCAGCTTGACTCTCCCCATTTTTTCCTACTTGATTTCCTTTGCCTTACTTAGATCTAATTTGATGTTATCCGTAAATGAAAAAAATAGATATCTATAGAGATGAATCATCCACTTAACAAAATAAAATTTCTTACCCGTCTTTATTTATAACGTCTTAGTCTTAGTTGTCACGCATTATCTTCTTTAACGTTATATGGGTAGTTTGTTTTATTTATTTATTTGAAAACTGAACTGTCTTGAATATTCTTTTTTGAATACTGAACCTATACTAAAAATTGAAATCGAATGATATGTTTGTTTTTTATTTTTCTCACATCTGAATATAGTATCAACTTGTTTGTTTTTTAAAATACAATTATTTAAGAATAAATAATTGACATTTATACCTTTAATACTATTAATTGTTATCCGTTTTAATTTGATATAATACAAACAATTAAAAAAAATAGTTTAACGAATACTAAACCATTTTTATGTAAATATTGATAAGATATAATTAATGGTTAAGATATGATAAATAATCATATTGAAGTGGTTTTGATTTTTACAATAAATAAATAAATAAATAAAATTGAAGGTTCAACAATGGAGTTGAAAGTGACAATGTGATATTAAGGTTTTTTCTATTATTATTTTATTTTGTTTATTGTTGTTTGTCATTAGTAATATATCTGAAGAAATAAATTTGTATAATATAAAATCATGGTAATATCGGAAATAAGTTATTTTGGGAGACTAATCTTGGAAAAAAATATTTTAAATACATTCCATTGATTTAATTGGAATTAAATATACTGTTAAAAAAAAAGAAGTGAAAAGTTAGAAATTTTTACTTTTTTTTTTAATTTTTTTTTATAGTACTTTTAAGTTATTTGACCACTTTTTTTTAAAAAAAAAAAAAAAAAAAAAAAAAAACTATACAACTTAATATATTCAGTTAAGACCCGGTAATTAAGTTTTAAGTGGAAAAAAACAAATGTCCCCTTAGTCGTCATTTATAACGTCTTAGAGATTGTTTGTTTGTTTGTTTGTTTATTTATATATATATATATATGAAAACTAAACAGTCATGAATTTTTCTGAAAACTCAATAGTGACTGAAACCTGAAATTGAATGTCATATATGTATTTGTTTTTCTCTCATATATGAATATAGTGTCAACTTGTTTGTTTTTAAAAATAAAATTGTTTGGAAACAAATGATTTGACATTTATACCCTTATTACTATTAATTGTTACATATTTTAATTTATATAATATAATTGAAGGTTCAACAATAGAGTTAAAAGTGACAATGTAATTAAGATTTTGTTTTATTTTGTTTATCATTAGTAATGTGTTTTTTTTTAAGTATTATACTATTACATAAATTCAGGGTTTTTTGGGGAGGGGGAAGGACTTGAACCCATAACCTCGTGGTGTAAGTGTGAGGAGTTTACAACCGAACCAACCTCATCTCGTCTCATTAGTAATGTGTTAAAAGAAATAAATTTGTACGATGTTATTCACATAAGTGCACACTTATGTAAATACATGAGTGCATTGAATGTGAGTCGTCGGATTTAACTACTTTGACTTAGTCTAAGTCAAAGTAGTTGAATTCAATGACTCATATAAAATCCATAAAGTACGCACTTATGTGAACACCACCGTAAATTTGTATAATATAAAATCATGGTAATTTTAGAAATAAGTTATCTTTGGGAGGATAATCTTGGAAGGAAATATTTCAAATGCAATCTAGTGATTTTGAATTAAGTGAAAAGTCTTGATTTTTTACTTTTTATGTTAAGTTGTTTTTTTTTTGTTGTTGGTATTTTAAAGTTGTTTGACTACTTAAAAAAAAACAGAACAAATTAATTGGTTCAATTCAAACTCTTTAAATATTAAGTGGAAAAAACAAACGACCCCTTAGTCTTAGTTGTCATGCATTATCTTTTCTGTATATATATATATATATATATATTTTGAGAAATGTATATTTTATTTTTGCTACTCACACATTTGACAAGATTTATTTAATTTGTTTGAAGTATTACATGATTACATAAACTTGAGGATTTTTGGAAAGAGGGGAGGACTCGAACTTGTAACCTCGTGGTGTTTGTGTAAATGGGTTTACCACGGACCAACCTCACCGCGTCCATTTGACATGAACATTAATTGGGTTGTTTTTTTTGAGGTTGTGGGATTTTCATTTGGTTATTAACAACAGCATTAATTATGCAGGGTTATAAACAAATTTCACTATTTCTAAAGGGTATTAATGAAATGTTCCCTTTAAAAACAAAAGTATAGCGGTATAGGCGCTAAGTGAAGATAAAGAAAGAAACCACAGAGCCTTGTTTCTGCTCAGGAGCTCAATTAATGGATTTACAGGAAGAAGAAGAAATAGTCAACTTTGGAAAATCTATAATAGTGCCAAGTGTACAGGAGTTGGCTAAACAGCCCATCATCAATATCCCACCTCGATATCTGCGGCACGATCAGGACCCTCCGATTCTCCTCCATCACACGTGTCTTCCATCTGCCCCCATCATCGACCTTAAGAAACTAGTTGCTGCTGATTCTATGGATTATGAGTTGGAGAGACTGCACTCAGCTTGCAAAGATTGGGGATTCTTTCAGGTATGTATGTCGACTTTATTTTTCATTGATGAGAACCAAGTAAAACCGAAGCCATGTACTGGATAAGATGGGCTTTTTGTTAGGCCCTCGTGAGGCCCATTTAAATATTATGTTTACACTCTTAGTCTGTTGAAAATTGAATCCAAAATTTGTTCACATTTTGATAGATATTATTTCATGTTTATTTTTTCCCTTACGAATTACGATCAAATCAAACAACAACAAAACCAAGTACCAATCTGTGCCGTACTGGCACATTGTACAGTACTATACGGATATAGAATAATGTAGAATTATTTCTAGCAAAAATATATGGAAACATCATAGTTAATATACAGTTATGCTCTACCAAAACATGAAGTATATATTGTAGTTACTAGTTAGTTGATATCTAAATGAAATGCAGGTTATTAACCATGAAGTTAGTATTTCATTGTTGGAGAAATTGAAGTTGGAAGTTGGAAATTTCTTCAAACTTTCTTACGATGAAAAGAAGAAGCTGTGGCAAGAACCAGACAATCATGAGGGGTTTGGGCAGCTATTTGTTGTCTCAGAGGAGCAAAAACTAGACTGGTCAGACATGTTTTATATAACCACTCTTCCACTCAATCTAAGGAAGACTGATCTTTTCCAGAAACTCCCTCCAAATCTCAGGTCTCTCTCTGTCTCCTTTTCAAAATATGCAAAATTAGATGCATTAAACATGTCTACTATTGCGATTATAATGAAATGTAACAATAAATGTGACCCATTTAAGATAGATAATGTTATCCTGAGATTTGTAGGCTGTGATTTATGATAGGATATATAAAGATTGTTTGAACAATTGAGCACGGTGTATCTAAACACATTTATGATAAAGAGTAGCTACAAGGTACTACAACTAAAAGTTTGTACTAGCAATGCATATATGATTATTGGTTGCTTTTATAAATCTAATATGAGTCTTCTCAAAAAAAAAAAAAAAAAAAAAAAAAAGTGGTTGGTAGAGTAGAGGCAATGAGGCATCTCTTGCATGGCTTGATGCAAAATTGAAGAAAGATTTTTTCCTGACAGATTGGTGCGATTTTAATGTTGATTTCATCTTTCATGAGTTTGCTAACAGAGAGACCTTAGAATCGTACTCCGCAGAAGCAAAAATGCTAGCCATGGCTATCTTAGGTTATATGGCTAAAGCTTTGAAGGTGGATATTGAAGAGATTAGAGAGTTGTTCAGTGAAGGGGTTCAATCAATGAGAATGAATTACTATCCTCCATGCCCTCAACCAGACAAGGCCATTGGTTTCACTCCACATTCTGATGCAGATGCTCTCACGATTCTTCTTCAGCTCAACGAGACGGAAGGCCTTCAGATTCGAAAGGAAGGAAATTGGGTTCCTATTAAACCGCTCCCAAATGCTTTTGTCGTCAACATTGGAGACATTATGGAGGTACTAGCCTAGTTACTACACTACTGTTTTACTTGGGATAATATTAAGTTATATATTGTAGTAATTCTCAGTAGAGTTCGTTAAACAAAAAATTCCTGAAAATTCTGAATCTTAAACCAGACAAAATTTGTATGATATTGCCAGTCTTAAAAGTATGTGTACATAAAAGACTAGTGAGAATTTTATAGACTGATTTGGACTGAAAAATTGCTGCTTATCTATATATCTATATATATATATATATATGTATTGTGTTCAGATAGTGAGCAATGGCATTTATAGAAGCATTGATCACAGAGCAACAGTAAACTCAGAGGAGGAGCGGCTGTCAATCGCAACATTTTATAGTTCAAAGCTAGACACAGTGATAGGTCCTGCACCAAGCCTTATTAGCCCAAATAGTCCTGCAATTTTCCGGCGAGTCCCGTTGGAGATGTATTTCAAGGAATTTTTTGCTCGGAAACTTAATGGCAAGGCTTATCTTGATTTTATGAAAGTCGATCCATGAAGAAAATTTACAAGTCAATCAAATTTGAATTTAACTCTCAAGTCTCAAACAATCGATCCTTATCAAGATCAAAATGTTTTAGTAATGTTGATGATGTTGTTCGGTTTACTTGATTCGGAGTGGGATATTGTATGAATTAATATGTGAATTCATATTGTGAAAATTGCTATATTTTTCCTGTACTCTGTAACTCTACTTGAGTTTAGATCATTTACTTACAAATCAAAAGAAATTATTTTAATATTTATTTTTTAAATACATTTTCTCGGATTTGGAAGAAAATTGCAGTGACATAAATAAAATAATAATAAATACATCACTCAAAATTCATAATGTCCAACACACAAAATATATTATCATCTTAATTAATATGATCTAATTTAATGTTGTCGCTATATGAAAGAATTAATCTTAAATTCTTAATATTTCAATATTAATAGAAGTACTATTCAATCAATATCTAGTTGATTAAAAAAAATAATAGCAATATCTAGTTTTACAATATTATATGGTATATGATAGTGCAAATGATAGTGTATCCGTTTTCACACACATTAACGGTGGAGGTTGGGTTCGAGTTACATGTACACATTTATAAACATATGTGGAGCGTGTTGTAAGATTACATAGATCCATATATGGATCGCGTATACAGTGTATATGGGAATTTATTGTACAGGTAGACACCTTCTTTTAAGATTAGACAACGTGGTATTTGCTTCTTGTGAAGTAGAGGACAACTCAAAATTAAGGAAAACAAAAATTACAATATAATTATTAACTTAATTCCCACAAAGGCCACAATCCCACTTTACTCCCAAAACTAGCAAGATTAGCTTCTCCTTTCTTTAAAAAATATCAACTACAATTGCGATTACTCACTCCTATGCTCTCACACGTGTCTATCACTTTTAAATGTAATTACAAAAGTACTGTTGCTAACTAGATGCTAAATGTCAAAATGGGCAAACTCATTAGGATAATGAAGAATTGAAGATTGGTAGTCTCCAAAACCAAGTAAATCCTCTTAATAAATAAAGAATAGGGACTCGCGTGTATTCTCGTATATCTCATTCATTCTTTATATCTTTTACAATTCAATATAAAAGTTGCTTTTCCAAGATCCAGCTCATCTTTGAGAATGTACCATGATTTAATGCAAATTCAATACAATAGAGGTGCAATGCATCTACATTATGTGGAAAAAATATTACGAATCTTACATGGTAAAATCTCACCACATCAGTGTGTCACGATCACAAGTAGATTAGTGCTTGTTTGGTTGAGATTTTTACTATCTCAAAAGGTCTATAAATGTCTATTTAAGTTTTTGTGAGTTGTTTAGTTGAGTTTTTGAGATTGTCTATTTTAAATTGAGTAGATGCTAAAAGAGTTTAAACTTCTACTAGGCAAAAGCTTATAATTCGCCAAATATACATTTAAAAAAAAAAAAAGTTTACCAACTAAACATCTATAATTTTTTTTTTTTTCAAAAACTCTATTTCTAATAAATCTACAAGTAGATCTTTTATCTATAGAGGTTTTGCAAAAGTCTAACCAAACAAGCTCTAAATATAGTATCAATAATAGTTATATAACTCATTCAACACTCTCTCCTTACAAGCCATTTTTTTAAGGATGTGTTTTATCTAATGAGTTTTGTATCAATTGGTACCAAAGTCTACAAGACGCCTAGTGGTGGGTTTGTAATGGATGAGGCGATATGGGGAGGGTTGCTACCCAAGAAGGTGGGATCCACAAAGTCACTCAATGGGAAGTGATGGACCGTATGTGGAAGCGTGGTAGAATGTTACGATCTCATATTGACTAAGTATGAGATTAGTCATGGATATATAACTCATTGGACACCCTCTCCTTATAAGTCAGTTTTTAAAAATGATTGAATTTTGCCTATTTGGTTCGTATCACAACACAAGACTTCCCAAATACACCATGCCATACACTAAATTATGAGATATGGCAAAAACTAATTGGAAGGTTAATACTGATTGTCCCACACAAAGGATAATCATTAATTAGTACTAACCTCAATGGTTAGTATTGTCGGATCAAGATCCTCTCATATCTTTTTTTGACCTAATTAGCTTTTTAGTGGATGTTTCATTTACATTTGAAAAGTAACTAGGAAAAGATAAGGCAAGGAGAGGATCTTAACTTCCACCCCACACAAAGCATAACTGATTCAGCACATTTTTTTTTTTTTTTTTTTTATATACCACTTGCAATGTCAATATGAAAACGCTCTTTGTAATGAGCCACATTGGACGGTGATTTAATTTATCATTTAAAAATATATAAACATTGCTAACTTATTGTTTTAGACAAAATCTTCAATAGGACATTGGGTCGTTATACACAATTTTTTTTAATATATCGTCTACGGCGACAACGATTCCAAACCAAACTGAATGAGCGTCATTCATCTTCAAGCCACATTGGACATTGTTATTGAAGAGGTCATGAAATTGTTACTATTATATATAGTAACATATATATTACCTAGATCATCTTGAGTTCATCTTTGAGAAAGTGCCATTTATTTATTTTGTTTGACTAAACCAAACAGGCTGTTATGGCGCAGGCACATTTGCTGATGTACACACAATAAGTGCGAAGCTAAAGGTGCCCTTAATTGCAGTGATATAAAGCATGTGATATTGCTGTATATATCAAAAATTAGTAAAACTTTCCCTGCAAAACCCGCCCCAACGTTGCCCCTCACTCACCTACACAGCTTGCAAACAAAGGATATTAGCTAGAAACATCACATTTCCAGCTATATTCCCTTTGTAAGTGCTATTTGCATGTTCGCTTCACATTTCTTACATCACTCATTTTGTATTTCTGAAATTTATATATATGCGTGCGTGCGTACTAGTGTGTGTCTGCTAGTGTTGAGACTAGAGCTTCTCTCAAGATGACAACTTACACTTCTCACATATACGTTCAAACAATACTTTTGCATTTTTTCTCTGTGGGGTTTTTTATTATGGCTGTTTCTGCTGGTGATTTCCATCGAGAGGTGGACTTAACATGGGGTGACCACCGCGCTCAAATTCTCGATGGAGGAAAGCTACTTACACTCACTCTTGACAAAACCTCTGGCTCAGGTTTTCACTCCAAGAGAGAGTATCTATTCGGAAGAATTGACATGGAGCTTAAACTCGTGGCCGGAGACTCTGCTGGCACCGTCACTGCTTATTATGTATGTATATGTTAATCTACATATTTACGTACCCTCGATTCTAAATTTTTAATTTGGGTAATAATAATTAGAAAAATGTGTTGCATGCAGTTATCTTCTGAATGGCCAAATCATGACGAGATTGATTTTGAGTTCTTGGGGAACAAAAGTGGGGAACCATATATTGTCCACACTAATGTGTACACCCAAGGGAAAGGAGACAAAGAGCAGCAATTTTACTTGTGGTTCGATCCAACCAACAATTTTCACACATACTCTATTCTATGGAATCCTCAACGCATCATGTAAGATATATAATCACTCTCCTCAAATCCTTCCTCTGTTAATCATTTTAATCTTTTCATCTTTTCTTTCAAGGTTGATATACTCATTAGTCATTATAATAAAATTGCTTATTAGGGACAAAAATTATACATCCCATGCCAAAAGCTAAAATTCGTCCCTACAGTTTTTGGGAAGGATCGAAATTATTTTCATCCCAAAAAATGTCGCCTTAAGTATGTAGCAATGGATTTGTAGGGATTAAAACAAAATTTAATCAATATAATTAAGTTATGTACAGCGACGGACTTACCTTGTATCAATTAGTCCCATGGTGGCTGGCGGGGGCCACACACCCGTTCCCTCAATTTTTATTTATTAATTTTTTTTATTTTATAAATAATTAATGAAAATTTATATGTTTTCCTTTAAATTTTGTAAATGTAGCGAATTATGCAATTTTGTGACATGTTTTATACCCTTTTCAGTTTTCTAGTTGATAACATCCCAATTAGAGTATATAACAATGAGGAATCCAGTGGCATTCCGTTCCCCACAAAGCAGCCAATGAAGATTTACTCGAGCCTGTGGAACGCAGACCAATGGGCAACAAGAGGGGGCCTTGTGAAAACCAATTGGTCTGAGGCTCCTTTCACAGCCTACTACAAAAACTTCAACGCCGATGCATGTGTTTGGTCATCTGGTTCATCTTCTTGTGATTCAAAGACCAGCAGTAACGCTTGGCAAACTCAGGGGATTGATGCTAATGACCGTAGAAAGCTCAGATGGGTGCAAAAATACTACATGATATACAACTATTGCTTAGATTTGAAGCGATTTCCCAAGGGCCGGCCCAGAGAATGCCGCCGAGGTTCAAGGTTTCTATAAAGAGCAATATTTATCTGTTGCCCTTGCATCTGTAAGTATACAACTAAAAATTCATGTGTGGAATTCTCTATTACCTAGAAGAAGTAATATATATATATATATATACCCACACAATTCTGTAAGATAACTCTCGGTGAACTTTGTGTCATGGTTGTGCAAGGTCGGCTTTGACTTTGTAGAGGTCCCGAACGAAAACTAAAATGGCCCCTTTGTTTATATTTGTAATTTTTTTCAATATATATAATTTCATCTTTGGTGAAATTTAATGGAATTTATTAAATTTTGAAGTGATTTTTGCATAAACAATATAAAGAATGCAATGCACTTGCAAAAAAATAATTTTCATTTGAAAAATTTTCAAGTACAAAACTATTTTTTCCGACTTTTTTGAAGATAAAACATTAAAAATAATGAAATTTAAAAACAAATTTCTTAAATCCCAAAAAATTCTCAGATTTTTATTAGGTGTATATTTTAATTTTACTCATATTTAAGTTAAGTTTTCTACTTTAAAGATTTTAGAATACTTGAAAAAAACAAACAAAACATTTGAATGAATTTCTTATCACACTCATTCAAACTTAAGATTAAAAAACAAACATGCCTAAGACTAAGGGGCCGTTTGTTTTTTGTTTGAAGACTGAACAATCATGAATTTTATTGAAAACTGAATAGTGACTGAAACCTGAATCTGAATGATATGTTTTATTTTTTATTTTTATCACATCCGAATAGAATGTCAACTTGCTTGTTTTTAAATATAAAATGGTTTAAAAACAAGTAATTTGACATTTATACCCTTATTATTATTAATTATTATGTATTTTCATTTTATATGATACAAACAACTAAATAAAAAATAATTTAACAAATCTTAAACCATTTTTATGTAATAATTACAATATATTATTCATGACTAAGTTACGATAAATAATTTGTTTTTTTTTTATAAAAACAATAGGATAAATAATGATTTAGAAATGATTTTGATTTAAAAAAAAAAAATTTGAATTGAAGGTTCAACGATGGTTGAAAGTGATAATGTGATAAATGTTTTTTTTTTTTTTTTTTTTTTTTTTTTTTTTTTTTTTTTGAGATGTTTATAATAAGTAATAGGTTAAAAGAAATAAATTTGTATAATATAAAATTATGATTAAATTGGAAATATGTTATCTTTGGTAGGATAATCTTGGAATAAAATATTTTAAATGCAATTCATTGATTTGGAATTAAGTTAAAAGTCAGGATTTCTTACTTTTTATTTTAAGTTGTTTTTTTTGATATTTTTAAGATGTTTGACCACTTAAAAAAAAATAAACAAAACAACTTAATAATTTATATTCAGATCCATTAAATTTTAAGTGAAAAAAACAAACAACCCCTAAAAGAAAAAATGAAAAAAAAAAAAAGGGTTTCATTTTCATATTGGGCTTATCGTAAAAAGCTAAATAAATTGGGCACAACCTTCGTATAAGACATAAATTTGGTGTAGGTAAGTAAAGTAGAAAAACTGATATTACATTTTTATTTTGGGCCTTTGAAAAAAAATAAAATTGACCAATCAATTACCAATCATATTATAACAAAAAAATTGTACCCTCTATTTATGGGCCCAGAGCGAGCACCCCTCATACCATGGCTTAGAGCCGGACCTGTTTGTTTATATATTTATAATTACTTGGCAGTAAACATAGAGTTTCTTACATCTGACCAGATTGTGAGTTCGAATCACACATACGCTCCAAAAACCCCAAATTAAATAGTTATAAGAAAATAAAAAAAATTCTTATCCAATTATTTCCATTTTTGTAAACCATATAGATTGGAATATAGACTGAGCGGGACTATGATTTAGGTAATTGAGACTTGATTGTAGTCCTGACACGGTTCCGGTTCGAACAGTTGAACCGAACTAGAACAGGAACCGGAACCAGAACCAGTTTTCCGGTTTCGGTTCCAATTTTCACAGAACCGTCCGGTTCGAACCGATGGTTCTTATGTTATTATTTATTTTTATTTTTTCAAATTGGTTGACCGTTGGAGGCCCAACGGTCGACTGACGTTAGCAGACTGTTGGGGCCTCCAACGGCTCACTTTTTTTGTTGTTGTTGTCCTTTTCAACACCCCCCCCCTCCCCCCCCCAAATTTTTCCTCACTCCAATTTCATACCAACTCTCTCTAATTCTAATTTCTCTCTCAATTCTTCAATTCTCTAACTCTCCAATTCATTCTCAATTACTAAGTTTTTAATATTTATTTCATTTGCAATTGTTTTATTTGCAATTAATTTTATTTGCAATTTATTCCCCCCTAATTTTTCCTCACTCCAATTTCCTCCCAACTCTCTCTAATTCTAATTTCTCTCTCAATTCTCCAACTCTCCAATTCTCCAATTCATTCTCAATTACTAAGTTTTTAATAGTTATTTCATTTGCAATTGTTTTATTTGTAATTTATTTTATTTCCAATATATTTTATTTGCAATTGATCTTATTTCCAATTTATTTAATTTGCAATTAGTCAATTACTAAGTTTCCATTTTCATTTATTTGCAATTTATTTTATTTGCTATTACTACCTACGAAGTTTCCAATTCTTTCCCAAATTTATTTTTAACCATTTATTTCCATCAATTTTTTAACATTTTTTGTTTAAGGAATTTTACAATTCAATTTTTAAATGGCAAGTGGAAGTGGAAGGGGTAACGGCTGTGATGGTCCTAGGTGTTCCATTTCGATGAAAGGTAAGGGTTGTAAGGTCGTATGATTGAAAATCTCGGTTGTGACGACACCATCTATCACGAGTGTCTGCAATACCGAGCCTATGCTGAAGACCTAGGCAGAACCCAATCCCAATGACAACACCCCCCCCCCCCCCCCCCCCCCCCCAAATTTGACAAGCTAGTCAGAAAATAAATATGCCTGATATTGATACACCTCCGGATTTTGAATTTGATCAACCGGAACCAAAAGAGCAAGAAGATCTGATACAGAAGCAGAGAAAATCTAATATCTTCGTAAAACATATGAAGAAAATTAGGCAAGAAGATGGAAGCTATGCAGTGGCTTGCAATTACTACAAAAAAGTATATAAGTGGCACAAATCTGGAGGATATGACACTTATCGGAAGCATATTTTAACCAAACATCCAGAAGCAGAGACTAGATTGAGGTCACAATCACAAATTCCTAGGTACGCTATTCCTAACCAACAATTATTTCGTTATACTGATGAACAAAATAGAGAAGAATTATCTAGAATGTTAGTAGTAGAACACTTATCATTTAGTTTTCGTGAAAATGTTGGTTTTATTAATTATTGTCGACGAGCATTAAACCCTGCTGCATGTTGTGTTCCTAGAGCCACGCTCACAACAACACTTGAAAAGATTTATGAAAAAGAAAAAAGAAAGTTAGAAAAATATTTTGAAAAATATAACGGTCGTGTTTTCGTATGTGTCGACATATGGAGTGACCATTGACGATCGCATTCATACTTGGGTGTCACTTGCCATTATATGGATGATGCATGGAATATCCAAAAAAGAATTCTTGCAATTAGAGTTTTTGATGATGTACACACTGCTCAGAATATTTTTAGACAGCTTAGAATTGTTTTTACAGAGTATAAAATTGAAAACATAATTTTTGCAATCGGTTTTGATAATGCTTCTAACAATACCGCTGCTATTCCAGCTTTACTTGATTTATGCAAACCTTATCTTGGTGGTACATTTTTTCATCAAAGATGTGCATACCATGTTTTAAATTTATGTGTTCAAAAAGGATTAGAGACTCTTGAACATTTTATTCAACCTATTAAAAAAGCCCTAATGTTTTTGTGGAAACATCCTTCTACAATGAAAGCATGGTCAACATATTGTAAACAAAATAGTAGACGTGTCATTAGATTTCCTCGTGATGTTTCAACACGTTGGAATTCTACTTATAAATTGTTTACTAAAAGTTATGATTATATGGATTTATTAGTTTCTTCTGTTCAATTTCATGTTAGTCACATTGATCTTTATCAAACTCATTGGGATGCTTGTTACAACGTTTTCAATTTGTTAAAAGTCTTTTATAATGTTACTAACAATTTATCTAGTGTTTATTATCCTACAACTCATTTATTTATTATTGAGAGTCTTAATATTGCTGGTGCCTTTGTTCATTGTGAATCTGACATAGAATTAGCGGAGTCTGTTAATGCTATGAAGGTTAAATGGTTAGAATATTATAAGGAGTTTCCAAATACTTATTTGATTGCCATGGTTTTTGATCCACGTTGTAAATTAGAAAATTTGTCTTATTATCTAATTGGTTATTATTCCCCACAAGGTTTAAAAATAGAATATGATGTTGATGCGTGTTGTGAGAGAGTTAAGAAATTATTGTATGATTTATATGATGAATATGTTACAGTTTATGGATCCTTACTGTTGACGGTGAAATTTGGATTACCACGTAACCAACAATTAAATCAAAACGAACGTTAAACAAGAAAGAAAATCAGCACATGCAAGAGACAGATTTACGTGGAAAAACCCTTGAATGGGAAAAAACCACGGCGTCCCGGAGGACAGGAAAATATCACTAAAATTCACTTGTTTCGGTTACACACTCAAATCTCTCGAGTTCTTGCTTTTCTCTCTTTTGAATTTCGAACCCCCTCCTCGTGGGATAGGTGGTTCTATTTATACATGATAATTAGGGTTACCACGTGTTTTTTGTCGTGTTGGAGGTAGGATTTCTTTTTTGATTCTTACTAGGATTCCCATGTTGTAACAGATACGGATATGTGTTTTTGGCCCTTTCCCTTTCTACGACTCCTCATTGTCATGGGTCTTCTGGGAGTTAGGGTTTATTTTCGTGTTTCTGCCGAGTCGGTTTGTGCCCAGTACATTGATGCGGCGAACATCTCCCCTCCTGGGTATTACCCTTCGACGACCATGTTTTTATCTTTGGCGAGTACATATCTAGCTCTGGCGACCACACCTTTGACTTATTGACTTGACGTTGACATACTGACTGGTTCACGTTTTCTTCTTTGACCTGGTCGATGAGTGACGTGGCAACCTGTTCCTCAGTATTTATTGACTCCTTTGATGACGTGGCTGCTTGGCGAAATTATATATACAACAATACCCTTATAAATATTTCGAGTTGAGCGAATGATTTGGGTTTCCAATTCGTTTGCCTTCGCGAGTAGTATTTATATCCATGCTTTTAAAATTTTGGCGTGTTTCGCAAATAATTCCCCCTTTTTCATTTTCACCACGTGTTGAATTTGTTAGTTGATTCTTCCGGTGCAAGCCTTCATTCTTGGCCACACAATCTCTGGCGCTTCCTCTCATTTGACAAGTGAAGATACATTTTGACTGATTGGTGATCCCCGAGGTGCCACATGTCCGTTATTTGGTGGTGACTATTGCAGCCAGTTATTGTGACCGTCGCTCACTTTAACCAAATATCTTTTTATCTGATTTTTTCTTTTTTGAATTTCAAAACTCCCTCTTTTAATGCTCGATCATTTCTTCTTCCTCATTTCAATCTTTTCGTTTATATTTCCTTTGTTTTCTCAGAGCAAAAAACAGGCTTGAAACTTCGTTTTCATCTGCCCTATTTTCCCTTTTCTTCGAGTATTTGCTACAGCTTTTCTCCTGCGTTTTCCATTATCAAACGGTTCGTCAAACTCGAACATTCTTGTTTCTCAGCGTCCCCAATTCTCCTACCTATTTCTGCGACCCTAGGGTTTTCTGGTGAGTTCTCATGGATCTTTCCTTGCGTTCTTCTCGTTTTAATCAAATGATGTAAGCTTTAGAGCTTGGTGATAAATGTACTGCAGACCGAATTGAATCATTGATTCGTAACTTTCATCCGGATTCCCCATCTCCGATTTCTGTTTATATTCCTTCCTCTGAGGAAAATTTTGCTCCTAACATCCATTCTCATTCGTCTTTTGATTGTTGCTCTCCGATGATGACGAGGTCTTCCAAATCAGGTGGTAGTAGGTGACGAGCTTCTATGGCTCCTCGAGGATCTCTGCTGGATGCTCAGACTACTGTGGATTCAGATGTTGAAGATCACCAGAAGAATAGATTACATTTCACAGCCGACCGCCCATGTTCTTTTGATTGTGAAGTAAATGTGGTTGGCGAGGAGGAACTTTGCAAGTACAAAAGTCGTTTTGACATCTCAGATGCTGTGATTTTGACTTTGCCAGGTGATCGAGCGGCGTGGAACCCTCCTGAGAATGCGGTCGCCATCTATGGTGCGATGCTTAGCTGTGGAGTAACTCTTCCTTTTCAGCCCTTCATCGCCAGATTCCTCGCGGAGGCTCAGATTGCGCCTGCCCAACTCGCCCCAAACAGTTACAGGATCTTGATATGCCTGTGTTTGATGTGGAAATTGAAGGGCTATGGGCCCCCTACGCCCTGTGAGATCCGTCATTTTTATACTTTAAGACAAGCGGGCCACAGTGGAACGTACTTCCTTCTCTCTTCAGCAGTGGAAAATTGGATCCCTAAGGGTGTGGCGAACCCCGGACAGGTGGAAATCTCTAGCGATGAGAAAAAGAAGGGTTTTATTTGGGGTTTTCCTACTTCAAATAAAAAGGTGGAAGAATAGCTGGTTTTTCGCTGGTGGCGAATGGGGCAGAGATGTGCTCGTCAGTGTGAGCCATAGTTTTTTGGCGAAGAAGGTTCCCAGGCATTTCACTTCTCCTGAAGCTTGGTCGAAAACAAACCCTGTCCTTCTTGATGCTAAGATTGCTCATCTTACCGCGGCAGCTATTCTTCCATTGGATGAAAGAGGTAGATCATTTCTCTTGGATGAGGAGAAAATGATCGCTCAACGAATTTTCACACGCCTACCTGCTAGGCTCCCTCGCCGTAAGTTTTATCAGCCTTACTTTTGATATTACTGTTTTGTTTATTCTGTTAGTGATGCTTGGTTATTTTTCGCAGTGATGGACTTTGACACAGTTTGCGATTGGCAAGCTCGAGCAGTAAAGAACTGTGAGGTGGCCAGCAAAAGATATGCCGCTGGTTTGGCTTAGGAAGAAATTGCTAGCCCGGATGTTGATGATCCCTCAGATGGCGAGGAAGTAGGTAACGTTGCTGGGGGAGGTGTTGAGTCTGGGCAGCCCCCTATGCATCCAGGAACTGCTGCGAGTATGCCTGCTATGACTACTCCTGCTGCGGCTACCCCCAGCCGTAAGGGAAAAGAGAAAGTTGGAGTTTCAGGGTCAGTCAGTGACATTCCTATTTTTTATGCGGATGTCCCTGAAACTCACCTTGATCCTGCGAGTGACCTGAGGCAAATGCCCAGCTAAGGGCACCCCTAATCATACTACTCGACCTCTAAAGCGGGCATCAAGAGTTGTGCAGTATGTTGTTTCTTCGGACGAGGAGGGTGCTGATGGACCTGTACTCGCCGAGACTCCCTCTACTCAAACAACTGTTCCTGAGGCTCCTGCTGGTGGGTTGAGTGCGGTGGTGTCTCCACCTTCTAAGGGAGTTAACAAGTTGAATGTTCCTACCTCCTCCCCGACTGGTGCAGCTTCTCCTCCGGTGGCTGTGGGTGGCTGAATGTGTCTTCTGCTAGTCAACCTGGGCCATCTGGTCAGCCAGGGCCAGCTGATAAATTGGAGCCATAAAAGCAACCCGGGGCTTCTACATCGGGTTTGGGCACTGCTCATGAAGTTCCTCCCGTGGATCCAACTGAAGCTGGTGAGGGAGTTGAGTTTGTTTCCCTTTCAGACTTCACAGCTGCGAATTTGCTCATACCTAATGAATAACGACGTTTATGTCGGTGAAGGTTAGGAGCATGTGAAGAGTAGGTCTTGTAACAGAAAAATGGAATTTTTCTTCAACTGCCACTCTTTGGTGAGTCTCTTGAAGTATTTGTGTTGTACTCTGGTTTGCGTGTTTCCTGACTTGTCTATTTTTCTTTTCAGATAATGTCTGAGTTGGCTGACAACTACAGGCGAGGGAATTTCCTTTCTAGGGATGTGAAACGCCTGCGAGAGCGAGCTTCCACTTTGGCAGCTGAGAAGCTTTCTGCTGAGGAACTTCATGCTCAGCAAATTACTCAGTTAAGGGAATCCGTTGATGGTTACCTTTCTGCTCAGCTAGCTGTCGAAGAAAAACTGTCTGCTGCTGCGGAGGAGATTCGCTCGTTGAAGGAGCAGCTGTTTGCGAGTCAAGACTCACTCGCAGCACGCTTAGAGGCTAAGCGATTAGCTGAGGAGGCTAGAGAAAAAGCTGAGTGTGAGGTGTTGGACCTGCGCAATCAATTGTCTTTGTGTGACGTCATTTTCAACGATTTGAAGGCTGTTTTAGAGGTTGAAGCAGTTGATCGTTTTAAGAGGTCCCCTGCCTATGATGCGCTTTTGTTGCGTGAATTCGAACGAGGCATGATGCAGTCGAAGAAGTTCTTCGCCATGAAGGATCATTCGAATGAAAGGCTCTAAGGCGTTTTGACAAATCCCTTGAGTTACATATGGACAGCGCAGTGGGTTCGATAAAGGAACAGAGAAAACGGTGGAAAGCCCATTGTTGCTATACGAGGACTGAGCCTCATCCAATGCACTTAGAAGTTCCTAGCAAACGCGCTTTTAATACCTACTATTCTGGTCAGAAGGGCAGCTTTTTTGGTTCTGGTGCTGAACCCGATTTAGGCCCTGTTGCTGGTAGGGATTATGGGCCTTTCATGCCAGAAGGGGATGAAGAAATTACTTGGCTTTCTGAAGATGAGATTGAAGATGAGGAAGACAGCGAGGGTCCTCCGGTAGCCAGTTGAACTTATGTATTACTTTTAGTTGTAAATAACTCTCCTTGTAGCTTCAGTTGTAAATAACTTACAAAATTTATAACTCCTTTGACCTCATTTTTGGTTCAGCAGCCTTTGTTGAATTTTTGGCACACTCAGTGTTTGACACCAAGTTTCCTTTTTTCTTTAGCACATTATTGTTGTTTATTCAGCTGCCATTGCTGAGTTCTAGCTTACTTAGTGTTTTGTCAAGACGTGTCCGACTATACACCAAGTTTTTAGCATATTTTTATTGCTGTTTATTCAGCTGCCATTGCTGAGTTCTAGCGTATTTAGTGTTTTGTCAAGACGTGTCCGACTATACACCAAGTTTTTAGCATATTTTTATTGTTGTTTATTCAGCTGCCATTGTTGAGTTATAGCGTACTTAGTGTTTTGTCAAGACGTGTCCGACTATACACCAAGTTTTTAGCATACTATTGGGACGTCTCCCTCTTTTGCTTTTTGCTTTATGCTTTAGTAGTTTTTGTTTTCAGCTAGCTTTTTCAATCCCCAGCGTTTGAGATTCCTCATGTACGCTTTCGATTGGCTGTTTCTCATGTCTTTCTTAGGATCTCGTTTTTCCCACGGCGGCGACCACCGATTTTCATGATAGCTTTAGGCATAGTTGCCTTTTGGCTCGCCTTAATTTCGTGCGTTATCTCGCTCGTTTCCGTTGCTGCGAGTATAAAACTCATCTTTACGCAACGGCGAGTGACTTATGGTGTATGCCGGCGAATATTCTTTGTACCTGGTTACTTTTGTGGCGAGCTAAGTCACGGGTTCTTAGTAATAAATTACTCTTTATTGAATACTTCCTGCAACTTTTGTTAAAATAAAAACAGAGAAATAATGCTAAAACGTAAACTACCTAGAAAGAAAAAAAAACATTGAAATAAATTCTAGAAGCAAATGAAATAATTAAGGGTAGTATATCTTTAGGTATTGCGCATTGCATGGCCGAGGTAATTCGCCAAAACCTTCTCGAGTAATGCGATATGCCCCGTGACCAGCTATGCCTGTAATTTTATGAGGTCCTTCCCATTTGTCTGCGAGTGATCCTGCAGCTTTGTCTTTGGTTCCTGAATTTACTCTTTTCAGAACTAAGTCACCGAGTACTAATTTTCTTTCACGCACATGTGAGTTGTAATACATGGCCGCCCTTTGTTGATATGCTGCGTTTCTTATTTGTGCACGTTCTCTCTTTTCTTCTAGCTCGTCCAGGCCACATTTTAGCATATCAACGTCTAGTTCTGGCTGGAATAGTTGTACCCTTAGTGAAGAGAAGGATGTTTCCACGGGAATGACAGCTTCAGCTCCGAAAGCCATGGAGTATGGGGTTTCACCCGTTGAGCTTCTTTTTGTAGTTCGATACGCCCATAGTACCTGTGGTAGCTTCTCTGCCCAGTTACCCTTCTTCGCCGCTAGTTTGGCCTTTAGGTTGTGCTTTATGATCTTGTTTACTGCTTCAGTTTGACCATTTGTCTGTGGATGTGCTGGAGTTGCGTAGTAGTTGTTGATTCTATACTTGTCACACAGCTCCCTAAATTTCTTGCCATCGAATTGGGTTCCATTGTCGGTGATGATGGTGTTTGGTATCCCGAATCTGTACAGGATATTTTTCTTCACAAAGCTTGTAGTGTTTTCCTTCGTTATGTGCACTAATGACTCAGCCTCTACCCATTTTGTAAAATAATCCACAGCCACGATAGCATGTTTTGCTCCTCTAGGTGCTGTTGGCATTGGACCAATCAAGTCAATTCCCCACATGGCGTATGGCCAAGGCGAGGTGATACTTTGCAAGAGTTCAGGTGGCTGGCGAATGTTGTTTGTAATTTTCTGACATGCTTCACACCTTGCTACTACCCTTTTAGCATTGGCAAACAGTGTTGGCCAGTAAAAACCCTGTCGTAATGTTTGGTGGGCTAGGCTGACACCTCCAACATG
The DNA here is from genome assembly GCA_008009225.1 of Acer yangbiense. Lineage (NCBI taxonomy): Eukaryota > Viridiplantae > Streptophyta > Magnoliopsida > Sapindales > Sapindaceae > Acer > Acer yangbiense. The sequence goes on from CM017773.1 coordinate 12,564,051, forward strand.
ATTCCCATAATTTCCACTATGTATGCTTCTCAGGATCCCTTTTGCTTCTTCATGTCCGACACATCTCTGTAGTGCCCTTGAGTACCCTCTTTTGTACAGTTCTCTATTGAGTATTGAATATCTTTTAGCTCTGTACTTCAGTCGCTTTGCCTCCAACGGATCACTTGGGAGTACATCATTGATAAGGTATTCTTTGATTGGTGTTATCCAGCTATTTGCTTCGTTGAAGACTGCCCAAACTTCCATTTGTTTGACTATGCTTGGGTGTAGCAGGTGAATCATGGGAATAGTCCTGGGCCAGATGTTGATTGTGGCGGACGCCAGTTTTGCCAAGGCGTCAGCCTGTTCGTTTTCTTCTCTAGGAATCTGGGTAATCATGTACTCTTTAAACCTCCCCAGTAGCTCCTTTGCTAATTTTAGGTAGGCGATCATGTTTTCATCTCTCGCCTGATATTCATCTAACACTTGATTAACAATGACTTGGGAGTCGCTGAAAATTTCCACCTCATCGGCTCCTAGGACTGTGCAAACTCTTAGTCCTGCTATGAGCGCTTCATACTCGGCTTGGTTGTTGGTAGCTTTGAAGTCAAAACATAAGGCACATTCTACTGAATCTCCTTCCTGGGTTGATATCACTACCCCTGCCCCGCTGCCATGCGTGTTTGAAGACCTGTTAACACGGAGTTGCCACCTGAATGTTTTCTTAGTTTGCTCCACCATCATCCTTGCTACTTCCATATTTGGTTTGGTGAACTCTGCCAAAAAATCCGCCACTGCTTGGCCCTTGATCGCTGTCCTTAGGAGATATTATATATCAAATCCACTTAATTCGATCGTCCACTTGGTTAGTCTACCGGATACCTCTGGCTTCTGTAAAATCAGTTTCAGTGGGCAATTGGTATATACTCCAATTTTATGAGCCTGAAAATACGGTCTTAACTTCCTCGCCGCTGTAATTAGGGCGAATGCCATCTTCTCGGCTGGCGAGTATCTTGTCTCAGCTGGTAACAATGCTTTGCTTGTGTAATATACAGGTTTCTGAACCCCCTATTTCTGTTTCACCAGTACAGAACTGGTGGCTGCTTCGGAGACAGATAGGTACATGTAAAGTGTTTCTCCGGCTACTGGTTTTGACAGCAGCGGTGCTTGCCCAAAGTACTCTTTCAAGGCTTGAAAAGCCTTCTCACAATCTTCGTTCCACTCAACTCTTTTGCCTTTCTTGAGAGCTTTAAAGAATGGTAGGCATTGGTCCGTTGATTTTGCTATGAACCTGTTTAATGATGCTAAGCAACCTGTGAGTTTCTGGACATCCTTCAAGGTCTTTGGGGAAACCATTTTTGCTAATGCCTGGATCTTGTCAGGGTTCACCTCTATCCTCTTCTGATGCACTTGGTATCCCAGGAACCTTCCAGACGGTACGCCAAATACACATTTCATAGGGTTCAGCTTCATTCCGTATCTAGTTAGCACATCGAATGTTTCTCTCAGGTCATCTACATGCTTGTCAACCATGACGCTCTTTGTTAGCATGTTGTCAACATATACTTCCATATTCTTCCCTATTTGTCTGGCTAACGTCTTGTTGACTAGACGCTGGTAAGTTGCTCCGACGTTCTTCAGGCCGAATGGCATGACTGTATAGCAGTATAACCCTTGATCCATGGTGAATGCTGTTTTCTCTTCGTCTGGCTTGTGCATCTTGATTTGGTTATATCCTGAGTACGCATCCATGAAGCTCAGCGTCTCGTGTCCTGCCGTTGTGTCGACTAGCTAGTCGATTCTTAGTAGTGGGAAGCTATCCTTGGGGTAAGCCTTGTTTAGATCGGTGAAGTCTACACACATCCTCCACTGATTGTTCTTCTTTTTTACAAGGACCACGTTTGTCACCCATTCTGGATACTTAACTTCTCTGATTGATCTTGCGGCGAGTAATTTAGAAATTTCTTCTTTTATTACCGCGCTTCTCTCCGGGTTAAAGCTCTTTCTTTTCTGCACTACCGGTTTGTTTTTTTCGTTCACGACCAGGTTGTGCGAGATCACGCTTCTATTAATCCCTGGCATGTCTTTATGGCTCCAAGCAAAGATCTCCTTGTACTCTATCAGTAAGTTCGATACATCTCTCTTGACTTGTTCGGCTAATCTTGCACCAATTTTGACTGTTTTACCAGGTTCCGTCTCGTCCAGAACAATAGACTCAGTAGGTTCTTCTTTTTCCCTGCTCGCCTTATCCATTGGATCCAATTCAAAAGCTCCGGGATTTTCTTCTTGCATTTCCTTATTTTTTTCAAATACACTCAAGGTTTCCACTCCTATCGTGTTTTTGAAAATTGAAAGGTTAGCGCGGCGGGCCATCTCCTATGATCCTTTTAATTCCCCAACTTCAAACATTGTAGGAAATTTTACTTTCAGTGCATGGGTTGAAGTGACTGCACGAGCTTTGTTCAGGAATGGTCGGTCAAGTAAAGCATTATACGGCCAGCTGTGAATGTCGACCATAACGAAATCCAGTAGGATTGTTCACCGGCACGGTGCTGTCCCCGAACCTCACCGGTAGCTTCATGGTCCCCAACGATCTTACTTCTGCACCCTAAAAACCTTTCAATGGTACATGGAAAGGCTCCAGATCTTTTCGGTCCAGTCGCAGCTCATCGTATACTTTGGCGTTCAAAATGTCGGCTGAACTTTCGTTGTCTATCATTACTTGAAGTACATCCCTGTGCGCTATTTGAACTCCCACCACAATTGCATCGTTGGGCTTGACATCAATCCCATCTGAATCTTCCGCCGTAAATATTATGGGGTCATGTCCTTCTCTTCCCTTCTTTGAGTTTCTTTGTACAGAATTTATCTCCATATTTCTGCCTTTGTACATAACTTCTTTGACTTCTGACATTCTCTCCCGATTGTTTCTGCCTATATGTGATTCCCCAAAAATAGTGTTTATTGTAGCACCGGTGCTGCTTCTCCTTGGGCTTTTCCTTTCCTGCCCACTTCCTTGGCGCCTATCTTGACGACCACCATGCTTGTCTCCTTTCAGTGTAAAATCTTTCAGGTGGCCCTCACTGATTAGACTCTCAATATGGTCTCGCAGCTGAAAACATTTTGAAGTGTTATGCCCATGATCTTTGTGAAATCGGCAGTATTTGGTCATATCCCTTCTTGCATTATTTGATTGTTGTCGAGGGTATTTGGCAAGTCCTTTGTCTTCTACCACGAAAAGTATTTCCTCCTGATCGCCAGTTAGAGGAGTGTAATGGTTGTACCTTCCCCGAAACCTACTGGCTTGGGCGTTTCCCCTGCTTTCCCTTGGATGCCCCTTTTGGCCCTTCTCGTCTTTCTGGCGATCGCGCAACTGCGCCTTCTTGTCATCCTTGTGCTCTGATTTTGAGTCAGGTTTGTGGCCATGAACATAGCTACCCCCCTGCGCTACTTCTTCTTCTTCTGCCAATGCATAATCGCCAGCTATTTCCATCATCTCTTCATAAGTTTTTGGCCTATCTCTTCGTAGGTCAAATGATAGTCGCCCACTTTGCAACCCATTGGTGAAAGTAGCGATGATAGCTACATCACTGGAGTCTTCAATTTGAGCGACCTCCTTTTCGAATCTTGCTAGATACTTCTTGATCGACTCATTGCGTTCCTGCTTCAGGTTTGATAAATGGGCGAGTGACTTTCTTCTCTGCACACTCCCCATGAACTGTTTTATAAACGCCTTGCTAAGGTTTGAGAAACTGCTAATACTTCCGGGCGGAAGTCGCCCAAACCACCTGGAGGTGAGATCGCCGAATGTTTTCGGGAAGGTAAGGCACAGTAGCCCGTCATTGGACGAATACTAGGCCATAATATTACAAAATCGGTGAACATGCTCCTTCAGATCTCTGCTCTCCTTATACTACTCGATGGTTGGCATTCTAAATCCGTCTGGAAATTAGGTGCGAGCGATACTTTCAACGAATGGGCTGTCTGACTCATCATCCGAAGATACGTTGCGACCATATCTTTGTGCCATCGCTGAGACCTTCTTTGATAGTTCTTATAGGGTGACATCGCGCTGACCAGTTGGCTCTCCTGCTGGATCGAGTCTGTTTTTGATTGTCATTCTACCATAATTACCTCTATCACCCGGGCTCTTACCAGTTCTTCGATCTTCTGTGCTCTCAGATCTCCTCCGCCGTGCTCTTTTTGATCGTAATTCCCTTCGTGGTTGGGGACTTTTATTTTCGTACGAGATAGAACGGTGTCTCCGCCGGCTCTTTTGGTATGTGTCACTGGAATTTACCCCATGTACTCGCACCTGGTCTCGCCCCTCCGTAGATTCTTCATTCAACACACATTTTCCCTTCCTTTGTTTTCTCCCTTCGAAATTATCAGGGTGGTCTTGGTGAGTCTCTTCTGTGGATTGTCTTGCTTGAGCATCGGGGGTTGCAATGTGAACTTCCGACTGTATTCTCCTAGGTGGCTGGATCCCAGGAATGGTTAACTCGTAGGGAGAAGAGACTCCCAGGCCTATGGGAAGCGAAAGCCCTATTTTGCTAGCTTCGCTGATTAAGTTTACCAATGCAGTTTGGAAGTGCTGTAGAATTCCTGGATCGGCTGCCCTAATTTCTGGCGTTGCTGCCGATTGTTCCCTGATAGTTATTGCCCCATCTCTTATCGGCGCGGCTGGTTCAACAATTTGATCTCCGCTGGAGTTACCACCCTTGTAGCTATCGTTGTTCATACCTCTCGGTTCGCAAGGGTTCCTCGAAGTTTCTGTTCAAAAATCCCCCTCATTCTAACGCCAATTGTTGACGGTGAAATTTGGATTACCACGTAACCAACAATTAAATCAAAACGAATGTTAAACAAGAAAGAAAATCAACACATGCAAGAGACAGATTTACGTGGAAAAACCCTTGAATGAGAAAAAACCACAGCGTCCCGGAGGACAGGAAAATATCACTAAAATTCACTTGTTTCGGTTACACACTCAAATCTCTCGAGTTATTGCTTTTCTCTCTTTTGGTTTTCGAACCCCCTCCTCGTGGGATAGGTGGTTCTATTTATACATGATAATTAGGGTTACCACGTGTTTTTTGTCGTGTTGGAGGTAGGATTTCTTTTTTGATTCGTACTAGGATTCCCATGTTGTAACAGATGCGGATATGTGTTTTCGGCCCTTTCCCTTTCTACGACTCCTCGTTGTCATGGGTCTTCTGGGAGTTAGGGTTTATTTTCGTGTTTCTGCCGAGTCGGTTTGTGCCTAGTACGTTGATGCGGCGAACATCTCCCCTCCTGGGTATTACCCTTCGGCGACTATGTTTCTATCTTTGGCGAGTACATATCTAGATCTAGCGACCACACCTTTGACTTATTGACTTGACGTTGACATACTGACTGGTCCATGTTTTCTTCTTTGACCTGGTCGATGAGTGACGTGGCAACATGTTCCTCAGCATTTATTGACTCCTTTGATGACGTGGCTGCTTGGCGAAATTATATATACAACACTTACTAAACTTAGATGTTACACAAACACAAAATGTATCTCAGCCCCCGTAATCCTCTGGATTTATGAATTTAGGGTATAGTTTGTTATAAAAAAAAAACCAAAAAACCATGAGGTTCTTCTTCATCAGGCTCCAACAAGTATTCCGAGCTTAAATCTTATCTAAGTAACTCTTTTGAGTTTATAGAAGAAACGGAAGAGAAAAAATTTGATATCTTAAAATATTGGAAAGAGTATAGAAAGTACTATCCAATCATGGCTATGATAGCCAAAAATATTTTTTCAACACCAGTTTCTACGGTGGAGGTGGAACAAGAGTTCAGCGCCAAAGGGAATATCCTGGATGAAAAGCGTTCATGCTTGAGTCCGAAATCACTACAGATGCAAGTTTGTGTAGATGATTGGACTAAGGCGCAATATAGACACAACAAGAAATTGAGCAAGAGGAACCGTACGATTTCTTCAAAGATGACGAACCTGAAAGTTGAGTAGTAGAGCCGAAATAGCAGATGCGGATCACGACAACAATTAGTCCACGTCATCACCAAACCTGCAATAAAAGGTAAGAGAACTACGTGGCCTTTGATTCCTCTAAACACCCCAAGAGGATACGTAGACAACTTAATTGTGGCAAAAATTAAGTGCAAGGCTAATAACTTTACAATTTTGTTTTAGTTTTATTTTAATTTAATTTTGTAATTTGTCATTTATTTATTTTATGTTATTTTCGGGTGACCTAAATACCCAATGAAATGTAATTTGTAATTTATAATTTTGTTTAGTTTTATTTTAATTTAATATTGTAATTTGTCATTTGTTTATTTTATTTTATTTTCAGGTGACCCAACCCAATGACTTTTATTTTATTTTATTTTGTAATTTATCATTTGTATATTTTATTTTATTTACAATTACAAGACTATTTTTTTTTATTCACAAAGAAAAAAAAAGGGTTCAGAACCGTCGATTCCTCTAGAACCGAAACCTGAACCAGTGGTTCCGATTCCACCAAACCTTGGAACCGGAACCAGAACCGGAACCAGAACCGGAACCGTGTTAGGACTACCTGATTGTGCTTTGTTATCTGTTTAAGACAATCAGTTCACTCCTCATGAAAAGCAGTAAGCGAATAGTCCACTTTCCCAGTTCATACCACATGTACCAGTGGCGTAGCTCAGCTGGTAGATGGACAAGCTTGGAGCTTGGGCAAATGACTCCCAAGTCAGCGGCTCATCTCAAACTGACGAGGATTCGATCCGTTTGAAGCACTTAAAACTAGTGTTGGGGTTGGGACCGTGTCAAACATTTTTTACCCGGTTTCTAATCAGGTCGTGTTTGGGTCAAACCTTCGGTTGACCCGATATTTATATATATTTTAAAATATACAATGAAAACCTAAATTCTAATCTTTTTATCTATTTGCATAATAGTAATTTATGTTTCAATTTAAATGTTATATATTTTAGATGTTATATTCTATTAAATTTAAGTTTATATATGAATTTGAAGTGTATGTTAAACTTAAAGTTTTAAGTAGTTTGTGTTTAAATTTAAGTGTATATTTAAATTTAATTGAATGTGAAAATTTAAGTTCGTCATATTCTAAATTTAAATTGTATGGTAAAATTTGTATATTTAATGATTTGAGAGCATTTTTGTTTTTGGTTGGTTAGTTCGGGTCGGGTATGCTCGTATGAGACACCTTGCCCCAATCAAGTTTCAGGCATGGGGAATCCGGGAATGTTGATCCGACCTCGATCTGATATGTTGCCATCCATAAACTAAGTATTTATGCTCAGTGAATGGGATGTTGTGCTTTGCAATTGGTTATGGACTTATGGTAGTGTTCTAGAAATCGGCCAAGTCAGCCGACTAGGTTCTAGGTGGCTCCGGCCGCCACGAATCGGCCTTCCTCGACGGCTGGAAAGCTAGTCGGCGCTAGGCGCCCACTAATTGCCGGTCAGTCGGCCTAGGCATTTTTCTTTTAAAAAAATTCCACTTGACACAAAATAGAGCCTCTCGTCGCCACCTTGCCAGTGCAGCCGCCGTCGTCGTCGAAGCTGTCGTCGTTTGGTGAAGAAGAAGAAGATTAAGAAACAAAAAGACAAATAAAAAAAAATTAGAAACAAAGCAAAGAAAATTAAGAAGAAGAAGAAGAAGAAGGTGAAAAAGAAGAAGATTAAGAAGAAGAAGATTAAGAAGAAGAAGAAGAAGAAGAAGAAGGTGAAAAAGAAAAAGATTAAGTGTCCATTTGGAAGAGATTGTCTATCGGCTAAAAGAGCTTAAAAAAGCTTTTTTTATCGTTTGATTGTCACTCATTAGAGCTTTTAGATGATTAAAAAAGCTGTTTTACGTCTATTTGGAGAAGCCCAAATTTAAAAACTTTTTCAAGTAGATCTTTTGGAGTTTTTTTAATAACACTAAAATCTCCAATATAACCTTATAATTTAATATTTGCTAAAGTATTTTGGTAATTCTATTATTAAAAAAGCTCTCTTTTAATTGACAACCAAACGACCAACGACTTTCATTTAAAAGATCTATTTCTAAAAGATCTACTGTAAAAAGATCTACTTGAGAAGCTCTCCCAAACTTACTCTAAGAAGAAGAAGAAGGTGAAGTCGTGAAGATGAGTTGCAGAGAAAAAAAATAAAGGAAGAAGATGGAGTTAGAAGGGAGAGATGGAGAGAGAGGGTTTGTTGAAATATGGACGATTGATCGAGATTTGAGATGGTGAGATTTGTGTTCTCCACAAAGCACAAAGTCTTTGTGATAATGATGGAATTGATGTGTCCACTAAATGATGGTTGGGTGGGGTGGCATTGTGAGTTTGTGATGTGCAACACCAAAACCAAAAAAAAAAAAATTAAATTAAAAAATATAAAAAAGAAAAGAACATAACATACAAAAGGAAGAGAAAAAGAAAAAAAGGAAAAAAAAAGTTTGTATCGCCTAGGTGTCGACTAGTCGGGCGCTAGGCGCCGCCGGTCCACTATACGACTGACTCCTAACACCTACTAGAACACTGACTTATTGTGATGAAAAATTAACATTTTAATTTGAAATTAATCCTTTGTCGAATCCTCTCTTTTATGGATGTCTTTTTTTCTGTCATTGATTTTACAAAAGAATCCCATTGACAATAACAAAACCTAAATGAGTTTTTGTATTTCATTTGAGAAAAATAATATGCCGCATGTTAAGAGAAAGTTTGCAAGATAGAGTAAAAAAAAAAAGGTTCGAAGAGTGAGAAAGAGAGAGAGTCGTTTGACTGTAAACATGGGGTGTAACTGTGTAAGGAGATCGGTAAGGATTTTCGGGAATAGAACTTTCTTTACACCATATATGAGGTGTCCTTGCTGTCAAATACGGAATCCAAAAGCTGGATTTTCACCTCAGGACAAGAAACTTTATTGTTGAAATGGACAACTCATCTTTTCCAAAGATACTCGATTTTCGCAATAAGATTCCTCCCAATCCTCTCCTTTTGAGACTCAAAGATTGGTTTGCCCGATATGACTTCACTGTTCGTCACGTGAAGGGCCATCATAATATAATTGCTGACATGCTCTCCAGACCTCCACTCACTCATCTCATCACATCCACAGGTCATTATCCTCTTGTCTTCATGACTTCTCCTACTGGTCCCTCATCATCTCATGCTGGTTCCTCATCATCCTCACCAGCCATACCTGATTACTCTTTCCCACCAGAACTCTTGGCCACGTTGCCACCTGATCATCAACCTTCTTTAAATCAGATCCAGTCTTTCGCCAAGACTCAACTTCCGATCTACCTAGCTCAGATCAACAGACAAGACTGTCGTCACACTGTCAACAACTTATCCAGACCATTTCTTGACCCGTTCATCATGCCACCTTTCTACTATTTCTCTCCTCAACTCCTTTGGTTCCTCTGGTGTTTATCAGTTCTACATCATCATGCCATCGTCTTCCCTCTTCAGGCTCTATATGGTCATCTCCATGATCCTTCTCAGCGGAACTCTCTGTTATGGGTTTTCCTCCAATGGTTCACGTCCTTGACCAACTGGAAGCGCGAACTCACTGAGCTCATGGGCAAATATAACATTTGGAAACTTGATTATGAATCAGCTGCCTCCGTATGCTGTATATGGATCTTCAATAGGCCCTACAGGTACAATCCCCACAAAAGACTCCTCTGGACTGCCAACTCCAGTTATGAATGGCATACCACATATGATTATCCAAAAATGTATCCACAAATCCTTCAAGTCGGTCTGCTCAATTTCCTCTGTGATGTTAATTATGTCTCCACCGACGAAGTTTTCATCCTACCAAATATTCCCAGAGACCCCTCTCAAAGCTGGAACCCTTTTCTGAATTCATACATGATTGACTCTCAGGACCCCTTTGACACTGCATGGCCCTGCTTCATCTGTGGAGCCCAAGATTCAGATGATGAAAATCATGCCAACTGTAATATGTCTTCTAGTCCGTGATTCAGCTTCGCTCAAGTCAAAGATCTCAACCCCTCACGTGAAATGAAATAATTCACTTTCTTTTTACCATTTTGTTTTATTAGGCAACTGTTTGGCCTTATTAGGTTTAATTATGCTATTTCGTTTTATTAGGCATCTTTTGTCTTTATTCCAATTTGAAAGTCTGTAACCTTTGGCCGATGGCCCTGCTTTGCTTTAGCTAGGTATCTGCCACGTTTGTGGCCTTACTGTATAATAGGTTTGTCTGCACTCTATCTCTCCCCCTATATAAGGAGAGCTCGTCACTTGTGTAAAAGGCAGAAACACATCTATAAAAATTTTCCTTGTGTGTTAACTCTCATGTCTTGCTAAATTGTTCCTCTTCTTCCTTTGAATACCATGTCACTCATATAAGTAGCAGTCTGTAATTATCTCAGTATGCTCTGTGCTTGCCTCTAGGTTGAGGATCCTGCACATCAGAAGATGAGATTTGTTGGCTTTTTGGCTTAAGGTCCCTGTCTGTCTCTAGTGGGTTGGAAAGTTAGTACCCTGTTCAGGCCGTGGTTAGGCCGCCGTGGTACTAACTAATAGGTTTGTCTGCACTCTATCTCTCCCCCTATATAAGGAGAGCTCGTCACTTGTGTAAAAGGCAGAAACACATCTATAAAAATTTTCCTTGTGTGTTAACTCTCATGTCTTGCTAAATTGTTCCTCTTCTTCCTTTGAATACCATGTCACTCATATAAGTAGCAGTCTGTAATTATCTCAGTATGCTCTGTGCTTGCCTCTAGGTTGAGGATCCTGCACATCAGAAGATGAGATTTGTTGGCTTTTTGGCTTAAGGTCCCTGTCTGTCTCTAGTGGGTTGGAAAGTTAGTACCCTGTTCAGGCCGTGGTTAGGCCGCCATTGTGGGGAAAACTCTAAAGACCTGTATGAGAGGCACCCAGGGGTACCTGCCACCCGAGATTGTGAGAGGTATCATCTGGAGAGAACAGGAGGATATCATCAATGTAGACGAGTGCTGAGTGTAAGAGAGGATGAAAAATCCTGGTAACAGCCTTTTGGAAAAGGGATGGAGCAGTCTTTAAACCAAAAGGGAGAACAGTCCATTGGTATTGAGCATTAGGAAGACAGAACGCTGTCTTATATCTTTCATCTGGATGAATACCAGAACAATTCAATTTCTTAAAAAAAAATAAAAAATAAAAAATATATTCACAATTCAGTTTCTTAAAAAATTAGGCGGGCTTACACCAGACTTGTAACTTGTTGAAAAGCAAATGTTTTTGTTTTGTTTGAATTCAAAAATGCTGAGTCAAGTCAGGGGCGGAACTAGAAGGGTAGGGGCCAAAATGTTTCTAACGGATTTTCTACGGTATGCATAATGATAATACAAACAATTAAATTAGAATGTAGGTTAAACTAAAAATAGTGTGGTTGGTAGTGGTCTAGTGGAGATTGAGTTTGATGTTGAACAATTTTTTTGTTGTTGTCAAGTTTGTTGAAAAATGGATTATGAAAATTGGAAATCGTATGAACCAGGAAGTATAGTTCTTTTTTTTTTTTTTAAATGTAGCAAGAGGACATTAGAAAAAAAAAAAAAAAAAAACTTTTATTAATATGTAATACTATTTATAATTTCTTTTTACTAAAAAAAAACCTACAGATTAGAATGTATAGTGATTAGTGCTACGGAACTCACAGAAGTAATAGAAGTGTAGATCAGAATGTACAGTGAAACGTGTATCTATGCATAAACTAAATACAATTGATTTTTTTTAATAATAAAAATACTGACATATAATTTTTTTTTTTTTTAAATCGTTGCAGGTGCTGGCCTCTACAGTGGTCCGCCACTGAGTCAAGTGATGATTCCAAAGCTTTCCGGAAGGTGTGAACTTCTCAACTTTTAAAAATCAATAGATGATCAAAGACAATGCCCTTGGGTATATGAGGCAACTGCCTAGTGCCTAGACCTCACGTTTATTAAATTTAAGGCCTATGTTGTAGTCTATATTATTTATGGCCTCACTTTCTTGATAAAGTTTCATTTATATTTCAGTTACTTAGCTTGGAAAATCAATTTTTTTTGTACTTGAAACTTTAATAATGTAATAAAATTTGAATTTAAATCTCAAATAACTCATATTGGTTGGTTTGCTTTCAAATAAAAAAAAAAAAAAAATTCTCATATTGGTTATTTAACATAACTTTTATTAAAATTTATAGCACATGTTGGTGCTGTAAGACTAACACCGATTTAATAATTTAAGTTTTAATAGCACAAAAATTGTGTCTCGAACAAAATAACCTTTAGACACAAACACATAAAATAATTCAAGCATTTTTTTTTATTGAGCTTTTTGTGACTTATTTATCATGATCATGACTTATTTTCTTTGATTGTAACTTATTCAATAATGACTTGACTGAATTTGATTCGTTAGAGGACAAAAATATCTCTATCAAAAAAATGAAAATACTAGAATGCCCTTAAATCATTAATATTGAAATTAAAAATAATATACCTTTTAAATAAAAAAAAAAGGGTGATACTATTTTGCAAATTAAACGACAAATTATCTTATAACAAACCATTTTATGTTGTAAATTAATTGAAATAAGAAATAAAATAAGAGATGATATAGAGAAATACAATGAGGGAAACTGAGATGAGAGAGACGAGATATATATATCAGTAATAAGATGAGAGAGTAAATATGAGAGAGAGATGGGAGAACATATTTGTTGTATTGATTTCAAATGAGCTTTGGCTGATCAACCTCTCACCATTACAATAGAAGCCATATATATAGGCAATTAGTAGCTTAGTGATGAAGTCAACAATAGAGGCTTGGTGTGGAAGCCAACAATAGAGGCTTGGTGGGGAAGCCATAAAATTACAACACTCCTCCTTGGATTTCCCACCACTCGTATTTTTAATTTACTAAGGAATACCCAATAGGACAAAACCTTATTAAAATACATACAATGATATTCTAGATCTTGTGGAGTTGAACATTCTCAAAACTATCTCGTTAAAAACCTTGTCAGGAAAACCCAGTGGGATAAAACCTGACCGAGGGGAAAAAGAGTATAGTGCACATATGTCCGTTCTAAACTTTGCTCCCCCTGATTGTCTCATTAAAACCTTGTCAGGAAAACCCAGTGGGACAAAACCTGATCGAAAGGAAAAAGAGTACAATGCAAATATGTTCATAGTTAATGTTTTCTTCAAGACATTTCTCATATTTATACTTTGTTAGGGAAAACCGAGTAGGATAAAACTTGAGCAACGATATTCATTGATCTGTCGGATCAAAGTAATATTTATGATGATCTTTTGGATCAAGGTAACATATATACGATGATTAGCAAGATCAAAGTAATAGTTACAATGATATTTTGATCAAGATAACATATATACAATGATCTACTAGATTAATGTAATGTTCATGATGATCTTTTATGAATCAAAAGATTTTTGGGTGTGCTTAGAGAATTGTCTCATTAAAACCTTTATCGAGAAAAACCCAATGGGACAAAAGCCTGATTAAAGGAAAAAGAGTACAATGCACTTATACCCCAATATGATTAATAAACTTCATTTGATATGCTCTCCCTGATGGGACGCTCCCCCTGATAAAAATTCTTGTGAAGCAATCTTCTAGATTACTGAACTTCAATAATATCATAAATGATTGGAGGAAGTATAAGCAAAGACTTGCTTTATGAAGTAATATCCATATGGAATCCTTTTCAGAATCTTTTCAACATATTCTGATTGATGGACAAACATTCCATTTGATTTATGTTCGACCTTCAGGTCGAGACAATATTTTCTTTCCCACGTCTTCCTTTTTAAACTCATTTATAAAAACTCAAGAGTTTTCAAGAGCTCTCCAGGAGCTCCAATTAAATTCATATCAACAACGTATGTTGTGAATATAGTAAATTCGGATTCTGATTTCTTTGCGAAGACACTTGGGTATATAATATAATTATTATACCTTTATTTTATCAGATATTTACTGAGACGGTTATACCACATCCGTCCAGATTGTTTTTAATCCATATACGGATTTTTGTATATTCATCAAACACAGATTACGAGATCTCGATTTACATGCTTCTAACATTTTAAATCCTTCCGGGATTATATATATCTGCATTGAGTGAATCATATAGGTAAATGATTACTACGTCTAGATGATGTATTTCAAGCCTTGTAATGGCAGCCGAATTTATCAAAAATTCAAAACGTAATTGTATTCGTCACTATTGAATACCAAGTTTCTGTGAGAAACCTTGTACTACGAGTCGTGCCTCATATCTCACGATCTCGTTTTTCTCATTACGTTTTCCGTATAAAGACTCATTAGTATCCAATTAGTTTGACATCTCCAAGTGTCTGGATTACTATTGATCTAAATACTTTATGTTTGGCATATGAAGTCAATTCTTCTTGAATTGCTTCCTTTTACTTAGGCCAATCATGCCTTTTGTATACAATCATTGATATTATGAATATCATAATTATCATTTATAATTTCAGTAGCGCTACTATGTATAAAAAATACATCATCAATGATTGTTTCTTTATGATTCCACATTTCTCTTATATGATCTATAGAAATTTTCTCAATTTCAATATACTTGAATCTCTGTTGAGATTTCTTCCATTTCAATGGATTTAGTCACTATATGGACTTTATAGAAATTTTCTCAATTTCAATATAGTTATATCTCTGTTGAGATTTCTTTTAATTTCAATGGATTTAGTCATTTCATAGACTCGTGTCTCTTTAGATATATCAGACTCTTATAGAGTTGATTTAGAGAAAGTGGATTTATTTATAACTCGAGTTTTGTTTACTTTTGGATCCTGATAATAATACATATCAAAAAGGTTCATAAGCTTATGATATACATCAGATGATTTATTCGTTGTCATTTACTCTGATCATTCTTTAAGAACAATCACCCGGCCGGGGTTTATGAGATGACAACTTATAAAATCGTGTTACCTTTAATATATCAGGTAACAGATTAATAATCATATGATGATCAATTATCTTTTGTATTTTAGTGATACAAAGATTGAAATGAGACACATTTATATATAGAGAACCGAACTGGTATCTCTATTTTATATAAGAGTAACTTTTCATTTACTCTTTCTGGAGAAACTTTCCATTTGGAAATCAATCAATATAATAATATACAGATTGTGCGTAAAAATATAAACTCTCAGAAGTTTAAATGATCTAATAGAAGATTAATCAAAATCAATATTAATCTCATAATGATATAGAATTCTTATCTTAGATCATGCCAAATATATAATAAGGAGATATACTACACAATCAAATATCTTAAAAACGTGAGCAAGTCAATGACCAATTACAAGTTGTAATGGTAAATAATGATGATAAGTAATGATCATAGATGAATGTATCAACATGTAATATAGAACTTCCCATATAGAAATTGGTAATTGAATCAAAATGATAAAGTTATCAAAATTACCTGGAAAAGTTTGATAAGTGATTCCGCTGATCCATTCTGATTATGAGTACATGTGAAAACTGGATGTTGAACATCGATCTCAATTGGAGAGATTTGATAATACATGAACATGTGATGATCTCGTAGATGCATCAATTAGAACCATAAAATAATGGAAGGATTTATTTGGTGGATGGATATATCCATATATACCCTCTTGAATGATGGGGATTCAAAATCAACTTTAGAATAAGATGGTTTATTTGGTGAATGAATATATTCACGTACAACCCCTTTTTGATCAGTGATATGATCCAGATGATAAATCACACAGCTTTTCTATAATTAGCTTCTGGCCTGAATCATGCACATATATTCAACATTCTTATTATTCATGATCTCAAATGACATTAATAAAGTTATATGTCATTGATCTAAGCAGATTTCTTTATGTTCTGCTTGAATGATATAAAGTATCACTGATACACAATTTAATATCATCTAGTAATAAGACTGTGACTCTTCTAAAGCCTTTATTCAGATCCGTTGGATCTGATTCGGTATTAAACTTATACGCTTTTGAACTGAACATATTTCTTTATGGTCTGCTTGAATAATATCAAGTATCATTGACACATAATTTAGTATTGTTTGATAACAGTATAGTGGCTCTTTCAGAGCTTCCTATCAGATCTATTGGACTTGATACATAAATAACATTTGCTCTCAACAAAGTTAAATTCATTAAATATTTCTGACTTCGCAGAAACGTATGAGTCGTTGCACTAGCGGCAAGACATATATTTTCCCTTTTGGAAATTTTATGGACATTATTTGTAATGTCATTTTATATCTCATCTGAAATGATAATAATTTAGTAGAATTATTTGATTCGTTGCACTATCATCATTGCATGGATAAATTTAATTATCCCAACCATATAGAAATCATGGCCTGAATCCATGCTTTTAATTTTGCAACAAATATATATACATAACATCATTAATACAAATACGGAATATCAATAAGTGAAACAAGAGAGAGAATAGTATAAACTCAGATGCTCTGTTCGAGGTGTATATCTCTCTGCAGAAAATTTTGATCAACAATATAATCGATCAGATTGTAGAAACACGAGTGAAGAATGTTTTGACAAAATTTCAAATCGGACCATAGATCAAAGAGATATCATTCTTCGTTGAAATCTACACAATACCGGAATTTTCTCCCCTATTTTCTGCCCAGCCCTGTTCGGAGCTGTAGAACTCACCATAGAGAATTCTGATTAACAATCCCACTGTACATATTCAAGAACTACAAGAATAGAATATGCTAACAAAATTTCAACTCAAACCGATCTTAGACGAGAGAGATATAATAGTTTGATCAATATTGCGCAGTGATGTTCTTCACACAATTTCTGCACACACCTCATTTTTCTTCTCTTTTCTTGTAAAATATTTCCAAATTCATTATACATGATATTGGGATCTTAAATCATTTTTATGATACTCACAACATCCTGTTGGATGTGTAGATACTTTTTTTTGAATATTGCTCTTCATAAGCATTAAACATGAATGAAATGAATAAAATATTATTTTCAGTTTCATTATACGTTAGGGTCTTAAATCTCTTTTGTGATACAACATCCCGTTGGAAGTGTCGATCCTTCTTTGAATATTGCTCTTCATGAGCATCAAATATGAATGAAATGGATAAAATATTGTTTTTAGTTTCATTATATTTTAGGATCTTAAAACATTTTTATAATACTCACAACTTCCTGTTAGATGTGTAAATCATTTTTTTTTTCTCAAATGAGTGATATGTAAGCATATCACTTCATACATATATATGAGATAAAATAAAATCATGGATCATATTAATTTTTCGAACTCTCGGTTCGACCACGAACTGTAAGTTCATATATAAAATTCAGAAAACTTCAGATTCTGAATGAATTTGAAACCCCAGGTTCCAAATAATAAATTATGGAATTCTTGTATATAACACTGGATTTAGAACTCCAGGTTCTCATAGGTTTTCAAAACCGTGCCGACTTAAATATCGTAATTCTAGAAACTTTAAGTTCTGGTTAGTCGATCTAGCCAATCTCTTATATTGCATAAAAATAAATGCTAAATATTTAAACAATTTATCTGGAGACACAGCATAAGCCAGTCCCGAGACACAGCATAAGCCAGTCTCATATATTGTAAAAAAATAAATACTGAATATTTAAACAGTTTATTTGGAGACACAGCATAAAACCAGTCATAGGACACAGCATAAAGCCAGTCCCGAGACACAGCATAAGCCAATCTCATAAATTGTATAAAAATAAATACAGAATATTTAAACAGTTTAAATAAATCCAGAACTATATATAGAGGATCCGTTGACGGCATAAGCCATCTTGTATACGGAACTATAAATAGATTCAGAATATTGAGATGTAAGTAAATCACCCATCAGAGATCCTTTTTACTTACACACACGAATATCGAGCCGTAAGTAAATCACTCACCTAGAGATACTTTTTACTTACATACGATCGTGCTGATAACATGTTGTAAATTAATAAAGAACAATAGATGAAATAAGAAATAAAATAAGAGATGAGATAGAGAAATACAATGAGGGAAACTGAGATGAGAGAGACGAGATATATATATCAGTAATAAGATGAGAGAGTAAATATGAGAGAGAGATGGGAGAACATATTTGTTGTATTGATTTCAAATGAGCTTTGGTTGATCAACCTCTCACCATTACAATAGAAGCCATATATATATATATAGGCAATTAGTAGCTTAGTGATGAAGCCAACAATAGAGGCTTGGTGGGGAAGCCATAAAATTACAACATTTTATAATTTTATTTTAAGGAATATTATTATTTTTTCCCCCAAACTTTTGAGGTATTGGTTATTTTACACCCTCTAATTTCCGTAATGACCAATTAAATCCAAACACACGCAACCATCAACACCCTCAAATCCAACAAACCCCACAAGGGTCGATCTCCTCTAGGCGGAGGAGATTGATGTAGTGAGAGAGAGATGGAAGGGGGAGAAAATAGAGAAATGGTGAAAAGTAAAACAGAGAGAAACAATACTGAAGATGAGATGAGGAGAGAGAAAGTGAGAGGGTATTTTTTTATAATTTTTTTATAATTTTTTTAATATTTATTTATTATTATTTTAATTTATGTTGTAGGGTAAAGTTACCTATTTATGCTTCTGATTTTTCAAATGTTTAAAGTTTGACGGAATTGTGCATTTTGACCATTAATTGAAGCTATAAAGTATTTTTTTGGCTATTACCGACACTAAAAGGTGCAAAGTGACCAATACCTTAAAAATTAGGGGAATAATAAAAAAAAAACTAAAAAAATACGAAACAAAACTCTAAATAGTGAACACACGACCGTATCCGAACCGACGGACAAAACCTTTACAATCACGAATTTTCCTGTAATCATTATTTAATTTTCCTTTTTCTGATAAAATGGTCCTCTGGATCCAAAGCCGGCCACTTCTTTTATTTTTTCTCGCTCATTCTTTCTATCTTAACCATTTTCAAATCAATATTCTTATTGAGACTAACATCAATATTCTTTAGCTGATGTAAATAGCAGTTTATATGGATTTTGTTTCATTTCTTGTTTGGTTCCAATTCGACTTATTAGCATGTGTTTCGAGAATTCTCTTTTAGCTTTCCAAGCTTGAATTTTGTTGGGTGTGAATTTTTCAACAGCCGGTTTTTATGCTTGAAGCTATATAACTGACGAAAAATAAAATGGACTAGTATATATTTATTTATGGATTATGTTAACGTGTGGGACACCATACGAATTAAACTGATTATGTAAGATTTACATAGCTATGTAATATTGTATATGGCGGTCACACATTAACAATAATTTATTTATTAAACTGATTATATGTAACATTTACGTAGCTAGTTATGTAACATTATATAATCATTTAAGGCGGTCGTACATTAGAAATACTTTATTTATTAATAATCGTTTAAAGAATAATTATAAGAAAAATAGAAAGAGTAATTTGGAATTGAACAGTGTGTAGTACTGGGAGATTGTACAAAATTTATCCTTTTTTTTTTCTCTTTCTTTTTCTGTGAATTTTAATTATTTATTTATTCAATTTTTTGTTTATTTGTATATTACTTTTTGATGTATATACAGTATAGTCCACTTCGAACATCTTGATAGTCCTAGGAAGCATGGATACTCTATTTGGTGGAGGTAACTCTTAACGAACTCGTATCCAGTTCAGATACTTCTCGGATACTCCAGGATACGTATCCGATATGCCAAATGGCGTATCCGTTGACTTTTTCACAAGTTTGACTAGAGGATACTTGGGAGATACTTGGAGGATACGTTTGGGGCAATATTATAATTATTTTAGTATAAAACGGGGTCAAATTATAATTTCAAAATTTTAGGAGTCAAAATGAAATTGTAAGGAAATTTTGGTTTTGATTCCATTGACATGGAAAATACTTGAGATTGCAAACCTTTCTCTTGATAAACCAGAGTTAGAGGCGAATTATTTATATCTTTTAACAATATGAATGATGATAATTAAGTTAATTAGGAATTTAAAATATGTTTAATGAATTTTTTAAAGTATTATTTGGATTTTGTAATATATATGTTTGACTTATGTGACATGTTTTATTTAGATCCTGTAATATGTCACATTATTATGATTTATGTAGTTATGTGACATGTTTTATTTGAATTCTAAATATGTTTTTATTTTGAATGAATTATTAAATATGTTTTCATATATTATTTTAATTGACGTATCCTACCGTATCCATATCCTAGTTTTTGAAGATTTACCGTATCCCCGTATCGTGTCGTATCCGTATCCCGTACCCGTATCTGTATCCGTGCTACATAGTAATAGTCTAATAGATAACATTTGGTGGCATGCCAAATGTATCAAAGGCATTTAAAAAGGAGGAAATAGGGGGAAATAGCACTAAATCCCATTGGTTTTGTGGTAATATCACCAAGTTATTAAGTGTTGTGGAAATAGCACCAAAGTATGTGAACTGCCAAACTTGCCCCTCACTTATTCTTTCTTCCTCTCTCCCACTCTCGCTTTCTCTTTCTTCTTCTCTCTCTTTCTTCCTCTATCCTCTTTTTTTTTTCAAAAACTTCTATTGATCCATCAATGGAGATCAAAATGACCTCTGTCGAAACGATCTCCGGCGAAACGACCTCCGGCAAAACGGTTGACTCCCTTTGATGGAGATCAAAACGACCTCCGTTATTAAAAAAATTCTGGAAATAAGTCTCGGGTATTTTGAAATAAGTCTCGGGTATTTGGATATAAGTCTCAGGTAAGTCACCCGAGACTTATTTCAAGCTATTTCCAGCTACCCGAGACCTATTTCAACTACCCGAGACTTATTGCAAAATAACCGAGACTTATTTCTAGAATTTTTTTTATAACGGAGGTCGTTTTGATTTCCATCAAAGGGAATCGACCGTTTCACCGGAGGTCGTTTCGGCAGAGGTCATTTCGATCTCCATTGATGGATTAATGGAGGTTTTTGAAAAAAAAGAGGAGAGAGGAAGAAAGAGAGAGAAGAAGAAAGAGAGAGTGAGAGTGGGAGAGAGGAAGAAAGAATAAATGAGGGGCAATTTTGGCAGTTCACATATTTTGGTGCTATTTCCACAAAACTTATTAAGTTGATGACTTTTCCATAAATAGCTTTGGAAAAAGTGCTATAAAAAAAAATGCCTCTTTAAAAACCCATGATTAGCGATTTAAGGAAGATATTATATATATATATATATATTGATAATATAATGAAACAAATTAAGTGAGAATGGACAAGATAAGATTTGTTAGGTGATAAACCTTCCACACTTGCATCATGAGATTGCGGGTTTGAATCCTAGCTTCCCTCCTAAAAAAATCTCCGAATTTATATAATAGTATAATACTAAAAAGAAAAAATTAAGTGAGAATGACAGTAATAATTTGTGATTGGCTAAATAATAAATGTAATGTTGTTAGTAGTTAGTGGATGATAGTTGTTTGTAGGTAGTTGAGTATCGATGTATCTACGCATTTATTCGAGTGGCTGTCACTGTAAATGATATATCAAAAATAAATATGAACACACTCTTATTCTTTCTTTGAATTCTCACAAACTCCCTCCCCAGGCCGATGCCGGTCACGTACTCCTGGTTCTTCTTATCATTATTATTTTCTCTTTCATTCTTTCTAACTTACCGATTTTCAAATCAACTATATACGTACGTATCTGATTTTGAGAGTATTTGTTTGGTGGTCATGAGTGGCAGGCCTTGAGACCAACATTGAACTGACATCAATATTCTTTAGCTGATGTAATAGTGATTTATGGCTATGTTTCATTTCCTGCAATTTAGTTCCATTCTACAACAATTTGCATGTCATCTAACTTGACTTACTAGAATTTGCTTCGCTTTCCAAGCTTTTATTTTTTAAGTTTCAATTCTCCAACTGTTGTTTTTTTCTTTCTTTCTTTTATAGCTTCTTTTGATTCTAGATATGTTTATTATTATTATTATTATTAAGAATTGTTCAAAGAATAATTACAAGAGAAACAAAAGAAATATTTATTAATTTCCAAAATAATTATTCTCTTATAAACTTTTTCATTTTCTGGATTAAAATAACCTTAATGAATTTACAGATCTCTATTGTCGGAAGCCTGTGGCATGTCGGAGGTCTGTGCCAAACGGAGGTATGCAACATAATCAATTTTACATGCCAGTTTTGTTTTAGCTTTTGTTTTCAGTGTCTGGTCTATATATATATTTTATAAGTGTTCTTTTAGTTTTTTGTTGATTTGTCTATTACTTCTTTGTTTTGGTGGTGATATATAAGTGGGTGCGGTCGTCGTGGAACATGTTAGTAGATGACATATAGCTAAATGGCCGCATGATCAGTGGCCGTATGATAAGGCATTGACTTTGTCTGTATGCAAAAAATTGTCTAACATCAGACGTCCTTTGCGTAATTTGGCCGTGATTTAATTTAGAGAAAATAGAATTGGGGTGGGTCGATGGGGTACTAAAAACTAAAAAGATCATTTATTATTTAAATTATTTCAAAATCACTGATAAAACATTATTTATCGGTAATTATTCTGTTAAAATCTAATAGAAAGCTGTCGTTATTTATAATCTAGCACTCATAAAGAATTTTATAGGTAATATTTAATGGTGTCTATTGTTATTATATATATATATATAATATAATATAATAATTTGATTATTTAATTACATATATAAAATAATAATTTGATTAATTTTTTATTTTAAATGAAATATAGAAGGTAATCATCACTTTCATCGCTACCTTATCTTTCTTTCAACTTACTTTTTTTTAAAATTAATTTAATTAAATATTAAAATCAATATAAATTAAATATCTAAACTACCTTATCTTTCTCTCAACTTACTTTTCTTTTAAATTAAATATTAAAATCAATATAAATTAAATACAATAATACTATACATCCCACCTAAAATCCCATATTTTTCATTCCATTACATGTGGGATGTGAGGTGTCAAATGGTGAGTGGATACATATGGCAAGTGAGATTTTAAGGGGGAGGTTTAGCATTATTGAATTAAATATCTAAACTTCCGGAACCAGTCAAACTTTGATTTTACAGCCAACCCGTGACAAGTACGATGTAATCTTCTTTCATCACACTATGACTATCCAAAAGCACAAAGTCAAATTAATTACATTTACAAGACTTTAATTTCCTCCCATATCATACTATAAATTTAAGTGTGCACTGGAATCTTAACCAGCTTGGTAACAACATCAAAAAATAGTATCTCTGGTGTATGAGTATACTTAGTTTCTCTGTTATAAATCTTCTGTTTAATTTCTTGCTGTGAATTGAAATCAAGAGAGATAAGAAATGGAAACAAAAACAAGTTTGCTGGGTAGCTCTCTGGCAGTGGCAGTGCCTTTTGTTCAGGAGTTGGCAAAGAAGCCACTGATCAATATTCCACCACGTTATGTGCGTCCTGATCAAGATCCAGCTCCTCTCCCATCTCTCAATTCATCTTCTTCATCACAAATTCCTGTCATTGACATGCAAAAATTACTCTCTCATGATTTCATGGACTCAGAGCTCCAAAAGTTGCACCATGCATGCAAAGAATGGGGTTTCTTCCAGGTAAGGGTGTGCAACGCATGAATCATGATCCTTTTTTTTTTTTCACTGATATCCAGTTGAACAGTTTAGAATGTGTTAAGTATGGCTTCTCTTTTGGTCAACCGCTGTTTTTTTAATATTAAAAGCTTTTTTGAGTTTTTTTTTGGTTGTTTGGCTTTGGCAAATCCAAACTTAAATACTTTGTCTATTCCATTTTTAGTAATTTATGACGATCAAAAACTTTTTTTTCTTTTATTTTTTGAGATATATTGCAAACAGTCTACTTAATTAAAACATACTTTTTAAATTGAATACCAAATAGTATGCACATACTTTTTAAATTGAATATCATGCAACTTTTTGTTAAAAGTTCTACTTGAAAAAGCCACATATATCAAACACACCCGTAATCTACCCAGATGCACTATTTTGTAAAACACGAGTAAGTACCACTAAACCACCTCAATGGTCATGTATTTAAATTATCTGTTTTTTTTTTTTTTTTTTTTAACTTTTTCAATTTGTTAAAATATATATTTATTGGATCATATTTAGTGTTCTAGTATGCGGCCTAGGCGGCCGACTAGGAAATAGGTGGTTCCGGCCGCCGTGATTAGGCCTTATGCATCTTTCCCAGGCGGATGGCCGACTGATCGCCGATTAGATCCAACTAATCAGCTGACTAGTTGGAGGCAAGTCGGCCTAGGCGTTTTTTTAACAAAAAAAAAACCTTGACCCAAAACAGAGCCTTGTCGTTGCCTCACCACTGCAGCCAAAGCCGCCGCCGTCGCCATCGCCCGGTCATCCTCACCAATCGCTCCGACAACCATCTAGGGTTAGTTTTCTTAGTTTAGAAAAAAGAAAAAAAAAAAAAAGAAACAAAAAACAAAAGCTGAAAAAATAAAAAGAAGATTAAGAAGAATAAGAAGAAAGTGAAGTCGTGAAGATGAGTTGCAGAGAGGTGGAGTTTGAAGAGAGAGTATGTTGGATTTGAGAAGAAGACACGATAAATGTAAAAAATTAAAAATCAAAACCCAAATCTGAAAAGTGATATGGTAAGACCAAGAAAAAAATTAATATAAAAACAAAAGTTAGATGTCAAGCTGTCAACCACAAAGAGAAATTGGTGATATGATGGTTCTGTGGACCGCCAAAAAATAAATAAATATATTTTATGTCTAGTGCCTACTAGAACAGTGATCATATTTAACATGTAGTTGGTCAAATTAGATTGAATTTTGCGTTAGGACTTATTGAGCAATCAATTTTGCACATGATTGAATCGGATTGAATGTGTTGTATCAGTTGATAAATCATGAAGTGAGCAGTTGGTTGGTGGAGAAATTCAAATCAGAGATTGAAGATTTCTTCAAACTGCCATTAGAAGAGAAGAACAAGTACAGTCAACTTCCAGGAGATATTGAAGGATATGGCCATAACTTTGTTGTGTCTGAGGAGCAGAAACTTGATTGGGGAGACATGTTCCATTTGACGACTCTCCCAACTCATTTGAGGAAACCACACCTCCTTCCCAATCTCCCTCTCTCATTCAGGTTTTCTTCTTCTCTCTCTCTCTCTCAATTAATTTTAATTTCTATTATATATATATATATAGCAGATGCAGTGACGGTGACTTGAACCTTAGATATCTCCCGACTGAATAATCGTTTTTCACCATCAAACCATATTATTGAGTTCTATTGTTTTTTCTATGATGATATTATTGATATATACTTTAGGATGGATCAAAATTCTCTCATCTCCTATTTTTTCCTTAGCTTTTCAGTAGATGTTTACACATAAGCATAAAACATAATACATGTATGGTCAACGGTAATGAGAGGATCCTACCTCCTTTAGGAGAAAAACTTCAGTGGGACGGTTCTAGTGACGTGGATATGGGACCGTCCAATCAGAACACACCATATATACATTGAGAGAATATGTAGCACACTTGTTGCACACTTGTGGCGTGCTCTGATTGGACAGTCCCATATCCACGTCAGTGGGACCGTCCCACTGAAGTTTTTCTCCTCCTTTAGAATATGGATGCCAGCAGTTCACAGGGGGCCGTACCCCAATCCTCCCCCACCCATAAATTTTTCTCTTATATAATAAGATACAGTTTAAAAAATAAAAATATTAAATTATTGGTAAATATCCAATTGTAGTTGTGTTAATATTTGATTTTATCTATACGTCTGCAGAGAGACCTTGGAAGCTTACTCAGCTGAACTGAAAATTCTGTCGATGAAAATCCTGAAGCTGATGGCAAAAGGTCTAAGAATTGAAGAAAATGAAATGGCAGTATTGGTTGAAGAAGAATGGCAATCAATGAGAATGAACTACTATCCGCCATGTCCACAACCTGAACTAGTGGTCGGACTCTGTCCTCATTCCGATGGCTCCGGCATCACCATCCTCCTTCAGGTCAGTGAAGTTGAAGGCCTTCAGATAAGAAAAGATGGCATGTGGATTTCTGTCAAACCCCTCCCAAATGCTTTTATCATCAACGTCGGGGATTCTCTCGAGATATTGAGTAATGGAACATACCGTAGCGTTGAGCATCGAGCAACAGTTAACTCGTTAAAAGAGAGGCTTTCTGTTGCCACATTTTGCAGCCCCAGACTGGATGGAGAAATCGGCCCAGCACCAAGCCTTATTACCCCAGAAACTCCAGCAATGTTCAGAAGAATTAGGGTTGAAGAGTTCTACAAGGGACGATTTTCACGTAAACTCGATAGAAAATCATACCTTGATACCATAAGGATCCAGAATGAAGGAGGAGGCATAAAACAGTAATTGAGTACAACATGTTAATGATAATAATCTAAGTGTGTCCTGCCATAAATAAATGTCATAAAGCCCCATCTGCTGGCAGTATTGCAGAAGTTTGTGTATTGTCCAAATTGGTGGTTTGATATATAACAGACCAATTTGAGATTGCTAGGACAGTTAATATAAAGAATAATAGTTTGTAATCAAAGATGTTACGGAAGTAATAACTATCTTGTTAGTCATTCATAGACTATCGATGTTGCCAAATAATGTTCTGTGAAATAAATTGAGGGTAAATTTTAGGCATAATTGCACGAATATTCAATTGTTTGCTTAAAATTACATTGACATACCCTACCATCACTTGTGTACCGTTAAGAGTTAATGGTGTAAGGGTAAAGTTGTCTTTTTGCACCACTAATAAATAAACTAATTATTTAATTATATAAAAAATATTATTTTAATAAATATGATAAATAAATATTTAAAATGTCATTAATTAATAATTAAAACAATAATCACATAAAATCACCAAATAGATCTAATGTTCACTTCCAAAATCAATGATTTAGAGTGTTCCATAACATCCCAATTCATCACTTAATCAACAAAAGCTAAACAATTTGTATATTGTACAAAAAAAAATAAAAATAAAAATAAAAAAATAAATTTTTGTATAGAATTTGAATTAAATTAAACGAGTAATCCCTATCCTGTAGTCCTCATTCTGTGATGAAAATGCAAATTAACACCCATGGCCAGTTCTAATTCTTTATCTGTACTCTCTAACTCCTCAAACCCTAACAGCACCACTATTTCCTTCAAGAATAGGAAGTGTGAGAAGCGCCTATTCTAACAAAAAACTCAACACAGACAACATCCATCTCCACCTGATTCATTATTTCCATCAAATACCACCATAACCAGATGACAAATTCTAAACAGAAAAGAGGAAAAAAAAAAAAAAAACACTTACCAACGGCGTCAGGCCTGGCACGGCTGCGATAGAAAACCTTGTATGTATGGCGTGAAGCTTTGAACATGAGAGATCATTCGAGTTCCTCCATAAACGACAGAGGAGTTCGCATTCCATGGCAACGTTGTAGATTGTACGATCTCTACGAAGGAGACCGTATGATCTCCTTCATCTGATGGAGGTGTCGGGTCTCCTCTATCAAATGGAAGAACTCTGATCTGATGGAGGCTTTCTCCATCAGACCTGATATGATAAAGGCGTTCTCCATCAGTTAAGCATTAGATCTTATCTTTTTGTTGTTGTTGTTGTTGTTGTTGTTGAAAAAGGCATCAGATCCTATCTAATGTAGAATAACATCTATGGTGAAATTCATTTTAGTCCCTCTAGTTTGACCTAATAGCCAAACTGGTCCCCATTTTTGAGAATTATCCCGTTAAGTCCTTCTGTTTAAAATTCCGTTGAAAAAGTGCTTACTGACAAGGTTAGAGAGTCAAATGACGCTGCTGCTTCTGATTAAAAATATATAAAAATCTCCAGATTAAAAAATAAAACAAATAAAAATATAAAAAAAATTTCTAAATTAAAAAATAAATAATAAAAAATAAATAAAAATAAATTCAAACCAACATCATGAATGAATTACATCTGATGTTATCCATGTTAGGATTATGCTCAATAGTAAGAGTGATATATTGTTTTTGACAATCTTTTCATATTAATAAAGTGATTTCTGGTTTAACAAGTCTTATAGCATTTATAGTTTAATTATTATAATTGTCAAAAGTAAATAATCATAAGGTCAAAAGACTATGAGAAAAAAAGAATTGTTCATACATCTAGATATGTATGAGGTAGACACAATTCTTTAGTTAGTCTTGAATAATGTTCATAACTTAAGGTAAAGGTTGGGCGCCTTTATCTTGTTAAAGTTGTAGGTTCTTTTGCTAGCATTTGAGTGGGATCAAATGTGGTATGATGAGTCTAAAATCATCAAAGTGGTTTTGAATAAAAGAATCTAGTGCACTAGGTGTATTGAATAGGATCACAATGAAATACTTTATCTAGAACCATCAGTAGATAAACGTTTTTTCATTATGACCTGAGATAAATGATGGACTTATGGTTGCAAGTGTTATTATTTGAGCTATTATTGATTATGATTATATAGCATAGTCTATCCTCGATAGTTTGGTGGTATTTATTTGTTAATCGATAGAGGACTTCATTTATAAATATGGATATCGTGACTCCATTTATAAAATGTGAGTATAATATTATCATATGGATGTTTTGAGGTATTGGATATTAAATCTTAACGTTGAGTTTTCAATAGCGTCTATTGAAACATGGCTTCTGGACAAGTCAAAATATCCACGTTCAAAATGTGGTCATATGAGTAAATATGGTAACTAGGAGAGCTATATGTGGTCTATGAGCTTTTGATGATTACTGATATTATTCACGAGGATACACTATCTCTAATAAGATTGTCTAGGATATGAATGAGAAACATTTACTTATTCTATCTTTATTTAAGAGTTTAATTTTAGTTCTTTAGTGGAATGAGCCAAAATTAATAGATCGAACATAAGTGAATCATTTGTTGATTGCGATTGGGTTATGTCTATTGAAGATTAAATTTAGATAGCCCACCAAGATCTCCAATCCACACGGACTTACATGGATCACTTGATATATTCTACCGGACTAATTGTATTAAGGCATGTGGGCTTGTTTCTTTTAGTAAGAATGAGCCTAATTCACATGTGGGCTTTTTATTAAGGTCCAATGGATTAAATAAAATGGAAAAAATAATATATGGCCCATGTAGGGTACTTGGGCAGCAAGGCTATTATATTAGTATAATATATTATTTTATTTTATTATTTAATTAAATTGAAATTAATTAATTAATTAATTATTTAATTAAAAGTTAAAATCTTTTTCTTACTAGGAAATATGTTTCTTAGTATTATACTATTGTTGGTAGTATAATAAATATTAAAGACTTTATTTGGTAAGTTGATAAATAAAAAGAATTTATTTATCTAGTCAAATTAGGAAGTCTTTGATATAGTCACAAATACACTAAAGAGTTGGATTATGGTTTGGAATTCTTAAGTTTGATAAGAGTCTTTGGTGAAAACACAAATCCTCCTTGTGTGAGGATTTCGGCCAAAGGTAAGAAATCTACCTAGGGTTAGGATTTAGACTACAAGGCATAAATCCTACTTGGGAGAAGATTTAGGCTATCACCCTATATTTTAGTCAAGGGAATTTGGCAACTATATAATATATATGGAAAGTGCAGAATTCGGCTAAGATATAATATATATGAAAAGTGCAAAATTTGGCTAATATATATAATATATGGAAAGGACAGAATTTGTGCAATATATATATTTTAATAGGCAAGTTGAATTCGTGATATATATATATATATATATGAGGCAAGAGAATTCGGCCACCATATACTTTATATGGGCAAGATGAATTCGTCAATATATATATATATATATATATTATTTTGGGCAAGAGGAATTCGGCTAACCCTAGATGCTTGATAGAGAGTTATTTTTCTTTTGCTTGAAAAATAAAATCCAACTCCTAGACATAGTGTGATTTCGGCCAAGAGCAAAAAGAGAGAAGGATTGTTTTTTTTTTTGATAGTGCACTAGTAAGCTTTTACATCAAAAGGCTTTGTGTACAACTGCGAATTAGGTTCATGGGAGTTTCGATCAATAGATTGATAATTCACAAGTGACCGGACGTTCTTCGTTTTACTCTAAGAAGGTTATTGTGACTAACGAAAAAGAAAAAGGTTTTTGTTATCCATCCTCAGGTACACAATTCAAAGAAAAGGAGCTCACACTCCTAGGTGATTCACGTTCGTGATTGGATTGTAAGATCTTGCGGATTACCATCGACGCAACATCAATCGGATCATGCGACAAATGTATGATACTTTTATTATATATTAATTAATCAAGGGTTAAGGTTCATCTTTAAAAGGGAAAATTTTTAAACTATATAAATCAATTTTTCGCTTCCGCCGCGTGCAATTTTCCCTACAATCCAATCTAATGAATTGCAATTTTCATGAATGAATTACAATTTTCCAATCTAAATCCTAATTCTCTTCTCTCTCTCTCTCTCTCTCTCTCTCTCTCTCTCTCTTTCTCTCTCTCTCAATCTATTCTATCTTCCAATCTCTAGTTTTTCTTATCTTCGATTCCATAATTCCTCACAACCTGTAACAACTCAAACCAGCAAGAATTAATTAGATAGAAGAGAAATTTGATTTGGGAAATAACCAGATCATCACACATTCAACAAACAAACCCTAAAACACCAAAAACAGCCCTAAATTGCTAGAAAAATAGCCCAAAAAACCCACCACCAACTGCGAGCCAAAGAACCTAATTTCAGCAATTGATCCAATCTCATCAAAGTATTAAACACAATCATCAAGATTTTTACAAAAACACAACCAATCACAATACAAACACAAACTTCAAGCCAATTAGCTTGACCAAAATACACATACCGGAGAGTATTCAAAGATATTGATCTCGTCCACTAACCCAGCCAAAAACCCAGCAACCGGATTCTTACAAAGATCTGCAAGGGCAAAAGAACCGAACAATCAAAAAACCCCACCTCAAAAATCAACCTCAAAACCCAAAAAAGAAAAAGAAAAAGAAATAATTTATGTTTGAACAAAAAGTTTCCAAAAATTTCTCTCTTATTCCGATGAACCCAAACCCAACTTATTCCCTCACCAAAAATTTTCGAACAAAACAAGAATCAAGTTTGAGAAGCAAATTCGTGGCTCTTTGAGAAACAACTTGGAAATCGACATGAGTTTTCTTGGAAATCAATAATTTGAGAGAGTTAAATCTGGATTTGATAATAGTAAGGTCTTTGAGTTGCCTTAGCATCCTGGATATGCGAACAAGAAGCACGTAAAAATGGATTTGGATGACACGAGCTGCCGCGTTTCTTAGAGAAGATGAAAAGTAGCGATTGTGTGTTGAAAACTTGTGGAGGGAGGCTTCGAGGTCATTGATACGGCTGAGAAGAGACGACGGGACAAATCTAGACTCCCTTGAGATGATGCCATGGTTTTATTTTAAAGAGAGGGAGAGAGAGAGAGAGACAGAGAAAGTTGGCGACAGTGAGGAAGAGAAAGAATGGTATAGGTGGTGTTTCACCGGGCTAGGGTGTGGACTGTATGGTGTTTGGGCAGTGGTGGCAGCAGCTAGGGTTAGGGTTTGGTGAGTTGTGGTGGGTTGAAGAAGATGAAAGAGATAAGAGAGAGAGAGAGAGAGAGAGAGAGAGAGAGAGAGAAAGAGAGAGATTACTGATTAGGGTTTAATTATTTATTTTTAAATTTTTTCTTGGTTGGATTTGACTTTTGAGTTTATTTTTTTTAATTTGATTTTTTAAAATCAATTTTTAATTGTTTTTAATTGAAATTATTAATTTTAACCCTACTTTTACCATTAAACCCTTAATGATCTGACGGAACCCTAATAGAATTGGACGGCAGGGACTGAAATACGTATTTTTGGAAACTAATGGGGCCTGCCAAGATAATTCTCAAAATCAGGGGACCAGTTTGGCTATTAGGTCAAACTAGAGGGACTAAAATGAATTTCACCTTGACATCTAATATTTGTTTTTAAAAAATATAAATAAATTTTTAAATATTTGAAATATTATGACTTTAAAAAATATATATATATATATACTATTTATTTTATGTTGGGTTTTGTGCCATAAAACTTGTAATATGTAAATGATGATTAATTATAAATAAAAGAAGTAGTCCTTTACATTCTATTTATATGTCTCATACTTTTATATCATATGTGCTAAATATCCAAGATTGCCGGATGTAATCTCGAACTGAGTATATGAGTGTCATATATAGAGGAATTCAGTTTGAGATGTGCAATCTAAAGAATCCATAGAGAGTAAATGAAGTTGGGTACTTTATTTATGGTTAATCTACTGTTGCGGTCCATTCCGTAATATATGGTGGTCTTTTCCTAGACTACTCATATGTTGATATGAGAATGAACGCACCTTATATGATGTGATCATATAGAACTGGGCCACGATCTATATGAATCTCTCTCTAATATCCGTTACATGGGGAGATTCATAAATATCGACAAATGATGGCTCTAAATGGGTGATCTTAATCCTAAGTGTTTTACTAACTCCTTCAGGTTAGATCATGGTTTTTGATTTACCATGGGTGAGATCAGAATAGCATTCTCGGTCAATATCTCCGTATCTTGGAATCGCGGTTTGGCTTGTGGATGGGAAGGTCTAATCTACTCCTTCTTGTAAAAAGTAGAGAAGTAATTCCCTTAAGGGTTGATTCGGGGCTTGAACAATAAGAGCTCTCTCATTCTTTCGTAAATGAATGAGGGATATAATTGTTCATTAGAGAATCAATGGTACTTAATAGAAAAGATATAATTAGAGAGGTATAACGGACTTTATGACCCATCTCTAATTATGAACTACTTGTGGAGGATCATACCATATGTAATAGCTATATCGATGGACATTGAATTTAGGTTTGTGTAAAAACATCTACAGTTGCGAGAGTGCAGTCTCGGGTTTTTAGTGAAATAACTCCGAGGTTAATAATCATGAAATATTAATTAAAGAGTTTAATTAATTTTTCTAAGGATTATTAAAGCTCAAGACTGTGGGTCCATTATATTAGGTCCCCTTGCTAGCCCGGAAAGTTAATGGCAACAAGGGTCACGGATAATTAATTGGGTGGTCCAATTAATTTTGTTACAAAAGTAACAAGGATTTAATTTATGCAATTAATTAAATGATGTGATTATATAATTAATTAAATTAAATAATGTGATTATTTTATTACATTAATAATTATGAATTATTAATAGAATTAATTATTTCATGGAGGTCAAGTGTTCGAGCCAAGACCAAAGCAAAGACATAAAATAATATTGATTATTTTATCTTTAATAGGTCAGGGGTTCAAGTCACAGTGACAACATTAAATTAAAAAGGATTTAGAATCCTATTTAATATAGGTCACTTGTAACCCTATTATGATATTGACATATATATAGATAAATATCAAGAGATTTTGTTTTTAATATAATTGATTTTAAAAACAAGATAAAAGATATTTTAGGTTTTAAATATTTGATATTTAAAAATATTCCTATCTAATACATATCTCAGGTGGTGGGTATCTTTATCAATTAATTAACCTAATTGAGAAGAGAAACAAGAGTACACAAAAAGAAATAGAAAAGGGGTGCGGCAAAAGGCAGAGAAAAAAGAAAGATTTTTTTTTATTTTTTTATTTAATTTCAATTTGATATATATATATTGGGTGGCCGAATTCCATAGATACAAGACAAGAGTTGTTTTGTGTTTTCTTCTTCTACCTCCATTCAACCTCTTGAAGCCCGTGATGTGCCCACATGCAATTGCCGGAACCTGGGAGATAGCGAGGAAGATCCAGTGTACAAATCGGAAAGCAAAATCAAGTAGTGAAAGAACGAAGGAGTTAGCCTTGAAGTATGATTACGAATCCTGTCTGTTTTATTATTATATATCGTACGTGGTTATCTAAGTTGCTGAAATAATTTTTAAAAGCCTAAAATTTCTTCCGTTGCGCGACTCTAGAGCTTACATTTTAGGGGCTATATAATAATAATAAATTTGTCAGTTAGGGGTATTTTAGTCATTTTACACAATAAAGTTGGTCAACTGTTAGAAGGGATGGAAGTGAACTAATGATAGGGTATGTCAATGTAATTTTGAACATAAGTTGAATAGATATGCAATTATGCTTAAAGTCTACGGTTTCAACCTCAATTTCATTAAGGAAAATTGGGAGGTCATTAAAGATGACTTCATGAGGTTTATGGTGGAATTTCATCAAAATGGTTCCATAGTCAAGGAATTAAACCGGACATTTATAGCTCTTATTCCAAAATGCCCAAAACCAAAGGCAATGAGAGATTATAGACCTATAAGTATAGTAGGTTCCTTGTATAAAATCCTTGCTAAGGTTCTGGAAAATCGTATGAGTAAGGGTTATTGGTTCGGTTGTGGGAGAATCTTAGATGGCTTTTGTGAGGAACAGTCAAATCCTTGATAGTTTTGTCATCGCTGAAGAGATCATTCATCATTGGAGGAAGAGTAAAGAGGGGGGATTATTGGTGAAATTGGACTTCAAAAAAGCTTACGATAGCTTAGACCACGCATTTTTGGATGATATCTTAAGTGATATGGGGTTTGAAGGAAAATGGAGATAGTGGATTAAGAGTTGCATCACTATCCGGTGTTGTCGGTGCTGGTGAATGGTTGTCCAACTAAACAATTGAAGCTTGAAAGAGGCCTTCGGTAGGCCGGTAGGGTGATCCTCTTTCCTCTTTTTTATTCAATGTGGCGTTAGAGGCTTGAGCACCTTTTTAAGAAAGCGGAGTCAAAGAAGATGATGAATGGGGTCAATTTCGGTATGGAGGTGGTTCATGTTTCGCACTTGCAATTCGCCGATGATACCATTTTATTTCTCCAACCAAAAATAGAATATCTAATGAACGCAAGAAAAGTTTTGAGGTGCTACGAGTTGGCTTCGGGGTTACGTATTAATTTTAAAAAAACTTGTGTGGTTAAGGTCGGGAAGGAGAGGGTTAGAGAGGAGAATTGGGCTACTAGTTTTAGGTGTTCTAAAGCTTCTCTTCCTATTTCGTATTTGAGGCTTCTGCTTGGTGGCCAGCCTTGCTCAAATATTTTTTGGTCCGAATTAATTCAAAGAATAGAAAACTGGCTTCACCTTGGAAAAAGTCTTTCCTTAATAAAGGTGGAAGGCTTGTGCTCGTCAAAGCTGCGATGTCTAGTATTCCTATCTATTTTGGGTGCATTTGGCATAAAGATGAGACAGGATATGGTGGGACATGATAGGACGGGACAGTTGTTCTGTATTATGTTTGGAATGTCTGGGACAGAATTGTTAACTGTACTATTATACGTTTGGTACAGTTAGGACAGAACATGAAAAGATGTTCAAATGACCATAGTGCCCCTCATATGTATATATAATATTATAATATATATATTATAATATTACAATATTATATAAATTATTATATATAATATATTAAAAAATATTACATATACAATAATATATATATGTATATATAATAGAATATAATTATATATATATATATATATTATTGTATATGAAATAATTTTTAATATATTATATATTATTATATACAGATTTTCTATTATCAGTTCGTCCTGATAATAAATATATCAGGACGAAAAATGTTGACCACTATATTTACATACTTTGACTCAAAGTGTATGCATTTGTCAAAACTTGTCCATAATCTGTGGTCCACTATATATAATATTATAATATTAAATATATTTATATATTATTAATATTTATAATAATATATAATATTATTATATAATAATAATATATAATATATATTGTATTATAATATATATAATATTGTATTATAATATATATATATATATATATATATATATATGATATATTAAATATTATTAATATAATATTTATATAAGATATATATAATATATTGCACAAGTTTGTGATTTTTTGAAGATTTAAGGGTAAAAAGGTCTTTTTGAGAATTGTCCCATGCAAGGGACAATTTTGGCCTAGAGTCTTAGGTGGGATAGAATTTGGTGATTTTTATCCCACCTTGTCCCGTTCTGTCCCATACTAAAGTCGCGCCAAACGTGGGACAAGAATAAACTGTCCTACATTGTCTTATCCCGTCCCGTCTCGTGTACCAAACGCACTCTTTATGTCTGTGTTTAAAATTCCAATTTCGGTGGAAAAAAGAATTGAAGGTTTGCAAAGAAGTTTTTTCTGGGGAGACGGATGGGAGAAGAGGAAGATTCATGCAGTGAAATGGGAGACTATGTGCAAAGATAAAAAACATGGAGGTTTAGGCATAGGTTTGGTTATTGACAAAAACAAAGGTCCCTTTGTTTTTGTTGAAATGGGTCTGGAGGTTTGTAAAGGAAGAATCTCCACTTTGGAAGAGGGTTTTATGCGCTAAATACGGAATTTCGATGAGCTTTTTGAGCTGGAATGGTTTCAGCAGTCCTTCTAGTTCGTTTTTCACAAACGCTATTGGTAGTCTATTTGTGTAGGGATCTAAGACTACCAAGCTCCTTTAGGATGGTCTAAAGGTTATCGTTGGCAGAGGTGACAGAGTTAGGTTATGGTCGGACATAAAGGTGGATGGAGTCCCTATGAAGGAGGCTTTCCCTAGAATCTTTGCCTTGGCAGTAAACAAGGGGGGCTGTCTCAGAGACTATGGTTCTCGGGATGGAAATAAGTGGATTTAGGAAATCCCTCTCAGAAGACCTTGCTTCAGATGGGAAATCGATTTGTTGAAGTTATTCAGGAATAAGCTTCAGATGATTAAAATTTATGACTATATTCTGAGCACTATAGGTTGGAACTTCTGCTTAAATGGGATGTTTTTTGTAAATTCTTTTTGGAAAAGCCTAGCTGATGTGTCGTCTGTCACTTTTATGGACTGCAATGGGGTTTGGCAAGGTTTTGCCCCACCAAAGATTGAAATCTTTGTTTGGCACCTCTTGCAAGATCGTGTTATGGTGAAGGAAGCTATGTTGAAGTTTGGGATGAGTTTTGGGTCGAATTTGGAATGCCCTCTGTGTTATGGTAGAATCTACTGACCATATTTTCCTTCAATGTAATTGGTCTTGGAATCTTTGGAGGATTTGTATAAACTAGTGGAGTATTAGTTTTTGTGTTTCCTTATCCCTGTTGTATGTGTAGAGAGGTTGGGTAGGCCTATGTCCTAGGAAGAACTGAAAAAGAGTGTGGGTTTCTTTATTTTTTGCTGTTACTTGGACCATCTGGGAGTTTAAAAATGGAAATGTTTTTAAGAATGAAGAAGCTTCCTTAACGAAAGCCATGGATACGGAGAAATTCAGGGTTGCCTGGTGGTTTAAGAATTTTGGCAATGCTTCGAGTGATCCTATTACCCATATTCTGCTAGATATTGAAGAATGGTGCACAGACCCAAGTAAAGTCAAGATTCCGAAGATGGGGGATTGGATCCCACCGCCTTCGGATGGGTTAAAGTTTTTGTGGATGCAACTGCTAGGGGATCCTCGGGTCAAGCGGGTATTGGAGTCGTCCTTCGAGATAGCGGTGGGAAAGTGTTGTGTTATTTCTCTATAAATATTGGTTGGCAAGATGCCATCACAGCAGAGGTTATGGCAATAGCTAAAGCTTGTGAACTCTGTCTTTCAAGAACAGAGCTTTCTGGTAGAAGTATTGTGTTCAATAGTGATTCGAGGACTGCTGTTTCTTGGATTAATAGCAATGACTTGGGTAACATTAGTTTCATGCATTTAATTTATAAAATTCACAGCATTCTGTTTCATTTGGGTCAAGCTAGCGTTGAATTTAGTTCTCGCTCTTCAAATTCGTTTGCTGATTCACTGACAAAAAAAGGATCTAGTGGTGAGGGTGATGTTATTGTTTGGAGCATCTCTTGATTGTGGCTAGGTTGTTTTTGCTCTCTGTTTCTGCTGTTGGGGTTGTTTCCTTGTTTTAGTTGGTGTCCTGTGCTTTTTTTTTTTTTTCTTCCTTGTAATTGCGTTCTACTTTGCACTATGCGCTTTTTATTCTTTCGTTTCTTCTGTTTTTGCCTTTCGGCGTTGGTCGTAATAAATTTTTTGCTTCTAAAAAAAAAATTATGCTTAAAGTTGGGGTTCGTTTGTGCAATTTACCCTTAAATCAATTAGCTTGACAAGACATAGCATAGATTGTTAAGTGCACATTGTGATGGAATATCAATTGTTTAATTGTCTTATATAGAGGGAGAGATCGGATACAGCCAAATATATTACATAGTAAGGCCAACAAACGTGGCAGCTAACTAGCCAACGCAAACCAGGGCCATCGGCCAAATGTTAACTAAAACAAACAAATAAAGCTTAATAAAGCCAAAAGTGCCTAATACATCCAAGAGGTGCCTAATAAAACAAAGTAGAATAATGAAAGTAAATATTTCACAGGATAAGAGCACAGGCTTGGAATTCGGGTTGAGTGGAGATCACGGACTGGATAAATTACAGGTGGCATGATTTTCATCATCTGAGTCTTGGGCTCCACAGATGAAGCAGGGCCAGGTAAAATCAAAGGGGTCCTGAGAGTCAATCATGTATGAATCTTGAAAAGGGTTCCAGCTTTGAGTGGGGTCTTTAGGGATATTAGGGAGGATGAAAATTTCGTCGGTGGGGATGTAATTAACATCACAGAGGAAATTGAGCAGACCAACTTGGAGAATTTGTGGATACATCTTTTGATAATCATACGTGGTATGCCATTCATAACTGGTGTTGGCAGTCTAAAGGAGTCGTTTGTGGGGATTGTACCTGTAGGGCCTATTGAAGATCCATATGTAGCATACAGAGGCAGCAGATTCATCATCAAGCTTCCAAATGTTATATTGGCCCATGAGCTTAGTGAGCTCGTTTTTCCAGTTTGTCAAGGACGTGAACCATTGGAGGAAAACCTATAACAGAGAGTTCTGTTGAGAAGGATCATGAAGATGACCATATAAAGCTTGAAGTGGGAAGACGATGGCATGGTGATGTAGAACTGATAAACACCAGAGGAACCAAAGGCGTTGAGGAGAAAAGTAGTAGAAGAGTGGCATGATGAATGGGTCAAGAAATGGTCTGGATAGGTTGTTGACTGTGTGACGACAGCCTTGGCTTTTGATGTGAGCTAAGTAGACCGGAAGTTGAGCCTTGGCGAAGGACTGGATCTGATTTGGAGAAGGTTGATGATCAGGTGGCAACATGGCCAAGAGTTCTGGTGGGAATGAGTAATCAAGTATGGCTGGTGAGGATGATGAGGGACCAGCATGAGATCATGAGGGACCAGCAGGAGAAGTCATGAAGATAAGAGGATAGTGACCTGTGGGTGTAATGAGATGGGTGAGTGGAGGCCTAGAGAGCATATCAGCAAATATATTATGATGGCCTTTCACGTGGCGCACAGTGAAGTCATATCGGGCAAACCAGTCTTTGAGTCTCAAAATGAGAGGATTGAGAGGAATCTTATTGCGAAAATCAAGTATCTTTAGGAAAGATGAGCTGTCCATTTCAACAATAAAGTTTCTTGTCCTGAGGTGAAAATCCAACTTTTGGATTCCATATTTGACAGCAAGAATCTCTTTATAGAAAGTGTGATAATGCTGTTGGGCATCTTTAAATTTTCCACTGGCATGACCACAGTATCTATGTTGACCTTCTCGATCTTCAATGAGAACGGCTCCCCAGAAAATATCACTGGCATCAGTCTGGAGGATGAGTTGGCCCGAAGAAGGGATGAGGAGGGCAGGAGGAGATTGAGTGATTTCCTTTAATTTGATGATGGCTTCAGTGTGAGAGGAATTCCAGGGAGGATGATGCTTCTTTAATAGGGCGGAGAGGATTGAGGTGTATTGACTGACATGAGGAATAAAGTCTCTGACATAGTTGACGATGCCAAGGAATTGTTGAACTTGTTTCACGCTAAGATCAGAATCAGGGAAGTCTAATAATCGGACAGCCAAATGAGGACCAGGACGGTATTGTCCGTTGGAAATGTGCATTCCAAGAAATTCAATTTCAGACCTTCCAACTATGCTTTTCTTTTCGGAGAGCATGACACCATAGTGTTGAACAGAAGAAGATTGTGAGAGGTATCATCTAGAGAGAACAGGAGAATGTCGTCAATGTAGATGAGGGCTGAGTGTAAGAGAGGATGGAAAATTCTGGTAACAGCCTTTTGGAAAAGGGATGGAGTGGTTTTTAAACCAAAAGAGAACAGTCCATTGGTATTGAGCATTAGGAAGACAGAACGCTGTCTTATATCTTTCATCTGGATGAATACCAATATGCCAAAAGACACCTTTAAGATCAAATTTGGAGAAGATCGTAGCTCCTGGAAGCTGAGAGAATAAGACATCTGGTCTAGGAACAGGAAACTTGTCATCTCTAAGAAAAAGGTTGAGGGGCTTGTAATCCACGACTAATCTCTTTTTTCCTTTGAGCAATTCTGTGCATTTTTCAACGTAAAAGGCTTGACACGCCTAGGGGGAAGAGGTATGTTCTATCAGACCTTGACGAAGGAGTTCATTGCATTCTTCATTAGCGAGCTTGAGATCTGAAGGAGACATGCCTGAGTGGGTAGCCTTGGTAGGATTAGTATCTTTATCAAGCTTAAAGGGAAGCTTGATAAGAAATTTGGATTCTTCCACAGAGGAGAAGGGTGAGAGAAAGTGGCATGATTGTCAGCACAAAACAGGAGCAGTTTATGTTGAATGTGTTCAAAAGGGGCTTGGATTTCTGAGAGCGGGAAAATCTTCGGAAAGTCAGAAAAAGCTTTGAAATGCTCTTTGTATCGAATGCCAATAGGGAGGATTCGGAGAGATTTATATTGGCAGAAAACATCCCAGCCGATGAGGATGTCTTTATCCGGAAGAGGAGTGCCGATGACTTGAGTCCAAAGAGTAAAGGATAGGAAAAACTGGATGCCAATCTTTTTCTTGGAAATCAGATTAGTGGAAAAAACTTTTCCATCAGCGGCTCGGAAATGCCGAACTTGGGATTTCTAAAATTCTGGAGGAAGGACCTTTGGGTTCATCATTGCGGTGTGAGAACCTGTGTCAAAATAAGCAATAACATCAACAGGTTTGGAGTACTTG
This sequence comes from Acer yangbiense, assembly GCA_008009225.1. Taxonomy (NCBI): domain Eukaryota; kingdom Viridiplantae; phylum Streptophyta; class Magnoliopsida; order Sapindales; family Sapindaceae; genus Acer; species Acer yangbiense. The sequence continues at coordinate 12,605,271 of CM017773.1, forward strand.
TCAGGTAGAATCCGAACCGGAGCCTGGGGACCGGAATGAGAAAAGAGCTGAGTAGCTTGATAGGATTCTGGGATAGAACTGTAGTCAGAGGAGCCGGAATATTCTGAGTCAGAAAGATCTTCTTGAAGAACAAAGGTTGTGGAGGGATCTGCATGATCCTGTTCAGAGAAGATTGATTCAATGTCTGCGTCGGATGGAACTTCATCAGCAATGTCTTTTAGCTGCTGAATTAGTCTGGCAGACTTTGCCTTTTTGTTGGGACATTTCTTTGCATTCCGGGTTTGCCACAGATGTAGCATCGTTGGGATTTATTCCAACTTCGCTTTGCTTTCTTCCGGAAGAACTTGAATCTTTTAGAGCTACCTTTCTTGTTTTTAAAGTGTTTGAAATGATTCTTCTTCTTCGTTTTGCAGGTGCAAGAGGCGGACGATTTGCACTAGATTTGAAGAGAAGGTTGACGGCATCGGGACTGCAGGTTTTTACCTTCAGTAAGCATCTTGGAGAAGAATCTTTGAGTGGCACAGAGTTTATCCAGAGAGTTGAGAGCATACATGTGGAGTTCACCTAAGGATGTGTCATTGAGAGATCGTCCCGAGGTGTCTATTTTCCGTTGTATCTCATCTTGGAGGTCATCTGGAAGGGAATTGACATAGACTTGTTTAAGACTATGATCATTAATTCCACTAAGGGTATGATATCGTTGAGACATCCGCTTGTAATGGAACATGATGTCTTTTCGTTTGAGAGAGCAGCAACGCATGTCAAAGAATTCTTGTCTAGCTTGTTTATAGATATGGTCAGGATCACCAAGAAATTCTCTGAATATGTATCCCATGGCTTGTGAGGCTAAGGGAACTCTGACAAATTGGAGTTGTCTATATTCACCAAGAGCTCGGTACCAATCTCTGAGAGAACCAGTAAAACGAGAGACGAACTCACGTAAAATTGTTTCAAGGTTCTGTTCAGACTTTGCCAGTTGTAGGTCAAGCCATGCGCTCATCTCAGAAACCCGTTTTCTCTATGAACTAGGAGAAGTATCATCAAGGGTAAACCAAGGGCCATTAGTTGGTTTAGCAGTAGGATGATCAGGAGCATGTTCCGGAGGTTCTTCGACAAAGGGAGCTGGAGTAGTGGAGGCAGTTTCATCAGGAGACTCATAGGTTCTGGTAGAGGGTTGAGGGTCTGTGCGAGATGCCATAAAAACTTGAGTAAGATCGGCATGATCATGAGGGGAAGAGGTGGCAGTGTCTAGCCAGGATGAATGACAGGAAGTTTGTGACGACTGAGAGGAGACGTCTGCAGAAAAGGAAGCTGAATCAGACCTAGATGAGGAGGAAAACGTCTTAGAGGCAAACAGAACTGGGTCGTACGAACTAGAAGCAGCGTGCTTATCTTTCTGCTTCGAATGAGACCTTTTCTTAGGTTTTGCTGGAGTAGAAGAGAGTACGGGATATTTCCGAAACAATTCACCAGTGGATGTAAAGTGTCTGGAAAAATCATCAGGTTTGGATGGAGGTGAATGTGTAGGAGACACAGAGAAGAATAGTGATTGTGAGTGATGAGAATAAGGTTTTGGTTTGTAAGAATGATCTTTGGTCAGCTGCTCAAGCTGTTCTTTAAGTTGCTTGATTTCTCTTTCTTTTGTATCAAAATCTGGGCCGGAATACCCATGAAAGATATATCTGTGAAGATCAGAATGAAGCTTTGCAATTCTGGATTGAAGGTCAGAGGCCAGATCTCTGAAGGAGGCATTAAGACTCTGGAGATGATGATCATGTTGAGAAACATGTCGTGTAACGCGATCAATCTTCTGATCAATAGAGTTAAGAACTCTGTTTTGAGCCCTGGCATTGTGAGATTGCCAGTTGAGGACTTGTTCAGCCTGGGAAGGCTGTTTGAAGGAACCATCAGGTTGGACTTCGGTAGATTGGACAAAAGGTTTTGAGAAACGAGTTTTTTCCTGATTTGAAGAGGGATCAAGTGGAGGGAAGTCACAATCATAATCTGAAGTCATATAGCAAGGGACTGGTGAAGGTGAGTTAGGGACTTCAAAGGCAGATTGTGGAGGTAGGAGATCTTCAGATCGGAGGATCTGTAAAGCTCTGTCATAAATGGGTAAATGTTTATTTTTGATAGGATAGAGGCCTATCCAAGGTCTATCAGGGTGATTTGGTTTGTGAGGTTTGTTCCAGGGTCTACAGAAGGTAGGAGAAGTATCTTTGAGACAACGTCGACATATGTAGTCAGCATAACACATATTGGGATCAACATCCCAGATGAAATGACCACGGATCTTATCAGTGTAGATAGGAGATCCATCAGCTTCAAAACTGTGGATAGGAATATCAGCTTCAGTGGTGACCGGTTGGATCATAAGGGTTTGGAAAATCAGAGGAGTCTCCGAACTGGAAGGAGCCTTAGAACCGGTGAGGGGTGCATAGATTGTTTTGATGGAGCCATCTGGCTGAGGAACATATGACGTATTAGCAGCAACGACAGGAGCTTCGTCCTTGAAAACCTTTTCATAATTTGTGAGCCATTCAAGGGGCATGATCTCTGTATATTCCATCACAATGTCCATAGTTTTAGTAAATATATCAATTTGGTCCTTATAACCAATTTTTTAACGGCAAAACATTAGGAAAAAAAAGAAGTAAGAATGACAATAAACCCTTAACTTTAATTGAATGGGTTAAAAAAAATTGACAACCGTAGTCTAACTAATATCCAATAAGAGTTAATTTGACACATGTCACCAATTTTATTCTATTTAAAAATTAAAATTAAAATAATAAAAAAAAATGTAAAAAAAAAATTGAAATATAACAAAAGAAATTTTGGGCAAGCTTAAGGAACTGACTCATTGAAAAACTTTGTCACGAATATAATCGAAGGTAAAACGAGTGCAATGGACATATGTCCAAAATAAATGTTTTCTTCGTAACTCTTTCTCTCCCCGGATTAAACGCTCTATATTGTTTCATAATATGTAATAATATCATAAGATTATAAGATGTACTTGCAAAGAGAACCTAAGTTTTCGACGGAAAACCGAATCCGTCGAAACCACCGAAACGGACAAATACAAGTATTGTTGACATGTTTTTATATGATGGTTTTTTTTTTTAATTTTTTTTTTAATTTTTAAATTTACTTATATTTTACGTTAAACTTGTTATCGTAGTTCAATTTATTTCATTTTTTGTACTTAAATTATGAGAACAAGAGTTTCGGCGTTTTGATGGTTTCGGCTTGAAATCGAATCTGTCTAAACTGTCATAATGGTTACTTATATGCTAGTATTGCATAATTTCATCCAATTATTTCTTATATTTACATTAAAATTTTGTTTTTAATATACTTTATACTCATTTTTCAAGCTTACCTATAAGAACCTAAGTTTTGGATAGATTCGGTTTGAAACCGAATATGTCAAAACCACCAAAACAGGGAAATACAAGTATTGTTGACATGTTTTCATTTGATTATTTTGGTTACTTACATTTACATTAAGCTTGTTTTCTTAGGCCAATTTATACTCTTTTATTATACTAAAACTATGAGAACCAGAGTATCGGCGTTTCGATGGATTCGGTTTGAAACCGAATCCGTCTAAACTGTCCAAATGGGTAATTAATTGCGAGTATTGTATCACTTGTTTCATTTGATCGACATATTTCTTATATTAGCATTAAAATTATGTTTTTAGTATATTTTATACATATTTTTTCAATCTTACCTATGAGAATCCAAGTTTTCGACGGATTCGGTTTGAAACTGAAACCATCGAAACTACCAAAACGGGCAAATGCAAGTATTGTTGACATGTTTTCATTTGATTATGTTATTACTTATATTTACATTAAACTTGCTATCTTAGTTCAATTTATATTCATTTTTTATACTTAAACTAAGAGAACAGAGTTTCAGTGTTTCTACATATTCGGTTTGAAACCAAATCCATGTAAACTGTCATAATAGGTACTTTTTTTTTTTTTTTTTTGACAATATCTATTAATCCGGGACTAGGTATTTTTTTTGAAAGCTTTCGTCATTGGTAGGATTCGAGCCGCTGACCAACTGGGAGTCATCATAATGGGTACTTATATGGGAGTTTTGTATCATTTGTTCCATTTGTTGGACTTTTTACATATACATTATTTACATTAAAATTATGTTTTTAGTATATTTTATACTCATTTTTTCAAGTTTAGCTATGAGTCCGCCGAAACCACCAAAACGGGCAAATGCAAGTAATATTATTGGCATGTTTTCATTTGATGGTTTTTTTTTTTTTTTTTTAATAATTTTTATTTATTTTTTATTTTTTATATTTACATTATAATTGTTATCTTAGTCCAATTTATACTCATTTTTATACTTAAACTATAGAACCGGAGTTTGGCGTCTTGACAAATTAAGTTTGAAACTGAATACATCTAAACGGTCATAATTGGTACTTATATATGTGAGTATTGTATCACTTCTTTCATTTGATTGATTTATTTCTTTTATTTACATTAAAATTGTGGTTTAAGAATATTTTATACTATTTTTTTCAAGCTTATCTTTGAGAACCCAAGTTTTTGACGGATTCAGTTTGAAACCGAATCCGTTCAAACCACCAAAATGGGCAAATGCAAGTCTTGTTGACATGTTTTCGTTTGATGTTTTTTTTTTAAAAAAATTTAAAATTTATTTATTTTTAATTTTTTTTTTGATTTTTTTTTTACTTATATTTACATTAAATTTGTTATCTTAATCCAATTTATACCCATTTTTTGTACTTAAACCATGAGAACAAGAGTTTAAGCGTTTCAACTATTCGGTTTGAAACCGAATATGTCTATTATTGTATCATATGATGGACTTATTTCTTATATTTACATTTAAATTGTGTTTTTAGTATAATTTATACTCATTTTTTTAAGCTTATAAGAACCCAAGTTTTGGATGGATTTGGTTTGAAACTGAATCTATCGAAACCACCAAAACAGGGAAATGCAAGTATTGTTGACATGTTTTTTTTTGATTATTTTTGTTACTTTTTATTTACATAAAACTTGTTGTCATAGTCCAATTTATATTCATTTTTTGTTCTTCAATTGTGAGAACCAGAGTTTCGGTGTTTCGACGGATTCAGTTTGAAATTGAATCATTCTAAACTGTCCAAATAGGTACATATATGCGAGTTGAATCATTTAATAATATTTTATACTCATTTTTTTCATTCATACCTTTGAGAACCTAAGTTTTCAGTGGATTCGGTTTGAAACCGAATCCGTCAGAACCACCAAAAATCGTAAATTCAAATATTGTTGCAATGTTTGAATTTGATGGTTTTTGTTACTCATGTTTACATTAAACTTGTTATCTTAGCTCAATTTATACTCATTTTTTGTACTTAAACTATGAGAACCAGAGTTTCAGCGTTTCGACGAATTCAGTTTAAAACTGAATACATTTAAACAATCCTAATTGGTATTTATATGCTAGTATTGTATCACTTGTTTCATTTGATCGACTAATTTCTTATATTTACATTAAAATTGTGGTTTTAGAATATTTTATACTCATTTTTTCAAGCTTACCTATGAAAAGTGAAAATCCGAGTTTTCGACAGATTCGGTTTGAAACGAAATCTGTCGAAACCACTGATCGTACTATTTTTATATCTATTTTTAGGTCCCCAATACCTACTTCTTGTGCTTGTTCTTTGGGTAAAACCGGATATTTAATTTGTTAAAATAAGTGTTTCAGGTAATTTTGGAGTTTAGGGGCATTGACGTAATTTTGGAGAATCAGGGGTCAAAGTGACAATATGAAGAATATATTGAAGATTCTGTGATTAAGGAAGAGTTGAGGGGTGATGATTGTAATTTTCTAGCCAAAGCACAGCATGCCATGTCATAAGTGAAACTGCGCGTTTTGGGCTTGTGGGCGCTGACATCATCGTGACGTCAGCATGACGTCAGCGTCGTCTTCACCAAGCAGCGACTCGGATTGCAGACCCATGACCCGACCTGGATTCAACCTGACGTTGCCTGGCCATTTTTTGGCCACTTTTCCAGCTGTTTTCTGCCTAGAACGACGGCCCACCTCTCCCCGGTCCATTTGCCACCATTTCCAAGCCTTCATGCAACGTTTCTCGAAATCTCCAAACCTCTAAATGTCCATGGTCATCCAAGCTCGAAACCACCTCGGTGGCAAGCACGTGGCACTCAAGCGACATCAATTTGCCGCTGTCGAAGTGCCGTCTTGACCAACCGCGGCATCCTTGCGTCAGAGATTTCTGCGGCCATCTGTCGTCTTCGTCAACCACGGCAAACCACGACCACGGCAGTCCATAATCTCGTCGTTTTGGACGACATTTTGCCGTATTTGGAACCATATATATACCTATCTTTATTTCTTTTAGAAGGATCCCACATCGAAAAAGAATCATCACACACACAACAAAAACCGAAAATCACAACACCAAACCCTCTCATTCCATTCCACCAACCCTTCCACACACCTCTTCCCTACACACCATACCACACCCATTTCCATCCATTCTTGGAAGATTATTCAAGGAAGGAGAAGAAGGAACTACAAAGAGAAAGAGGAAGCTCACATGGACTTTATGGGTTTTCTCTACACTTTTCCCTTCTTTGTTTATTTGTCATTAATGTGTAACTAAACTTTATCTAGGGAATGATGTAACCGTATTAGAGCACTCTATATAATTAACTAGTCTATTTCTCTTAATTCGATTCAATTTTAGTTTCAATTATTGAATTAATTTCTCTAATTTCTCTATTCATGTTTTATTGTGGACACAAGAGGCATGGGTTTGAGAGTTGTTTATTTAAGGTGTTGAGTTTAGGTGTGGGTGGCCATCCCACCTAATTCTCTCACAAGCTTAGTAATTGGGAAAGTTGGTTTATGCATGACCATGCTAGACCAACTTGGCTTAGAGTTTTTTATTAAATATGGGTTTTGACTATTGCTTGTCACATGGCCTTGTAGGAGTAATGAGAAGGACCCTAGAACTTAATTGATCTATTTTCTAAAACAAGCCCTAAAATTGGATTGAAGTGCTTAATGAGACTAAGTGATAACATTGAGTGGTCTAAGAAGGTTGTATCGATTCCCTAGTGTTTTCTCCCATATATCCATATCTTTGTGTGTTTATTTGTTGAGCTTAGTTTAATTTTTAACTTAGTTTTATTTTCAAGTTTGCATTTTAGTTTACAAGTTTGCATAATCTAATCATTTGTAAGAACAAAATCTTTTCCCAACAAAAACACATTATGCAGGAAATGCAAGTATTGTTGACATGTTTTCATTTGATGGTTTTTTACTTATATTTACACTAAGCTTGTTATTTTAATCCAATTTGTAATCCTTTTTTTTTTTTTTACTTAAACTACAATAAGAGATTTAGCGTTTTGACGGATTTGATTGAAAACCCAATCCTTCTAAACTGTCATAATGGTAACTTATATGCTAGTATTGTATCATTTGATGGACTTATTTCTTATATTTACAATAAAATTGTGTTTTTAGTGTTTTGGACGGTGATCACACCAAATAGTACGGGGCCATGGGTGTATTACAATGATAAATAAGATTTGTTCCACAAGGATTGATGTATTGATTACCGAAATTTATCAATTAAACTACTATTTTGACAATTGAAATCAAGAGAGTTATGATTTCTCTACTCTAATTTAATTAAATGCTAAAGATAATTGACAAAGCTAGATAACATGAAAATAAACACACAAGCACTTGATTTGTAACTCTTCTAGAAATGAGGCTAAGACCTTTGAATCCACCTATCTGATTCTCTCCAATTTATAGACTCACTATAAGGATAAATTATGCAAGTGTTAATGTAGACTTATGTAACCCTTAATTAGTCTCTACTCTCTCTCGAATAATAAAGACAATATCTATATGCACCAAAAACCTATCTCTCAATGGTTATCCGATCTACATACAAATTCATTAAGCATAGTGGCACATAAATAGAGTCCTATAAGCTAGCATCGCATATTTCTATCTTATTAGACTTATATCGTGTATTTCATCGAGCATATTGTATGGTTCTCCTTTCGGTACATCACACAACAACCAAATAACTACTAAATGCTAGGTAGACATTCAATAGTGATTAAAACATGAAATACACATACAAAACACATGCAATGAAAATAAAGTAGTGGTCTTTATTGGAGATTCATGGGAAAGGTTTCATCTTGGTCTTATCCAAGATGGTTTTAGTTCATGTTACAAATTATTACTTCATAAAATATGAGTTTAGTACAAGCCATATCAAATACAAGTAATAAATTCATGGTCCTGAATTAATAGATATTATCCAAAAAAAAAAAAATACAAGTAATAAATGAAGAGATAAAGGTAAAGAGAAAATAATATATGAAGATTTCATCCTTTCTTAGTTGATGATGTGCTTGGCCTGCTTCTTCTATTTTAGTCCCTTTTTATGCTCATTGTTGGGTTTTGATGGTATATTTAGGTGGGAAAGTGAGGTGTAAGGTGTTTGGTGAAGTGGGTTTAAGTTTGGATAATGGATTTAAGGTTGGATGTGGTGATTTTGTGATTTTTGAAGGTAAAGATGTGTTCTTGGAGTTTTAGAGTTCAAGGGTCGTGTAAGAGGTTAGGAAAATGGGTCTGAAATGGGGTATTTATAGTGTATGGATTTAGGTCATGAAACCCTAGAGAATGTTGCTGTGGAAGTGTGGTCGCTGTTCAGGCGCCCTACGTACCGCGCCTGAACAGTAATGATTCTCTGGAATTTACTGAGCTAATATGGGCGTTGTACGTAGGGTGCCTATACAACGACCGTAAAACGCTCATTCTTTGGAATTGGGTTATTCTTCATGTGGTCGCTGTACATAGGGCGCCTGTACAGTGACCAATCTCTAAAATTTGGCTACTCTTCATGTGGTCGTTATACGTAGGGCGCTTGTACAGCGACCGATCTCAAGAATTTGGTCGCTTTTCAAACTGTGCTTGAACATCGCTTGTATAGTGACAGATCTCTGGAATTGGGTTGCTCTTAAGGACGCTGTATGTAGATAACCATACAGTGATCGATATCTTCCTTCAGAAGTTGCTGATTTGCCCCTAATTCCTCATTTCTCAACAATAATGCCCATGGAAGCCTAAGAACTTGCACAAGCTTATTTAAACATTAAATATACCGATTTTACTCAGAAAATGAACGCAGATAGTAGGAAAAGGGGGCTTCACCAAGTGTAGAAATTGGTACTATTAAGCGGATTACCAGTAAAATGGGCAAATGCAACTATTGTTGACATGTTTTCAATTAATGGATTTTTAAAAAAAAAAACTTATATTTACTTTAAACTTGTTATCTTAATCCAATTTATACTCATTTTTTGTACTTGAACTATGAGAACCAAAGTTTTTGCATTTTGATGTCTGAATCCATATAAACTATCCTTGTGAAGGATAATTCTAGTACTAATATATCAGATGGCACAGCATCCATCACAAGTCAAGATAGCTTGAAGTTGGTTACTAATCCAATACCTCTCAAACCTCAAGTTACGGATTGATCAAGAGATCTCAACCAGACTTCCGCAACACTTATAGAGTCAAGAATCGATCTCTAGAATGAATCTCAGCCGTGTATCAGTGCTAATAAGAAATAGAGCAATGGCTGAAGATGAAGATGTGCCTAACAGAATTTAGGCGCCAAAGTCAGTTATCGCAAAAGCTGACATGGCAAAACTATTGGATCTCCGTGAATCAAGGAATGTTAGTTGAAAACATTTAAGAAGCGTGATTTCACATTATATATACATTCTCTATATTTAATTTTATTATTCAAGTTAGTTAATAAAAATTCTCTTTGAAAACCAGACTCTTTAGCAGAGCTGGTAAAAGCTTCATTGAAGCATTTTCTTAAATACCATACTCTTATCTTGCTTAACATGGTATCAGAGCTTGCTTGCTCTTGATCAAATTGTCATGGAGGAGTCTCTGCCAACAACACAACCCTTTCAATCAAATCAAACTCGTTCTTCGTCAAATCATCTTGAATCTCCAATGATTGCCAAAACTCTGAACTATAATCTCCCTGTGAAGCTCAACAATGACAACTACATTTATTGTAAGGCTTTTGTTCTCTCTGCGATCAGAGCTTTAGAGCTTGAAGACTTCATTAATGGAGTCAAATTGTGTCCAAGTAAGTACATCAATCCTTTTAACTAAAATACAAGTGGAAGTGATCTAGTGGTAACCAAAGATTTCCTTGCCTAGAGAAGACTGGATCCGTTCTTGCTAAGTTGGATGTTGTCCACTGTTAGTGAAAGTCTAATTGGTCAAGTCACTGAGTGTAGTGGAGAACACTTGAAAAATTGTTTTTGCATCAGTTGATGGCCAGGACTATGCAACTGAGACAACAACTTGGAGTCAAAAGATCGAGCACTGTTGCGGATTTTGTTCTTAGAGTCAAGAACATTGGTAGTAGTTTAAAGTCAGCTGGAGACAATATCATAGATCATGATCTACTCCTAACTGTGCTTAACGGTGTTGGACATGAATTTGATGCAGTTGTAGTCATGTTAACAGCTCAACAAAACACTATCTCGCTTCTGAATGCTTATTATATGCTTATGATACATGAGCAATGAATTGTGCACCTAAACTCTACTCCACAAGTTGAGGTTAATCTTTTACAAGTTAATTATTCATAGGTTAATCCTTCTGCTAACTTTACAACTAACAACTAACAACAACAATGGTGGAGGAGCTAGAAGAAACAACAATAGAGGTGGTTACAATTATGGTGGACGAGATGGTGGGAATTGAGGACGACAAGGAAGAGGTAATTGGAATAACAACATCAACAATCGGCCAACATGCCAGATTTGAGGATGAGTTGGCACTACAAGAAAACTGGTCATCCGCTACAGGCTATTCACTACGGGCTTGGAAAGCCCGTGATGGAAACCATTATTGACTACGAGCCTTTAAAAGCTCGTAGTAAAATTTGTTTTATAAAATCATTTACAACGGGCTTTTAAAAGCCCGTGATGGATACTAATTATCTACTACGAACATAAATGGGCTCGTTGTGAAAAATGTATGTATTACGGGCTTTGTCCGTAGTCCTTAAAGTTATTTACTACGGGCAAAGCCTGTAATGGAAAGTAATTATATTTGGAGGGAAAACAAATAAATCCCGCTAAATCCCGCTGAATCCCCTAAATCCCCTAAATCGTGAAATTCAGATTCCTCTCTTCTCTACCAAAATCACTCTCATGTTTACCTAAAGCCCTAGATTGATCAATTCAGATTCCTCTCTTCTCTTCCAAAATCCCTCTCATGTTTAACTAAAGCCCGCCCTAAAAAAAGTAAATCCCCAAATTGGTTCAAGCGATTTCTGAGAAAGTAAATCCCCAAGTTGGTTCAAGCAGTTTGAGCGTGTTTCACTCTTGTTTCTTCTGTCAATCTTATTTCTGGTAAGATATCTTTACTAGCAACTCCAATCTCTACTCTCTACATCCTCAATCAATTAATTTTTGGTATAATTTGTAATTTTTAAAATTCCTTTGTGGACTTGTTGGAAAAAAAAGGTGTTGCTGGTGTTGTGGATGTGTTGGAATGGAGTTTGTCTTGATTGGGTTGGGTGGTAGTTTTCCTGGGTGCTCTTTTGCTCGTTTGCTTCTTCTGTTTTGTTTGGTGTTTGTGTTGCCTGCTGCGTCAGGTCTGAAACAAATTATAGCACGGTGTGTATAAAACTATCTAGAGAGGGGGTGAATAGATTTTAAGCTTTTAACCCAATTTTTCGTGTTAGTCAAAATTATGAATTTACCCCTAAATAGATAAAGCAATAAATCAAGTATAAAATGCGGAAATTAAATAAGACTTGATTTTTACGTGGAAACCCTCACGGGAAAAACCACGGGCTAGTAAGTAAGCCACACTCGAACCTCGAATCCACTAAATGTGTAAAACGATTACAACCTAATCCCGGAAGTAATCACACACCTACCTAATCCTGGTATGAGTGAACCTAGTCCAATTTGCTTGCGATCTAAGCAACCTAATCCCGGATGCTACACACAAGACTTACTTTCTCTATGAAGAGAATAACAACCCTAAGTGAATATATGAATATTCAAAATGCAACATAGAGCAAGGGAAACCCTATATGCTTGTCTAAGATGATTAATATGCAATTAGAGCAATCCTAGATATCAAAACTAAATGACATGTCAAATCAAATAGTTTAGCTAATCAAGATTAAGCACAAAACCTAATTAGCTATCACAATACAACTTCTCAAGCATACATCATACTAATCTCAAACTTGTATTCAAAGTATATAAAATAACATACAAGTAATTAAATGAGATTGCTTGTTAAGAGAAACACAATATATGTAAGATATTAGTGAAAAGCTTACCAAGCAAAGTATGATGAAGAATCCATGCAAGATGTCATCTAGATGATCAAGGATGATGCTAGATGATGATTGATGATCATGGAAAAGTGTTTGAGTAAACTAAAAATGAGTTCTTTGGAATTTTTCTTCTCTTTGAAAAATATCCTAAGTATGGAATCTGAATATGAACTCTTGTTGTTGACCTAAAGTCAAAGTGGCATATATATAGGAGGCCAAAACAAAGTGTGGTCGTTTTGATAAGTTTGCCTCAATATTGCCTTGGGCGCTGTACGTAGAGCGCCTATTGTACAGCGTTTGTACAGCGCCCCTACTATGTTCTCACGGGAAAACAGAGTGGCGCTGTACGTAGAGCGCTTTGTACAGCGACCCAACAGCGACCGAATTAAATCGATCAGGTCTGAACAGCGCTCAATGGGCGCTGTTCGTACAGCGCTTCTGTAGAGCGCTTTTGGGAGCGCCCAATGCAAAAATGCAATCCTAAGTCTAAGCATGACAATGCAATTGGATATGCAAGATGCAATCAAACTAACATGCAAGAAGAGATGTTAATAAACATTAATGCACAAAAGTAAGACACACAACATACAAGTATTAAACATATGCATGAGTTGTGAGTGTGTGCAACTATCTCTTCAAGACAAGTAAGCACAAAGAAATATACCTTTGGTGCTTATCAACACGAGGTCTTCAAAGGGCTTCGAACAATAAACCCGATACCTAGGCTACCCTTACAAAGAACCCCAATATGTGGTTTGTCCACAAAATAAGCCAATCAACAAATGGGAACCTTACAAGGTCTGTTGTGTTTTGGGGCTGTTTTCCCCTTTGCTGTTTGTTTGCTTCTGTTGTGAGACAAATTATAGCACGGTGGGTATAAAACTATCTAGAGAGGGGTGAATAGATTTTAAACTTATTACCCAATTTTTCGTGTGAAGTCAATATTACGAAAATACCCCTAATTAGATAAAGCAATAAAGCAATAAAGCAAGTATAAAATGCGGAAATTAAATAACACTTGATTTTTACGTGGAAACCCTCATGGGAAAAACCACGGGCTAGTAAGTAAGCCACACCCGAACCTCGAATCCACTAAATGTGTAAAACGATTATAACCTAATCCCGAAAGTAATCACACATCTACCTAATCCCGGTATAAGTGAACCTAGTCCAATTTGCATGCGATCTAAGCAACCTAATCCCGGAAGCTACACACAAGACTTACTTTCTCAATGAAGAGAATAACACCCTAAGTGAATATATGAATATCCAAATGCAACATAGAGCAATGGAAACCCTATATGCTTATTTAAGATGATGAATATGCAATTAGAACAATCCTAGATATTAAAACTAAATGACATGTCAAATAGTTTAGCTAATCAAGATTAAGCACAAAACCTAATTAGCTATCACAATACAACTCTCAAACATACAACACACTAATCTCAATCTTGTATCCAAAATATATATAAATAACATACAAGTAATAAATTGAGATTGCTTGTTAAGAAAAACACAAAATATGTAAGATATTAGTGAAAAGCTTACCTAGCAAAGTGTGATGAAGAATCCATGCAAAAAGACATCTAGATGATCAAAGATGATGCTAGATGATGATTGATGATCATGAAATGGTGTTTGAGTAATTAAAAATGAGTTCTTGGAATTTTTCTTGTTCTTGAAAATTATCCTAAGTATGAAATCTGAATATGAACTCTCTTGATTGACCTAAAGTCAAAGTGGCATATATATAGGGTGTCAATATGAAGTGTGGTCGTTTTGATAAGTGACACCACTATTTTGCCTTGGGCATTGTATGTAGAGCGCTCGTTGTACAGCGCCTGTACAGCGCCAAGAAACTGATATTCTCGGGTTAGAGATGGGCGCTGTACGAACAACGCTTCTGTACAGCGCTTACCCAAAAAGCATCAGACCTGATGCATTAAAATGAACATTTTCAACCAGGTCTCAGTTGGGCGCTGTACGAACAGCGCTTGTGTACAGCGTTCGTACAGCGCCTCTTCAAAATACATCAGACCTGATGCATTAAAATGACCATTTTTCCATCAAGTCATGTGGGCGCTGTTCGAACAGCGCCTCTGTAGAGCGCTTTGAACAGCGGCCTTTGCAATGCAAGAAATCTAAGGCTATGCATGACAAGGCAATGGACAATGCAATAAGCAATCAAAATAATATGCAAGAAAAGATGTTTTAATCGTGAATGCACACATAAATAAACACATGTTATACACAAGGAATGGATATGAATGAAATGTGTGTGTGTGTGTAACTAATCTCTTCAAAGCACAAAACCAAGCACTAGATATACATATACCTTTGGAGTGCTTGAAACCTTGAGGTCTTGAAAGGGCCATTAGACATGAACATCAAATCCTAGACTACCCTTACAAAGAGTCCCAACATGTGGTTTGTTCACGAAATAAGCCAATCAATAAACGGGAACCTTACAATCTCCCCCTTTGGCTATTTCATGACAAAACCACCACTCACATTGATCCTCACAACAAAATTTAAGCTACGGGATAACAAAGATATTCTTCAATACAAAGAGATAATAACAAGTAAAAATCTTCAAGTCTTCAATCTCTTGTAGAACTATCAACCCTTCAAAACAAAAGTTACACTTCCAAAGCAAGTGTATGTGAGATGATCAAGTGAAAATAAAACAAGCATTTGCATTAAAAAAATTAGGCACAACATTATGCAATGTGTGTGTATGCAATGCTTCCCCTCAACGGGTTACTCCCCCTCAAAGAATATTCTCCCCAATATGCACAATAGCTACTACAATTTGCAACTCCCCTTACCACACCCTACTCCCCCTTTTTATCATGATATAGGCAAATGAGTAGTCCCCAACCGGGTCACTCATAGCAACGAGAGATAGAAGCATGCAAGATATTTGCATAATAATATAAGGCACTTTATGCATCTCAATAAATTGAAGAGAAACAAGGAGATTTATTTGAAGAAAATGTGTGAATCAAACATGCTTTGCATACAAGACATGTAACATTCAAATCCAAAATACAATGGTATTTGGCAAAGCAAATGGCAAAGGTTTCTAAAAAGAATTCAAACCAATTTCACCATTGTCGTGAGAAAAGTAAGGATATAGAGTTTTCATTTATTTTAATTTATGAGCAACTATATCCAACTTTATAAGCGAAACATGGCATGAGCGACTTTGCACCCTATTTGATTTTTCCAGATAAGATATCTGTATGATAGTAGCCATGTTCAACCAATAAAGAAAGAGAGACATTTGGATTTTTAAATCCTTTGAACGGATGCAAGATCCTTTATTCATTTTGAGTCTCATAAGTCTTTTTCACACAAGTTTTGCATTTAAGAACGCAATCATCAATTCATGCTTTTTCAGTTGAGCATGTTATATAAGAATCATCATGTCGTAGAGATAACTATAGGTCATTCAAATCATACTTCCTATGTAGATCTCATAGTCCAAAAATGCATGTTTGAACATAAATATGACATGGATTGTAAACAAGCAAGGTTCACACTTATTGAATAGAAAACATATATACATATGTGCAACCAAGCTTACTCAAGCAATTAAAAGAAGAAGCATAAGATATTTCAAATTTTTTGCAAGTGACAAGAATGCAAAATAGCTCTCTTTGCTTGAGTTCCCCATATGGGGTCAATCACAAATCACATCACTCCACAAGACATATCCCAATAGATCTACTAAGTGTTTTAAATCGAGTAGCATCTAAGGGTTTAGTAAATAAGTCCACAAGTTGATCATTAGTACCTACATGTTCAAGTATTATGCATTTATTTTCAACAAGCTCTCTAATGAACTGATGGCGGATGTCAATATGCTTAGTTCTAGGATGTTGCACCGGATTCTTGGAAATATTAATGGCACTCATGTTATCACAAAAGAGAGTAAGTGTACCTTGGTTGAATTCGTAGTCTACTAGCATTTGCTTCATCCATAGGAGTTGTGTGCATCCACTCCCCGCGGCTATGTACTCGGCCTCGGCCGTGGACAAGGAAATCGAGTTTTGCTTCTTGTAAAACCAAGACACCAAGTTGTTGCCTAGGAAGAAGCAACCGCCCGATGTGCTTATCCTATCATCACAATTTTCTGCCCAATCCGCATCACTAAAGCCTACAAGACTAGCATTAGTGTCAAAAGAGTACCAAATCCCATAGTTCAATGTCCCATTCACATAGGGAATGATTCTCTTAACGGACGAGAGATGGGACTCCTTAGGATCTGCTTGGTACCTAGCACACACACCCACACTAAAAGAGATATCGGGCCTACTTGCAGTCAAGTAAAGCAAGCTACCAATCATGCCACAATATAACGTTTGTTCCACACTTTTACCACTAGCATCCTTGCTTAGCTTCAAAGTGGTACTCATGGGTGTATCACAATGTTTGGCATTTTCAAGACCAAACTTCTTCACTAGGTTTTTGGCATATTTGGCTTGGGTTATAAAAATCCCATCATTCATTTGCCTAATTTGCAACCCTAGGAAGTAACTTAGCTCACCAACAAGACTCATCTCAAATTCATGAGACATGACATCAACAAATTGTTGGACCTTGGTGTTGTTGGTAGAGCCAAACACTATGTCATCAATATATATTTGAGCTATGAAAAGCTCATCATTGTCTTTCTTGATGAATAGTGTCTTGTCAACACTACCTCTTGTGTAGTTATTGTCAACACGAAATTGAGTAAGGGGCTTATACCAAGCCCTTAGTGCTTGTTTCAACCCATATAGAGCCTTCTTTAGGCGATAGACATGGTTGGGGTGGTGTGCATCCACAAACCCATTGGGTTATTCAACAAACACTTCCTCTTGCAAGAAACCATTGAGGAAACCATTGAGGAAGGCACTCTTGACGTCCATTTGGTGCAATTTGAACTTGTGCACACAAGAGATAGACAAGAGAAGCCTAATGGACTCTAGACGGGCAACGGGGAGCAAAAGTCTCCTCAAAGTCGATACCTCAAAGTCGATACCCTCAATTTGAGAGTACCCTTGTGCTACAAGTCTAGCCTTGTTCTGTACTATGTTGCCATCCTTATCGGATTTGTTCCTATAAATCCATTTAGTGCCTATAACATGTGTGCTTTTAAACCTAGGAACTAGAGTCCAAACCTCATTCCTTTCAAATTGGTTTAGCTCTTCTTGCATGGCAAGAACCCAAAACTCATCATTTAAGGCTTCATCAACCTTTTTGGGTTTAATTTGAGAGGTGTAGCATGTGTAGCTAATTAGATTAGCTATTTGACGCATAGTCCTAACACCCTCATTCATATCTCCAATAACATCCTCTTTGTTATGGAGTCTTCTAACCCATGGAGGGGGTTCATTAGAGTCCACACAAGGAACTCTATCAAGAGGTTATGTGTCCTCATTATTAGCATTGGATGTCCCAACATTGGGAGTCTCCACAACCCTTTCCAAAGGAGAGTCATCATCTAAAATATCCTCCTTATCATGGTCATTAGACTTGAGCCTTGTATCATCAATAACAACATTCGATGATTCCATGACGGTTCGAGTCTTCAAGTTGAAAACTCTATAGGCTCTACTATTCAAGGCATAGCCAATAAAGATACCCTCATCACTCTTAGCATCAAATTTGCCAAGTTGATCACGGTCATTTAAAATGTAGCATTTGCTTCCAAATGTGTGGAAGTAGCTAACATTTGGCTTCCTACCCTTCCATAACTCATATGAGGTATTTCTAGATCCGGGCCTTAGGAAAACTCTATTCCCTATATAGTAAGCCGTATTGACGGCTTCAGCCCATAGATTCCTAGGAACATTGTTGCAAAGCAACATCACACGTGCCATCTCTTGGAGGACCCTATTCTTCCTCTCAACAACTTCATTTTGTTGACGTGTCATAGGAGCCGAAAACTCATGGGAGATGCCTAAGCTATTGCAATAGCTTTCAAAAGAGGCATTCTCAAATTCCCTCCCATGGTCACTTCTAATCCGTTTAATGCTTTTAATGTTAGAATTCATTTCATTTTTTATTTTAGTACAAAGCATTTTAAACTTATCAAAAGTTTCGGATTTTTCTTTAAGAAAATATGTCCATGTAAATCTAGAGAAATCATCAACACAAACAAAAATGTATCTCTTTCCACCTAAACTCTCGATTTGCATCAGACCCATGAGATCCATGTGGAGAAGCTCTAGGGGTTCCTTGGTGGAGAGATACTTGCCCTTTTTGTGCATGCTCTTAGTTTGTTTTCCTTGTTGGCAAGGTCCACAAACACCATTGGCTTTCTTCCCAAGCTTAGGGAGGCCACGCATACAATTGAACTTTCCACTGGTTCTTAAATCCCTAAAGTTCATGTGGCCAAGTCTTTCATGCCACAACTTTATTTGCTCATCCATGGACACATTGTTTAAGACTATTCTAGCTTCAAGACAATAGCAATTGTCGCTAGATATCATACCTTTCAACAAGGTTTGTCCATCGGGCTTTAGGATAGAGCAATCATTTTTACTAAACATGACGGAATATCCTTCATCACTAAGATGAGAAATGCTTATCGAATTGGCTTTCAAGCCATCAACAAACAAAGCATTAGATAAGGAGGGTAATCTGGGAACGGAAATGGTTCCTTTCCCTACAACTTTCTTTTTTGATCCATCACCAAAAGTGACATATCCTCCTTCCTCCATAACAAGAGTCTCGAAGAAACTCTTGTTTCCCGTCACGTGCCTAGAGCACCCACTATATAAATACCAAAAATTAGAAAAATTTGCCTTAAAGGCTATTTGAGCAACATGGCAAACATTTTCATTCTTTCTAATCTACCTAGAAACAATCTTAGCTTTCTTAGTGGTCTTTGGTACATGAGTTCTAGATATCCTAGGATTATGCACATCAATATTATCATTCCTAGGAGCATGCATCTTGACTCTATTCTTTCTCTTTTCAATCATGCTACGTGTTTTACACATTTTAATATATCGAAAGTAATTTGATCTAATATGATCATCAAATCCATAAAAATGACATGTAGGAATAAAATAAGGAATCATACCTTGTCCTTGAGCATGCATGTGAGCTTGTCCATGTCTTTGTGGTTGAGTGGGTTCAATCCATCTTCGTTGTTGAACCGGTCTAGCTTGAGGTTGCATGATTGGTCTCTTTCCTTTATGAGCCAATTGTGGAGGAATGTTGACTTGAGAGACCTTAGAGGGTTGAGCTTGAGGTTGCCTTCTTGGCACCATCTTCACTTGTGCATTTGAACATTGTCCTAGTTCTAACTTCTTCCTAGGAGTTTGCATCAATGAAGCTTCTTCGTTCCTCAAACTCTTGACAAACATGGTCTTGTTAGAGGTTGAGATCTTCTTGCCATTTTCATACCCAAGACCCCTCTTATCATACGGACTCTTTCCAACACCAAGTATATGATCAAGCTTCTTGGTGCTAGAATCCATCCTAGCTAAAGATTCTAAAGCGATGCAGTAAAAATTACTTTCAATTTAATTTAAGTTCGTTCATTGGGATCGGTGATTCAAACGGTTGAAACTACTTAGTCTAGGGAAAAATTAAAACTAATCTATGTGCGTTAAAATTAAATTGCATAATGCTTTGGGTTGAAAAAGTGATTTGGTTTCTTGAAAATGCTTAAAAATGCAAACTTGTAAACTAAAAATGTAAACTTACAACTAAAGATGCAAACTTGAGAAATAAAAATGCAATCTTGCAACTAAAAACTAAGTTAAACACAACAAGCAACACACAACGTATGGATATATGGGAGAAAACACTAGGGAATTAATATAACCTTCTTAGACCACTCAATGTTCTTACTTTGTCTCATTAAGCACTTCAATCCAATTTTAGGGCTTGTTTTAAGATAAATCCCTTAAGTACTAGGTCTTTTCCATTACTCACACATGGTCATGTAGTAAGCAATGGTCAATCCCTCTATTTAACATAACACTCTAAGCCAAGTTAGTATGACATGGTCATGCACACACCAACCTTCCCATTTACTAAGCTTGGATGAGAGTTAAATGGAATGGTCATCCATATTCAACCTCAAACCCTTAGATAAACTAACTCACACACACATGTCCCTTGTGGTCACAATAAAACATGAGAAGAGAGATTAGAGAAATTAATTCAATAATTGAGACTAAAATCGAATCGAATTAGAGAATAGACTAATTAATTACATCAAGTAGTCCAATACGGTTACATTAATCCCCTAGATAAAATTAGTTACACATTAATGGAAAATAAACACAAAAAGGAAAGGTGTAGAGAAAACCCATAAAATCCATGTGAGCTTCCTCTTTCTCCTTGTAGTTCCTTCTTCTCCTTCCTTGAATAATCTTCCAAAAATGGGTGGAAATGGTGTGTGAGAGGAAATGAGTGAAGGGAATGGTGGAAGAAAGTAAAAAGGTGGGATCTTGGGTGATTTTTGTATGTATGGAGGTGATGTAGGAGTGTGGAAGGGTTTGGGTGAGTATATTCCTAGATCTAGAGATTAAAGAAGTGAGGTGTGTGTAAAAATGGTGGAAAAATCTGATGTGTGATGGGTAGTGAAGGGGTGGAAAAATGGTGGAAAGTGTGAAGTGTGTTGTGATGGAATGTGGTGGGTCTTTTTTAGAACAAAGGAAAGCAATATATTTATAGTGGGAGCCAAAAAAATAGGTCTGAAATCGTCTTTGGCTGAGCTGGAAATGGGAGGTCGCTCCCAAGTTGGCTGTGGTGGGGGCGACCACTTTGGGAGCCAACTTCATTGCTCCTGTGACAAAAAAATAAAAGTGGCTGTCAAGTTGGCCGTCGTGACGGCCAACTAGCATGGGAGCCAACTTCATTGATCTTGGAGCGCAAAAAAGGTGGCTGTCAAGTTGGCCGGCGGCCAACATCACGGTGACCTCCACTTGGAAAAAATGAGCAGCTACTCCTCTTCACTTTGACTCGGAACATGAACCAACCAAGATACGCCCTCGGCTTCCCCATCTTGCTCAACATGCACACTTGCCTCTGAAAAACTGTAAACCTGCGAATTAACTAATTTTGAGCCATTAGACACTCGATTTTACCCGAGAATAGAACAAAAGCGACGGAAATGGGGGCCAAAATCTAGTATAGAAATGGCTCGATCATAAAGCTTCATCAAGCTCCCTCTTCAAACCTTCTTCATTCCTTCTAGATAAGACTAACTCCTCTCTTAGCTTATCTTCCATCTTCTTGAAGTTTTCCACTTGTTCACTTAAGTGGTCATTATGAGATGAAAGCTCAAGATTTTCTTCTCTCAATATCTTGATCTTTCTTGTGCTCTTGATTGCTAAATCATTAAACTCGGCATGGTATTTAGCAAGCACTTTTTTCTCCACAAATCCATTTATGGAGTTAGAAGAGGAATCACTTTCTTCTTCACTTGAGTCATTTTGCTCTTGACTCAATTCCTCTCTTTCACTAGCACTTTTGCTTTTATGGGAGGAGGCAAAAGCTAGAAGGTTAGCCATGAGCTCTTCATCATCCTAAGACTCATCTCCCTCATTGGAGTCATCACTACTTCCACTCCAAGTGGCGGCCATTACTTTTCCCTTTTTCTTCTCAATGTGATTTGCACATTCGGGGGCAAAGTGACCTATGCCACCACACTCGAAGTATCGGACCCCTTTCTTTTTGGTCATTTCTTGCCTAGGTTCAAACTTCTTGAAAGGACCCTTTTTCTTCAGATCTTGACCTTTTGATCCAAAGCTCTTTCTCCTAAACTTCATAACCTTGTTGAACCTTTTTACAAATAAGGCAAGGTTTTCATCCGAGTCATTCTTTTTTGCCTCCTGTTCATCCTTGGAAGCTTTTAAAGCAATTCCTTTTTGCTTTTTAGTAGGTGTGGAGATAGGACCTTTCCTAGACTCATAAGCTAGAAGTCTCCCAATCACCTCACTCGGCTTCATATCCTTATATCCACTATTTTCTTCTAAAGCCGTCACCTTTGATTCGAATCTATCGGGGAGAGATCTCATGATTTTCTGCTTGACTCTTCTATCCGAATACGGGTCTCCGAGTTGGTGACTTTGATTAATGATATCCATCAATTTGATTTCGAAATCATTGAAGCATTCATCCTCTCCCATCCTAAGTAACTCGAATTGAGTTTGGAGGACTTGAAGCTTGGATTCCTTCACCACCTTGGTTCCTTCATGTGCAACTTGTAAGACATCCCAAGCCACTTTCGCGATTTGAGTGTTCTGAATTAGTTTGTACTGATTTTCATCCATTGCACAAAGGATGGCATGCATCGCCTTCCTATTCCACTTTGAAGCCTCAAACTCTTGCGGACTCCATTGTGCCTTAGGCTTCAATATTTCTTCTCCTCCACCATCGGGAGTCATCATGGGTAGATTATATCCATCTTCCATCGCCATCCACACACGGTCGTGAATTTGACATTTGTAGGATCCATCTTCCCTTTCCATTGGGAATAGTTCAACCCGGTAAGAAGTGGAGGCCTTGTGCTAGAAGCACCTTCGTTGCTACCACCATTTCCACCGTTTCCACTCATAGTGTTTATGAATGAATGAAATGAATGCAAATATATGAATGCTCAAAAATCACACAAAATGCACAACACACCAAAAAGCAAGGATCACCTAATTATATCTAGGAACCCGCTCTGATACCAATTGAAACAAATTATAGCACGGTGTGTATAAAACTATCTAGAGGGGGGGTGTGAATAGATTTTAAACTTATTACCCAATTTTTCGTGTGAAGTCAATATTACGAAAATACCCCTAACTAGATAAAGCAATAAATCAAGTATAAAATACAGAAATTAAATAACACTTGGTTTTTACGTGGAAACCCTCACGGGAAAAACCACGGGCTAGTAAGTAAGCCACACTTGAACCTCGAATCCACTAAATGTGTAAAACGATTACAACCTAATCCCGAAAGTAATCACATATCTACCTAATCCCGGTATAAGTGAACCTAGTCCAATTTGCTTGCGATCTAAGCAACCTAATACCGGAAGCTACACACAAGACTTACTTTCTCAATGAAGAGAATAACACCCTAAGTGAATATATGAATATCCAAATGCAACATAAAGCAAGGGAAACCCTATATGCTTATCTAAGAAGATGAATATGCAATTAGAACAATCCTAGATATTAAAACTAAATGACATGTCAAATAGTTTAGCTAATCAAGATTAAGCACAAAACCTAATTAACTATCACAATACAACTCTCAAACATACAACACACTAATCTCAATCTTGTATCCAATATATATATAAATAACATACAAGTAATAAATTGAGATTGCTTGTTAAGAAAAACACAAAATATGTAAGATATTAGTGAAAAGCTTACCTAGCAAAGTGTGATGAAGAATCCATGCAAAAAGACATCTAGATGATCAAAGATGATGCTAGATGATGATTGATGATCATGAAATGGTGTTTGAGTAATTAAAAATGAGTTCTTGGAATTTTTCTTGTTCTTGAAAAATATCCTAAGTATGAAATCTGAATATGAACTCTCTTGATTGACCTAAAGTCAAAGTGGCATATATATAGGGTGTCAATATGAAGTGTGGTCGTTTTGATAAGTGACACCACTATTTTGCCTTGGGCGCTGTACGTAGAGCGCTCGTTGTACAGCGCCTGTACAGCGCCAAGAAACTGATCTTCTCGGGTCAGAGATGGGCGCTGTATGAACAGCGCTTCTGTACAACGCTCGTACAGCGCTTACCCAAAAAGCATCAGACCTGATGCATTAAAATGAACATTTTCAACTAGGTCTCAATTGGGCACTGTACGAACAGCGCTTGTATAGCGCCTCTTCAAAATGCATCAGACCTGATGCATTAAAATGACCATTTTTCCATCAGGTCATGTGGGCGCTGTTCGAACAGCGCCTCTGTAGAGCGCTTTGAACAGCGGCCTTTGCAATGCAAGAAATCCAAGGCTATGCATGACAAGGCAATGGACAATGCAATAAGCAATCAAAATAATATGCAAGAAGACATGTTTTAATGATGAATGCACACATAAATAAACACATGTTATACACAAGGAATGGATATGAATGAAATATGTGTGTATGTGTGTAACTAATCTCTTCAAAGCACAAAACCAAGCACTAGATATACCTTTGGAGTGCTTGAAACCTTGAGGTCTTGAAAGGGCCATTAGACATGAACATCAAATCCTATACTACCCTTACAAAGAGCCCCAACATGTGATTTGTCCACGAAATAAGCCAATCAATAAACGGGAACCTTACATGTTGCGTCCTGTCTGTTATGGGGTTGTTGTTGCGTCTGGTCTGTGGAGTTGTGGTGTTTTTGTTGCTTTTGTATTTTGGCTGGTTTGATTGAATAAAGCTTAATTTTAAAAAAAAATTTGTAATTTTTTGATAAATTTCTAAAAACTGAATTTTATATAATGCATTCAAAAATGTTGATATGGCTTGAGTTCAACACAAAATATTTGATTTTTATTTTTTATTTTTATTTGGTTAAGTAATAGGTTTCTTCTTTCTGCACCTAAATTCATTGTAATATCCTGGTTAGAAGTTAGACCTGCCATGTTGATGCTACTGGTAACTAAAGTTAATGCCAATTTTGTGCAGCCGAAGATGGTTATTGAAGCAAGAAGCTCCAAAGTCTATGAAATCTATAAATAGACAACTTCGTGAGAAATCTATTAAGACAAAGGTAAGAATAATTGATATCTGTTATGGAATATCTGTACTTTAGTATAAGTGTCTTATATGTCTGCACTGCAGGTTGGTGCATTTTCTATTTTGAGAAATTTAGATTGGTACTAATCCATTTGATGTATCACCTTGCCTAAATCCTAGAGATATTGAAAGCTCAGTCACTACCTAAATCCATTATTCAAAGTTCAAACCTTCACTTTCTTTCATTCGTCAATGGAAGAATATTATCTAGGATATTCATAGGACTTAGCAATCAAACTTAAATTTCACCAGAAAATAACGAAAAACTTCAACGAAATTAGGTACATGTTAGTTTCAAGGAAATTAGAAACTTCAAGTAGACACAAGTTGACAAACAACAGAAGGAGAAATTAACATGCAAATGTAAGTAAAACTAGCGATCATCAGAAACACATACCACTGCTTTTAGTATTTATGCCATGGCAAGAAACCTGTTACGAAATGAAGCAACACTTGCATTCAACGATATCTTTGTTGATTCTGAATTTATATGGAAAAAGTGTCCTAAACAAAGGGCAAGAATGCATCTCACATATAAATCCATCATCATCATGGTTGCACTAGCTTTTAGCCAGAAATTGACCCTTGAACCTTTGTTTCAAGGTCAACTTGACTGACTACATTCTCTTTACAAAGATTCCTGAAGGATGGTTTTTAAACTTATATCTGAGTCTGAATATTTTATTCTTTCCTCCATGGCTGCAGCTCTTAGATCACTTTGTTTTTGTGTAGTTCTCAATTTAACTTACTGTATTGAACCAGAAAATGCTACACCCTCCTCATAGACACAGTAGAAATACCTACCAAATAATTTAGGTGTTAGTGTACTGTGTACATGTCTGTTGTATGCATGTCTAAGAAACAAAGCTTTCCTCCATAAGAGTAGGAGTCTAGTAGAGTGATATGGTTGGTGCTGCAAATCTATAATGTGTTTTTGTCTTTGTTTCCAACTACAATATTGTCAACAAATGGAATGTTAGCTGAGATGAGATGAGAATGGCTGTTTCAAAAAAAATTGTTAAGAGTGCATAATAGGTACTAGATTTGAAAATCTTTGTAATCTGTATCAAATTTCATTCTCTCTGTGAACATTAATTTTGAAAGCAGAATAGGTTTGGTTTGGATGACATTGCTAAGGATCATGTACTTGCTTCAATGTCCACTTGTTGGCGACAATATAAGAGTAGGATAACAAAACAAATTAGAAATGTTCCACCCGGTCCTGAGGCATCTAGAAGGCTCCAACTACTGAAGCCGGATAACATATCAGATATTGCGGAATGGGACAGATTTGTCAAATTTCGACAGTCTCAAGAATTCGATGTAAGTCTTTCAAATTTAACTTCATTAAAGCAAGCAAAGTGTTATATACAAGCATATGATTTACTTTTTTATTATTGTATGAAATAAGTAAACGTTATATTCAGCTGGCCAAGAAGAATGAAACTCCACATACAACTAGTTGTAAGGGATTTGCACGATTACAGGAAGAATTTGCATGTTAAATTATGAAGTAGTGTAATATGAACAAAATCTGATGTTATTATTATGAAGTTAAGTTATGATTTTCTTTGTTTGTGTCATTTGCTATTAGAGGGCTGCAAAAATAGCCAAAAATGAAGATCCCGACGAAGTAGATAGAGTGGAAACCTAGATAGCTGGGCATAAGCGCAAAGATGGGACACCGGTGAATGAAAATGTTGCAAACAAAATAATACGATATGCTAACTTTTTACTTATATGTTTTGTAATTTAATCTAAGTTTATTATATTTGATTTGGCAAAGATGGGTTCGAGTTCTTTGGGTGACTTTGTAGAATGGGGTGATGTTTGAGGTTCCTTGGCTGCGTGGGGGTTCAGGGGTTCTTTTGTGGGTAGTTGGTCTGTTTTGGCTCGGTTGTGAGCTTTGTTTTTCCTTTTCTGTTATGTTGTTTTGTGGGGTTTTTCTTTGCTTGGCTGTGTTGTGTTTTTATGCGTGTGCTGCATGTGTTTGGCAGCTGTTGCCTCGCCTCTATTCTGGGCATCTTTGCCCTGTTTTGGCTTCTTGCCTTCTTTATTAAAGCTAGCTTTCAAAATTATTTATTGTTATGATTATTTGGCATAAATAGGCAGAAATGGAGGCTATTCCCCTAGATAAGACAAAATCATTTAAAGATGATGCTGTAGCTCAAGTTTTAGGAAATGAGCATCGATGTTGAGTTCGAGGACTTGGTTTGGGTGTTACGCCAACAAAAGTACATGTAGCTGTGACCGGCAAAACAACTACAATGCAACTTCAACAAGAAATGAAAGATCTTAGGCAACTGGTCAAAGAATTGCAAAATGCTTTCAATAATCAGGTAATGTGAAATAAAATAATTTGGATAGAATTCATTGTTTTTCTAACAAACCAATATATACAATGAATCTAAAAAGAAAAGTTTGGTTCATTTCAGACCAATGAAAGAGCTACTGCTGAAGAAAGAGTGCATCAGGTAAATGAACAGAGCTATAATATTATGATATTTCTTATGTTTGACGTTTTTTTAATTCTAATGCCTGTGTTTTTTTTTTTTTTAGCCCTAGTATTCAAGTAATTCGAATCTACGATCTTCAAAGGTAAATGTTACCATAAGAAGTTACATTTTTTGTTTTAATGATTCTGTTTTATTTTCTAAGTTTTCTTCTAACACCTTTTTTTTTTTTTTTTTTTTTTAAATGTTAGTCACCACTTGGGGTTTCTACAAGTGAAAAGGATGCTTCACCTCAAAAGGGTACGAAATACAAGTTATTGCATTGGATTGGTAATTGACAAATAGTGGTAGAAGCTGAAATTGATTGCACCAACCCCCAATCATCAGTTCATCACAAGCTTCTTAGTCCGGATTATTGGAGAGTTTGTGTCAAGAAGATAATGGTGAGTGATGTTCCGTTGATTCGTGATACTAGTGAATTACAAACACTTGAAGATGCTAGAGGCACATTTATAGCTTGGCCATCAAAATATATTACATATTAGGATTTCAGTGAATGTTTTTAAGTAAACATAATTTTACGACGTCAAACACTTTTAACTATGATGTAATTTGTTGAATGTTTTCGTGACATTACTTTTATTATTATTATATATATGCAGACTTTTATTGATATATCCATGTCCACAATGATAACAATTTTAATGTGATAATAGATTCCAAAAAATTCAAATTACAATTATATATACCAAAATCAATAGGCAATTAAACATTTTTTTTTCTTAAAAACAATTATCTACTACGGACATAGAATGTTTTAAATAAAACAAATTATCACGTGCACAACCCGTAGTAAGTAGCTAATTCACTATGGGCAATAAATGTTGTAGTAGAGCGTATTAATCACGAACATAATCCGTAGTGGAAACGCAATTCACTATGGACTACGCACGTTGTAGTTGAGCCTATTTATCACGGACATAATCCATAGTCGAAATGTAATTAACTACGGCAGAAGCACGTTGTCGTTAAGCCTATTTATCACGGACAAACTCCATAGTCGAAACGCGATCCACTACGGGCGATGCCCGTTGTAGTTGATAATATTTATCACGTATTGCCTGTAGTAAATGACCGATTTTCTTGTAGTGTGGCCATTCTACTCAAATGTGCTACAATAGATTTAATAGAGACTATCAGAATCAAACAACTGGTAACAATGCTAACCACTCAGGCTCACAGGGTTAGACTCAAGGTAACAATTTTGGACCAAACTCTCATGACAGCCGAGGCAATGTCAACAACAGCTTACAGGCACACTACAACCAAACGACTGCCTATATTGCCTCCCTAGAATCAGTGATAGACCCAGCGTGGTATGCTGATAGTAGAGCTTCAAGCCACATCACCTTTGATCTTGGTAAGTTTTCAACCTTTACTCTCTATAAAGGCAGTGAAAAGCTTAAAGTTGGTAATGGTGACCAATTAGCAATACTTCATATTGATCATACTAATATTGTGTCACACACATGTCCTGCTACATCTTTGGTCTTGAAGAATATCTTGCATGTTCCTAATATAGCTAAAACTTTGTTGAGCACATCAAAATTTACTCAAGATAATAATGCAATAGCTAAATTTTTTGGTCATTTCTTTCTTATAAAGGACAAGGATTCCAAGAGAATTCTTCTCAAAGGTTTGCTTAAAGATAGATTGTAACAACTTGAGCTGAAAGTCGATGGTCTGAGTGTTGGTACTCAGTCAAGAAAGGACGTTGTATTGCTTTCAGATGTTTCTTCTTCTTTGTGTAGTAAGAAGTCTACTGTTAGTGAGAATTCACCATGTATAGAATCTCATCTAACATGTACTCAGTCAATTCCTTGTGTAAATATGGTTGCTAATAACTGTGTACAAGAAACTTCGATCAATAATAAGAGTAGTGCAGCCTTGTGGCACAACAAACTTGGTCATCCTAATCGTCAAATCTTTAAGCAAGTCTTAAAATAGCTAAATGTGTCTTGCAATATGATTGATATTGAGTGGTGTGATGCATGCAAAATAGGCAAAATGCATCAGTTATCTTTTCAGACGTCTGGTATCAAATCTAAGGTACCTATAGAGTTGATTTTCACTGACATATGGGGACCCTCCCCTATGGTGTCTACTTCTGGTCATAATAACTATGTCTCATTTGTGGATTATTTCACCAGATTCACCTGGTTGTTTCCTATTTCCTTAAAATATGAAGCTCTTCCAGTCTTTCTAAAGTATAAAAAGCAAGTGGAGCTGCAATTTGACTTCAAAATTTGTTCCCTACAGTCTGATATGGGTATGGAATTTCAATCCTTCTCCTTAAGTCTTCAACAGTTTGGTATCACTTATAGGCTTTCTTGTGCTTACACACACCAACAAAATGGTGTGCCTGAGTGAAAGCATAAGCACATTGTAGAGATGGGTCTCACACTTTTAGCTCAAGCCCAGCTCCTATTGAAATTTTGGTTAGATGCCTTTTGTGTTGCAACTCTTATTATTAATAATCTACCCACTCATGTCTTGAGAGGGAAGTCTCCCTTTGAAATCCTATAAAAAAGAAAACCTGACTATTCATATTTCAAGACCTTTGGGTGTTCTTGCTTCCCCTACACACGTCCTTATTCTAGTGTCAAGTTTGGTTTTCATCCCATCAAGTGTGTATTCATTGGTTACAGTTCTCAACACAAGGGTTACAAATGTCTCAGTCCTTCTGGAAAAATATTCATCTCTAGGAATGCATTATTTCATGAGTTTGAATTTCCATATTTAAAGTTGTTTCCTTTGCAAGAGTCATCTGTTTTGTCACCCTCTTCTGGTTTTACAATGTCCATTACCACTAGTCACAATGCATCCAAGTTTGTACCAGGTGTAGTTTCTAGTGTTGTACCGTGTGTAGTTTCTAGTGTTGTAATCGCAAATACTAGAACTAATCAAGGTCCTTCTAATATTGTTGTGGATCTTACCTCTCAACAACCAAGTATGTTTTCAAGTAATGTAGGTGTTCCCTTAATTCATACACTGGTGATAAGATCGAAAACTAGGTCCCTTTGACCTAGAGTGTACACAGCCCTCTACAAGGCTCATTGTCAACCTTTAATCTCTGAACCGCACAATGTCAAAATATTTCTTGTTGATCCTAGTTGGAGGCAAGCCATGGCTGACGAGTACAATGCTCTCCTTCACAATCGTACATGGTCCTTGGTTCCATCAGCTGAAGGGATGAATATAATAGGCCACAAGTAGATATTCAAGGTTAAGTACAACCCGAATGGTTCAGTTTTGAAGTACAAAGTGAGACCAGTCGCAAAGGGGTTTCGTCAAACTCTTGGGATAGACTTCTTAGACACTTTCAGCCCGGTGATTAAGCCCTCTACTATTCATGTTGTCTTCACTTTAGCAGTAACCTTTGGGTGGCCAATCCAACAAGTGGATGTCAATAATGCATTCCTAAATGGTGACTTGCAATAGATAGTTTACATGGAACAGCCGATTGGGTTCATAAATGCCACCAAACCCATCCATGTTTGCAGGTTTCACAAGGCCTTATATGGCCTCAAACAAGCTCCTCGAGCTTGGTTTCATAAACTAAAGGGGGCTTTGCTAGAGTGGGGTTTCTTTCCTTTAACCTCTGATGTGTCGTTATTCATTAAAAGGGCTGCAAGTCGTGTTGTGTATCTCCTAGTTTATGTTGATGATATATTGGTCACGGGCAGTGACTCTACTCTTATCAGAACCACCATTGTAGCTCTTCATTCAAGGTTTGCTCTTAAAGACTTAGATCAAGTCAATTACTTCCTTAGATTTGAGGCTTGTAGAGATTCCAGTGGAATTTGTATTACTCAAACCAAGTATATTCATGATTTGCTATCCAGAACTTCCATGCTTAATTCCAAACCCACCTCTACCTCTCTTTGTTCAAGTGTGAAATTGTCCCTTAAATCGAGATCTACTTTTACAGACCCTACCCTATATAGGAGCATTATTTGGGCTCTCCAATATGTTACATACACAAAGCCTGATATTGCCTTTGCAATCAACAAACCGAGTCAGTTTTTAGTGGCACTAACTGACCAACACTAGCAAGCTTGTAAGAAAGTTCTCAGGTATCTCAAAGGGACATCCTTAGTTGGTCTTCATTTTTGTCCAACTCCAGAACTGTTTATTGAAGCTTACTCTGACGCTGACTGGGCTTCGTTTGTTGATGATCGCCACTCCATAAGTGGTTGCAGTGTCTTCCTTGGCTCGAACTTAATTACATGGTTTTCAAGAAAGCAAAGAGTGGTGGATAAGTCAAGTGCTGAAGCAGAGTATCATGCGCTGTCTCAAGCAGTTTCAGAGGTGTTATGGCTCAAATCCTTATTTGCAGAGCTTAGTTATTCAATTTTAGATACTCCTACCTTGTGGTGTGATAATATTGGTGCTGCATCCCTTGCTCAAAATCCGATTTTTCATTCTCGACTACAAGAAAAACTGTCTTTCGTGATAGTTTTTTCTTGACAATTTTAAAAAACTGTCAATAAACTTGCCGTTCTTGACTGCTTTTGAGAATTATCAAGAAAAAACTATCAAAAACTATCAAAAACTGTCAAGAATAGTTGACAGTTTTTCAAATTTTTTATTTATCTTTAATAATTTTTTTAAACTTTTACTTCCTATTTTCATCACCAAACAAAATCCCGATATGAATTTATTTTACAGTAAGATATCGGTTTTTGGGTAAACCGATATTGGATAAGTAAAATTTTAAATTTAATAAATTTACTTTTAAATCATTTACTTTTAAAAAATTCAAAAAAATAATTAAAAAAAAATTGTTTATTTATTTTGCACCCTCGTGTTTCATACTAAGAGATACGCTAATAATTCAA
Source organism: Acer yangbiense (assembly GCA_008009225.1). Classification (NCBI taxonomy): domain Eukaryota; kingdom Viridiplantae; phylum Streptophyta; class Magnoliopsida; order Sapindales; family Sapindaceae; genus Acer; species Acer yangbiense. Next base: position 12,637,837 of record CM017773.1, read on the forward strand.
TTACCCATAAAAATTAGTAATCTGAGTATTACATTTGTTCATTAAATTGCAAGATGCGTGTTGAGAAATATCTCCCTTATAGTGAGAGTTGTATTCCAAATCATGCATATTACTAGGGATGGCAATGAGGCGGGTTCGGGGCGGGGTGGCCTTCCCCGCACCCCACCCCACCCCATCCCATCCCATCCCATCCCATCCCATCCCATCCCATTCCATTTATTTTTTGAAAACCTATCCCTTCATAAAACCCCACCATAGATGGAGCGGGTTGGGGCGTACAACGGGGAGTGCTTTCCCGATCCCCACCCATTTACCCCATTTATATATATATTATTTAAATAACAAATATATAACTATTGAATATGATAGTTATATTCAATTTTTTTTTATCAATTGAGTGCTCCCACATAACTGATGTGCATCTTCTTTTTCTTTTGTTGCCATCGTCTTCACATTCAATTGGGTTTGTTTCCACCCCATGTTGTTCTTCTATGTTTACACAATTTTCTCTTGATGACACCGGTATTGGATCTTCACTTTCTAGTGCATTTGTAGACATATTTGTGCCTACTTGAAGTAGTGATAAACGAATTGAATTTAATTCAAGAGTTGAGAATTATTTAAGTAATAAACTTGAAAAAAAAAAAAATAACTGTTGTTATTAAACTTTTAATTTTAAAAGTTATTTGAGAAAGAAACTTACTGTATGTCCTCTTGTGTTTGAGGTTTAAGCTTGAACAGTGAACTTCGAGTTGTTTGAGGATTAGAGACTTAGAGTTGAAGTTAGCGATTAGGGTTTTTTTTCAATAATATTTTGTTTTGTCACTTTATGTTAAATAACGGTGGAGAGATGTAAAGTTAGGGTTAATGTGTGTGTGTATATATATATATATATATATTTTTTTTTTTTTCTTTGAAACTACGTAGTTTAACTAAGTATTATTTTAAGCGGGGTGGGGTGGGGTGGGGTGGGGTGGGGTGGGGACTGGGGAAGTGGGGAGTATAAAACCCATCCCCACCCCATACCCATTACGGGTTAGACTATCTATCCCCATCCCCGACCCATCCCCACCCCAAAAGTGCGGGTCCCCACGGGGCCCCATCCCCGCGAGGAATTTTACCATCTTTATTTATTACAATTGATGTCATGAGTCTCCTATAGGCCATATTTGGTTGGATGGAATAGAATGGAAAGAAAGCCATCCCTTTCGTTTGGTTTGTTAAAATGCAATGGAATGGGGATTATAACATTTTGGTGGAATGGGCATTCCATCCAAAAACCAATGGAATGCCTATTCCATTCAAAACTAAAATTTATATTCCATAAATACCCTCATATGCCCCAACTCCATTCCAAAAATACCCTCCTTTCCAAAAATAATATATTATTATTATATATATTATATATACGTACTATATTATTATATATATATAAATAATATATATAATATAAATTATATTATATTATATTATTATATATATTATATATATTATATTATTATATATATTATTTATTATTACATATGTTATATATAATATATATATATATATATATTATATATTCGATTTTTCTATTATCAGTTCGAACTAACAATAAATATATCAGGACGAAGAATGTGGACCATATATTATGGAGAAGTTTTGACAAGTGCATACACTTTGAGTCAAAGTATGTAAATCTAGTGGTCCACATTCTTCGTCCTGATATATTTATTGTCAGTTCGAACTGATAATAGAAAATCTCATTATATATTATATTATTATATATTATATATATATATATATTATTATATATTTATATATTTATATTATATAAATATATTATTATTATATTTCGGAATGGAGGCGGGCGGGCGGCGACGGTTGTGTATAAATATAAATTTTTTTAAAAACTATCAAGGCATAGCATCCAACATAGGTCAAGTTGATTTCACATTTTATATATATATATATATATATATATATATTCTCCGTATTCAGTTGTATTATTCAAGTTAGTTAATAAAAATTCTCTTTGAAAACCAGGCTCTTAAGCAGAGCTGGTAAAAGCTTCATTTAAGCATTTTCTCAAATACCTTATGCTTATCTTTCTTAACAGTCCTAATTGGTACTTATATGCGAGTGATGTATCACTTGCTTCGTTTGATATACTTATTTCTTATATTTATTTGAAAATTCTGTTTTTAGAATATTTATACTCATCTTTTCATGCATACCTTTGAGAACCCAAATTTTCAATGGATTCAATTTGAAACCGAATTCGTCGAAAACACCAAAACGTGTAAATGCAAGTATTGTTTACATGTTTTCATTTGATGATTTTTGTTACTTATATTTACCGGACCCGTCTCCAGACATTTGGGGCCTCATCCATTTAATGATATTAGTAAAAATCGAGGCCCCATATAAAAATTATTATCATTAACATAAAAAAGAAATTAGATAAATAATTATTCATTTACCAAATACAATGTAATCCACATAAATTAAAAGAAAAAAGATTTATCGTATCTAATAACATAAAAACAAAACATTGTTTAAATTTATATTCTTCTTGCTTTCCGAAATGCAAATTTACGAAGGCGGCCTGTCAACGGAGAGAGAGGGCGGCGATTTTTACTTAGACGATATCAAACTTAACTAGGTTAACAACGATGTCTGGTAATATGCTATGTTAGAATTCTTGTTTTTTTTTTTTTTCCCTGACAAATGCTAATTTAGAATTCAGTTGGGCTTTTATGTTTATTTATTTATTTTTTTAAATTGACTAATTAGTTAGGCCTGATGTAAAAAAGAAAATAAATAAACAAAAGATCTTAAATGTTTGAGATTGGACCCTTTTAAACTTAAATATATTGGGTGCTGAGGCCCCTGATTTCAAGCAAAAGAAGAAAAAGTAGATTGGGCCAACTGGGGGCCCCAGCAAATGGCTAGGTTTGCTGGCCCCATGGACCGACCTTGATATTTACATTAAACAGGTTATCTTTGTCCAATTTATAATCATTTTATTTTTACCTAAACTATAAGAACAAGAGTTTCGGTATTTCGACGGATTCAGTTTGAAACCGAATCTGCTAATTTGTCATAATGAGTATATATGCTAGTATTGTATCATTTGATCGTCTTATTTTTATATTTACAATAAAATTTTGTTTTTAGTATATTTTATACTCATTTTTTCAAGCTTACCAATGACAACCCAAGTTTTCATCACATTCAGTTTGAAACCGAATCATTCGAAACCATCAAAACAGGGAAATACAAGTATTGTTGACATGTTTTCATTTGATGAGTTTTTTTTTATTTTATATTTTATATTTTATTTTTTATTTTTTTTATAATTTTTTTATTTACTTTTATTTACATTAAAATTGTTTTCTTAATCCAATTTATACTCATTTTTTGTACTTAAACTATGAGAACAAGAGTTTCTGCATTTTAATGGATTCGGTTTGAAACTGAAAACGTCTAAACTGTCATTATGTTACTCATATGCTAATATTGTATTATTTGATGGGCTTATTTCTTATATTTACATTAAAATTGTGTTCTTAGTATAATTTATACTCATTTTTTCAAGTTTACCTATGAGAACCCAAGTTTTGGAAGGATTCAGTTTGAAACTGAATCCGTCTAAAGCACCAGAATGGGAAAATACAAGTATTGACATGTTATCATTTTATTATTTTTATTACTTATATTTATATAAAACCTGTTATCTTAGTCTAATTTATATTCATTTTTTGTTCTTAAATTATGAAAACCAGAGTTTCAGTGTTTCGACGAATTCGGTTTGAAACCGAATCTTTCTAAACTAGCTGTTCTAATGGTAAATGCGAGTATCGTATCACTTGTTTCATTTGATCAATTTATTTCTTATATTTATATTAAAATCATGTTCTTAGAATGTTTATACTCTTTTTTTATGCATACCTTTAGAACCAAAGTTTTCGACGGATTCGGTTTCAAACCGAATCCGTCAAAACCACCAAAACGTGCATATGCTAGTATTTTTTTTTTTTTTTACATTAAAATTATTATCTTAGTCCAATTTATACTTATTTTTTATACCTAAAATATAAGAACAAGAGTTTCGGCGTTTCGACGAATTCGGTTTGAAATTGAATCCATCTAATTCGTCATAATGGGTACTTATATGCCAGTATTGTATCATTTGATTGACTTATTTCTTATATTTACATTAAAATTGCATTTTTAGTATATTTTATATTCATTTTTTCAAGCTTACGTGTGAGAACCAAAGTTTTCAACGGGTTCGGTTTCAAACCGAATCCGTTGAAACCATCAAATTGGAAAATGCAAGTATTATTGACATGTTTTTATTTGATGGTTTTTGGTACTTTTATTTACATTAAACTTATATCTTAGTCCAATTTATACTCATTTTTCGTACTTAAACCATGAGAACCAAAGTTTTAGTGTTTCTACAGATTCAGTTCCAAATTGAATCTGTCTAAACTATCCAAATGGGTACTTTACTTATATGGAGTATTTTATCATTTTATCGACTTATTTCTTATAATTCATAGAGGAATGGAATCCTTATAGGAAATGAATCCATTTCCTAAATGGTTTACTTTGTTTTGTTGTCATATGGAATCCATACTGTTTTGACCAAAATGCCCCTTATATCTTGTGTATTAAATATATATTTTAAAGTAATATTAAAAAAATATTTGAAAAATATTTTTTAATTATAATTATTTATTATTAGATTAGAATAATATTTGTTAGAAAAAAATACCTTTTAATAATAATAATAATAATAAGAAATTAAAAAAATTTCACCGGTGGCCATGGTGGCCACCAGAGACAGTATCATCGGAGGAGGTACCATCGGTCACCTTCTATTACTTCATTCGCCAAGGAGACCTTCTCCATAGACAGAGGACTACATCCTCCGTTGACGGAGGTGAACGGGTCCACCATTGCAAATTGCAATGGAGAATCTGTCCTCCATTTCGATTTGCGATGGAGGCTACGAAGGAGGAGGATCGGATGAGTACTCCTCCGGCGAAGGAGGAGGCGCAAGCCTACTCTAAATTTGGAGGTTCACAGCCTCCTTTCACCTTGTAAACAAAGGAGGCCCTTGCCTCCTCCAATGATGGAGGCGAAGGCCTTCGACGGCGATGACGTGGCTCTACTGGTGGCCTTGTTGTCTTCGATTACGAAGAAGGCTATTGGCAGTGGCCTTCTTTGTTTTTGTTTTATAATTTTAATTTTTAATTTTTAATTTTTTTTTAATTTCAAAGACAAATTGATAAATTTAATATTTTAGTGACGGTGGTATCCGGATTAATGATGGTCGAATCTGAATTTCACTCTCAAGAATCCATTCCAACCATTTTTAAAGAATTTGGATTCCTTGATTAGCAAAATAAACAAAGGAATTGAGAATCCCTTTTTCATTGCAACCTCAATTCCACCAAACAAACATCACCCAAGTACTGATTTAATTTGTGATTACATTATCAACTTAAAATCATCGGAAATCACGTTACTTTGGACCTTTTGTCTCTCAGCCGCCTGTTGTTGGTTCCTGACTTGGCTAGGTCCGTCCTGATCCAAAGCAAATTAGATAAATAAACATTTTGGGGACCACCACTAATTGACATATATACAATACTTATATATATATATAATTACACATTGCAAGTGTTAATTAGAGAGACTGATCTTGTCTATTGGGGGAGATGGGAAAGGGAAAGAGAGAGATGCATTTTGTGCTGGTTCATGGAGCCTGTCATGGAGCTTGGTGTTGGTATAAGGTGGCAACTCTGCTCAAAACAGCTGGTCATAGAATCACAGCACTAGACATGGCTGCCTCAGGCACACACCCAAGTCAGCTTCATGACATTCCTTCCATGTCGGATTACTTCAAACCTTTGATGGAATGCATGGCGTCTCTTCCACCAGAGGAGAGAGTAATTCTGGTGGGTCACAGCATGGGTGGCTACTGCATATCTGCTGCCATGGAAAGCTTCCCTCACAAAGTTTCTGTTGCTGTTTTTTGCACTGCTTTTATGCCAAGCCCTGACCTCACTTTCACAACATTATCTGCAGAGGTACCTGAATCTTTTTTTCCATCTTTATATTTACATATATGTTATCTATGATATATTCAACCATTCCTGTGCAGTCTTTTCTCTATAACCTTATAGAGTGGTCTGGTCACTCTCCCAAAAGTGACCATATATGTCACTCTGTAACATTACAGGCCGCTGGAGTCGACCCTGCACCTAAAACAACCATCACTACATGACAAATTTTATGGGATGGTCATGAGACTTTCTTGTTAGTGTAGTTTCACAGACATGACTGTGTTATTGCCGCTCAAATTCAATCATTTGATGATTCAAGGCTTCTTCAAGCCATATATTGATTGGTTTAGATTGAATGAATGTTAACTTGACATGATGTCATTTCAGAGTAATCGAAGAATTGATTCGCTTATGGACACAGTGATTACATTTGCAAATGGGCCCAACAACCAGCCCACCTCCGTTCTATTTGGGCCTGACTGCATGTTATCCAAGTTCTACCAGCTATCCCCACCTGAGGTAAGAGTATGACTAGTCCTCTTTCGATTGCCAGTAATTTTGATTAGAACAATTGGTTCGAAAATAATTTTCGTAAGTGATTTGTCATAATTATAAAATATTATTAGAATTTCAAAATTCTTAGAAACACTCTACACTTACCCTATTTTGAAATTGTATAGCTGTTCTTGATTTCGAGGGTTTTAGAAATTTTTAATAAATAAATATGATATCGTGTAGCAAAATATGGAGAAGAGGTTTTGGTATGATAATTAATAATTGAATGAATTGTCAAAATTAACTTTATGGAATTTTGATTTAAGTCAAATGTAATAGTTTTCAATTTTTTAATCAAACTTGCAAGTTTCATATAACCTCATAGCCAAACAATTACAAAAATAAATACACCCAATATCATCTACCTTGAAGTTTTATCTTTTCTCTTCTCTGACTCTTTCCACCATCATTTACCACATTTTCTCTCAAATGTCTTAATATTTCTCAACAAACACTAACATAATAAGATTTAGGCACAAAGAAATATTGAAAAGGAAGTGGAACAGATTTTTAAATTTTGACAGAAAAAAATTAACAGATTGTGTTGTTTTGTTTTAACTCAAAGTGTGTAAAACTCTTAATTTAAAACTCATTCATTCGACGGGTTTTGATTGTATATTGCATTGGTTGAAGATTTAGTGCAACAAAAATTGAAAAACGGCCCCGGACTGCTCATCAATATGCCGTATTTTAAGTTGCAAAAGCCTCTATTTAAAAATAATAATAATAATAATCATAAAATAGTTATTTCTCGATAAAAAAATAAATATTTCTCTCCTCTTTCCTCTTTAAGGATATCTCTTTTCGTCGGCGCGCCTCCTTTCTCTCTTTCGCTCTCTATAAACCAATTGAGGCATTTTTTTTTTAGGGCTTGAACTCCTCACCATCAATATGGAAGCGAGGTGCAATGTTTTTTTTTTTTTTTTTTTTAATGGAAAATGCTTGGGTACTGGCTCAGTATCTAAGCATACTGACCACCCAATGAGATATTGCCACGTGGCTAAAACTCTTTCACTTTTAAATTTTTTTGCCTTACTTTGGGTTACGTGGCAACCAACCATTGGGTTGGTCAGTACCTTGGGTACTGACCGATCAGCACCTTGGGTACTGAATGATCAGCACTCAAGTGTTGTCCTTTTTTAACCATAGAAATATGGAAAATGAGTTCTGCACGTGTTCTTAAAAAGTGAAAACAGTTTTTCCATTTATAGCGTGGAAAGCTGCACTCATTGAAAACAACAATAAATTGTTTTCTTCTTTTTATTTTTGTTTTTGCAGGTCCACTACTTAAATGGTTATTATGCTTCGTTTGTTTGGTCGTATTGTATTGTATTAGACAATTAAAATGTATTAAAATAATACAATACAGTGTTTGGTGCAAACACTGTATTGTATTATTTTAGTACATTTTAATTGCCTAATACAATAAACACCGTATTAACTAATACATTATATTTGGTGGTATTGAGTTGTATTGTATTAGATTAAACACTTTTGTTTTCTTCAATGAATATGGAATACAGATAAAATATGTGTTATGTTGCTAATTTTTTTTTTTATAATTTCAAAATAAGGAAAATTTTATTTAAATTTTTTGTTTCAATTAAAATAAATATTTGTTAATTTTTTATATAAAAATATTTATTGATTTATTCATGGTAAGGATATTTAAAATTAGTTATTAAGTATATTTTTTTAAATATTATATTTTTATAATATAATAAAATAAATAAAGTCATATAGGAAAAATCTAATACGATATAATACAGTGCATCACCAAACACAGATTTGTATTAAAGATAATACAGTCTAATACAGTCCAATACAGTCCAATACAATCCAATACAGTCCAATACAATCCAATATGGTGTGCCAAACGAGCCCAATTTATTATCAATTTTTTGAAAGGCAAAATTTTTCAGAAAAAAAAAACACAATTTATTTTATTTAATTGTGGTAGAGTTAGTTATTGGTTAATTATTTTGTTTTTCTATTATATAAACACATAATTTATATTTTATCTATTAAAAAAATAATTGAAATCTTCATTTTTTTTTCCTGTTACCCACTAACATTTTACCATATGGAAAAATAACAACAACAACAATAAATAAATAAATTAGGTATAGAGTAATGCTAAACATCACATCCACAATCTCATCTTTTCAAACTCAACCCATGTGGTAGTTGATGTATCAGTTGGAGAGTGGATATATGAGTAAATGATGATTCATTATTAATGTGTATCCACTCACCAAATGACACCCCAACTGCCACATTGGTTGAGATTAAAAAGTGGGATTGTGGGTATGATGTCTAGCATTACTCGTAGGTATATAGTTGATTGTTAATATATATTATATTTTTTTTCTTAAAACAATGGGTGCAGATATTGCCACCCATAAATATGATAAGCACACTCATATTTATAAGTACACCTATGTCTAAAATTTAAAATTAAATCATTACTATAAGCATCCATCCTAATACCAATAGTACCCTTATTTAAATGAATGTATTCATTTTAATACATTTTATTTATAAACATTCTTAAATTACTAACACACCCAATTTCACAAATGATAAATTCTTAAGTTCTCTGGACTCGAAAACACAGTCGTAGTATGTTCCTTGCTATCAACAACTGTTTCCATCTTGGTGCATTCATTTATTATACAAAGTTTCAACCAATTAAATTTACTGACCCCAAAGTTAGACAGACTGCAGATGTCAAGGTGATGATCTAAATAGAAAGCAATACTATGAGCTAATACTTTAAGAACCACAGCAGATATCTTTTCACCATTTACAAATCTCAAGCATGGGAGATTTTTTTTGGCTATCTTCTTTTTAAAAAAAAATTATGGGTGTGCTTATCATATTGAGATATTTTGTAATTAAATTTTTTAATAAAATATGGGTGTGCTTATCATATTTATGGGTGGAAATATTGGCACCCTAAAACAATTTCAATAAATATTATATATATTCAGAATACTGTTTTCAATTATTTTTACCAAACCCATTTTCAGCATTTTCATTTTCAGAATATTGTTTTCAATTATTTCTACCACACGTATTTTCAGTATTTTCAGCTTCTGAAAACATTAAAATCAATTTTTTTGTTCAAATGAAATTATATAAAACAGAAAATGAAAAACGAAAAACATTACCGAACTGCCCCTTACTTTTCCTTTGTTATGAATTGAATACAGGATCTTACACTAGCGTTGTTGTTAGCGAGACCTCATCCTATGTACAATGACGAAGCAATGTTGAATAAAGCAATGGCCCTCACCAAGGACAAGTACGGATCAGTTCATCGAGTTTACATTGTGTGCGATCAAGACAATATATTACAAGAAGATTTTCAGAGATGGATGATCGAAAACAATCCAACGGACGACGTGAAGTTGATCTCTGGTTCTGATCACATGACCATGTGTTCCAAACCCAAGGAGCTGTGCTTTTGCCTCCAAGAGATTGCAGAGAAATACCCTTAAATGGGATCTTGTACTCTTAGCAAAACTTTTAAATAATAATTGAAAATAATACGTATTGATGTTAAAAACTCATTTGATACATTTTGAGGAAAAAAAAAAAAAATCTTTTGACCAATAAAAAAGTTGTATTTTACACTAACACATTATACAGGTAATGTCACGGTAAAGGTTATCTTCACTAGTTTAATTAATGTATTAAAATAATAACACTAACATATTTTCCCTGGAAACTAACACTAGTTTATAAGTGCACTAACACTAACATATTTTCCCTGGAAACTGTCTTGGAAGGTTTCTCTTTAAGAGTTTCCTAGACTCTCTTATGAGTTATGACATGTCACATGCACTAATTAATGTATTAAAATAATACGTATTAGTATATTGTATTCATGTCATAAATCTTATATGATGGTACCGTAAGATTGTTCCAAGTAAGGTTTTTTTTTTCTCAGGAACTTTGAAAATGCTATGCAAGAGAGGGTCTTTGCAAGTCAACGGTTGATTGACATAATCAGTCAAAAATAAAATAAAATTCAATTATAAAGTAAATAGAGATAAATGCTACCAATTGAATCTCAAATTCGACTGAATTAAAGAGTTGATTTTGGCTATAGTCATGCTTGTAGAATTTTCTTAAACGAAGTATGTGACCATCTACGGAAAAGTTGATAGGTTTCAAGGGTTTTGGTGCGCTCGAAAAAGTCGCTATCGTGTAGAAACAGAGTGCGACCTGTGCTCTACTTCTGTACATAACACATGTTTTCCATTTAAATTATCATTTTTATTCAAATCTTTAATTTCAAAATTTCAAAACTTCATATTCAGATTCAATACTTTTTATTCAAATTTAGGAATTTTAAGTTCTGTTTGAATTCAAATCCAAAACTTTAAATTCTTAATAAAATTGAAATTCAGACCTTAAAATTTTAGTAACTTGACAGAGTTGCGCCGATTTAAATTTCAATAACAGTAAATAAATAAGTTGCATAATAATAAATAAATCCAGAATTCCAAGTTTTAGTTGGTCGACCTAAATTTAGAGCTCGCAATAAATAAATTTAAATTGCTTCACAATAGATAAATAATAATAAATAAATCTAGATTTTCAGGTTGAAATTTAGAGCTTCAACTCTATTTATTTTACTTTTGCAATCTTCAGGTTACATGATAAAATACTGAGCAGTAAGTAAATCATTGTGTCATACAAAAGTAACATATAAACACGTAAATCTCAATGTAGATAACAACAAAATCAATAAAAGAAAAATAAACACGAAAATTTTACGTTGTTCAGCGTAACCCTATATCCACGGAGCGTATCTGCATTCAATCCACTATTAGAGTTTTGATGACAATTTCTGTGTCAGTCTCTTTCAATCTTTTTCTCCCTCTAGCTTTTAATATGTACACTAATAACATAGGGTTACAAAAATATTTATATCAGAGCATTAGGGTAGGCCAAATCCCATAAGGAAATGATTTCTTTCCGCACAAGAAACCTGATCTAATGAGGCGCACGACTTTGAAGTAGGGGCAAAGCCATAATGTTTTCGTAGGGTGGACTAAAAACAATTAGGCGAACCTTAACTATGCATGAACATTTTATTAATTTATTGTGTTCTTGATTGGGTTTATTTGTTTGACATCGCAACCTACAATAGCAATTAGATTGAATTGTCAATAAATGAATATACATATTTACACGTGAACTAACTGCTACTAAAATTCAACCAAACTAGCTCCTACTAAGATTCAATAAAACGTACAAAATTATCCACTTGTCAATCAAGGTGATTTATTTACTTCTTTTTTTTAGCAATCAATAGTACAAATTTAATATGTTCTGTTAAATTGTGCTTCAAAGATTGAAATTGTGTTTCAACATTTCTAATTTGTTTGTATGATATGTTTTGATTTGTGTCTAGAGCATTTTGTTTTAGTTAGGATAATTTGGTAAATAAAATTGTAATATAATGTTATTTTAGTAAAAGAGAAATAATGAGGGTAACTTTTGTAGTACTTAATTTTTTTTTTTTCCAAAAATTCAGCTTGGGATACAACCCAGGCTAAAATTCAACAAGCTCCGCCCCTACTTTGTAGTCACATAACATACTAGCAGTCTTCCTCGTTTGGCGTGACATGGTCGCACAACTTCACATGTAGTGAACCAAGTTGTGTGACTCATGTCTTCCTCTTCCAGAGCAATATGGTTGCACGACTTTAGTTGGAATGTAAATATTGTATTTACTTATTTAGTTAGGAATTCTTTTTCTTGTTCACCACTCTTATGTGGTCCCCACTATTCTTGTTTACTACTCTTGTATTTCTCTATATATTCTTCCATTGAGAGAAGAATAAAACATCACAATATAAAACCCTAAAATTCTACTTGGTATCAAAGCAAAAAAAAGAAAGAAAAGAATCTTTCCGCTGCCTTTTTTCTTTTCTTTGCCCTAAACCTAATTAGAAGATCTACTGCCACCGCCGCCACACCTTGTAAGAGCAACTTACGCTTTCCTCTTGTGCGGCCGGACAACCTCTCTTCTCTACTGAAACTATCAATTTTCAAGCTAAATCCTAGCCGCATCATCTCTTAATCACATGATTGTCGAAATTCCTTCTACCGAAATTCCTTCTGGGTTTAATACTAAGGTCCCTATGGTTCCTGATAGCAAGATGCAACCCACTGTTACCATTCAAGAGACAAATACTCCAATCCATATTAAATTGGATGGTACAAATTACCGTATTTGGTCTAAGGTTTTGGAGATGCACATTGCTGGTAGAAAGAAGAAGGGATATATCACAGGAAGGAAGATTGCACCCTCAGAGAGTGACTCGAACTGTGATGAATGGGAAGCTGAAGATGCACTTGTTAAGTCTTGGCTTATGAATTCCATGACTACCAATATGATGTCACATTTTGTGCAGTACGGAACGGCTAAGGAAGTGTGGGATGCAATTAAGAGGAGTTATCTTGATGCCTTTGATTCTTCTCAGGTTTATGAACTGATGAAGAAGACATTTCAATTGCGTCAAGATGACCGGCCTTTCTCAGAATACTAAAATGAGCTGAACTCCGTTTTCATGGAGTTAGATTATCGATGACCCAATGATATGGAGTGTACTACAGATTCTGATGAAGCGTATAGCAGAGGATCAGGTTTACATGTTTCTTGCAGGCCTTGATCACAACCTGGATCAAGTTAGTAGTCGTGTTTTGGCTACCTCGCCTTTACCTAGCCTGGAAGAAGCATATTTGTTGGTTCGTCGCGAAGTGCAGAGACAAGTTACCATAGGTACTGAGGATCGTTCTGAGGCTTCAACACTTGCCGTCCAGAAGGGTAATTTTTGGCCAGCCCCTCCTACTGGTCCTCACACTCGCCTCTGCACTCATTGTCAACAGTATCACACATTTGGTTGATACCTGCTGGAAGAAGCATGGCTACCTGGAGTGGTATAAACTCAAGCAAGCTGAGAGGAAAAGCAACAGGAAACCCTCTCATGTTGCTCTAACTGAGGCTTCTCCATCTTCTGCTTCTCATGTCTCTCGAGTGTCCCATCGGAAAGGTAATTCTAGTTTGGTATTACTTTCTTCTACTAACAACACTTGGGTTATTAATTCAAGGGCTACTGATCATATGACTAGTAATTTCTCTCTAATTACTTCTTTAATGTCTTCACCTGTTAAGTCTGTTCATGTTGCTAATGGGACTCCTATGCCAATTACTGGGGCCGGGAATGTCTCACTATCACCTACTTTTTTCATGTCTTCTGTCTTACTTGCTCATAATCTCTATAATAATCTTCTCTCTATTAGCCAAATTACCTAACATATTAATTGTTCTGTAACTTTTTATCCTACTCACTGTGTGTTTCAGGACAATCTCACGAAGATGACAATTGGCACTGGTAGAGAGAGAGGAGGTCTGTATTACTGGGAGGAGGCGAGAGCATTGAAATCCGAGTCTAGCTAAGGATTCCAAGTAGGGAACGAGACACTTGACAGAGAGAAAATTATTTTGTGGCATTATCGTTTAGGGCACTCATCTTTTGCCTATTTAGAACGCTTATTTCCTCAGTTGTTTTACAATATTCATGCTTCTAGTTTAAAGTGTGAACGACACATTTATGCTAAAAATCATCGTGTTCCTTTTAAAAATAAGTTTCAATAAAAGTCCAATTCCTTTTTCATGTGTTTATACTGATGTTTGGGGTCCTTTTTCAACTCCTTCTACTTTAGGTCATAAATATTTTGTGTCTTTTATTGATGATTGTACTAGGGTAAGTTGGATATATTTGGTGAAATCTAAAAGTGATGTTATACATGTCATTCCGTAATTTTACCAAATGATTGTCACACAATTTCATACCCCGGTTAAGGTGTTTCATTCTAACAACGGTCGTGAGTTTGTGAATCAACCTCTGGCTGATTTCTTTAAATAACATGGCATCCTCCATCAGACGACATGTGTCTACACACCAAAACAAAATGGCATAGCAGAACGTAAAAACCGACATCTCCTCGAGGTGGCTCGGGCTTTATGTTTTATTATGCATGTTCCTAAACATTTTTGGGCTGATGCTGTCATGACTGATGTCTATCTTATCAACTGAATGCCTACCCGTGTCATTGACTATCAAACTCCTTTGAGGATGTTGTCACATTTTCACCATATCCCTTCAGCTCTTAACATTTGCCCTAAGATTTTTGGTTGTGTGTGTTATGTTTATGTGCACCCACTTTATAGGGATAAACTGGATTCCTGTGCTTTAAAATTTATGTTTTTGGGTTACTCAAATTCTCAAAAAGGTTAAAATGCTTTCATCCACCTACTGGTAAATACTATGTGTCTATGGACGTTCAGTTTTGTGAGCGGGTGTCCTATTTTTCTGGGGATGTATCTCTTGTTCCTCTTCAGAAGGAGATTAGTAGTAAGGAAGAAGAACAACCATGGTTGGAAGAAAAAAAGTTGTGGATTTCGGGTAAGGGGGAGGATTCGACTATTATAGGTGAGGTGGAGTTTTTAGATGCTTCTGATCCTGTGGAGGCTAAATTTAGTGAGAGTGAGAGGCCAACTCGGTTGTTTGAAAAATGTTACACAAGACGGAACAACTGTGTCACTCTTGACTCCAGTACTCCTCTTGATGATACTACCATGCCATCGGATGACTCTTCCGCGATTGACCATGTGGTATAGACTCCTACTGAGGTACATATTTCTTCACATATATCTCCCACTTCATGTGATATTTTGGATTCTAACCCTACAGATTTAGAAAATACTACATGTAGGAGATATCCACTTTGTGACTGTAAAGAGCCTGATAGGTTGGGTTTTTCCAAATAATCTTCTAATGTCGTTTATCTCATTTCTGACTTTATCTCTTATCATCGCTTGTCTAAGTCTCACCTAGCTTTTGCTCTTCAGTTATCTTCTGTGTCTATTCCTAGTCATTTTCAAGAAGCTCTTGGAGATCCTAAATGGAAGCCTGTTATGATAGAGAAAATGAAAGCTCTTTAGAAGAATTCTACTTGGGAAATGGTTGAGTTACCTTTGAATAAGAAGATAGTGGGATGTAAATGGGTGTTTACAGTAAAGTACAAGTCGGATGGACAATTGACAGATACAAGGCCAGATTGGTTGCCAAATGTTACACTCAGACATATGGGATTGACTATCAAGAGACCTTTACTCCTATGACCAAAATGAATACTGTTAGAGTTATACTTTCTCTTGCAGTTAATCTAGACTGGCCATTACGACAGTTTGATGTGAAGAATACCTTTCTTCATGGTGATTTGATAGAGAAAGTGTATATGGATCATTCTTTAGGATTTACACCAAAGGAAGCAAAGGTATGCAAGTTGAAGAAGGCATTATATGGTTTGAAACAGTTGCCGAGAGCTTGGTTTGGTAGGTTGAGCTACTCAATGAAGGAGTATGGTTTTAAGTAGGCTTTGGCAGATCACACTTTGTTCTATAAAAGAGATGGTGAAGATATTACCTTGCTTATTGTTTATGTTGATGACATGATTGTTACAGGTAGTAACATAAGTGAGATAGAAAAGCTTCAGTTTCGTTTGGCTAAGGAGTTTGAGATGAATTGGGGGCTCTAAAATACTTCTTGGGCATTGAAGTATCTCAATCCAAGCAAGGAATGTTTCTCTCTCAATAGAAGTATGTCCTAGACCTCTTAGCTGAAACTAGTAACTCGGCCTGCGAACTTGTGGATACTCCTATTGAGGTGAACCATGGTTTGATTGTCTATCCTGATCAAGTTCCAACGGACAAGAAGAGATATCAAAAGTTAGTAGGGAAGTTGATCTATCTGACTCATACTAGACCTGACATATCATATGTAGTTAGTGTCGTGAGTCAATTCATGCATAATCCGAGTGACCGACACATGGGTGCTATGAACCGTATTCTAGCATATCTAAAGTCCTCTCTAGGTAAAGATATTATGTTCTCCAAGCATGGACACTTAGATATTATAGGATATACTGACTCTGACTTTGCTGGATTCAAATTGGACTGAAAGTTTACTTCAAGGTATATGTCATTTGTGGGAGGTAATTTGGTGACTTGGAGAAGTAAGAAACAGAATGTGGTTTCTTTGTCTAGTGCAGAAGCTGAATATTGTGCACTTCATCATGCTACTACAGAGCTTACTTGGTTACGTATTCTCTTAGGAGAAGTCAGTTATGGCCCTAAAAAACCTATGGTGCTTTTTTTGTGATAACACTGCTACCATTGAGATAGCTAATAATCCGGTGCAGCACGATCGAACCAAACATGTTGAACTTGATAGGAATTACATCAAGGATAATCTAAATTCTGGTGTAATAGAGGTTCCTTACATTAAGACTGCGGATCAACTAACTGATGTGATGACTCATGCTGTTACTAGTGTTACTTTCTATACATTCCTATCCAAGTTGGGCATGTGTGATATCTATGCACCAACTTGAGGGGGAGAGTTGGAATGTAAATATTGTATTTACTTATTTAGTTAGGAATTCTTTTTCTTGTTCACCACTCTTATGTGGTCCCACTATTCTTGTTCACTTATCTTGTATTTCTCTATATATTCCTCCATTGAGAGAAGAATAAAACATCACAATATAAAACCCTAAAATTCTACTACTTCCATTTCGTGGCCCTAAATCACGTGACTCACTGTCCCTTTTCTTCCTTAGCCGATTTCAGGCTTCATGATCCTAACACACTCTTCTAGAGATCATCTTTACTCCATGCAATCAATTTTGTAACGTGATATGAAAATGAATATGAAAAATATATAGCAATTTATTTAAAAAGGAAAATCATGATCATCTGTACTCCATGCAATCGTTCCTGTCTATAGGAATTCTTATAAAATTATATGAAGACTGTTTGGTTTTGGTTTTGGTTTGTATTCCCAAGTGAACAAAACATAATCAATTGATGAGAAAGTGGTCCAAATGGATTCAGATGATTGCGATTCAAGTGGCGTTGGAAAGAAGAGTCCGACACAAAGCCAACGATGAAAATGGGGTCGAAATCCAATCTTAGACGTGCCTGTACGCACCACTGGAAGACTGTTGCACAGCATTTGCTGGTTGCTGCAGGTTGGAAATATTGGGGTGCGTGAGGCACTTTTTTAGAGCCCGATTTGATGAGTGGAACTCTAGAAGTCATGGGAAAACATGTGGGGAGTTGGTTTTCTTATTGGGAAAGGTTTTGGTTTTTGGATTTCTTGTTTAAGAAAGACTTGTTAGATGGTTTCCAACTGCTTTATAGGAGTCTGATTCCTTAGAGACCAATAATAGTGACCCTATAAATAGTGAGGCTTATTCTTTGGTTGATAACACTTGGAAAGGCACATGAAACATTGAGAAGTGAGACCATGGGAGATTCAGGGGAGACCCTAAGGGATATCTTGGGTGGGAGACCTATGAGAAATTTGGGGGAGTTCTATGGGAATATCTAGGGAGGGATCCAGGGAATATCTGTGATCAAGGGAGAGATCTGGTGGTGATATTCAGGGGAGACCTAAGGGATATTTGGGTGGTGCACTCGGGGAGGATCTGGTGAGCGCTATGAGCTGAGAGCTAGAATGTAAGTTCGATTGTGAGCTTGGGCTCGGTAAGGCTTGGTTGTAATTAAGGTTTGGGATTAGAGAAAAAATATTAGAATTGTGTAGTTGTAACAATTTTCTATATCGTGATATTTTTCTTTTGTCGTCTTGACGGTCGTGGTTTTTCCTTGTTTTGGATTGCCACATAAATATTGTGTTTGTGTGATTGGATTCTTTTATCTTATTTTTCTATTAGTAGACATTATTTATTATGTGGTAAATATTATGTATGCATTTCAGCGTAGACTTTTCTCAACAAAGACAACAAAAAGTAAGAAGAGAAAATGTGGCACTTGGTAGTTGGTATGAAACCCACTTGTTTTCTTCACATGTGTAGAACTTGAGAATTTGGTGGAAAGTCATGATCATAAGATTCGTTATTTTTTATATAAAATTTGTGATAAGATCATAAGAAAGAACAAAGAGTAGTCTGACCTAGAGAGAGTTTAAAAGAACAGAAGACAAAAATATTAGGTCAATTGTGACGATGCAAGTTCATTTATTTTTTGTCTTGTCCTTTAGTGAACCTCTGTAACTATACAATTTGTATTCTTTAAAAAACTTCTAAGAAAATTAATTATGGTACTGATTTTAAATATTAGTAAGCGCCGAGAAGAAGAAGAATAGTGATTAGAAAACTATAAATTTGTAGATATTAGATTAGCAGATGGCAAAAAATTATTTGGAAAATAAATAAAAAAGATCGATATTTTTAAAAAGTAAATTTTTGATAAGAAAATAAGAAAAATAAATTTCTAAGAATATAATTAATAATTAATTGATTGATTATAAAATAAGTAATAGATAAAATTTAGTGCAATCATTAAATGGTGGGACCTTAGACAAGGACCAACCGGCCGCCCCGGCCATCAGAAGAAAAGGAAATATATTAAACAATCAAAGTGGCGACTGGTAACACAGTTATAATTTTGTTGTATGAAAACAAGAGAACAAAGATAAGGGAAGATTGAGAAAGAAAAGCAACTGATTATTCTCATCAGAACAAATTAATGGAAACAAAAGCAACTTCGTTTGGTGGATCTCTGCCTGTGCCTTGTGTTCAGGAGTTGGCAAACAGGTCAGTGACAAGTGTTCCACCACGTTATGTGCATCATGATCAAGACCCTCCCATCATATCTCTCAACTCTTCTTCACCACAAGTCCCCATAATTGACATGCAAAGATTACTCTCTGAAGATTTCAAGGACTCAGAGCTCCACAAATTAGATTGTGCATGCAAAGAATGGGGTTTCTTTCAGGTTTGTGACTTTATAATTAAATTGGGAGATCATATTCATATTATTATTAAATTTTGTTGTAACCAATTGATAAGAATAATAAGATGAAAATGTATGACGCAGTTGATAAATCATGAAGTGAGCAGTTGCTTGGTGGAGAAATTCAAATCAGAGATCGGAGATTTCTTCAAGCTGCCAATAGAAGGGAAGAACAAGTACAAGCAACAAGAAGGAGATGTTGAGGGATATGGGAACGCTTTTGTGGTGTCTGAAGAGCAGAAACTTGATTGGGGTGACATGTTGTATTTTACAACTCTCCCAGTTCATTTGAGGAAACCACATCTCCTTCCCAACCTCCCTCTCTCATTCAGGTTTTCTCTCCCTCAATATGTTTTTTCCTTTGATAATGTTTAGTCTAAAAACTTAGGGTTATTATTAAAAACCCCCTTAGTTTGAGATAATAGCCATTCTATACCTTCTAGTTTCAAAATTGGTAATTTTCCACCTTACAATTACAATTAGGGTTAATATTAAAAACCTCCCCTCACCTTTAAGCTATTATTGGATGTATAGTTATAAATGCTTTTATTTTAGAAACCTTCAATAAAAAGTCTAAAATGTCTATATCTAAACTTCAATTGTATGAATTAGAGGAGGTTTCTAAAATAAAAGTATTTGTAACTATACATCCAATAATAGTTCAAAGGTGAGGGGAGGTTTTTAATATTAATCCTTACAATTATTTGTCATTATCCACTCTTCCGTTAGAAATTAGGAATATTCCCTTAGGTTAGTAAAGGTATAATGGTAAATAAAGGGATGAAATTAATAAATATTATTAAATTAAGTAATAAGAAGGTAAATGGAATTAAACTATTATGACCCATATTCAAAAAACTAATATATTTTATATCGGAGCGAATTGACAGGAGAATGACTATATATATATATGTATATATGTATATATGTATGTATGTTAAAATGCTAACAGAAGATGTAAAATGGTGATTTATGAAACTAGGGGGTGTAAAATGGTGTCATCTCAGGCTAGAGAGAAATTTTTAATAATAACCCGAAAACTTATGCCAAATGATATCAAAGAAGATTTGTAGCTTTAACTTGTAATATGTATAATAATTACAAATCACATAATATATTTGTTGTAAACACGTGTGGTTTAATTTCCTCCCCTGTCACCAACCTTACACACAAATGTGACATGTGAGTGACATCACACATGTCAAGGGTAAAGTATTGAAGTATTGAAGCCCAATTGCAACATGACACTCACATTGTCATAAGTTAAATTGTGGGGCCATTATACTAAAACAACAAAAAATTAGAGGACATAACTGCAAAAAATTGACAATGTGTGATGCCAAACAATATTTATGGCTCCGCCTCGTTTGTGGCAATATTTATGCCAAACATTCACGGAGAGCAATTCATGAGGCTGTGATAGCCAAACAATTGAGTAATTGACATCGTGTGATGCCACTCACATTCTCCCGTGTAAGCTTTGTAGCAAGCAAGCCTGCAACAAATATATAATTATGGACAAATTTTGAACTAAATATTTTAGGCTTAATAAAAATTTTAAAATTTCAAGAATATTTTTTCCTTTTATTATTTTATCGATCTTTATATATATATATATATATAAAAGGAAAGAATATATAATAGTAAAGTAGGTTTCTACTAAAATGTGGTACACTTTTTTTTTTTTTTTTTTTTTAAGTATTAAAAAAAAAATGTGGTACACTTGGTATGCAATTGTAGGGACTTGGGGGCATATAATAGATCGTTCACTTTATCATCAACTTTTTTTTTTTTTTTTTTCTAAATTCTTGTAATTGAAAAATAATTAAAAGCTAAATTTTTTAGAAATAGAGAATATTGAAACACATGGATGAATATTGCATATGAAAATGATTTTCATATTATTGAATATGAATGTTGTCTTAAATCTTAATCTGAACATTATATAATTTATATTCATATATAGCAACTTTTTTTTTTTTGAACCGCTAATTTTATTAAAGCACAGCTAGCAAAACAGGGGAAGAGAACAAACGAAACAAACACAAACTTGATGATCATTAGCATATTAAGATTAGTTTGGTTTGACTAAAGCATTTGAAAGTCTTGAATGAATAGCTGGCTGTCAAGAAAATAATGCATGAAAAAATCATTAATTCTTTTTATCCTTTACCTGCAGAGAGATTTTGGAAGCTTACTCAGCTGAATTGAAAAGTCTTAGCTTGAAAATTCTGAGACTAATGGCACAAAGTCTAAGGATGGAAGAAAATGATATGGCAGTATTGTTTGAAGAAGGATGGCAATCAATGAGGATGAACTACTATCCGCCATGTCCACAACCTGAACTGGCCGTTGGCCTCTGTCCGCATTCTGATGCTTCCGGCATCACCATCCTCCTACAGATCAGTGAAGTAGAAGGCCTCCAGATACGGAAAGATGGGATGTGGATTCCTGTTAAACCCCTTCCTAATGCTTTTATAATCAACATTGGGGACGCTCTCGAGGTATGCATACCTACACAGCTATACTACGTTCTCCTTTTCCATTTTTCTCAATAAATGAGAAATTACATCGATAAATTGTCACATCCCACATCGTAAACAAGTGATGTACTAAACTGGTAGATAGATATAAGCCTCAATTTTTCTGTGTTCATAACCTGTCAAAGGTTCCTGTCAAAGGTTGTCGCAATACCTTAATTAATTTGGTAGGATCATTACAAGCAGAATTGAAACAAGGATTTAACTATAGACAGTAATTGGTTATTTTGCAGATAGTGAGCAATGGAGCGTACCGCAGCATCGAGCATCGAGCAACAGTTAACTCTATCAAAGAGAGGCTTTCTGTTGCCACATTTTACGGCCCCAAACTGGATGGAGAAATCGGTCCAGCACCAAGCCTTTTAACCCCAGAAACTCCAGCAATGTTTAGAAGAACAGGGGTTAAAGACTACTACAAGGGACGATTTTCGCGTAAACTTGATGGAAAATCTTACCTTGATGTCATGAGGATTCAAAATGAATAAGGCCCCAGTAATTGAGTAAAATCAATTACGTAAATTATAACATAATAATCGTGTAACCTTTGGACACATATAAGAGAGACTAACGTTGTAATAGTTGATAAAATGTCAGTT
Source organism: Acer yangbiense (assembly GCA_008009225.1). Classification (NCBI taxonomy): domain Eukaryota; kingdom Viridiplantae; phylum Streptophyta; class Magnoliopsida; order Sapindales; family Sapindaceae; genus Acer; species Acer yangbiense. The sequence goes on from CM017773.1 coordinate 12,660,494, forward strand.
TTACACAAGTTGTCTTGCCTTGAGAAAAGAAGTTTCTCTCGATGTGTGCCAAACATGTTAAAAAAAAATTAAAAATAAAAAACCATGAAATAAATGTCTTAATTGTCATAATCTGTTTTAGGTCAGCAAGCTGATCATCAGAGGGAACAAACGAAACACGATGGCTGCCGAGAGCCACTTTTTCACGGACAAAGTGATAGTCCAATTCGATGTGACGAGTGCGAGCATGATGAACCGGGTTCGCAGCAAGATAGGTGGCACTGATGTTGTCACAAAAGAGCAAAGTGGGAAAAGAAACAGGACAGCCAAGTTCATGAAGAAGATAACTAACCCACACAGTTTCTGCACATGCATGAGCCAAAGATCGATATTCAGACTCAGTGCTCGAGCGAGCAATAGTTGGTTGCTTTTTAGAGCACCAGGAGATAAGAGTTGAACCCAAGAAGATGAGGTAGCCAGTGGTGGATCGCCGAGAAGTAGGACAGCCAGCCCAATCCGCATCAGAAAAGGCTCGAATATTCAGCGGTGTAGGCGAGGCTCTAATGAGAATGCCGTGATCAATGGAACCTTTGAGGTAGCGAAGAATACGTTTGACTGCAACCAAGTGAGGTTGGCGTGGGGCACTGAGAAATTGAGCTACAGTGCTGACTGCGAAGGCAATATCAGGCCGAGTCAAGGTCAAGTACTGGAGGGAGCCAACCAAATGCCTATACTCTGTCGCGTTGACAAGAAGATCACCCTCAGCAGCAAGAGGAGTGGAGCAAGGCTTGCATTCGGTCATGGAGTGACGGTGAAGAAGATCCAAAGTATATTTGACCTGAGAAATATGCAAACCTTCGGAATGAGGATTAACTTCAAGGCCTAGGAAGTACCGCAGGGAACCCAAGTCTTTCACATCGAATTCCCTACCAAGCTGTTCAACAAAATGAGAGATAAACGTCGCGTGGCTGCCAGTAAGTATAATATCATCAACATACAGTAACAAATAAAGTTTGAAATTATTCTTATGATAGATGAAGAGAGAAGGATCAGCCTTGCTCTGAGTGAAACCAAAACGAAGCAAAAATAAGCTGAATCGACTGAACCATGCCCGAGGTGCCTGTTTCAAACCATATAATGCTTTATGGAGCTTGCAAACATGATGGGGATGCTGCGGGTCCACAAAACCAGGCGGTTGAGACATGAAGACCTCCTCACGGAGAACACCATTTGGGAAAGCATTTTTGATGTCCATTTGACGGAGAGGCCAAGAGTGATTAACGGCAAGGCATAGAACAGTTCGAACTGTGGCAAGCTTGACAACAGGGCTGAACGTTTCATCATAATCAAGACCAGGCTGCTGGTGAAAGCCCTTGGCAACAAGTCGTGCCTTGTAACGCTCTATGGAGCCGTCTGAGTGACGCTTGATTCGGAAAACCCACTTGCACCCAACTGTATTATGAGACGGAGACCGGGGAACCAGAGTCCAAGTGTCATTTTTGACAAGGGCATTAAATTCCTCAGCCATAGCATTACGCCACTCGGATTGCTTAACAGCCTGGGAAAAACATGTTGGTTCAAGAGATTGAGACAATACCGATGCATGTGCTTCAGAAATAGGATAGCGAACCGTGCCATCAGTACGGACCTTGGGCTGTCTAACACCATCCCGTAATCGAGTGATCATGTGATGACCATGTAGTGGAGGGGACGACGGGAGTGGTGCGGTGGAGGAGGGTAGCTTGGCTGGCAGTGCAGGTGGAGCGACCGAAGACGGTTCCAGGTCAGGCGGTGCAGCAGCAGCAGCAGCAAAATCAGGGTCAGGCAAGGTGAGCGGTGCAGGTGGTGCAGCAGTAGATGAGTCAGACACAGCTGGAAGAGCCTGCTGAGGGGCTGGGCCAGAAACTGAGGTCAGCGGCGGCACATGTGCTAGTGCAGGTCGAGGTGAAGGCTGCAGAACAGTCAACTCTACATGACTTGGCGAATTCAGATGATGAAGTTCCAATGTGGCCAGTGGTGCCGGATCATGTGAAACCTGTCTATTAGCAAAGGGAAAATCACATTCGTTAAAAATAACATGACGCGAAATATATACCCGTTGATTTACCCGATCGAGACACCGATAACCTTTATGATGAGTACTGTACCCCAGAAAAACACACTCAGTTGAACGAGGTTGAAGCTTATTCGAAACATAAGACCTAAGATGAGGAAAACAAGCGCAACCGAAGACACGAAGATGACTATAGCTAGGATGTTGACGAAAGAGCATGTAGTACGGAGACGACCACTCAAGAGTAGGAGTAGGTAAGAGATTTATGAGATAAACAGAGGTTAAGGCTGCCTCGACCCATAACTCGAGCGGAGCATGAGCCGTAGATAGCAAGGTTCGAGTCATGTCAGCAATATGCCGATGCTTACGCTCGGCAAGACCGTTTTGCTCAGGTGTGTGAGGGCAAGAACGACGTTGGTGAATACCTAAAGTGTGACAATAATTTGTGAAATTTGAATTAACATATTCAGTACCGCCATCACTTTGGAAAATTTGAATCGAGGATTTAAAAAGATTTTTGACCATAGCAACGAAATTGCAAAAATGAGTAAAGACTTCAGACTTTTGACGCATTGGATAAACCCATGAGTAGCGCGAAAATTCGTCAGTAAATAAAACATAGTATTTATAGCCAGAAACAGAAATAATAGAGGACATCCAAACATCAGAATGAATTATAGAAAAAGGAGTCGTTGCATAAATTTTATTTGAAATAAATGGAAGCTTATGTGACTTGCAGGTAGCGCAGTCAGTACAAAAAGAGAAACTACTGGAAAAATCAGAACCTAAAGAACCGGAACCTAAGCGACGTAGGACGGTGGATGACGGATGACCAAGACGAAGATGCCAAAGATGCCAAAGATTCGATACCGTAGCCACCAAGGCAGAAGGCTGTGGCTGCAAGAACGGATACAAACCATCTTTACATGGGCCCTGAAACAGAGGAGCACCTGAGGTGAGATCAGAAATAATATAACCAGAAGGGGTGAAGGTAAAACTAACAGAATTATCCTTAGTGAAACGTGCAACAGACAGTAAATTTTTATTTAGAGAAGGAACATGAAACACATTATTGAGAGAAAATTTTTGGGAGCCTAAAGACACAGGAATGTTACCAGTGTTGGTAATGGGAAGAGAAGCCCCATTACCAAGCAAGACAGAGGTATTACCAGTAAATGGAACAGAATCCGAGGGTGCAGTACTTGTCATGTGGTGAGTGGCACCAGTGTCAGGGTACCAGGTAAAATCAGGAGGAGAAGGAGACTGAGCGACATGCATGCCCGTAAATGGAGCAGTAAAGGATTCCGGACCATGATAGCGGTGAGGACAATGGGAATAAGAATGCTGAGAAGTTGAGCACGTCGAGCACCACTGAGATGTGTGTGACTGAGATGGGTGAGAGCCAAGGAGACCACGACCACCATTCTGCTGGGGCCAAAAGGAACCACAACCTGAGCCATAAACCGAATAAGCAGGGGTAGAATGCCAGGATGCACGTCCACGACCACGGAAATTACCACGGCGATTATGGCGACCATTACCACGAGACTGACCACGACCATATGACGTACCCTGAGTGATGTTCGCAGTAGGAGAAGAAGACTGAGTGGCAACAAAAGCAGTAGTACTACCAGAATCATCCGGTTTGGAACGCTGCAACTGGGATTCAAAAGAGAGGAGACGGGCACGAAGATCCTCAAACCTAGGTAGAGGAGGAAAGTTCAAGATTGCCGTAACAATCATGGCATATTCTGAACCAAGACCCTGAAGGACAGCGGTAACCAGATCAGTAGACGAGACCGGTTCACAGATGGCTGCAAGAGAGTCAGACAAAGACTTAGCATGTTGAAGGTAGGCAGAGATTGTTTTTGTACCTTTCGTCATGTCCATAAGCTGGAAACGAGTGTTCGCCGCGTTGGCAACCGATTGTTGAGAGAAGTTGTCCTTGAGACACGACCACATCTCTAAGGCAGTGGCTTTGCCGACAATCAAAGAGAGCATGGGTTCAGTCATAGTAGCAACCAGGTAACTGACAACGAGCTGATCTTGCTGAAACCATTTGAGGTAGGCTGGATTGGGAGAGGCAGAGCCGTCATCAGCGAGAAGAACAACAGGTGTAGGAGCCGGGGCAGAACCATCCACATAATGATAAAGGCCATGACCAATGAGGAAGGGACGCAGTTGGGCAGTCCACAGAAGGTAGTTCGACTCCGTAAGTTTGAGGAAGTTTGCAACTGTCGGACCAGATGGACCAGATGGAGAAGACGCAGAGGGAAAAGAGGCAGTTGAGGAAGACGTCGGAGAGGCAGAGGAGGCTGCGGAGGTAGACGAGGAAGCGGCGGTGGTGGCCATGAGAAGTAGCGGAAGAGAGGAAAAGAAAAATTAGGTTTTCGTTAGAAAGTGTATAGCTCTGATACCATGTAAGTTTTGTATTTTGAATAATATTACTGTGTTACAATACTAGGCTATTTATACAAAGGGAACCCTTGGAACCCTATTGGTGATAACAATATGTGCTAGAATGTAGGAGTGATAACTATTTAGGATGGCAGAGTAGATATCGTAACAAAAAATAAGAAATTGATTTTCATATTTTTAAAATGTGATCTAGTAACAACAAAAGAAAACTCTGAAAAGTTATGCATTCAATGTAGGTGTGACAAAGTTACCCATAAATCTAGAAATTCATAAAGATCAACTCCATTTAAAAAGAGGATGAATACTATTGGATTAGGGAGGGGGTGGGGGCCATGGCCCCCCTTTTCTAAAAAAAAAAAGAGTTTTAAAATATATATAGAAATAGTTTTAAAAATTATGAAATTATCATTACATTTTTCATTTTGCTCCCATTTTTTTTTTTTTTTTTTTTTTTTTTTTTTTTGTCTTTATGACTACCACTAGGAGCAGGGATATATACAATCCTAATATCCTTTCTTTCGACTTCATATCAATTTTAATATTTTATAAATATAAAAATTTATTATGTAATTATTTAATCTAATTATATAAGTTATTATTATTAATTTTTTATATATTTGCTTAGGGTGTATATTGATGAATTTTTTATTAAGTTGTTGGAGAATTTAAAGTTATAGTCTAAAAATTAGTTTGTAGTGTGTCTAGGATGACGATTAAGTCTCCACCCCGGCTTGGCTAGAAGAGATTAATTAAAGATCCTGAAATTGCGAAAGCCAAGTCCACCATGATCCTTATTTGTGGCGATATTTACACCCCTAAAAAACTATATATGCACCCATTTTCGTATATAAAGCCCATTAATTTATTATTATTTTTTAATGTTATAACTCGTAAGTACACCCCAAATGTTACCAAATATAACCTTTTCATTAATTTTTGGAAAAAAATAATAATTTAATTAGTCATTTAAAAAAAAAAAAAAAATTCATTAGAAGAAAAAAATGGGTTAAAAAATTAAATAGCACTATTTGAGGCTCTTTTTTGGGAACAGGCACCAACTTACTAACTTAAGTTTTAAAGGCACCATTTATGGTGAACGGACAAAATTGCCCCCCACAGTAACCTTCTTCACCAAAAGGCTCGAAAAAGGTTCGAAAAAAGTTCGGAAAAGGCTCGAAATGATTTCGTGCCTTTTTGAAATATTTTCGTGCCTTTTTACACTGTCATCGTGCCTTTTGAAGTTGTTATCGAGCCTTTTGGAAAAGTTATCGAGCCTTTTAGAAAGGTTATCGAGCCTTTTTGGAAAAGTCTCGATAACTTTTCCAAAAGGCTCGATAACCTTTCTAAAAGGCTCGATAACTTTTCCAAAAAGCTCGATAACAACTTCAAAAGGCACGATGACAGTGTAAAAAGGCACGAAATCATTTCGAGCCTTTTAGAAAGGTTATCGAGCCTTTTGGAAAAGTTATCGAGCCTTTTAGAAAGGTTATCGAGCCTTTTGGAAAAGGCTCGATAACCTTTCTAAAAGGCTCGATAACTTTTCCAAAAGGCTCGATAACCTTTCTAAAATGCTCGATAACCTTTCCAAAAGGCTCGATAACCTTTCCAAAAGGCTCGATAACCTTTCTAAAAGGCTCGATAACTTTTCCAAAAGGCTCGATTAAAAAATTAAAAAATATTTCGAGCCTTTTTGAACAAAGTTTCCAGCCTTTTTGTACAGTAATCGTGCCTTTTTATACATGAAAAGGCACGATTGGTGTATGAAAAGGCACGATGGTACAGTAATCGTGCCTTTTCATTAAGTGTTCGAGCCTTTTCATACACTAATGAAAAGGCACGATTGGTGTATGAAAAGGCTCGAACACTTCATTTCGAGCCTTTTCAATGGAAGATTCAAAACCAAAAAAAATCTCTGCCCCCACACCCCCACGAGCTGACCGGGCAGCTCGACCACAGCGAGCTCAGCGGGGAGCTCGACCCCCGAATGCATTTGTGTAGAGCCACAAAACTAATTATCCATTGGAGGTCTGTTTTAAATCTCAGAAAACTTCAAAGTAAGAAAAGAATGTGTAAAGTAAGGGTATTTTTGTCTGTTCACCATAATAGGTGCCTTTTAAACTTAACTTATTAAAGCAGTGACATTGTCACCAAATCAGTTTAAAAATGTGACATTTCTCACCAATTCCACGAAAAAAAAAACAGCTACATAGAACTTGGGATATCACCCAAAACTAGACTCTTCACATCAAATGGACAGTCTTCTAGCCATACAAACTCACCCACGTGGGTTAGAGCGAGCTTAGCTAAACCATGATCGACGTTATTCGCCAAGATAGGGACAAAATTAACCGAAACAACATTAACCTGACTAAGAAACCAAAGAATATCATTCACAACTACTCCATCCTCCGAAAAAGGAGCCTCTTTCTTGCCAATTGCATGCACCACAGATAAAGCATCGAACTTCAGAGTAGCTGGTAAAAGATCAGTATTCCTAGCCAACCGAATACCCTCTAAGATAGGCATAGCCTCTGCAATTTGGGGCTGATAATATGACCTTAAATTCTGCCAAAATGAAGCCATCACTCGCCCTTGACATTCCCGAATCACCACACCCAAACTTGTAATCTTATCATGGAAGTTCAAGGCAGCATCCGTGTTTATTTTGTAGACACCCACTGACGGAACTTGCCAACGAGGAGGACTATGTCTCTCCTCAACCCGGTTGTTCACTTTCTCATTAGCAAAACGGTAATCTTGAATAAAAGAACTCATCCAATCATTAACTTCAGAATCAGACAACAAAACCTGACAATGAAGCGCAATATTTCTATGATGCAAAATGTGCCACCACAAAACACACATGCAAAGGGACTCAAAATCCTAGACTCCAACTCGATGACTACAAGACTACACAAAATCAAGGAAAGAACCTGAATCCAGCACAAAATATGGAGGCAAAGGCCTCCAACGACGGCGATGAAGTGGCTCTGCTGGTGGCCTCGTCGTCTTCGATGACGAAGAAGGCCATTGGTAGTGGCCTTCTTTGTTTTTGTTTTTCAATTTCAATTTTTTATTTTTTATTTTATTTCAAAGATAAATTGATAAATTTAATATTTTAATGATGATGGAATCTGGATTACTGATGGCGGAATCTAGATTCCGACTTCAGGAATCCATTCCAACCATTTTTAAGAAATCTGGATTCCTTAATTAGTAAAATAAACAAAGGAATTGAGATTCCCTTTTTCATTGCAACCTTAGTTCCACCAAACAAACATCACCCAAGTCCTGATTTAATTTGTGATTACGTTATCCAACTTGAAATCATCGGAAATCAAGTTACTTTGGACCTTTTGTCTCTCAGCCGCCTGTTGTTGGTTCCTGACTTGGCTAGGTCCGTCCTAATCCGAAGGAAATTAGATAAATAAACATTTTGGGGACCACCGCTAATTGACATATATTATACAATACTTATATATATATATATAAAGTACTGTTGTAAATAATTGAAATAACTGAATAAATAAAGAGAAAGAGAGAGAGATAATACAAATAAAGAAAGAGGAATGAGAGAGCTGAGAGAAACGGGAGAAATATCTTTGTATTGATTTTAAGAGTTACCAACTATTGCAATAGAAAGCCAAGGCCATATATGTAGGCAAGCAAATATAGGGGTCTTTATTGTAATTTCCCTTGCCACCTCACACCAAAGACTTGGTTATTAAGTTAGAAGCAAATCCTTGATTCTTCTCCGCACATTCACGCGGTGAAATGTTGTTGATCTTTCAAGTGGGCAAGTGGTGGAAATCCATTTAATATCACAACATTCCTCTTTGAATTTTCATTACTTGTATCTTAATTTACTAGGAAAGAACCAATATAACAAAACCTCAGCAAAATATATACAATAATTTTTTGGATTTTGTTGTGGTGGACGTTTTCAAAACTGTATCATTAAAATCTTGTTAGGAAAACTCAATGGGACAAAACCTAATCGAAAGGAAAAAGATTACACTGCAAATATGTTAAGAATTAATGTTTTCTTCAAAACATTTCTCATGTTTATACTTTGCTAGGAAAAATCCAGTGGGATAAAAACCTCAGCAAAGATATCCATTGATCTGTCGGATCAAAATAATATTTATGATGATTTTCTGGATCAATGTAACATATATACAATGATTAGCAAGATCAAAGTAATATTTACAATGATCTTTTTGATCAAGACAATATATATACGATGATCTACTAGATCAATGTAATATTTATGATGATTTTTGGGTGTGCTTAGAGAATTGTCTCATTAATCTTATGAGAAAAAAAACCATATGGGACAAAATCTGATCAAAGGAAAAAAAGTACAATGCACATATGCTCCAATATAATTAATATACTTCTTTTGATATGCTCCCCCTGATGGAATGCTTCCCATAATATGCTTCCAATGGGAAATCCTGTGGTTTCTTCATGCCTGCCTATTGCAAAGTGGTGTAGTAAGAATTTTTTTCCTCCAAGATCTCACATAATGAAGACTAAAAGTGGGGCTCGTGGATTCGATTTCAATGCGTTAGATGATGTGTCGGTGGACAAAACTGCTGGAGGGAAAGAAGTTGTCAAAGGCTAGTTTTCTTCCGCATGTCCTCCATTGCTTTTGTTGGTGTCTGTTGTTGGTTGCTTATTGGCTTTGTTATTGTTCAGGAGCATTTTTCTATTGGCTTGTCGCTCTTGTATGCTGTTGTTTGGGTCTTGTATAGGTCTCTTTGTTGGGGTTTTTGTTTTGATTGAGTGCTTTGGGGTGTCTTGCTGCAGGCTTTGGTTGGGTGTTTGTGTGCCTTTGCTGGCTTGTGTCTTTGTTGTGTGGTGTAGCCTTTGTGCCTTGGCCTAGTTTGGCATCTTTAATAAACTCTTATCGTTAAAAAAAAATAAAAATCTTTTGAACTAATCTTCTAAATTGCTAAAATGAAGCATACATATGTTTTTTTTTTTTTTTTTTTCATAAAATAAAATAACATCATAAATGATTTGGAGGGGGTGTAAGTAAAGACTTGCTTTATGAAGCATTATTTAAATTGTTCAGGACCAAATATCTTTTCACCATTTTCTATTGGTTGGAATGGATCTTTCTTAGGATTAAGAGTTATAGCATCCATATGATTACTTGATAAATGAGTAATAACCATATGGAATCTTTTCAGAATCTTTTCAACATATTTTGATTGATGGACAAGCATCCATTTGATCTACGCTTGATCTTCAGGTCGAGACAATATTTTCTTTCTCATGTCTATCATTTCAAATTCATTTATCAAATATTCAGTAGTTTTCAAGAACTCTTCATGAGCTCTAATTAAACTCATTTCATCAACATATGATGTGAATATAGTAAATCTGGATTCTGATTTCTTTATCAAGACACATAGGTGTATAATATAATTATTATACCCTTATTTATCAGATATTCACTAAAACAGTTATACCACGTCTTTCTAGATTATTTTTAATTTATATAAGGATTTTTGTAGGTTTATCAAATACAGATTACGAGATCTCGATTTATGTTCTTCTAGTATTTTAAATCTTTCATGGATTATAAATATCGGCATTGAGTGAACCATATCAAGAAATGATTCCTATGTCTAGAAGACACATTTCAAGCCTTTTAAAGACAGCCAAAATTTATCAAAAATTTTGAAACGTAATCGTATTCAACACTATTGAATAATAAATTTTTGTGAGAAACCTTGTACTATGAGTCATGCCACATATTTCACGATCTCTTTTTTCTCATTACGTTTCCGTATAAAGACCCTTTAGTATCCAACTAGTTTGACATGAACAGGTATCTAGAGTACTATTGGTCAAAATACCTTTCGTTTGGCTTTATGAAGTCAATTATTCTTGAATTGCTTCTTTTCATTTAAAGCAATCAAGCTTTTTGTCTATGATCATTGATATTGAATATCATAATTATCATTTATAATTTAAGTAGCTACTGTGTATAAAAATACATCATCAATTATTGTTTTCTTATGATTCCACATTTCTCTCATATGATTAATAGAAATTTTCTCAATTTCTATATTCTTATGTCTCTGTTGAGATTCCTTCTAATATTATGAATATCATAATTATCATTTATAATTTCAGTAGCTACTGTGTATAAAAATACATCATCAATTATTGTTTTCTTATGATTACACATTTCTCTCATATGATTAATAGAAATTTTCTCAATTTCTATATTTTTGTATCTCTATTGAGATTCATTCTATTTCAATGAATTTAGTCATTTTATGGATTTGTATGATTTATAGAAATTTTCTCAATTTCTATATTCTTGTATCTCTGTTGAGATTTATTCCATTTCAATGGATTTAGTAATTTCATAGACTTGTGTCTCTTTAGATATATCATACTCTTATAGAGTTGATTTAGAAAAAGTAGATTTATTCATAACTCGAGTTTTGTTTACATTAGGATCCTGATCACAATACCGTTAAAAAAAAAAAGGTTCACAAACTTATGATATGCATAAGATGATTTATTTGTTGCCCTTTGCTCTAATCATTCTTTAAGAATAATCACCCGACAGGGGTTTATGAGATGACAACTTATGAAATCTTGTTATCTTTAATATATCGGGTAATAGATTAATAATCATATGATGATCAATTATCTTTCGTATTTGAGCGATACGAAGATTGAAATGAGGCACATTTATATATATAGAGAACCGAACTGGTATCTATATTTTGTATAAGAGTAACTTTTCATTTACTCTTCTCTTCTGGAGAAACTTTCCATTTGGAAATTAATCAATATAATTATATGTAGATTGGGCGTAAAAATATAAACTATCAGAAGTTTAAATGATCTAATAGGAGATTAATCAAAATCAACATTAATCTCAGAATGATATATAAGTCTTTTCTTAGATCATGCCAAAGATGCAATAAGGAGATATACAACACAATTAAATATCTTAAAAACTGAGCAAGTCAATGACCAATTACGAGTAACATGTAACGATCGAGCTGATAATGTGTTGTAAATAATATTGAAATAACTGAATAAATAGAGAGAGAGAGAGAGGAGAGAGAGAGAGAGAGAGAGAGAGAGAGAGAGAGAGAGTTAACAAATAAAGAAAGAGGAATGAGAGAGTTGAGAGAAACGAGAGAAATATCTCTTTATTGATTTTAAGAGTCACCAACCATTACAATAGCAAACCCAGGCCATGTATATAGGCAAACAAATGCAGGGGTCTTTATTGTAATTTCCCTTGCCACCTCACACCAAAGACTTGGCTATTAAGTTAGAAGCAAATCCTTATTCTTCTCCACACATTCAAGCGGAGAAATGTTGTTGGTCTTTCAAGTGGGCAAGTGGTGGAAATCCATTTAATATCACAACAATAACTACATATTGCAAGTGTTAGAGAGACTGATCTTGTCTGTTGGGGGAGATAGGAAAGGGAAAGAGAGAGATGCATTTTGTGCTGGTTCATGGAGCCTGTCATGGAGCTTGGTGTTGGTATAAGGTGGCAACTCTGCTCAAAACAGCTGGTCATAGAGTCACAGCACTAGACATGGCTGCCTCCGGCACACACCCAAGTCAGCTTCATGACATTCCTTCCATGTCGGATTACTTCAAACCCTTGATGGAATTCATGGCGTCTCTTCCACCAGAGGAGAGAGTAATTCTGGTGGGTCACAGCATGGGTGGCTACTGCATATCTGCTGCCATGGAAAGCTTCCCTCACAAAGTTTCTGTTGCTGTTTTTTGCACTGCTTTTATGCCAAGCCCTGACCTCACTTTCACAACATTATCTGCAGAGGTACCGGAATCTTTTTTTCCATCTTTATATTTACATACATGTTATATACGATATATTCAACCACTCCTGCACAGTCTCTTTCTTAACGTTATAGAGTGGTCTGGTCACTCTCCCAAAAGTGACCATGTCACTATGTAACATTACAAACCACTGGAGTCGACCTTGCACCTAAAACAACCATCACTACATGACAAATTTTATGGGATGGTCATGGGGCTTTCTTGTTAGTGTAGAGACCAGATAATGGACATTGAATCTGTAGTTTCACAGACATGTTTGTGTTGTTGCTGCTCAAATTCAATCATTTGATTATTCAAGGCTTCTTCAAGCGATATATTGATTGGTTTAGATTGAATGAATGTTAACTTGACATGATGTCATTACAGCATAATCGAAGACTTGATTCGCTTATGGACACAGCGATTACATTTGCAAATGGGCCCAACAACCAGCCCACCTCCTTTCTATTTGGGCCTGACTTCATGTTATCCAAGTTCTACCAGCTATCCCCACCTGAGGTAAGAGTATGACAAGTCCTCTTTCAATTGACAGTAATTTTGATTAGAACAAGGTACACAACACAAAACGTACAATTGGTTGAAAAATAATTTTCGTAAGTGATTTGTCATATTTAGAAAATATTATTAGAATTTCAAAATTCTTAGTAACACTCAACACTAAATCTATTTTGAAATTGTATAGTGGTTCTTGATTTCGAGGGTTTTAGAAATTTTTAATAAAAAAATACGATATCGTGGAGCAAAATATGGAGAAGAGGTTTTGATATGATAATTAACAATCGAATAAATTGTTAAAATTAACTTTATGAAATTTTGATTTTAGTCAAATGTAATAGTTTTCATGTTTTTAATCAAACTTGCAAGTTTCATATAACCTCATAGCTAAACAATTACAAAAATAAATACACCCAATATCATCTACCTTGAAGTTTTATCTTTTCTCTTCTCTGACTCTTTCCACCATCACCTACCACATTTTCTCCCAAATGTCTTAATATTTCTCAACAAACACTAACATAATAAGATTTAGGCACATAGAAATATTGAAAAGGAGGTGGAAGAGATTTTTAATTTTTGACCCAAAAAATTAACAAATTGCGTTGTTTTAATTCAAAATGTGTAATACTCTTAGGGCACGTTTAATAATCATGGATGAAAAGAATCGGAATTAAGTTTCGAGAAGAATCGGAATTGAGTTACCAAATTTCATTCAAGTGTTTACTAATTTTAAAGAATTAGAAATAGAATCAAATTTGTACAAAATGAAGTACAAAAATACCCTTATGCATATATATATATAAGTTTTATGACTTCATCTGGCAAGACATAAGTTTGTATAACATCCAAACCTCCGTTCTAGGTCTTATGTATAAGATCAGTTGATCATACACATATTCAAGAACTCATTTTTCAATAGCTCACAATTTTATTTTATTTCACGACAGTTTATTTTATTTTATTTTTATCAAACTTTTTTTCCTATATAAGGTCACGACCGCAAGAAATCAGTTTACAATAATTCACAATTTTATTATATATATTTTTTTTTGTCATAGATCTGTTATATATATAGAGAGAGAGAGAGGAAATAGGGGTATATAGCACTTTTAAAATTTTGACTTGTACAACTATCACACTTTAATAACTATTGTTTTAATAGCACCAAAAATGGAATTTGGACAAAAATACCCCCCAACTTCTTTTCTTTTCTCTTATGTGTCCTTCACTTTCTTTCTTCTCCCTTTTTCCAAAACCTCCATTGATGGAGCTTCAATGGAGGTGCCACCACCGACTGGCGAGTTGATCGACAAAACCACCGGCAAAACGTCTGTCGTGCGCCACCTGTTTTAACAGAAGTATCCATTTTCAGTTTCGAGCTATATGGAGAGAGAAACGAAGCCAAACCCGAATCGTCTCCGAACCTTCATCGTCAGATCTGCGACGATCTGTCGTGAATCCGATGAAACCGATGGCACCAACGAACTCGATGTCGTCCGATCTTCCAGATCCGACTATCTCCGGAGTCAACTGACACCGTTGTCAACTCGTCACTGTCACCATTGATGGAGATCGAACAGAATAAGTTTCGAACAAACTTGAATTAAGTCTCAAAACGCATCAATAAGTCTCGAAAACTCATGAATAAGTCTCGAATTTTCAAAATAAGTCTCGAATTTTTGAGAGAAAAAATACAAAGGAAAAGAGTAAGTGGGGGCATTTTGGTCTCACCACCTATTTTGGTGCTATTAAAACAAGACCTATTAATGTGGTGCTATTTGCACAAGCCCTCCTCCAAAAAGTGTTATTTAATTTTTGAACCCTATAGATATATATATATATATCAAACTTTTTTTATTTTCCTAATAAAATTGTTTATATATAGACATACCCAATTCAAGGCATTCGTAATTCATATTATATATATATATATCCAACATAATTTCATATCAGACATTAATGGAAAAAAATATATACACAGTTGTTTTTTTTATTAAATTTATGTGGGGATATTTTAGAAAAAATATATGAATTCCCCTTATAATCAAGAAAGAAAACTTGATTTCTAGGGTAGGTGAGGGGAATCAAGTTCCTTTTCTCTCAGGAACTTAATTCCTGATGTGTATGATGGAGGCATTTTAAACATAGTAACTTTCGTATGATTAAAAACATGAAAACAATTGAGTCGGGCTAAAAGCAAATGTCCATAATTGTATAAGGTAACTTTTGAAAATTCACCTTAAAATTCACCTAAATGTTTAGGCCTCGTTCAATGTCGTTTTCTCGTTTTTTTGAACCACAGAAATATGGACAATTCGTTTGGCATGTGTTCTTAAAAAAGCGACAACCGTTTTTCCAATTATAGCGTGGAAAGCTGCACTCATTGAAAACAACAATAAATTGTTTTCTTCTTTTATTTTTGGTTTTTGCAGGTCCACTGCATAAATGGTTATTAATTTATTTTCAATTTTTTGAAAGTCAAAATTTTTCTGAAAAAAAAAAAAACACAGTTAGTTTATTTTATTTAATTGCGGCAGAGTTAGTTATTGGTTAATTATTTTATTTTTCTATTAATTTATATTTTATCTATTAAAAAAAAATAATAGAAATAAAAGAATGAAATCTTCTTCCTTTTTTTTTCATTTACCCGCTAACATTTTACCGTACAGAAAAATAACAACAATAATAAATAAATAAATAAATTAGGTATAGAGTAATGATAGATATCACATCCACAATCTCATCTTTTCAAACTCAACTCATGTGGTAGTTGATGTGTCAATTGGTGAGTGAATATATGGGTAAATGATGATTCATTATTAATGTGTATCCACTCACCAAGTGACATCTCAGCTAGGGATGGTAAAATTCCCCGTGGGGACCCGCACTTTGGGGGTGGGGATGGGTTTCAATTTGGTGGGGATGGGGATAGATAGTCTAACCCGCAATGTGTATGGGGTGGGGATGGGTTTTATACTCCCCAACCCGTCCCGTCCCGTCCCGCCCCGCTCCGCTTAAAATAATACTTAGTTAAACTACGTAGTTTCAAAGAAAATAAATATATATATACACATTAACCCTAACTTTACATCTCTCCACCGTTATTTAACATAAAGTGACAATACAAAATACTATTGAAAAAAACCCTAACCGCTAACTTCAACTCTAAGTCTCTAACCCTCAAACAACTCGAAGTTCACTGTTCAAGCTTAAACCTCAAGCACAAGAGGACATACAGTAAGTTTCTTTCTCAAATAACTTTTAAAATTAAAAGTTTAATAACAACAGTTTTTTTTTTTTTTTTTTCAAGTTTATTACTTAAATAATTCTCAACTCTTGAATTAAATTTAATTCGTTTATCACTACTTCAAGTAGGCACAAATATGTCTACATATGCACTAGAAAGTGAAGATCCAATACTGGTGTCATCAAGAGAAAATTGTGTAAACATAGAAGAACAACATGAGGTGGAAACAAACCCAATTGAATGTGAAGATGATGGCAACAACAGAAAAAGAAGATGCATATCAGTTATGTGGGAGCACTTAACTGATAAAAAAAAATTGAATATAACTATCATATTCGATAGTTATATATTTGTTATTTAAATTAAAAAAAATATATAAATGGGGTAAATGGGTGGGGATAGGGAAAGCACTCCCCGTTGTACCCCGCCCCGCCCCAACCTGCTCCATCTATGGTGGGGTTTTATGAGGAGATAAGTTTTCAAAAAATAAATGGGGTGGGGTGCAGGGAAGGCCACCCCGCCCCAAACCCGCCCCATTGCCATCCCTAATCTCAGCTGCCACATTGGATGGGATTAAAAAAGTGGGATTGTAGGTATGATGTCTATCATTACTTGTAGGTATATAGTTGATTGTTGTTATAAATTTTTATATATATATTTTTCAAATGAGGACGCCCTGATATAACTTCATGAGGATATTGAATGTGATCCACTGGTTTTATACACTTTGACTCAAGTGTGTATGTACTTGTCAAAACTAGTAGCTCACATTCAATATCCTCATGAAGTTATATCAAGACGTCCGTATGAGAACGGAACTATACATACATGCATACATACATATATATATATATATAGGATAGTATATATATCGGTTTTTCTATTATCAATTCGAACTGACAAAAGATATATCAGTTCCTTACATGTGGACCATTAGATTTAAATACTTTGACTTGGCTGCATGCACTTATCAAAGCATCTTTTAAATCCAATGGCCCACATGCAAGGAACTGATATATATCAGTTCGAACTGATAATAGAAATACTGATATATATATATATATAGGATAGTTCTCTAGTCAGGATGTCCAACCACAAGCACATGTTTTAATAATAGGCTGATTTGTTTTTTAACAAACATTTGAACTTTTTAAAATATGTGGTTGTGGTTGGATGTCCTGAAATTATAATTTCAAGACGTCCTGACTAGAGAACTATCATATATATATAATATTTTTTTTCTTAAAACAATGGGTGCGGATATTGCCACCCATAAATATGATAAACATACCCATATTTATAAATATACATATGTCTAAAATTTAAAATTAAATCATTACTACCCATCCTAATACCAATAGTACATTTATTTAAATGAATGTATTCATTTTAATACATTTTATTTATAAACCCTTTTAAGTTATTAACACATCCAATTTCACAAATAATAAATTCTTAAGTTCTCCTGACTCGAAAACACAGTCGTAGTAAGTTTCTTGCCATTAACAATTGTTTCCATCTTGGTGCATTCACTTATTATACAAAGTTTCCAACCAATTAAAATTACTAACCCCAAAGTTAGACAGACTGCAGATGCCAAGTGATGATCTAAATAGAAAGCAATACTACGAGCTAATACTTTAAGAACCGCATTAGACATCTTCTCACCATTTACAAATCTCAAGCATGGAAGGTTCTTTTTTGGCTATCTCTTTCTAAAAAAAAAAAAAAAAAATTACTTCTTATTGATAGGGTTCATAACAAAAAATTAATAACAATAAAATAAAGAAATACATATCTTTGTATGATTAAAATCCTCTGAAAATTCTTTTTTCATTACTTTGTTATATAATAATGGAAGTTTTTGATATTTGAAATAGAATTAGGGTTTAATTAGGGTTGAGTTTTTTTTTTTTTTTTTTTTTTAATTAAAAGATATGTGTGTAATTAATGGGTGTTCATAGTACAGTATTTGGTTTATTTTTGATTAAACTAATTTTTCTTCATTGGTAAATTTCTATTGAGATATTTTTGTAATTAAATTTTTTTAATAAAGTATGGGTGTGCTTATCATATTTATGGGTGGCAATATTGGCACCCTAAAACAATTTCAATAAATATATGAGAGTTTCTCCTTACAATCCACAAATTATCTATTCACACTCCAATTTAATTTTTTTTTATTAATGACAATTTTAACCTAAATTAAAATTACTAAACAAGACAAAATAATTTAAAGACACTCCAAACTAATTAAATTATTAAAAAAAGAAATTCTCTCTCCTAAATTATTATATTAAATATTATGTATTAAAATCTCTCTCCTAAATATGTTATTACCATATTAACACTCTCCCTAATTAATCTCTCTCCATGAAAGCTTGAATTTTTACAACTAGATTCGATTAAATTCAGAATTTCTAAGACTAATGAAAGAATTAAAGTTGTCTATGCAATCACATACCTACAAGAGTAACAAAAAGCATTTTCATATTTCAATTAAAATAAAAAAACAAAACAAGGTAAAAAAAAAGATTTTTTTTTTTTTAATATATACATGCATACGGTTCCTAAAAATCAAGTTTTTTTTTTCTTAACTATTATTCTTGTTTAAGAAAGAATGGGGATAGAAAATTAGAGAAATGTACCGGAGGAGAGAGAGTTTAATATGGTAATTAAAAATTTAGGAGAGTATTTAATATGTAATAATTAATCTAATGATTTAGGAAAGATAATTTTTTTTAATAATTTAATTCAAAAAAGATAAAAAGGGTAATCTTGTAACAAAATGAAGTGTCTTTGTAATTTTTTAAAATTTAAATTTTGAGAATGGAGTGTTTTTAGAAAAGAAGTGTAAAAAGAAAAAAATTGGATTGTAAAAAAAAAACTCTCTAAATATATACATACATACATACATATATATATATATATTTCAAAATACCGTTTTCAATTATTTTCACCCAACACATTTTCAGCATTTTTCATTTTCAGAATACTGTTTTCAGTTATTTCTACTAGACACATTTTTAGTATTTTTAGCTTCTAAAAACATTAAAATCAATTTCTTATTTCCAAATGAAATTACATAACAGAAAATGAAAAACGAAAAACATTACCGAATTGCCCCTTACTTTTCCTTTGTTATGAATTGAAAACAGGATCTTACACTAGCATTGTTGTTAGCGAGACCTCACCCTATGTACAGTGATGAAGCAATGTTGAATAAAGCAATGGCCCTCACCAAAGACAAGTACGGATCAGTTCATCGAGTTTACATTGTGTGCGATCAAGACAATATATTACAAGAAGATTTTCAGAGATGGATGATCGAAAACAATCCTACGGACGACGTGAAGTTGATCTCTGGTTCTGATCACATGACCATGTTTTCCAAACCCAAGGAGCTGTACTTTTGCCTCCAAGAGATTGCAGAGAAATACCCAATGTTACGATCACGGTTTTGAGAAAATAAAAATAATTTGTTTTTAGTATCGCATTGAATACTGATAGTCGGGTGACGGGTTAGTGTCGATATGTTGACCAACGAGGATGTTGGATTGGAAGCGTGGTGGAATGTTACGATCACATTTTTGATAAAATAAAAATAATTTGTTTTTAATTTAAATTTGAATACATTGTTAACATATAGGATTCTTATCCTATTTAATATCTACTGTTATTATTTGAATTTCATGTATCTGTCCTATAAATAGGAACGTATGAGTTAAAATCTATCAAATATGTGTTAGTATTTATAACATTTTGGGAGGTTCTGGTTTTTCTCAAAGCAAACCAACATTTTATTTTTTATTATCAAATCGTGCTCGTATCATACCCTTAAATGGGATCTTGTACTCTTAGCAAAACTTTTAAATAATAATTGAAAATAATACGTATTGATGTTAAAAATTCATTTGATACATTTTGAAAAAAAAAATTAAAAAAAAAATCTTTTGACCAATAAAAAAGTTGTATTTTACACTAACACATTTGCCACGGTAAAGGTTATCTTCACTATTTTACCTGGAAACTTTCTTGGAAGGTTTCTCTTTGAGAGTATCCTAGACTCTCTTATGACGTGTCACATGTACTAATTAATGTATTAAAATAATACATATTAATATATGGACAATGCTTGAGTATTGACTGGTCAGTACCCAAGGTATTGACTGGTCAGTACCCAAGGTATTGACCAACCAATAAGTCTTTACCACGTAACCCATTTATGAAGAATACAAGAAGATAAATGTAAAAACTATAAGAAAAAAGTCACGTGGTAACACCTTATTGGTGGGGTCAGCACCTTGGATACTGACCAATCAGTATCCAAGCAATTTCCTTAATATATTGTATTCATGTCATAAAATTGTACGTGATGGTACCGTAAGATTGATCCACGTAAGGGAATTTTTTTTTTTTTTTTTTTTTCAGGAACTTCGAAAATGCTATGCAAGAGAGGGCCTTTTCAAGTCAACGGTAGATTGACATAATCAGCCAAAAATAAAATAAAATTCAATTATAAAGTAAATAGAGATAAATACTATCAATTGAATCTCAAATTCGACTGAATTAATAGAGTTGATTTTGGCTAGTCATGCTTGTAGAATTTTCTTAAACGAAGTATGCAACCATCTACGGAAAAGTCGATAGGTTTCAATGTCTTTTTCTAGGGTTTTGGTGCGCTCGAAAAAGTCGCTATCGTGTAGAAACAAAGCGCGACATGTGCTCTACTTCTATACATAACACAAATTTTCCATTTAAATTATCATTTTTATTCAAACTTTAAGTCTAAAATTTCAAAATTTCAAAATTTCAAAACTTCATATTCAGATTCAATACTTTTTATTCAAATTTGGAATTTTAAGTTCTGTATTGAATTCAAACCAAAAACTTTAAATTCTTAATAAAATTGAAATTCGGAACTTTAAATTCTAGTAAATTGGCAGAGTTACGCCGATTTAAATTTCAATAACAGTAAATAAAAAAAATTGCATAAAAATAAATAAATCCAGAATTTCAAGTTTTAGTTGGTCGACCTAAATTTAGAGCTTGCAATAAATAACTTTAAATTGCATAACAATAGATAAATAATAATAAATAAATCTAGATTTTCAGGTTGAAATTTAGAGCTTCTACTCTATTTATTTTACATTTGCAATCTTCAGTTTACAATAAATAAAATACTATGTCGTAGAAAAATAACACATAAACACGCAAATCTCAATGTAGATAATAACAAAAGCAATAAAGGAAAAATAAACCCGAGAAATTTTATGAAAAATTGTCTTTGTTGACAGTTTTTTCTTGACAGTTCTTAAAACTATTAAGAATTGCAAGTTCTTGACAGTTTTTTAGAACTGTTAAGAAAGACAGTTTTTCTTGATAGTTTTTTCAAAATTTTTAAAACTTTTACTTCATATTTTCAACATCAAACAAAATCCAGATATGGATTTATTTTACAATAAGATATTAGTTATTGGGCAAACCGATATTGGATAAGTAAAATTTTAAATTTAATAAATTTACTTTTAAATCATTTAATACTTTTAAAATTTTTAAAAAATTGTTTATTTATTTTGCACCCTCTTGTTTCATACTAAGAGACACGTTAATAATTCAATTATCCATATAAATTAGTAATCTGAGTTTTACATTTTTTCTCATTAAATTGCAAGATGCATGTTGATAAATATCTCCCCTGTAGTGAGAGTTGTATTCCAAATCATGCTTATTACAATTGATATCATGAGTCTCCTATATGCCATATTTGGTTGGATGGAATGGAATGGAAAAAAGCCATTCCATTTGTTTGGTTTGTTAAAATGCAATGGAACGATGATTCCATTAGAATGGGGATTCCACCATTTTGGTGGAATGGACATTCCATCCAAAAACCAACGGAATACCCTTCCATTTGAAACTAAAATTTATATTCCATAAATTCTCTCATATGCCCCAACTCCATTCTAAAAATTTATATAAAAATAATATATTATTATTATATATTATATTAATGATATATAAATATATATTTTATATATATATATATACTATATATTATATTATTATATATTATATTATTCAGTCTTTCTATTGTCAGTTTGTCCTGACAATAAATATATCAGGACGAAAAATGTGGACCATAGATTATGGAGAAATTTTGACAAGTGCATACACTTTGAGTCAAAGTATGTAAATCTAGTGGTTCACATTCTTCATCCTGATATATATATATATATAGATATATATATTTATTTATTGTCAAGACGAACTGATAATAAAAAATCTGTTATATTATTATAATATATATAACAATATATAAACATATATAATATAATATATATACATATATATATGTATTATATATTATATTATTATATATATATTATATTAATATATTAAATAATATATATTATATATATTGTATAATATATATATATATTGTATAATATAATACAGTCTTTCTATTGTCAGTTCGTCCCGACAATAAATATATCAGGACGAAGAATGTGGACCATAGATTGTGGAGAAATTTTGACAAGTGCATACACTTTGAGTCAAGTATGTAAATCTAGTGGTCCACATTCTTCGTCCTGATATATTTATTATCAGGAGGAACTGACAATAGAAAATCTGTAATATAATATATATATATATATATATATATATATATATATATATATTATATGTATTATATATTATATATATATTAAATAATATATAATTATATATATATAATATACTTTTATATTTTATTATTATTATCCATAATATATCATGTTATTATGAATGTTTTATAATTAGGGGTATTTTGGTCAAAATACAGTAAACTCCATTCCATTCAGTTGTTAACTAAACAAAATAATACAGATTCAGAGATTAATTCTAAAATTCCAACCAAACAAAAAACTTGGTTTTCCTTTCCTTTCCATTCTCATTCTTATTCCCATTACCATTTTGATTATCATTCCACCATGTAACCAAACGTGACCATATAGTATTGACCAATAACTCGACTATATATGTTTTAAAAAATATATAATTTTATTAAAAGTTTCAATAAATATTTTTAATATATGTCTGTCGTAGAAATTAGAATTTTGATTAGTTGAATAAATTTAAATTTACCTAACAAGGTTTTTTTTTTTTTTTCTCTAACAACTCATAGGTTATATATATATTGTTCAATTGTTAAAATATCAAATCTTGTAGTCAAGTGATAAAGACTTATAACTTTTGACTTGAGGTCTTAAGTTCAATTCCTAATAATGACAATTAATTGTCACTATTATCATAAGTGGGCAGGGCGGTGGCTGCGGCAGGCGGTGGCCGGACGTCCAGAGGCAGCGACGACGGCGGGGTGGCGGTGGTAGCGGTGGGTTACCGGATGCAGCAGGCATGGCGATGGCAGTGGCAGGTTGCCGGACAGCAGCCGGTGGTCGGATGCGTCGACGGCGGCGGCAGTTGGACGTCCGGAGGCGGCGACAGCGGCGGGGTGGCGGTGGCAGGAGGCGGAGGCGATGGCGATGGCAAGGGTGGCGGTGGCTGCAGTGGGTTGCCGGATACGGCGAGCGTGGCGATGGCAGCGGCATGTTATCGGACAGCAGCCAGTGGCCGGATGCGTTGACAGCTGTAGGCAACAGTGGGCGGTGGTGAGGGAGGTGGTGTATAAATATAAAAAATGTTATTTAATTAAATATTATAATTAAATATTAAATAATAACGGTTTTTAATAATTAAATATTATAAACATTTCTTGATAGTTAAAAACTATCAAGAAAAAAACTGTCATTAAAAAAAAAAATGTCATTACTTTTCTTGACACTAGCATTGTTGACAGTTTTTAAAACTGTCAAGAAAACCTTTCTTGATAGTTAAAAACTGTCAACAAAACTAGTATTTTCTTGTAGTGGTAAGCCTATATCCACGGAGTGTACATGCACTCAATCTACTATTAGAGTTTTGATGACAACCTCTTCGTCACTCTCTTTCAATATTTTTTTCTCTATTGCTCTCTCTCTCTAGCTTTTATATATCTTACACCAATAACATATATAGGGTTACAAAATTATTTATATCAGAGCATTAGGGTAGGCCAAATCCCATAAGGAAAGGATTTCTTTCCGCACAAGAAACCTGATCTTACGAGGTGCACGACTTTGAAGCAGGGGCAAAGCCAGAATGTTTTAGTAAAAACAATTAGGTGAACCTTAACTATGCATGAAAATTTTATTAATTTATTGTGTTCTTGATTGAGTATATTTGTTTGACATCACAACCTACAATAGCAATTGGATTGAATTGTCAATAAATAAAATTACATATTTACACGTGAACTAACTGCTACTAAAATTCAACCAAACTAGCTCCTACTAAGATTCAATAAAACATACAAAATTATCCCCTTGTCAATCAAGATGATTTATTTACTTTTTATTTTTATTTTTTTAGCAATCAATAATACAAATTTAATATGTTCCGTTAAATTGTGCTTCAAAGATTGAAATTGTGTTTCAACATTTCTAATTTTTTTTGTACGATATGTTTTAATTTGTGTCTAGAGCATTTTATTTTAGTTAGGATAATTTGGTAAATAAAATTGTAATATAATGTTATTTTAGTAAAAGAGAAACAATGAGGGTAACGTTTGTAAAAACATTTTTTTTTCTTCCAAAATTCAATTTGGGATACAGCATAGGCTAAAATTCAAAAAGCTTTGCCCCTGCTTTGTAGTCGCATAATATACTGGAGTGATCTTCCTTGTCTAGCGCGACATGGTCGCACGACTTCACATGTAGTGAACCAAGTCGCATGACTCATGTCTTCCTCTTCCGGAGGAATATAGTCGCGCAACTTCCATTTCAAGGCCCCAAATCACATGACTCACTGTTTCTTCCTTAGCCGATTTCAGTCTTCATGATCCTAACATAGTACTCTTCTAGAGATCATCTTTACTCCATGCAATTGATTTAGTAACGTGTTATGAAAATGAATGAGATAAATATATAGCAATTTATTTAAAAAGGAAAACCTTGATCATCTGTACTCCATGCAATCGTTCCCGTCTATAGGAATCCTTATAAAATTATATGAAGATGTACTGTTTGGTTTTGACTTGTATTCCCAAGTGAACCAAACATATTCAATTAATGCAAAAGTGGTCCAAACAGATTTGGATGATTGAGATTCAGGTGGCGTTGGAAAGAAGAGTTTGATGCAAAGCCAACATGAAAATGGCGTCGAAATCCAGTCTCGGACGTGCCCCGTACGCCCCACCAGAAGATTGTTGCGTAGCATTTGTAGGTTGCTGTCGGTCAAAAGTATTGGGGTGCGTGAGGCACTTTTTGGGAGCCTGATTTGATGAGTGGAACTCTAGAAGTCATGAGAAAACATGTGGGGGAGTTGATTTTCTTATTGGGAAAGGTTTTGACTTCGGGATTTCTTGTTTAAGAAAGATTTGTTAGGTGATTTTCAACTGCTTTATAGGAGTCTGATTCCTTAGAGACAATTAATAGTGACCCTATAAATAATGAGGCTTATTCTTTGGTTGATAACACTTAGAAAGGCACA
The DNA here is from genome assembly GCA_008009225.1 of Acer yangbiense. NCBI lineage: Eukaryota > Viridiplantae > Streptophyta > Magnoliopsida > Sapindales > Sapindaceae > Acer > Acer yangbiense. The sequence continues at coordinate 12,686,116 of CM017773.1, forward strand.
TGAAACATTGAGGAGTGAGACCAGGGAAGATCGGGGGAGACCCCAAGGGATATCTAGGGTGGGAGACCTAGGAGATATTTGAGGGAGATCCATGAGAATATATAGGGAGGGATCCAAGGAATATCTGGGATCAAGGGAGAGATCTAGAGGTGATTCGGGTAGTGCACTCGGGGAGGATCTGGTGAGCGCTATGAGCTGAGAACTAGGATGTAAGCTCGATTGTGAGCTTGGGCTCGGTAAGGCTCGGTTGTAATTAGGGTTTGGGGTTAGAGAAAAAATATTTGAATTGTGTAGTTGTAACAATTTTCTATATAGTGATATTTTTCTCTTGTCGTCTTGACGGTCATGGGTTTTTCCTTGTTTTGGATTTCCACGTAAATAGTGTTTGTGTGATTGGATTCTTTTATCTTATTTTTTTTGTTAGTAGACGTTATTTATTATGTGGTAAATATTGGGCATGCGTTTCTGCGTAGACTTTTCTCAACAAAAACAACAAAAAGTAAGAAGAGAAAATGTGGCACTTGGTAGTTGGTATGAAACCCACTTGTTTTCTTCACATGAGTAGAACTTGAGAATTTGGTGGAAAGTCATGATCATAAGATTTGTTATTTTTTATATAAAATTTGTGATAAGATCATAAGAACAAAAAGCAGTCTGACCTAGACAGAGTTTAAAATAACAGAAGAAAAAAAATATTAGGTCAGTTGTGATGATACAAGTTCATTTATTTTTTGTCTTGTCCTTTAGTGAACCTCTGTAACCATACAATTTGTATCCTTTAAAAAACTTGTAAGAAAATTAATTATGGTACTGATTTTAAATATTAGTAAGCGCCGAGAAGAAGAAGATCGAAGAGTGATTAGAAAACTATAATTTTGTAGATATTAGATTAGCAGATGGCAAAAAATTATTTGGAAAATAAATAAAAAAGATCGAGATTTTTAAAAAGTAATTTTTAGATAGGAAAATAAGAAAAATTTTTTTTCTAAGAATATAATTAGTAATTAATTAATTAATTAATTATAAAATAAGTAATAGATAAAATTTAGTGACTCATGAGGCACCAACCGGCCGCCCCATCAAATGAAAATGAAATATATCATAGTCAAAGTGGCGAATGGTAACACAGATATAATTTTGTTGTATGAACACGAGAACAAAGATAAGGGAAGATTGAGAAAGAAAAGCAACTGATTTTTCTCATCAGATCAAACAATGGAAACAAAAGCAACTTCGTTTGTCAGTTGGCAAACAGGCTACTGACAAGCGTTCCACCACGTTATGTGCATCATGATCAAGACCCTCCCATCAAATCTCTCAACTCTTCTTCACCAAAAGTCCCCGTAATTGACATGCAAAGATTACTCTCTGATGATTTCAAGGACTCAGAGCTCCACAAGTTAGATTGTGCATGCAAAGAATGGGGTTTCTTTCAGGTTTGTGATTTTATAATTAAATTGGGAGATCACATTCATATTATTATTAAATTTTGTTGTAATCAATTGATAAGAATAATAAGATGAAAATGATGTGATATGATCCAGTTGATAAATCATGAAGTGAGCTGTTGCTTGGTGGAGAAATTCAAATCAGAGATCGGAGATTTCTTCAAGCTGCCAATAGAAGAGAAGAACAAGTACAAGCAACAAGAAGGAGATGTTGAGGGATATGGGAATGCTTTTGTGGTGTCTGAAGAGCAGAAACTTGATTGGGGTGACATGTTGTATTTTACAACTCTCCCAATTCATTTGAGGAAACCACATCTCCTTCCAACCTCCCTCTCTCATTCAGGTTTTCTCTTCCTCAATATTTTTGTTCTTTGATAATGTTTACTGTTTAGTCTAAAAACTTAGGGTTATTATTAAAAACGCCCTCTAGTTTGAGATAATAGCCATTCTTGATCACCTTATAGTTTCAAAAATGGTAATTTTCCACCTTACAATTACAATTAATTGTCATTATCCACTCTTCCGTTAGAAATTAGAAATATTCCCTTAGGTTAGTAAAGGTATAATGGTAAATAAAGGGGTGAAATTAATAAATATTATTAAATTAAGTAATAAAAAGGTAAAAATAGTTAAATTACTATAACCCATATTCAAGGAACTGATATATTTTATATTATGACGAACTGACAGGAGAATGACTATATATATATATATATATATATATATGTATGTTTGTATGTATGTATGTATGTTAAAATGCTAACAGAGGATGTAAAATGGTGATTTATGAAACTAGGGGGTGAAAAATGGTATCATCTTAGGCTAGAGAGAAATTTTTAATAATAACCCGAAATCTTATGCCAAATGATATCAAAGAAGATTTGTAGCTGACATGCTTTAACTTATAACAATTACAAATCACATAATATTAATTTGTTTTAAACACGTGTGGTTTAATTTCCACCCTTGTCACCAACCTTACACTCAAATGTGAGTGACATCACACATGTTGAAGCCCAATTGCAACATGACACTCACATTGTCACAAGTTAATTTGTGGGGCCATTATACTAAAACAACAAAAAATTAGAGGACCAAAGTGAAAAAAATTGACGTGTGATGCCAAACAATAAAAAATTGACACATTGCCCCGTTTGTAGCAATGTGTGAATCGTGCGATGCCAAACATTCACGGAGAGCAATTCATGAATCTGTGATAGCCAAACAATTGAGTAATTGACATCGTGTGATGCCACTCACATTCTCCTGTGTAAGCTTCGTGGCAAGCAAGCTTGCTGCAACAAATATATAATTATGGAAAAATTTTGAACTAAATAAAAATTTTAAAATTTCATGAATATTTTATCCTTTTATTATTTTATCGATCTTTAAAAAAAAAAAAAAAAAAAAGAAAGAATATATAATAGTAAAGTAGGTTTCTACTAAAAATCTTTAATTCTTTTTATCCTTTACCGGCCTGCAGAGAGATTTTGGAAGCTTACTCAGCTGAACTGAAAAGTCTTAACTTGAAAATTCTGAGACTAATGGCACAAAGTCTGAGGATGGAAGAAAATGATATGGCAGTATTGTTTGAAGAAGGATGGCAATCAATGAGGATGAACTACTATCCGCCATGTCCACAACCTGAACTGGCCGTTGGCCTCTGTCCGCATTCTGATGGCTCCGCCATCACCATCCTCCTACAGATCAGTGAAGTAGAAGGCCTCCAGATACGGAAAGATGGGATGTGGATTCCTGTTAAACCCCTTCCTAATGCTTTTATAATCAATATTGGGGACGCTCTCGAGGTATGCATACCTACACAGCTATACTACGTTCTTCTTTTCCATTTTTCTCAAAAAATGAGAAATTACATCGATAAATTATCACATCCCACATCGTAAACAAGTGATGTACTAAACTGGTAGATAGATATAAGCCTCAAATTTTCTGTGTTTATAACCTGTCAAAGGTTGTCGCAATACCTTAATTAATTTGGTAGGATCATTACAAGCAGAATTGAAACAAGGATTTAACTATAGACAGTAGTTGATTATTTTGCAGATAGTGAGCAATGGAGTGTACCGCAGCATCGAGCATCGAGCAACAGTTAACTCTATCAAAGAGAGGCTTTCTGTTGCCACATTTTACTGTTAGAGAACAAACCCTTCACTAATACGCGCGGAAGCGTTGCCGGATAGAACACAAACAAACACAATGATAAAGAAGAGATAAGATGAAGAGAAGTAATTTAAATCCAAATCACACAACACAAGAATTTACGTGGAAACCCAAAACAGGGAAAAAACCACGGCCGTCAAGACGACAAGAGAAAGTTCCAATATGTAGTAAATTGTTACAACCACACACTCTCAGGATCTCTCTCTAAATAATACCCCAAACCCAATTACACCCAATGATCACTTTGAGATCTCTCTAGTATTTGCTATTTTGCTCCACCACTCTCAGGTGTTTTTCACACCCATAATAACCTAGTTATCATGGTCTATTTATATGTATTACAGGGAGTTAAACTAACAAGGAAATCCTACTCCTAGTCATACAAGAATACTTATTCCACATAAATACTATTTCCTATTTAATATAAGTCTTCTTGTAAAGGAGAAATCCTTTTCCCATTAGAACTTCTAGAAGCAACATATTTCCTCTTCCATGAATATTTCCTGATTCGACGCATGCTTGTGATTAACTACGATTCAAGTTGCAGTTGGCCACCCGCTTCCTAAACCGTGTTGAGCTTGACCACTCAGAAAACCGTGATCCATACGCCATGTCACCAAGATCCATCACGACCGCTGCCGGTACCGCTGCCATGACCACAGCGGTCACCGCAGCGGTACAAACTAGAATGAGACCGCTGTTGTGGCGCTGCCAAACAATTGGCAGCGGTGTCCTACTGCTGCCATGACCACTGCCAAAGCCACAGCGGCTTGGCAGCGGTTTCGGCTGTTCTCCGCTTCTTCAGTTCGTTTTGCCTCCAAGCCTCCCTCAATCATAACCTCATACTTCCAAACGCTCTCACGTCTCCAGGAAGTCTCCGCATTGCTAAATCGGGTTTGGTAACCATTGGAGAATTCAAGCCATATCCAACATTTACAGCCCCAAACTGGATGGAGAAATCGGTCCAGCACCAAGCCTTTTAATCTCAGAAACTCTAGCAATGTTTAGAAGAACAGGGGTTAAAGACTACTACAAGGGACGATTTTCGCGTAAACTTGATGGAAAATCATACCTTGATGTCATGAGGATTCAAAATGAATAAGGCCCCAGTAATTGAGTAAAATCAATTACCTAAATTATAACATAATAAACGTGTAACCTTTGTACACATACAAGTGAGACTAACGTTGTAATAGTTGATAAAATGTCAGTTTTACACAAGTTGTCTTGCCTTGAGAAAAGAAGTTTCTCTCGATTTGTGCCCTTAAGAAACATGTTTAAAAAAAAAAAAAAACCATGAAATAAATGTCTTAATTGTCATAATCTGTTTTAGTATTTTTTTTAATCAATTTAAATTTAAAAATAAGAAATTGATTTTCATATTTTTAAAATTTAATCTAGTAACAACAAATGAAAACTTTGTAAAATTATGTATTCAATGTAGGTGTGACAAAATTATCTATGAATACATAAATTCATAAAGATCAACTCCATTTAAAAGGAGAATGAATACTATTGGATTAGGGAGGGGCGGGGACCATGGCCCCCCTTTTCTCAAAAAAAGTTTTAAAATATATATAGAAATTGTTTTAAAAATTATGAAATTATTGTTACATTTTTCATTTTGCCCCCAATTTTTTTATTTTTATTTTTATTTTTATTTTTTTTTTATGACTACCACTAGGAGCGGGGATATGTACAATCCTAATATCCTTTCGACTCCATTATCAATTTTAATATTTTATAAATATAAAAAAAAATTATTATGTAATTATTTAATTTAATTTTATAAGTTATTATTATTATTATTTTTATTTCAAAGACAAATTAATAAATTTAATATTTTAGTGATGATGGTATCCAGATTAGTGATGGTGGAATCTAGATTCCGACTTCAGGAATCCATTCCAGCCATTTTTAAGGAATCTGGATTCCTTAATTAGCAAAAAAATAAACAAAGGAATTGAGATTCCCTTTTTCATTGCAACCTTAGTTCCACCAAACAAACATCACCCAAGTCCTGATTTAATTTATGATTACGGGCCAATTTGGTATTGTTATAACTTTTATAGTAATCATTGTTAGCTGTGCTGAAGGAATAATCAGCTATGAAGTTAATCGGCAGATGTTTGGTTAATTGTATTTTTAAAACTACTGTATGGCTCAAAAGCAATATACATATATTTGGTAATTTTATTGCAAAAGTGCTGATATTAGTTACAATGACTAAAATATATATGAGTTTATGACCTTATTTCATTTTTTTTTCATTAATTATATATATTAAATCAATATTTAAGTAGAATATTTAAACTGGAAAAAAAATTCATAAGGACAATAAAAATATTTCAAAAGATTTTATAAATCAAATCAATATTTAAATATAATATTTAATTTTGAAATGAAATAAGGTATATAAATAATTTTATCTTGATTTCATAAGGATAATAATGATATTTTAAAAGATGTATTAAATGCTGAAATAGATTATTTCATAATCATTTTCAAAAAGTAACCCCTACCTACTTCTCAAAATCACTGTCAAAACTTGACGGATTATCAATTAATCAATTTTAGAAGTTTTACCAAACATCATTTTATTTCAAAATTATAAAATAATTTAATTTTAACTTTTCAAAAACAATACCAGGCTGGCTCTACATTATCAACTTAAAATCATCGAAAATCAAGTTACTTTGGACCTTTTGTCTCTCAGCCGCATGTTGTTGGTTCCTGACTTGGCTAGGTCCGTCCTAATCCGAAGGAAATTAGATAAATAAACATTTTGGGGACCACCACTAATTGACATATATTATACAATACTTATATATATATAAATAACTGTTGTAAATAATTGAAATAACTGAATAAATAAAGAGTAATGGAGAGAAAGATATAATAAATAAAGAAAGAGGAATGAGAGAGCTAAGAGAAACGAGAGAAATATCTCTGTATTGATTTTAGGTCATGTTTGGCAGCCTGTAGTGTATTGTATTAAGGCTTTAAAATGTATTAATTTAATACAATCCCATGTTTGGTGCTTATTTGGTTCATTTGTATTGTATTAGTTTAATACATCCTAATACACTATACACTGCACTATCTAATACAGGATTTTAGATGGTATTATGATGTATTGTATTAAGAACCAATTTAACTTCATCTTCCCAAACCCATTTTTTTTTTCTTCGTTTTTTTTTCTAGAAATTAGAAAATCCACACCACATCCATGCCCAAACCAAAATCACCACCCAAACCACCACCACATCCACATAAACCCAGAAGCTTCCACACCAAACCACCACCAAATCCACCCAAATCACCACCAAATCCACACCCAAATCACCACCAAATCACCACCAAAACACACCCAAACCATTTCAGTTCACACAAAATCAGAAGAGAGGAAGAGAGAGAGAGAAAAAGACAAAGGTTGCGGCGGCGAAAGGAGAAGAAGATGAAGGTCGTGGCGGCTGAAGGAGATGAAGTCGAAGGTCGGTGCGGCGGAAGGAGACGAAGACGAAGGCAGCGGCGGCGGAAGGAGAAGAAGGCGAAGGTCGCGACGGCGCAAGGAGATGAAGGCGAAGGCCGGTGCGGCGGTGGTGAGAGGAGAGAAAGAGAGGCGAGAAGAAGATAAGAAAGAGTGGGGATTCAGATAAGAAGAAGAAGATAAGAAGATAAGACTAAAAAAAAAAATAATAATAATTTATTGATGCCAACAAAAAAAAAATGATGAAAAAAAATTGGAGTTGGATTATTTGGTCATGAAATATATTAATACAGTATAATACTAAATCACATCCAAACATTGTATAACTTAATACAGTCTAATACAAAATGTCACCAAACATAAGATTGTATAATAATAATACAATCCAATGCAATACAATCCAATCCAACCTAATCCAATACAATCCAGTACAATACAATACAGCGTACCAAACGAGGCCTTAAAGAGTCACCAACCATTACAATAGAAAGGCTAGGCCATATATATAGGCAAACAAATATAGGGGTCTTTATTGTAATTTCCTTTGCCACCTCACACCAAAGACTTGGCTATTAAGTTAGAACTTAGAAGCAAATCCTTGATTCTTCTCCATACATTCAAGCGGTGAAATGTTGTTGGTCTTTCAAGTGGGCAAGTGGTGGAAATCCATTTAATATCAAAACACTCCCCCTTGAATTTTCATTACTTGTATCTTAATTTACTAGGAAAGAACCAGTATGACAAAACCTCGATAAAATATATACAACGATTTTTTGGATTTTGTTGTGGTGGACTTTTTCAAAACTGTATCGTTAAAACCTTGTTAAGAAAACTCAATGGGACAAAACCTAATCGAATAGAAAAAGATTACACTGCATATATGTCAAGAATTAATGTTTTCTTCAAAACATTTATCATGTTTATACTTTATTAGGAAACACCCAGTGGGATAAAAACCTCAGCAAAGATATCCATTGATCTGTCGGATCAAAGTAATATTTATGATGATCTTCTGGATTAAGGTAACATATATATGATTATTAGCAAGATCAAAGTAATATTTACAATGATCTTTTTGATCAAGACAACATATATACGATGATCTATTAGATCAATTTAATATTTATGATGATCTTTATAGATCAAATGATTTTTGGGTGTGCTTAGAGAATTGTCTCATTAAAAAGCTTAACAGAAAAAAACCATATGGGACAAAACCTGATCAAAGGAAAAAAGAGTACAATGCACATATGCCCATGATATAATTAATATACTTCTTTTGATATGCTCCCCCTGATGGAATGTTTCCCATGATAAAAATTATTTTGAAGCAATCTTCTAGATTGCTAAAATATCGCATACAGATGTTTATTTCATGAAATAAAATAACATCATAAATGATTTAGAGGGAGTATAAGTAAAGACTTGCTTTATGAAACGTTATTTAAATTGTTCAGGACCAAATATCTTTTCACCATTTTCTATTGGTTGGAATGGATCTTACTTAGGATCAAGAGTTCTAGCATCCATATGATTACTTAATAAATGAGTAATATTCATATGGAATCTTTTAAGAATCTTTTCAGCATATTCTGATTGATAGACAAGCATCCATTTGATCAACGCTCGATCTTAAGGTCGAAACAATATTTTCTTTCTCATGTTTATCATTTCAAATTCATTCATCAAATATTCAGTAGTTTTCAAGAACTCTTTGTGAGCTCCAATTAAACTCATTTCATCAACATATGATGTGAATATAGTAAATCTGGATTCTGATTTCTTTATGAAGACACATGGGGATATAATATAATTATTATACCTTTATTTATCATAAATTCACTAAGACGATTATACCACGTCATTCTAGATTGTTTTTAATCTATATAAGGATTTTTGTAGGTTCATCAAATACAGATTACGAGATCTCAATTTATATGCTTCTAGCATTTTAAATCTTTCAAGGATTATAAATATCGGCATTGAGTGAACCATATCAATAAATGATTACTACGTCTAGAAGACACTTTTCAAGCCTTTTAAAGGCAGCCAAATTTATCAAAAATTTGAAATGTAATCGTATTCAACACTATTGAATAATAATTTTTTGTGAGAAACCTTGTACTATGAGTCGTGCCTCATATTTCACGATCTCTTTTTTCTCATTACGTTTCCGTATAAAGACCATTTAGTATCCAACTAGTTTGACATCTCTAGGTGTTTGGAGTACTATTGGTCTAAATACCTTTTGTTTGGCTTTATAAAGTCAATTCTTTTTGAATTGCTTCTTTTCATTTAGAGCAATCAAGCCTTTTGTCTACAATCATTGATGTTATAAATATCATAATTATCATTTATAATTTCAGTACCTACTGTGCATAAAAATATATCATCAATTATTGTTTTCTTATGATTCCACATTTCTCTCATATGATTAATAGAAATTTTCTCAATTTTTATATTCTTGTATCTCTATTGAGATTCCTTCTAATATTATGAATATCATAATTATCATTTATAATTTCAGTAACAACTGTGTATAAAAATACATCATCAATTATTGTTTTCTTATGATTCCACATTTATCTCATATGATTAATAGAATTTTTTTCAATTTCTATATTCTTGTATCTCTGTTGAGATTCCTTCTATTTCAATGGATTTAGTAATTTCATGGATTTGCATGATTTATAGAAATTTTCTCAATTTATATATTCTTGTATCTCTGTTGAGATTTATTCTATTTCAATGGATTTAGTAATTTCATAGACTTGTGTCTCTTTAGATATATCAGACTCTTATAGAGTTGATTTAGAAAAAATAGATTTATTCATAACTTGAGTTTTGTTTACATTGGGATCCTGATAACAATACCTTAAAAAAAAAAAAAAAAAAAAAAAAAAAAAAAAAAAAAAAAAAAAAAAAAAAAAAGGTTCACAAGCTTATGATATGCATAAGATGATTTATTTGTTGCCCTTTGCTCTAATCATTCTTTAAGAACAATCATTTGGCCGTGGTTTATGAGATGACAACTTATAAAATCTTGTTATCTTTAATATATCGGAGAATGGATTAATAATCATCTGATGATTAATTATCTTTAGTATTTGAGTGATACGAAGATTTAAATGAGGCACATTTATATATATAGAGAACCGAACTGGTATCTATATTTTGTATAAGAGTAACTTTTCATTTACTCTTCTCTTCTGAAGAAACTTTCCATTTGGAAATTAATCAATATAATAATATGCAGATTGTGCGTAAAAATATAAACTATCAGAAGTTTAAAAGATCTAATAGAAGATTAATCAAAATCAACATTAATCTCAGAATGATATAGAAGTGTTATCTTAGATCATGCCAGAGATGCAATAAAGAGATATACAACACAATCAAATATCTTAAAAAATGAGTAAGTCAATGACCAATTACAAGTAATATGTAACGATCGTGCTAATAACGTGTTGTAAATAATATTTGAAATAATTGAATAAATAGAGAGATAATAAATAAAGAAAGAGGAACAAGAGAGTTGAGAGAAACGAGAGAAATATCTATGTATTGATTTTAAGAGTCACCAACCATTACAATAGAAAGCCTAAGACATAAATATAGGCAAAGAAATATAGGGGTCTTTATTGTAATTTCCCTTGCCACCTCACACCAAAGATTTGGCTATTAAGTTAGAGTGGAAATTGCTAAAAATGACCACATAAAACATGAAAATTTTATTTGTAACCACAAACGAAAATTTAATTGTTAATAACCATTTTTTTGAGAAATTACTGGAAAGCCCTCATATAAAAAGGGTCCCCAAACACACTCTCTCTCTTTTCTCTTTTTTCTTTCTCTCTCTTCTGGTCTCTCTCTCCCCGATCTCTCTCACCGGCGTGCTTTGAGGGTCACCGAGCGCCGACGAAGGTGTCGTCGAGCATCAGCGATCTTCTGAGCTTCACGGCAGAGGTTCTTCACGGCAGAGCTGCTGTCCTTCGCGAACCGCCGAGCGACACTGTCATTCATGCCCAGCCGCCGTCGTGTGTCGAGCCGTCGAGCCATTGTGTGTCATGTGTCGTGCCGTCGGAGCTCCCTCTTCGCCAGTAGGTGCATGGATCTGCAAAAAAACAAACAAAAAACCTAAAAAGAAAGAAAAAAACCTAATTTGGGGAAGAAGGTTGGGGAAGAAGTGAAATTGGGCATGATTTCAAGTGTCACATAACCATTTTAGTCATGATTTCAAGTTTCACATTTCATTTTACTCATGATTTCAAGTTTTAGCATTCAAGTTTTAGTCATGATTTTAAGTTTGAGGTTTTTTTTTTTTTTTAAAAAAAATAATAATTTCAAGGGTACTCTTGTAATTTATGGACATATACTGAATTTAAAAAAAAAAATGGTAATTAACAATTAAAGTTTCAAAAGTGGTTACTAACAAAAGTTTATTGTTTCAAATGGTTACTTTTGAATTTCTCTCTAAGTTAGAAGCAAATCCTTGATTCTTCTCCACACATTCAAGCGGTGAAATGTTGTTGGTCTTTCAAGTGGGCAAGTGGTGGAAATCCATTTAATATCACAACAAAACTACATATTGCAAGTGTTAGAGAGACTGATCTTGTCTATTAGGGGAGACGGGAAAGGAAAAGAGAGAGATGCATTTTGTGCTGGTTCATGGAGCCTGTCATGTGTTGTAAGAAAAATCGTACACACAAATCTAAACACACAGATAATATGAAAACAATAAGAAAAAAAAAGATGACACCAAAGATTTTACGTGGTTCAGCAATTTGCCTATGTCCACGGAGCACACCGCACTCAATCCACTACTTTCAGAGTTGATTACACTACAAAAAAAAAAAAAAAAAAAAAGCCCATCAGTGATGAACTATTTCCGACGGCACTAATTGCCGTCGGAAAAAGGTACCATTTTCGACGGCCATTTCAGTGCCGTCGGAAATGAGAAAAAATATGATACCACATTTCTGACGGCTTAAAAGCCGTCGGAAATAGTCATTTTTCCATCAGAAATAGTCTTTGTTCCATTGGAAATGAGGAAAAAGTAATACATTTTTTCCAACGGCCTAAATGCCGTCGGAAATAGTCTACATTTCCGACAGTAAATGTTCTTTTCCGACGGCATTTAGCCGTCGGAAAAGACCAATTTTTTATTTTAGTGTTAAAACCGTATTTTTTATATAAAGTTTCTTCAAATAATTTGTACAAATAAAAATTTCATGATTTATTTTTTCTTGAAAAATAAAAAGTTAGATAAAATAATTATATAAACTCTATTTCGTAGTATGCATTTAATACACCTGATTTTCCCTAAATTGCTATCTGGACAATGACATATATGTGCAAAAATCAAGAGTGAACACTTTGATACAACATAAATACACAAAACATTTGTCAGGATTATGATGAAGGGATTTGTGAGATATTTACGTCATTCTTTAGGAACTCCCTCTTATTATAAGCATTTTTATCTTGAGAAATTGCCCGATGGTAAAATATCGCTATTCAACTGTCGGGAAAGTCACGTAGGGATGTCAAGGAACATTACAACGCCCTCGTACATGACATCTGCAAGATTGATTCGGGTTGTGTCAAATTGTCGAGTTATGCCGATGACTTGTGGGACTTTTTGTGTCGTCGGAAAAAAAAATACCGATTTTCTGATGACTTTTGGGCTGTCCGAAAATAGTCAAATAAGCTGTCAATATTACCCACTTTTCTAACAACATAAAAAGTGTCATCGGAAATGCTAAAATTTAATTCGAATTACTTTATGGACACATCTTACTAAATTAACTAAATATAAATTATAGAAAAATTATTAGTAATCACAAGAACATTTAGTTATTTTTAATTATATTTAGTGACACTACTATATCAGATTTTTTAAAACAAACTCTAATAATTTTAATAAAATATTATTTTAAAACACAATATCTCAATAGTTATATTTAAATAGTATACAAAAAAAATATATTTAATTAGATATTATACAAACATATCAATAGCATATATATAAATAGTATGCAAAACATATCAGATATAAAGTTATAGCAAAATGGTAAGGGTAACCCCTTACTGTCATCCAAGTCAAGGGTTCAAACCACATGAATTTCATGGAATTAAAGTTGTTGTGTGACATGGCACGTGACGGGTGACATGGCGACTATCAAGTCGAGTCGCACCATTGTTTTAGAAAATTCGACTATTTTCGACGGCTTATAGCCGTCGGAAATAGTGGTAAAGCCGTCGAAAATACAAGTAATTTTGACCACCTTGAATTAATATTACTGACAGTATTTTCATCTTTTCCGACGGCCATGGCTGTCGGAAATGGTAGTATTTCTGACGGCTCGTCAGTAATTAGTTATTTCTAACAATCGTATTTGTGACGGCCTTTGACAGCTTTTTTCCGGCCTCTGACGGCTTTTTCCCGGCGGAAAAGTTTGCGGTCACAGCAAACTTTGACATAAATGTACACATTTTTGTTTTTCAAATACACATTTTTCTAACAATTGCAGTCTTATATGAACGTTACAAATATTAAAATCAGAACAATAAATATTTCAAAAAATATCGTTACTTTCTTTTTTTATTTAAATATTATACTAATTTAGGATTTTAAGAGAGGAGACAAACTTGAATCCACAACCTCATAGTGCAGGTGTAAACCACTGGCCAATCTCATCTTGTCTAAAAAAAAAAAATATCATTACAATTGTTACCATATTATCTCATAGACTTACATGTTATTGACAACTCATTTATCACATCATTTGAGTATGAATGATGAATAAGGATAAATGTTTTGGACAATCATATATTGGATTGACACCGCATCATATTCTTTAAGTCCCTGGTGACTGGGGACATGTGCACCAATTCCACCCAAAGTTTTTCTCCAGTATATCATAAACTAATGTGGCAACTTGTACAAGATGTTTGAATTTGTCGGTATTTTTTTCTGTATAAATAAGCTTCCGATCATTGAATTAAGCACACGAGATTGCAGATAATATAAATTAGACAGAGAAGTAAGTGATTACTGGGAGCTAATAAAGAATCAATGGAAACAAAAGCAATATCGTTTGGTAGAAGTCTGGCAGTGCCTTTTGTTCAGGAGTTGGCGAATAAGGGATTGACAAGTGTTCCACCACGTTATGTGCATCATGATCAAGACCCTCCCATCATATCTCTCGATTTTTGTTCACCACAAGTCCCCGTCATTGATATGCAAATATTACTCTCTGAAGATTTCACGGACTCAGAGCTCCAAAAGCTGGACCAGGCATGCAGAGAATGGGGTTTCTTCCAGGTTTGTTTTAGTCCCAGTTTAATTTGTTTGATTGAACTTGTTAGTTTGTTTATTGCGATGAAGAATATTAAGATGAAAATGAAATGTATGATGCAGTTGATAAACCATGAAATGAGCAGTAGGTTAGTGGGAAAAGTGAAATTAGAGACTGAGGAGTTCTTCAAGCTGCCAATGGAAGAGAAGAGCAAGTATGTGCAACAAGAAGGAGATAGGCTCTATTTCACTACTTCTCCACCTCATTTGAGGAAACCACACCTGTTTCCCAACCTCCCTCCCTCTTTCAGGTTCTTTCACTCTCTCTCTCTCTCCGTCAACTGTCAATAATTGCACAGATCTTTTTGAGTTCAGAAACTTATTAGCTTAGAATTATGGAAAGGGCACACCTTAAAAGAATGGAAAAAATGAATGAAAAAGTTACATTTATGTTTTTTTTTTTTCAAGACAAATCTCAACTCTCTATTCTCCACAAATTGATTTATTTATTTAATTTAAAAAAAAAAAAAAAAAACCACAAATTGATTTCTCCATTCTTGAAAGATGTCCAATTAAAACAACACACAATCTAAAACCTAACCAAGCAACAACACAATCGAAGTAAACCCAAGAAAGTTCTTATTTTGCATCAACAAATACAAAAAAGAAATAAATTAATAAAAATAGATGATAACAAGATTGTGAGAGAGTACATGGGAGAGAGGGAAAAAATGTGGCTTCTTCTAGATTTACGCCTTTTTTTCAATTTGTTTTCTTTTTTATGATTTCTAGTTTCGATTTAATTTATGATTAAATTCATTTTTATTGTAAAGATTTTAATGACCGTAAGAGTTTTTTTTTTTTCTCCCGAGAAACAAATATTTAATTTTTTAATTTTTTTTTTAAATGGCTAAAATTCATTTAGAAAGCCAAAAGAGGCCACAACAAAACAAAACCTAAAAAAAGACCGCCACCAGGCCAAAGCGAAAACGGGCCACGTAGCCCAAAGACCAAAACCCACCAGAAAAAACCACACCCACACCAAGCCCAACAGCCCTAAGGCCCATCAGCACAACAAAAAACCAGAAGAGAAACAGATTAGCTAAACAAAGGCGGGAAGAAAGTAGGTAGAAGACCAAGAACAGAGCAACCAGACTTCAAAATCTCGTGGAGACCACCCCACTCTAGCTAGTAGCTACCTAGCTTAGAGACCACCCCACTCCTCAAAATGTCCCTCATTACTCGAAACCTTCTTGGCTAGATGGTCCGCAAAGAAGTTCGTGGCTCTCGAACTGAAGGTAGCCACTGTGTCGCCAAGAAACTCCAAAAAGCTTCAAATCTCATAAATTATGTTAACATGCGAAAGATTTCTGAAACCCCCATTATTTATCTAGGAAACCGCCACCTTCAAATCGCTCACAATCTCAATATTACGACCCCTCAAAGCTGGATTAGAAGCACACATTTTACACGCTTTCTTAATTGCCAAGATTTACGCCGTATTGGAATCTTGAGTACCGACGAGGTAAGAGAATAAGCAAATCACTATGCCTAGAAAATCTCTCAAAACACCACCAATACCAGCTGGAGTGCCGGACCAGGCTTTCCTCTTGTAGAACCATCTACATTAAATTTTAGACCATCACGTCCAGGTGGAATTCAAGCTTCTACTCTCGCTTTACTTCTGGAATTGACATCCACACACAGTTCTTTAATGTTCAATAACATGGCCGCTATCGTTTCACTCGAACCCCTTCCATGGTGTTTCAACCACCAAGCTGTTCTAATATTTCACCAAGTCAACAGATTCCTCTACACTAGCCACCTTTTTGTTGAACATCACTTGATTCCTCTTCTCCCACGTAGTCCACACCACCACGAAGAATAATAGTTCCCACACACTAGCACTTTTGGGCGAAGGGGTGAGACCAGTCCAACCAGTCCACCACTCCTTAATAGACTCATTCGAATAACACTGAATATCCCACCCAATATTTGTTTTGAAAAACCACAAATTGGGTGCACAGACAGATATTAAGGGGTGTAAATATGGTGGCTCAAATATGAATTGTTTGTCAGACAGAGCTTCACGAAGATTATATATGATTTTAATTGATAAAACTGTTATTGAAAGAATAGATTCACACACACAAATCTAAAACACACAGATAATATGAGAACAATAAAGAAGAAAGAAACGACACCAAAGATTTTACGTGGTTCAGCAAGTTGCCTACGTCCACGGAGCGCACCGCACTCAATCCACTACTTTCACAGTTGATTACAATCTCTCTGTCTTTCTCAAGTCTCTCTACAATTGCTCTCAATCTCTCTCTACTCTTCTCAACACTCACGGTGAATTTCAACACACACATTAGGGTTTACATAATGTAGTATTTATATGAATACTAGGTGTAAACAATAACCCTAAAAGACCCTTTCTTTTTTGCTTGCGCTGACCTCCTATTTCGCGCAAAACACGCCATTACCGCTGACCGGACAACTGGGCGTGCATGTGCCTAGTCAGCGGTCCATGAGGCGTGAAGACATTACCGCTGATCATGCATGTGCCTAGTCAGCGGTTCATGAGGCGTGAAGCTACTGTGATGGGTCGCTAAGCGTGCCGCTCCCTAGGCACCTTGCCTGGGCAGCAGAAAAATACAAAGAATCAATTCTCCTCTGATTAGCGCTGAGCATGCCGCCCCTTGAGCACCTTGCCTGGCCAGCGGAAATTAACGAGAGAGTAACCTTGAGTGCAGTTTCAGGGCTTCACAAAACCCAACAATCTCCCACTTGAAGAGCTGAAACTTGAACATATGTCCTCCATCTTCCCTTGATGACTTAGTGGATAATTACGGTGCGCTCATTCCCCATGTCTTCACTCTTGAAGACCCACTAAAGCTGCACACAGCTCCAGTTTCTCTGTAGTGACTGGCTTGGTTAACATATCAGCTGGATTCTTGCTACCTGCTATCTTTACAAGCTTTAACACACCTTCTTCGATTAACGATCGAATGAAATGGTAGCGAAGATCTATATGTTTGGTCCTAGAATGGAACGCCGAATTCTTGGCCAAGTGTATTGCATTCTGACTGTCACTGTGCAACACATTCATCACTTGATTGAATCCCAACTCAGCTAACAAACCTTGTAACCATATCAGCTCCTTGCTTGATTCTGTCACAGCCACATACTCTGCTTCAGTTGTAGAAATTGTCACTATCTTCTGCAACTGGGACATCCAACTAATCGCGGTACTAGCCATTGTGAACACATATCCGGTGGTACTTCTCCTGTGATCCACCTCCCCAGCAAAATCTGAATCCACATAACCTTCCAGCTTGTGTTCGTCTCTTCTGAAGGTTAGACATCTCTCTGTCGTACCCTGTAGGTATCTTAGGATCCACTTCACGGCCTCCCAGTGAGGCTTACCTGGATTTGACATGTAACGGCTCACAACTCCCACTGCATGGGAAATATTTGGTCTTGTGCAAGTCATGGCATACATTAGACTTCCAATGGCTGAAGCATAAGGAACTTTAGCCATGAAGTCCTTCTCCTCTTCCGTCTTCGGACTCTGTTCCTTGGACAACCTGAAATGACTAGCCAAAGGTGTTCTTACCGATTTTGCATCACCCATGCTGAATCTCTGCAACACCTTCCGAACGTACTCTGCTTGTGAAAGCTTCAATGTACCTTCCTGTTCGTTTCTGCTAATTCTCATTCCAAGAATCTGCTTTGCTGCACCTAAATCCTTCATCTCAAACTCACTTGAGAGTTGCTTCTTCAAATTGTTAATCTCTTCTAAATCTGCACCAGCTACTAACATGTCATCAACATAAAGTAGCAGAATAATAAAACTTGACTTAACCTTTTTGAAGTAGCAGCAGTGGTCAGCATTGCATCTGAAATATCCATTGCCTTGCATAAACCCATCAAACTTCTTGTACCACTGTCGAGGTGCTTGTTTTAAGCCATACAAGCTCTTTGTCAACCTACACACCAACTCTTCCTTGCCATCTTCTGCAAACCCTTCTGGTTGCTGCATGTATATCTCTTCCTCCAATGAAGAAAGGCAGCCTTCACATCTAACTGCTCAAGATATAATCCCTTTGCTGCGACAATACTCAACACTAACCGGATCGTAGTTAGTTTAACAACAGGAGAAAATATTTCAGAGTAGTCAATACCTTCTATTTGTTGGAAGCCTTTGACCACTAGTCGTGCCTTGTATCTCTTGGAACCATCATGTTCCTCTTTGATCCGAAACACCCACTTATTCTGTAGGGCTTTCTTTCCTTCAGGCAACTTGGCTAACTCCCAAGTTTGATTAGAAATCAACGACTTCATCTCATCCTTCATTGCAAGCTCCCACTTGCTCGCATCTTCTCATTGATATGCTTCATCATAGCACTCAGGTTCCCCTGCATCTATCAACAGCATGTATTGCAAGTACTTCCTACTTGGTATAGGAGTTCGAGTTGATCTTCTCATTGTACTCTCAGCCTGTGTCGCTTGAACGTCTCTATGTGGGATAGGATTTGTAACCTGGAGCGGCACACCTTGTTCTTCATCATTCTGATTAACTGGTTCTAAGACCCTGTTCTCTGACACATCATTTGGCCCAAAGTACTCTGGCTCTTCTGGCTCTTCTGGCTCAGACACCTGTGTGTTTCTGTCTTTGTACATAACCCTTTCATTGAAGACAACATCTCTACTTCTGATCATCTTGCGGTTTTGGTCATACCACAGCTTGTAACCAAATTCATCTTCTCCATAGCCCACCAAAGTACACTTCACTGACTTGGCGTCTAGCTTATTCCTCGCATGATCACCTATATGCACATAAGAAACACACCCAAACACTTTAAGATGAGAAAGTTTTACCTCTTTCCCAGTCCAGATCTCTTCTGGTATAGCGAGGTCCAAAGGCTTTGATGGTCCTCTGTTGATCAAATATGCTGCTGTATTGACTGCCTCTGCCCAGAACTGTTTTGGTAACCCAGAATGTAACCTCATGCTTCTGGTTCTCTCAGTCAATGTCCTGTTCATACGTTCTACTATCCCATTCTGCTGTGGGGTTCCAGAAACCGTTCTACTGAGCTTTATCCCGCTCAGATAGCAAAACCTCTTGAACTCACTGTCTTCATATTCTCCACCATTGTCTGAATGTAGCTTTTTGATCTTTAACCCTGTCTCGTTCTCAACCCTAGCTTTCCATCTCTTGAAAGCATCAAACACCTCAGACTTGTGTTTCAGAAAATAAACCCATACCTTCCTAGAGTGGTCGTCAATAAATGTGACGAAATACTGTTTACCTCCGGTTGACGAGACTGAAGCTGGACCCCAAACATCGGTGTGCACTAGTTCCAGCTTCTCCTTTGCCGGTACCCTTCCGGTCTTCTTGAAGCTCACTCGCTTCTGTTTTCATAACACGCAGCTCTCACAGAAATCAACCTCAACACTTTTCAAATCTGGCAACTTACCTTTCGAATGTAGACACTTCAGCCCCTGACTACTCATGTGCCCAAACCTCTGGTGCCACAAGTTCGGATCATCTTTACCTTCCGCCATAGCAATTGAACCACAACCATCCGTAGTTGTATAAAACGACCCATTCTTATCTCCTCGGGCGATTGTCATGATGCCCTTCAAAATCTTCCACTTATCATCTGTGAAAGTCGTCACGTAACCCTCTGACGCTAGTTGCCCAATAAAGATCAAGTTCTTCCTTAAATCCGGTATGTGCCTCACATTGTTGAGCTTCCAAACTGACCCTTTCAGTTGAATCTTCACATCTCCCTTCCCGGTAATGTTGCATGCTTGATCGTCACCAAGATACACCTTACCCAAATTTCCTGAGACGTAATTCTCGAACAACTCTCTATGAGGTGTGGCATGGAAAAACGCTCCTGAATCTAGAACCCAATACTCCGTCTTACTTTCCAACGAGCAGATGAGGCAGTCATCTGACTTCTCCGACACACAGTTCGCACTGCCCTTGCCCTTATCTTTCTTCTCAGATCTGCACTCATACGAGAAGTGGCCTTTCTTACCACAGTTCCAACACTCTACATCTTTCTTGTTTCATTGCTGATTTCCCGAATAGTTGACCTGATACCTGGATTTAGACTCACCTCTTGACTTTGATCTTCCTCGTTGATTCGTGTTCCGATTTCTGTTTCTGCTTTCTCTACCTTCCATATTCAATGCTGAAGATGTAGACGCTCCAAATCCCTCTTCACGCATCCTGATTTCTTCAGTCATGATCATGTTCACAACCTGTGAGAAATCCAATTTTTCTTTCCTGAACGAGTTGGCAATTGACTGACATGTCATCTTCCAACTTTCTGGCAATTGGGTAAGCATAAACACCGCCAAGAATTCTTCATCGAAACCCATAGACACAGAAGTTAACCCATCCTTCACTTCATTGAACTGGTTTAGATACTCTCTGAAACCCTGACCTTCCGTCATCTTTAAATTTGATAGCTTCTTGACAAGATGGACCTTCCTTACCGCAGAAGGCTGTTCATACAGGTTTGATAAAGTCTTCATCAGATCTCTGGCAGTTAGCTGATCCTTTACATTAAAAGTGACATGCTTCGCCAAACTGAGACGAATTGCTCCTAGTGCTTTCCTATCTAAAAGTTCGAGATCATCTTCATCCATGTTCTTCGGCTTCCGCTTCTTTGACCAATTTTCATCGGTCATAGTTGCCGGCTTCTCTTTTATCGGCCAATGCAGATCCTTCTAGTACAGATAATCCTCCATCTATATCTTCCAGAAACTGAAATTCGTCCCATCGAATTTCTCAATCTTGTGAGAATCTTTCTCTGATCCCATCTCCACGATAAAATCGTTGACCTCGAGAAAACCTAGATTTGTGTGAAAAAATAACCCGCCCCAACCTAGGGCTCTGATACCAATTGTTGTTGAAAGAATAGATTCACACATACAAATCTAAAACACACAGATAATATGAGAACAATAAAGAAGAAAGAAACGACACCAAAGATTTTACGTGGTTCAGCAAGTTGCCTACGTCCACGGAGCGCACCGCACTCAATCCACTACTTTCACAGTTGATTACAATCTCTCTGTCTTTCTCAAGTCTCTCTACAATTGCTCTCAATCTCTCTCTACTCTTCTCAACACTCACGGTGAATTTCAACACACACATTAGGGTTTACATAATGTAGTATTTATATGAATACTAGGTGTAAACAATAACCCTAAAAGACCCTTTCTTTTTTGCTTGCGCTGACCTCCTATTTCGCGCAAAACACGCCATTACCGTTGACCGGACCGCTGGGCGTGCATGTGCCTAGTCAGCGGTCCATGAGGCGTGAAGACATTACCGCTGATCATGCATGTGCCTAGTCAGCGGTTCATGAGGCGTGAAGCTACTGTGATGGGTCGCTAAGCGTGCCGCTCCCTAGGCACCTTGCCTGGGCAGCGGAAAAATACAAAGAATCAATTCTCCTCTGATTAGCGATGAGCATGCCGCCCCTTGAGCACCTTGCCTGGCCAGCGGAAATTAACGAGAGAGTAACCTTGAGTGTAGTTTCAGGGCTTCACAAAACCCAACAAAAACATGTTACATACCACTTCCATTCTATTCTAGGAGAAAAACTTACGTGGCAATGTGACTGTGTTTAATGAAAGTGTGTCATATGATACTTTAAAAATATATGTTTATGTTCTTAATATAAATGGTACATTTTTATTAGATGGTCTCATTGTCCCATGTAAGTTTTTCTCCTATTCCAGTGGCAACATACTATACTATATATTTTCTACTTTTCTTTTGTGAATTTAATAATATGGACAACTAGCTAGAGTACTAGACATTCAAATTGTTAACCGATCAATTTAAGTTTGTTGATTTGATTTTCTTAAATAAAATCAATCCGATCAATTTGGTTTGATATGAGGGTTGTAATCAATCAAATCAACCCAACCCATGAACCGATTAAAGTATTAAACATACATTAAAAAAAAAAAAATGATAAGTTACATTAATTAATCGGATAATTTTGTTTTGTTTTTCGTCTTTAGCAACTTTAAGATTATTTATTTTTATTTGATTTGAAAGCTCGAACAAATTATTTTTAATTATAATTATTGTGTGTTTTGCAATTGAGTTGAACATATTATTATAATTTATTAGCTACTTATATAAATATTATTATATTTACTTAAGAATGAAAACAAATTATTTAGTTACATTAATTTAACCTATAACAATTCAAGGTGATGGAACCTAAAAAAACTATAATATTTTGTTACTTAGTGTAAATATTTTGTTTTAAAAATTTTACAAAAAAAAATAAGACATGATTTAATTTCTAACAGCTATATCAATTAAGGATGATTTAGTGATCAATGGCGCAGTAGACAACAAATCACCTAATCTGTCATTTGGAGTAATTTTTAGCAAGAGAGGAAACAATTGTATAATGAAAATTGTAGTATTATTATTATTTTGATATACCACATGAGGTGGCAATGACTTGAACCCATTATATTGCCAAACATATATAATGAGCATTATTCTCACCTTTAAATCACATTGGACGGTGGTTATATATATTATTAAATTAACTATTATTGTTAATTCCCGCATATGCTTTGTTAAAATAGTTTACGAAAAAACAAAATATGACATGATTTATAAATGTATGTAGATCAAAAGATAATTAGGTGATCAGTCTATCATTTGTAATAATTTTGAGCAACCTAAGAAACAATTGTAGAATGAGAAAATAATTTATCTCGACATACAATAATATAGCCATACGTTATTCTTGATGAATATATCCTTATTGAGCCATGTTAATTTTGTTTTGTTATAGAGAATCATTGGAAGCTTACTCGACTGGACTAATAAATGTTGCCGCAAGAATTTTAAGACTAATTGGGAAAAATCTAAGAATGGACGATAATGAAATGACATTATTGTCAGAAGGAAGGCAATCAATGAGCTTTAATTACTATCCACCATGTCCACAACCAGAACAGGTCATCGGCCTCCCTCCTCATTCTGATGCTTCTAGCATCACCATCCTCCATGAGATCAATGATGTACAAGGCCTTCAGATAAAGAAAGATGGGATGTGGATTCCTGTTAAACCCCTTCCTAATGCTTTTATAATCAACATTGGGGATGCTCTCAAGGTATTCCTACTTGTACATTTTCACTTTTTCTATTATTTGGTAGCTGTAGAATTATAATTACAAGCTTTATGATGTTCCAGATACTAAGCAATGGAACATACCGCAGCATCGAACATCGAGTAACAGTTAACTCTTTAAAAGAGAGGCTATCTATTGCCACATTTTGCAGCCCCAAAATGGATGGAGAAATCAGTCCAGCACCAAGCCTTGTAACGCTAGAAACTCCAGCAATATTCAGAAGAATATCAGTTGTAGACTATATCAAAGGTCTATTTTCACGTAAACTAGATGGAAAATCATACCTTTATTCCTTGCGGATTCAAAATGAACAAGGCAAGAGCAATTGAGTACAACACATATGTTAATGTGTACTATTAGACCAGACATTATGCCTTTAGGACATAAAGGTTTAATCGCTCTTGATATCTCCTATAATTGTTTTTCCTTAAAAAGACCCATAAATAAATGTCATGAAACTTCATGCAAGTACTATTGGATAAGTTTGTCTTGGATCCACATGTATGTATTATTGCATAAGTTTGTCTATTATCCAAGTTAGTGGTTTAATATTTAAAAGTCGAGTTTGGAATACTAAGGCTATGTTTGGTAGGAGGGAGGGAGAGTATAAGGGATGAATGAATTAAGAGGGAGAGAGAGTAGAAGGGATGGAGAGGATAACATTTATCCTTCATGTTGTTTGGTATTGAAAAGAGGGTTGAATGGATGGATTGGTATTTAATTTGTAAAATTACTATGTTACCCTTAAAAAAATTGGAGGGCAATGAAAAATTGGAGGGCATTATGGTCATTTCCCTCCAATCCTCTCTCCCTCCTTTCTCATCTGCCCATCATTGGGCGGATTCATTTTGGTAGGCCCGGATGGATCACACCTCCCTCCTCTTCTCCTCTCCTTCCTATTCCAACCAAACAAGGGATTGGAGCTCTCCCTCCAACTCTCTCCCTCCCTCCATTAATTTCTCCCTCTTACTAAACACAGCGTAAGAAACAGGGGAATAACAATGGTTTGTCAATAGAAATGGAAGTTAGAACTATCTAATTATGTATGTAGTTCAATCGTCCTAACCGGATAAATTTGTTTCGTGTTCATGTGAGGTTATCATGTCATAACCCAAATTTTAACTCGAGTCAAACCCAACTTTAGTGTCAGGTGTGTTTGAGGTAATTTCTACGTACCTTGAAAAATCCCTCGTGTCTCCTTAATACGAAATTTTTTCTTAAAAAGTAACAAAAATATTTGGCCAGAAATTCACCGAACGTTGTATCTTTAAAAATTCTTTTGTTGAAGAATATCATCTCTCTAAAAAAAACTCTTAAAAAAAAATTGTCATGTAGGACGAGATAATAACTTCAATAAAAGAACATGAGTATGGGTTTCGAGAAAGAACCCAAGAGTAGATTTTGTAGTTGAAGCAGTAATATATAGCTATATATATATATATATATATATATATACAGAAATTCTATTATCAGTTCGAACTGACAAAAGTTATATCAGTTCCTTATATGTGGACCACTGGATTTAAATACTTTGACTTGGCTGTATGCACTTGTCAGTCAAAGTATTTAAATCCAGTGGCCCACATACAAGGAACTGATATAACTTTTGTCAGTTCGAACTGATAATAGAAAGACTGTATATATATATATAGATTTTGCACTTAACACACGGGTTCATGGTTCTATATCACTCGTGTCAAACCCCGAGTCATGAAACTGTTAGGTTTTGACTTGTATTCCTAAGCGAACCAAATGTGAACCAAACAAGACTCAACTGATGTGGAGCTTCCTGAAGACGTGGGATACATTTGGAAGATGGAATGGTGTAGTTTGAGGGAGGTTGAAGATCATGAAGAATTGAAGAAGTGTTCGTTTTATCGTATGGATCGTAGTTTTCTGAGCGATGTAATTTAAGGTGACTTGTAACGGTTTAGGAAGCGGGTGCGCAACCGTGACCTGAATCGTAATCAATCATAAGCATGCGTGGAACGGGAAATCTTCAATAGAAAAGGAAAGTGTTCTTTTGGGAAGTTCTTATGCTTGAAGGAAAATAAATACTCTTTACAAGAAGATTTGTCATAAAAGGAAATAATATTTATGTGAAACAAGTAAGTCTTGTACATTTAGGAGTACGATTTTCTTTTATCTTAAACTCCCTGTAACTATTATAAGTAGACCTAATATCCATGTTATTAGATTTAAGGCTATGGAACCAAAAGAACACCATGTAACATCAGAGAGCGTGTGGTGAGATCCGGGGAGATCCAAGGGAATATCCTGGGAGGGATCCTAGGGAATATCAGTGGATCAAGTTAGAGATCCATGAGTGATATTCAGGGGAGACCTAGGAGATATTGTGGGGGTACTCGGTGAGGATCTTGTGAGTGGGGTTTGGGGTTGAGGTAAGAGAGTTAATCCTATAGTATATGGTTATAACAGTTTATCATATAGTGGAACTTTCTCTGTCGTCCTGACGGCCCGTGGTTTTTTATCCGATTTAGGTTTTCCACGTATATCTTGTGTTGTTGTTGTGATTGATTATTCTTTCTCATCTATTTTTCTGCTTATTGATGTTATTAATTACTATGAGTTATGGGTGTATATTAGGCATGACGTTTCCGCGGTCATTGGTTCGGAATTATCCCCAACATAAACCTCATGTGTCGAGTTGATATGACCTTCATCTTGACCAATTATCTTTTCCTTGGTCATTAAGTTTTGATCTATAAGGATTAAACCGTCTAATTCTCAAAATCCTTAAACTAAGAGCTTGTTTGGTTAGGCTTTTGAAAAACCTCTATTAGTAAAAGATCTACTTGTAGTAGATCTATTAGAAATAGGGTTTTTGACAAAAAATTATAATTATTTGGTTGGTAGACTTTTAAAAAAAAAATGTTTATTTGGAGAAGCACCTCCCCATGAGCTTTTGCCTAGTAGAGGTTTAAACTCAACTAGCCTATACTAAATTTAAAATAGACAATCTCAAAAGCCCTATCAAACAACTCTAAAAAAACTCAAATAGACGTTGATAGACCTTTTGAGGCAGTAGAAAGCTCAACCAAACAAGCACTAAATTTATAATTTTTTAACAATATTGGAATTTAAATAAAAAGAAAAAACAAAATAAAAATGAATGTATGGCGTTGGAATTGAATATAAAATGTTACAACGACCCTAGAAAATGTTGTTAGTCAAATTATGGCTAAAATAACAAGTGTCGTGAGATTGAATCTAATACCGATCACTAAACAAATAATTCCAACAAAAAAAAAAAGGGAAAAGATCGTTTTCCCCCCTACTGTTTACCCTATTGTTAAAGTGAGGACAGAGTTTGGTGAAATTGGCCGGTCTACCCCCTGAAATGAAACTATTATTGAAACTCCCCCTTCTGTTAGCTTTTTCTTGCCAGAACCTAACTCTGACATGTTTTTGCACGTGAATAGACCAAAATGCCCTCCTATGCCTTTTAAAATCAGATTACACGTGATGCAACCACTAGCAGTGGGTAAATAGACCAAAATGCCCTCTAAATATAAAATTACTATTTTACCCTCTAATTAAATAATAATAATAATAATAATAATAATAATAATAATAAGAAATTAAAAACAAAATAAATTAAAAACGAATTTAAAAACAAAAAAAAATGTGGAACAACAATATTCACACTCATCTTCATCATAGATTCTACAAAAACAAAATTTACATTTCACAAAAAAAAAAAAAAAAAAAAAAAAAAAAAACAAATAATCATCGATCCATCTTCTTCTGAGATCATCTTACCACCCGGTCCTCATTTTCTCACCAACCAAACATGTCACAATCAATGATTTTCCCAAAAAAAAAAAATTTTTGCTGAGTTCATCCAGAACAATATTAACAAATTAGAAAAAAAAAAAATTTTGTTGATCTGGTGATCTCCACCAGATTAAAAAATCTTTACTTAAATATAACTAATTAAAAAAAAGTTGAATAAAAAATAATGAAATGAATAAAAAAAATTAAAAACAAAACAGATCTTCTTCATCAAAGAGATCCATCATCTCGTCTTCATTAAAAAAAATAAAAAAATTGTTCTTAAAAACAATTCTTTCAAGCGATTTTCTTCTTATTCATCAAAAAGATCCATCCATAATTGAACACCAGATCCACCACCACCAAGCGATTTTCTTCTTCTTCATCAAAGAGATCCATCATGTTCTTCATCATTCAAAAAAAAAATAATTTAGAAACAAACCCTAGCTGCCACCCTACGACCGCCGATCGGCATTCGATCTCAGCCCGGATGTGGAGATCGGCACTTTTCTCCTCTCACCGCCGATCGTCTTTTTTTATTCTCCTCCTCTTCTCCATTTGATTTCCTTTGACAGAGGTTTGGGTGCTATTGGGTGCTTTGACAGAGGTTTGATTGCTTCTTTGGTGTCCAACAACTATGCCTCCAAATCCAGACGCACTTGACAGATTCCTTAGACGAACCCAGTTCTTGATTTCAGTTTGGTTTGAACTGATTTCGAGTTGATTTTGGTTTGATTTTAAATCGATTTTGGTTTGATTTTGGCATCTGGTTTGATTTGATTTTGAAGATTCGTATTAGGTTTGAAAGAGAGAGAGATCGATGGATGGTGAAATTGGTGAGAGAGAGAGAGAGAATGCGATTTTTATTTTTAATAGATCGGTTTGGTGAAATTAGTGCTTGGATCAGGGTGTTTGGCCGATCAGGATGTGGGGGTTTAGATGATGGTTGTCGACTGGACCATCATCTGGTCGTGGAGAAGAAAGAAGAAGAAGAAGAAGTTGGGGAAAGAAGAAGATGGTCGTTTAAGAGAGATATGGCGTGGCTTCATATCTTCCACTGAATTGTTTTATTTTAAGTATATTATTAATTTTAAATATAAAATTACTTCCATACCCTTCAGTACATATCACCTCTCCTAATCCCACGTCGAGATTATGATTTTACCCCTCAACAGTAACGGTCAATGTCCAATTTGGATGGTTTCCGTTACAGAAGGGGGTCTTTGATAAATAACTTAGTTTCGAGGGGTTTTACAGCCAATAATCACAAACTCTGTCCTCACATTTCTAATATAGTAAACAGTAGGGGGGAAAATGATTAAATCCAAAAAAAAAAAAACCTTTATTTCCATATTGAGGAGTGCTAAATTCACTCTCCCAACACACTCTCTGATCTTGTGTTGACATGTGGACGACAATAAATGTTTTATATTAAAAATCTAACATTTATAAATAGCCTACTTTTTCATTTTATTTACAATACAAACCAACAATTAATTTCCTAGATTGCCCTTCTTCATTTAATATAATTTTTTTTAATATATATATATATAGCAATTTTCCAATGAGGACTTTTACAATGCACACTTTAAGCATTGATTAGACTATTTTTGTTCCTATTTTTAGGTCCCCGATTCCTACTTCTTGTGCTTGTTCCTCAGGTAAAACCGGATATTTAATATGATAAAATAAGTGCTTCAGGTATTTTTGGAGTTCAAGGGCATTGGTGTAATTTTGGAGAATCAGGGGTCAAAGTGAAAATATGGAGATTTATATCGAAGATTATGTGATTAGAGAAACGTTAAAGGGACCTTATTGTAATTCGCCAGCCAAACGCACGCGCAGCGCCTCGTCATAAGTGAAACGGTGCGTTTTGGGGCGCTGTAGTTGACATCATCGTGACGTCATCATGATGTCACGTCGTGTTCTACCTTTAGCAACCCATTTCAAGACCCGTTTGACCTGATTCGACTCGGAATCAACCCAACGTTGCCCAGCCGTTTTTCAGCCACTTTTTCGATGGTTTTCTGCCCAGATCGACAGCACGCCTTCCCCTGTTCAGTTTGCCACCATTTCCAGGTCACCATGCAGAGTGATGTTCGCTGTCTTGGAGTCGCCGTGTCCAGAAGCGAAGTTGGAAGCGACCATTTTCTCTCAACAATTCCAGAGATCTTCGCCCCCAAGCTGGTTGCCCCTATCAACAACCAACATGCCAGTGACCTCCCCAAACTCCAAAAGAATAGAGATCTTCACTGTCATGCTGGTCCCCCCCGCCAACAGCAACTTTGGCAGCGACCTTCCGTGCTAGCTCAGCCCAAGTGACGAATTTCAAACCTAATTTCTAGGCAGCTATATATATATATCATGTTTTCTTTGTTCTAGTGAGATCACACATCAGACACACAACCTTTTCCACCCTTTGTCCACCCTTACATCACATTTCACAACCCCAAAACAACACACACACACACAAGAAATCCGAAAATCACAACCAAACCCTCTCATTCCATAATCTGTTCCACACACCTCATCTCTACACACCATACTTCACCAAGCCCACTCATTTTTGGAAGCTTATTCAAGGAAGGAAAAGAAGGAACTCAAGGAACAAGGGAGAGCTCACATGGATTTTATGGGTTTTCTCTACACTTTTCCCTTCTTTGTTTATTTTTCATTAATGTATAACTAAACTTCATCTAGGGGATTGATGTAACCGTATTGGACTACTCTATGTAGTTAATTAGTCTATTCTCTAATTCAATTTAATTTTA
Organism: Acer yangbiense; assembly: GCA_008009225.1. Lineage (NCBI taxonomy): Eukaryota > Viridiplantae > Streptophyta > Magnoliopsida > Sapindales > Sapindaceae > Acer > Acer yangbiense. Next base: position 12,716,299 of record CM017773.1, read on the forward strand.
GTTTCAATTATTGCATTAATTGCTCTAATCTCTCTATTCATGTTTTGTTGTGACCACAAGGGACATGGGTTTGTGAGTTAGTTTATCTACGAGGTTGAGTTTAAATGTGGATGACCATTCCATTTAATTCTCACCCCAAGCTTAGTAATTGGGAAGGTTGGTGTATACATGACCATGCTATGTCAACTTGGCTTAGAGTTTTATGTTAAATAGGGGGATTGATCATTGCTTGCTACATGACCATGTGTGAGTAATGGGAAAGACCTAGAACTTAATATATTTATCTTAAAACAAGCCCTAAAATTGGATTGAAGTGCTTAATGAGACTAAGTGAGAACATTGAGTGGTCTAAGAAGGTTGCATCGATTCCCTAGTGATTTCTCCCATATATCCATATGTTGTGTGTTTGTTATGCTTAGTTTAATTTTTAACTTAGTTTTATTTTCAAGTTTGCAATTAAATCATTTTTCTAGAATCCAAACCTTTTTCCCAACAAATATCATTATGCAATTTAATTTTCATGCACTTAGAGTAGTTTTCTTCTTCCTAGACTAAGTAGTTTCAACCGATTGAGTCACCGATCCCAGTGAACGAACTTAATTTAAATTAAACGTAATTTTTTACTACATCAAGCACCTTTTGATGAAATTGCATGTAATCAAATGTTTTTCGATGAGATTTTTTGTATGTATCCTAAGAAAATTAAATACACATTTGGTAAAAATTTGGAAATTTTTTGGATTTGAGAAATATTTTTTTTCTTATATTTCCCTATTTTTAAATGTTTTATCTTCAAAAAAAATCTGAAAAAATTAGTTCTTACACCCAATTATTTTTAATTTTTTTTTTCCATAATCAATGTTTTAACTATCCATACAAAAAATCAAATCAAGATTCAATATATTCCATACAATTTCATCACAAGTGCTTAAAATATGCATTGTAAAAAGTCCTCATTGGAAAATTACTCACACACACATATATATATATCAGGTTTGTGGTTTGTGCTGTTACTCTATGACTCTACAGCCTCTTTTTTTTTTTTTTTTCTTTTTTCTACAGTTCCATCAGGTCTGAATTAACTTTAAATCTCAACATTTACAAACAAAAATTGCTTTCTCACCATTGTTACAGCTCTATCCAAGTAATTTTTTAATATTGCTAAATAATTTTATTTTATTGGATTAAATTTTTATATTTAACTTATATCAAAATAAAGAAGTTGAGTTAAAAAAATTAAGACAATACAATAAAATTATTTAATAGAAAAAAACACTATTAGAAAATTATCTGAATATAGCTGTAACACTGGTGAGAAGACAACTTGTGTTTGAAAATGGTGAAGAATTGAAGTTTACTGCACATAAAAGTTATATATGAAAAATAAATTAGGAAAAAAATTCAATATAAAATTTAACCCAAAGCAATAATATGAAAATAAATTAAAAAATTACCTAGATACAGTTGTGACAATGGTAAGAAGACAAATTATGTTTGAAAATTGTGAGAATTACACAAACAAGTTTTGAAAAAGAAATTCAAATAAAAGAAGTTTAATATAAAATTTTAATCCAATACAATTAAATTATTTTATAAAAAAACAATTAAAAAAAAATTACCTGGATAGAGCTATAATAATATTGGTGAGAAGACAACTTGTGTTTGAAATGGTGAGAATTGGTGTTTATTGCACATATAAGTTATGAAAAATAAATTAAGTAAAAAAAATTAAATATAAAAATTTAGCCCAATACAATAAAATTATTTAATATTAAAATCAATTAAAAAATTACTTAGATACAGTTGTGACAATGGTGAGAAGACAACTTATGTTTAAAAATGGTGAGAACTTCATAAACAAGTATCAAAAAAGAAATTCAAATAAAAGAAGTTAAATATAAAATTTAATCCAATACAATAAAATTATTTAATAAAAAACAATGAAAAAAAAAATTACCTGGATAGAGCTATAACAATGGTGAGAAAGCAATTTTTGTTCGTAAATGTTGAGAGTTAGAGTTAACTCAGACATGATAGAACTATAGAAAAAAATAAAAGAAGTTGTAGACTCGTAGAGTAACAACTAATAACACAAACCACAAACCTGATTGTTTAAAAAAAAAATTGATGTTAAAGGAAGACAATCTAGGAAATTAATTATTGGTTTTTATTGTAAATAAAATGAAAAGGTAGACTGTTAATAAATGTTAGATTTTTAATGTAAACCATTTATTGTTGTCCTTTCCACATGTCAATAGGGTGCGTTTGGCATAGAGATGGGACAGGACAGGGTGGGACGGGACAGGACAGGGCGGGACGGGACAGTTGCTCCATATTGTGTTTGGAATGTCTGGGACAGAACTATTAAATGTACTATTATGCGTTTGGTATGGATGGGACATGACGGGACAAGAAGTTCAAATGACCAAGGTGCCCCTCATATATATATAGTATTATAATATATATATATTATAATATTATATTTTATTATTATATATAATATATTAAAAATTATTACATATACAATAATATATATTAATTAATATGAAATAATTTTTAAAATATTATATATAATAATAAAATATAATATATATATATTATCTTATATATATTATTGTATATGTAATAATTTTTAATATATTATGATATTAAATATATTTATATATTATTAATATTTATAATAATATATAATATATATTGTATTATAATATATATATATATATATTAATATATATTAATATATATTATTATTGGAGACTCGCAGATGGATTTTATCAGGAGTAGACAAATTACAGACAGCTTCGTGATTGCTAGCGAGATAATTCATAAGTGGAAGAGAGACAAAGTGGGTGGCTTGCTTGTCAAACTTGACTTCGAGAAAGCTTATGACTGTGTTAATCACTCTTTTCTATTGTCTACGTTGGAGAGAATGGGGTTTGAGGCTGTGTGGATCAATTGGATTTCTAATTGCATTCGACTCCTGCTATTTCAGTCCCTGTGAATGGTAGCCCAACGGGTCAATTTGGGTTAGAAAGAGGACTCCGACAGGGAGACCCTTTGTCTCCGTTTCTTTTCAACATAGTTGTTGAAGCCTTGAATGGTGTCTTTTTGAAGGCTGCTGAGTTGGGATTGCTTAAAGGGGTGGAGTTTGGGTCAGAGGGGATCAAGATTACTCACCTACAGTTTGCGGACGATACCATTGTCTTCATTGATCCTACGGTGCATAGTCTTTTGACACTTAGAAGGAGTTTAAGGTGCTTCGAATTGGTTTCGGGGCTTAGAATCAATTTTCATAAATCTATTGTTGTTATAGTGGGTAAGAAAGAGGTCCCGAAAGTCAAGTGGGATGAAATTTTTAGGTGTAGGAAGGCCTCTTTGCCAATTTCCTATCTTGGCCTCCCTCTCGGAGCCAATCCTGGGTCAAGGAGCTTTTGGGATCCAATTATTCATAAGGTATAGCAACGTTTGGCTCCCTGGAAGATGAAATTTTTGTCTAAAGGTAGGAATTGGTGCTCATTAAGGCGGTTCTCTCTAGTATCCCCATTTACTATATGTCCGTCTTCAAGATGCCTGTTGGGATTGCTAACATAATTGAGAAGCTTCAGCGCAACTTTTTCTGGGGAGAGGGCAATAAGAGGAAGAAAATCCACTTTGTTAATTGGGAAACAGTTTGCAAAAGTAAAAAGAATGGTGGGCTTGGTATAGGAAGGCTGCTGGACAAGAATAAAGGGTTGCTTGCTAAATGGGTATGGCGCTTTGGTTGTGAGACAAGTTCGTTGTGGAAATTGGTGATTTGTGCGAAGTACGGGGTGGATCCTAATCGGTTATGGTGGAATTGGGAAAGTAAGGGGCAACTTTCTTCTTTTGTGAGTGCTGTCTGTAGCCTTTTTGGAGAAGGGTCAGGTACTGCAGATTGTTGAATAATGGCTTGCAGGTTATTTTTGGTAAAGGTGATAGGGTGAGTTTTTGGCAGGACATTAGATGGAATTCGATTCCTTTAAAAGAGGTGTTTCCGAGGATTTATGCGCTTGCTAAGTTCAAGAGTGGGATGGTTCAGGATTTTGGCTATTTTATTGGTAACAGGTGGCATTGGAATATCCAGTTACGTCGGCCGTTATTTGATTGGGAGATTGAAGTGTGGAATTGTTTCAAAACTGTTGTGGATGGTGTCTACATCAGGAGCTGGATTTCAGATAAGTTAGCTTGGTCTTTGTGTAAATCGGGAGTTTTTTCGGTGAGTTCCTTCCGTAAGAGTTTGGAAGATTCTCTCTCCTCTGTTGCTACCTTTGATCATTTTATTTGGGGAGGTTTCTGTCCGCCAAAGGCCCAAATTTTTGCCTGGCAGTTGCATAAAGGTAGAGTTATGGTAAAGTCTATGTTAATGAGGTTGGGTGTGAGGCAGGTTGTGGATGCTATGTGTGTCTTGTGCAAAAATGATATAGAATCCTTCGATCATCTTTTTGTCCATTGTAAGTGGCCTACGAATGTCTGGAAGCAATCCATGAGCTGGTGGGACGTTAGCAGCTGCTGTAATTGTAGTTTCAATGGGTGGTTAGCTGGTTGGCCGGGTCTTTGCCCTTCTGTGAAGAATAAAAAAGCTTGATTGGCACTCTTTTTTGCTGTTATTTGGACTATCTGGGAAGTGAGGTGATTTTTTCAGGGTCTAAGGCCTGCTTGGTCCAGCTCTTGATTTGATCCGTTATAGGGTGGCGTGGTGGTTCAAGTATTTAGGGATAAGGTCTCAAGATCCCGTTTCTTTGTTGATGCTTAATCTCAAAGATCTCTGTGTTGAGAAGTCGGTGTCTAAATGTTCGAAACAGCTTGAAGAGTGGACTCCACCTTCTGTTAATTGTCTTAAATTTAACGTTGACGGTTCGTCGAAGGGTAAGCCCGGTTTGTCTGGTATTGGGGGAGCGCCTAGAGATCATTTTGGTAAAGTGTTGTGCACTTTCTCTGAGCATACTGGTATCCAAGATTCGAACAAGGCGGAAGTTTTGGCTATTCTCAAAGCTTGTGAGCTTTGTGCTGCTAATCAGGCGTTGGCTGGTAAGAAGATTTTGATTGCGAGTGACTTGAAAATTGCGGTTTCTTGGGTTAATAACATCAATTTTGGTAGTATAGAGCATTTGGATATTTTGTATAATATTAGAGGTCTGATCTGCTTGATGGGAGATGTTAAGATTGTGTACAATTCTAGGTCTACTAATTCCTTTGTAGATCATTTGGCTAAGTTGGGTTCTTCCAATAGTGGGGATAAGATTGTGTGGGAAGTTTTATGAGTTTTTTTCTCTTTTTTGGCCTCGGTTGGGTGGTGTTTTTTTGGCTTTGTTTCTCTCTGTTTTTGTTTCGTGGCACTGCTGTTTGGTTCTTTTGTTTTGTCGTGGTTTTCTCTGGTTGTGTGGGTGCTTGCTCGTTTTTCCTGGCTTGATGCCTGTGCAATAAATTGTTGTTTAAAAAAAAAACATGTACATATTGTAATAATATATATTATTATAATATATATAATATTGTACAAGTTTGTGATTTTTTTTGAAGATTTAAGGGTAAAAAGATCTTTTTGAGACTTATCCCATGCATGGGACAAGTCTGGCCTAGGGTCTTGGGTGGAACAAAATTTGGTGATTTTTGTCCCACCTTATCTCGTTCTGTCCCACGCTAAAGTCACGCCAAACGTGGGACAAGAAAAAACTGTCTCACGTTGTCCTGTCTCGTCCCACATACCAAACGCAACCTATAGAAACAAAGAATATGTTGAGAGAGTGAATTTATCACTCTTCTTCCATATTTATCTCTTGAGCTGGTCGATTGTGGTTTGTGTAGTCGATGTCTTGTATGGCGTCTTATCTAAGACATGCTTTTTCTAATCAACCATGGCTGCAAACATGCTTAAATGTGTGGATTTCTTTAGAATAAGTGGTAGGTAATACATCTTCCCTACCATATTAGTGGTTATGATTCGATATTTCCATATTTATCTATTGAGCAGGTCGATTGTAGATTGTGTAGTCGATGTCTTGTATAACGTGCTATCTAAGACATGCTTTTTCTAATCAACCACGGCTGCAAACATGCTTAAATGTGTGGATTTCTTTAGTCGATTGTGGTTTGACAAATTCGGAACTTAACAATTTACAAAGTTAAAATTATTTGACAGCAAAATCACATCAACTGCTCACGTCACCGTTTAGAATAAGCGGTAGGTAATGCATCTTCCCTATGTATACATGGGAGAAAAACGCATGTACTATTTAATTTCAATGTGTCAGCCCAACTGTGCTGTATAAAAATTTATAGTAATAAAAAAAATCAATTAACTTTGTCAAATACACAAAATGACAAAAGTATCATTTATATAATGCATGATATCGTCACCGATGATAAATAATATAGGACCAATGTAATTACATGCGTATTTGCTGACAAACTTTGATAGTATCTATATTATATTAAATATTAAAAAAAAAAAAAAAAAAAAAAAAAAAAAAAAAAAGTATAGTTATCTTATCTATCTGGACCTACGTTTGGAGCCGTGTATTGAATAGTATTAAATCACTATACTGTATAAAATAGTCCAAGCGACATGTTTGGCCATGTCATTGTATTGGAATACGTAATACAAAATAGTCTCCATAATACAACAGAAAATTATCTAATACAAAGGAAAGGAGGTGGGTTTATATTTCTCTTCTTTTCTTTTTCTGCCATTTTTTTATCCTTTATTTTTTTTTCATTACAAATTTATTTGACTTCTCCTATCATTTCTTTTTCATTTTTTCTTTCTCAGCTAAATTATTACATCTTTTCATTTTTTTTTTTTTTTATTAAGACATTTAAGTAGATTGTTTTTTATTGTGAATTTGTGATGGTACAATATTTAAGATAATACTATATTTTATGAATAAATAAATAATTAAGAACTAATTTTAAATTATGAAAAAAAAATTAATTTAATAAAATACAGTACAATGTTAATTATCTGTAATATTATTTTTATAGTCTACATATTTTAATTTTTAATTTCAATAATAGTTTTTTTTTAAATAATTATGTTTATTATTTATTAAATACAATACAATATAGTAACATTTTAAACATTCATATTATTCAATACAGTCTAATACAATATATCACCAAACACGTGATTATACTAACAATAATACAATATAGTTCAGTCCAATACAATGGGATTTCTTTCAGGTTTGTTTTAATTACTCCCATTCAAGTTTGTTTGATTCAACTTGTTTGTTTATTGTGATTAAGAAAATTAATTAAGATGAAAATGTAATGCATTATGTAGAGCCGGCCCTGAGGCGAGGCACCAGGGGCAACCGCCTAGGGCCCAAGAAAAAATTGCTGAAAAAGGGGCTTGTGATGACATTAGTACATATGAACCTAGGGCCCAAAAAAAAAATTGCTCGAAAAGGGGCCTGTGATGACATTAGTACATATGAAAATACATGTGATAAAACCCAAATATTAATAAAATCAACTAGACAAAAAAAAACATCTTGTACACTTTAAGACAAAAACAAAAAAAAACAGCTAGTTTCATATTTTATTATTATTTTTAATCATTACTTTTCTTCTTTTTAATATTTAATCATCCTTTTTTTTCTCACCTCACACCTCTCTCTCACTCACTCTCTCACACCTCTTTGGCTCTCTCTCTCAAATAATCTCAATTCATCGTTCCTTCTCTTTTTTTTCACATTCTCTCAATCTCTCACAGTCTCACTCCCCCACCCTAGGTAATTTCTAATTTCGTTTCTGTTTGTAATTTTTATTTTAATGTTCTATTGTTCTATTTATAACTTAATGTTCATTTTAATTTTCACATTCTATTTCTTCTTTTTCCGTTTTTATTTCTAAGTCCCCAATCAATTGAGTTAGTTTAATATTTTTATTAAAAATATTTGTTGTTTGGTTTTTAGGAAATTTTCAAACCAACCTCAAAAGTAATGTTAATGACTATTTTTTATTTGGAAACAAAACATAAAGAAGAATGAATACACATATCTGAAAACCAAATCAATATTTATTAAGTATAGCATTTGTGATGATATTTAATTCTCGGTCATATGAGAAATTAATTCTTAGACAATTCTATGAAAAAAAAAAAAAATCTAATTGAGTTTTATACTTTTATTTGTAGTGATCTGTTTATTTTATGATATTTCCGGTGACAGATTTACTGTTAATTTAGTTGTTTGTTAACTATTGTTTTATATTGTATTTTCTAGCAAATAAAAAAAAAAAAAAAAAATTCTTGCGGGATAGCGGGAATGCCAGACTGGTGGACTTACTAAATCGAGTTGCTTGAATGCTTGACATGTTTTATTGTTCTGTTTCACTATTTCACCATGATTGTTAGTTTGTTTGTTATTTTAATTATCAGTGTTTTTTTATTTATTTTACTATTGTTAATTTATTATTTGTTTGTTATTTTAGTTATTCACATGGGGCCTATTTTTTACATTTTCGTCCTGGGCCTCAAGAACCTCAGGACCGGCTCTGGCATTATGCAGTTGATAAACCATCAAGTAAGCAGTAGCTTGTTGGGAAATTTGAAATTAGAGGCCGAAGAGTTTTTCAAGTTGCCAATGGAAGAGAAGATGAGCAAGCATGGACAACAACAAGGAGATGTGGAGGGATACCAGAAACTTAATTGGGGAGACAAGCACTATTTCACTACTTCATGACCGCCTCATTTGAGGAAACCGAACCTTTTTGACAACCTCCCTCCCTCCTTCAGGTTCTCCTTCTCTCTCTTTCTTAATAATTACACAGATTTATTTGAGTTTTTAAACTTAGCTTAGAATTATGGAAATGGTACAAGTTAAAGAATTGAATAAGTGATCGATGTGATATTAAAGTTATATTTATTCATTCATCAAGACACATGAAGCTATATTATTCACAAATGGATTAAATGAATAAATATGAATCGATTACTCTTTTAAGTTTAAAGAATTTGTCAAGTACATATTTGTGATGATAAAGAGTGAAACCTGTTGGGGATAATGCTCTAGAACGATGAACGTGGAAACGTCGTGCCTAATATACGTCCATAACTCATAGCAAATAATAATGTCAATAAACAGAAAAATAGATGAGAGAGAATAAACAATCACAACACAAGATATACGTGGAAAACCCAAATCGGGTAAAAAACCACGGGTCGTCAGGACGATAGAGAAAGTTCTACTATATGATAAAGTTACAACCATATACTCCATAATTCTCTCTCTCACAACCCAAACCCCAAATGCTCACAAGATCTTCACCGAGTACCCCCACAATATCCCGTAGGTCTCCCCTAAATATCACCCACGGATCTCATACTTGATCCACCGATATTCCCTTGGATCCCTCCTCGGATATTCCCATTGGATCTCCCCGGATCTCACTCACACTCTCTGATGTTACATGGTGTTCAACTCACACCTTCAACCTAATTACAAAGTTCTATTTATACTAGTTACAAGGAGTTTAAGATAAAAGGAAATCCTACTCTTAAGCATACAAGACTTACTTGTTCCACATAAATAATATTTCCCTTTATGACAAGTCTTCTTGTAAGGAGTAAATCATTTTCCTTCAAGCACAAGAACTTCCAGAAGAATACCTTTTCCTATTCTGCGCAACATTTCCAATCTCAGTAATATATCGTCTCTACTGTATTGGTCACGGTGTGCACCCCGCTTCCAACACCACGAAACAATTCTGCTCTTGACCGCTCTTGCCACCGCTATGGCTTTCACAGCACCACTTGCAGCGCTCTCCATTGATCTTCGACCGCTCTCATTACCGCTGTCGAAATCCACGGTGTACATCACAGCGCTATACCGCTGTGGGAACCGCTGTCAAAGCCACATCGCAACCCACAGTGGTTTGCTTCATTCTTCCGTTCTTCTAGTCTTCAACCTCCCTCAAACACCACCTTCAAACTTCCAAACGTATCCCACGTCTCCAGGAAGCTCCACATCAGTTGAGTCTTGTTTGGTTCACATTTGGTTCACTTAGGAATACAAGTCAAAACCTAACAAAACCATCATGGCCATACAAAAATATATATGATTTTAATTGATAACATGTTACATGTACATGCATGTACCGACTACCGTTATCATTCTAGTGGCAACATACTTTACTATTTTCTACTTTCTTTTTTTCCTTGAAAAATTTACTAATTAATGTTGACAACTAGACATTCAAAATGTTAAACCGATCAATCCATACAAATTGAATCAATTTAAGTTTGTTGATTTGATTTTCTTAAATAAAATAAGTTGATCAAGTTGTTCAAAAACAATAAGTGACATTAATTAATCGGATAGTTTTGTTTTGTTTTGTTTGTCTTTAGCAACTTTAAGTTTATTTGATTTGAAATCTCGAATAGATTAATTTTATTTATAATTCTTGTGTGTTCTGCATTTGAGTTGAACTTAATATTATAATTTATTAGCTACTTTTTTTTTTTCCCAACAACCTTAATAAAAAAAAAAAAAAATTTTGCATAAAAATGTATTTATGTTACATTAATTTAACCTATAACAATTCAAAGTAAATAAAAAGGAAATTAAATAAACCAAAATTATATTTTCTTAGGCTCAAACTAATAAATGAAACTGATTTTTGTTGGTTTGGTTTGGTTATATTTGATAATATAATTGGTTTAGATATGATATGATTTATAACTATAGATCAAAAGATGACTTGGTGATCATCAATCTATCATTTGGAAAAAGAAACGATTGTAGAATGAAAAAAATTAATTTATCTCAACACATAATAATAGAACCAGAGTACAAGACCATTTTGATGTTTATTTCCATATTAAGACATGTTAATTTTGCTTGAGTTGACCATTCAAAGTCCTTTAAAAAAAATTGACAACATATAACTGCAGAAAGACAAATGGGAAAAAAATCTAAGAATGGACGATAATGAAATGATAGTGTTGTTAGAGGCTGGTATGGTAAAGAATGAGCTTTAATTACTATCTGCCATATCCACAACCAGAACAGGTCATCGGTCTCGCTCCTCATTCTGATTTTGGTTGCATCAACATCCTTCTTGAGGTCAATGATATAAAAGGCCTCCAAGTAAAGAAAGATGGGATGTGGATTCCTGTTAAATCTCTTCCTAATGCTTTTATAATCAACATTAGGGACACTATACATACTTGTAAATTTGCACCTTTTCTAATATTTGGTAGCTATAGACTCACTATAAGAAAAATGGATATAAAGTTGTAACTATATACAGTTGATGGTGTTGCAGATAATGAGCAATGGAACATACCGCAACATCAATCATAGAGCAACAATTAACTCCTTAAAAGAGAGAATATATGTTACCACATTTTGCAACCCCAAAATAGATGGAGATATTGGTCCGGCACCAAGCCTTGTAACCCTAGAAACTCCTGCAATTTTCAAAAGAATAGGAGTTGTAGACTATACCAAAGGACTATTTTTTGGTAAACTTGATGGAAAAGCACCCTTTGTGCCATGAGGATTCAAATTGTACAAGGCAAAAGCAATTGAGTACAACACATATGATGATTCATCAAATAATATGTACAATAATTATGTTAACGTGTACTCATAGACCATATGTTAATAGTTGAAGAAAAGAAACCTTTTATATAGATTTTGATGTCTTTAAAACATAAAAGTTTACTCTTGATGTTGAAAGTATTAAGATTCAGAGAAGCTCAAGTATAATGAAAACTGATAACGGTTTTTCTATTTTTCATTCACTTCACAAAGAACATAATACACTAAATACCTACACAAGTGTGCTCGTAACTAATTTTCTGTTAAGAATAGCAATACTGATGTGTCAAATATACAAAGAAGCAAAAGCAATATTGGGAATGTTGACAATAGTCAACAATAGCAGATGACAACACTGATGCAAAATGTGCATCATACCAAGACACAGATGCTTCTATAATTAAAGTATGAGCTGCGTGAAGGATGATTATGATGCAATGACCATGCATCATGATCATCACTGTCATCATCAACATCCACCATCTGCAATAACAAACTTTCCCGTCAAAAGTCTTCCTGCCAAAAAGTTTGTTACAACAGATTCTCCAGCTATAAGCATTGTGATTGTGTGAGCTAAATGGTCTCTAGTAATCAGAGGCTATAAATACGAACACACTTGTAAAGCTTTAATTAATTTTCATTTCATCAAATAAAATGAAAAGCTCTACAAAACTTCTCTCTGTTTTCTTCTCTGTTAGTTCTAGAATTCTCTTGAGCATTTTATCAAACAGTTTCAATACAATAAGAGTTCTCTGAATACTCTTTATCAAAAACTTTAGTTTTCTTCATGGTATCAGAGCTACAAAAGGACTAATCGTCCATGGCTCCATTATCTAGCATCGCTGCAGTACAAGAAGATGAAGCTTCGATCATATCCAAGGCTGGAGACTTTTCGGCGTTATCAAAATCATTGCACTTTAACATTCAGGTAAAACTCAACAATGATAATTACATTCAATGGAAAGCTCAGGTGTTTCCTGTGATTCGAGCTTTTCAACTGGAAGATTATATTCTAAATCTCAAATCTACTCCACTGAAATACGTTGAAACTCAACCGGTTGGTGAAGGTGAGAAGCAACTGGTACTGAATAAAGAGTATGTGACTTGGACGAGATCTGATCAGCTGTTACTAAGCTGGCTGTTCTCAACAATAGGCCAGAATGTGATTGGACAGGTGACAGATTGTGGAAGCTCTCGAGAGGTCTGGAGCACACTTGAGCAGTTGTTTTCACAACAATCTTTGGCAAAGGTTCTTCAGTTGAAAAATCAGCTACAGAATGTCAAAAAAGGATCAAACTCTGTATCTGACTTTGTGCTGAAGATCAAAACCATTGGTGACAGTCTAAAGGCAGCAGGACAGATAGTAAGTGAAAATGATCTCATATTGAGTGTGCTTCATGGAGTTGGACGAGAATATGACTCAGTTGTATCAGTTGTCATAGCTCAGAGAAGCAACATTTCTCTTCAAGAGGTACAATACTTGCTTTTAAATCATGAACAAAGGATAGCAGATTTTGATTCAGCAACACAGTTGGATGTTTCTACTCCAACTGCAAACTTTGCTTATGGAAATCAAGGAGACAAAAGAGGTCAAAGAGGTGCTTTTAACGGATCCAACAACTATAACAATGGTGGAAGAAATGGAGGCTATAGAGGACGAAATCGAGGAAGAAATGGTGGCAGATGGAACAATAGCAACAGACCAATCTGTCAAGTCTGTGGAAAAGCAGGACATATAGCAATGAATTGCTATCATCGTTTTGATAAGAACTATCAAAACAACAATCAAAATGGAGGCATGTTTGCAACTTCAAACCAGTATCAGCATCATCAGAACCAAGGCAATATTGTTCCAGCACTAACCAATTCTCCTCACCAAACAAATCATCAAGTCAACTATCATCAATCAACTGCCTATTATGCTACACCAGAATCTGTAGGCGACCCAGCCTGGTATGCTGATAGTGGGGCTACTAACCATGTCACTCCACACCTGTCAAATCTCTCAACATACTCAGATTATCAAGGCAGTGATAGGCTGGCTGTTGGCAATGGACAACAATTGCACATATCTCATACAGGTAAAACCTTCTTGTCATCACAAAATTCATCCAAAGCACTGCTATTAGATCACATTCTATGTGTTCCATCTATTGCAAAGAACTTATTAAGCATATCAAGATTCACACAAGATAATCATGCCTATGCTGAATTTACTTCAAATTCTTGTGTGATAAAGGAAATGAATACCAAGGAGATTTTACTTCAAGGCAAGCTTGAGAATGGATTATACAAGCTGAAATTGGACGAAATCAGAGGAAGAAATGATGATCAAAGAAATAAAGAAAGAAGTTTTAATGCTTTTTCTGTTGATAAGAATAATGTAGATAAGACTCCTTGTACAGCTGATGTAAATAGATTCAATCGAAGTAATAAAACTCATTTTGATGAGACTATGTGGCACTTGAAATTGGGTCATCCAGCACCACTAATCCTAAGAAAGGTGTTGTCTCTTCTACATTTACAATATGATAGAAGTCATATTAGTTTTTGTGATGCATGTAAAATGGGAAAAATGCATCAGCTACCATTTGATCACTCCACCTTCAAAGCTGCAGGTCCACTTGATTTGGTGTATACGGATGTATGGGGTCCTTCACCCATGCCATCAGTTGAAGGTTGTAAATACTATGTTGTGTTTGTTGATTCATTCTCGAGATACAGCTGGATGCACCCACTCAAGATGAAATCAGAGGTAATGAGTGTGTTTTGTAAGTTCAAAAAGATGGTTGAGCTACAATTCAGCTGCAAGATCAAATGTCTCCAGGCTGATCTTGGAACAGAATACAAGCCTTTATTACCTTTTTTGGCTGATTGTGGTGTTCAATTTAGAACCTCTTGTGCATATACACATCAGCAAAATGGCATTCCGGAGAGGAAACATCGCCACATTGTTGAAACTGGGCTGACTCTCCTAGCTCAAGCTCATATGCCACTCATTTTTTGGGTGGAAGCTTTTCAGGCAGCTGTGTTGTTAATCAACAATCTACCAACACCAGTGCTCAAGCTCAAATCTCCTTATGAAGTTTTGTTTAATAGACTACCCAACTACAACTTTTTCAAAGTTTTTGGCTGTGCTGCTTTCCCATACCTAAGGCCCTATTCTCATCAAAAGTTCAACTTCCATACTACAAAATGTGTGTTTATAGGTTATAGCTTGAGTCAAAAGGGTTATAGATGCCTCCATCCATCGGGAAAGGTATATGTATCAAGACATGTGGTATTCAATGAGCTTGAGTACCCTTACAAAAGCTTATTTCCTCCTGCAGAAATTACATCTACTCATGCACCCAGTTTTTCAACACTACACCTCTGTGACAGCCTTATTCGTGATGCAACATCATCAAGGACAACTTCTTCAACACCTTCAGACCAAGTACTATGTCCTACAATGCCTGCAATACCCTTCCACATTGATTTGGGAAGGCCAACTGTTCCTCAAGTCAGCCATACACAGACTTCAACACACCCAATGACAACTAGACTCAAATCAGGGACAATACCTCACAAGGCCTATGCTTCAGTATGTGAATCAAATCCTGTTTCCTCAGCCACCTTAGAGCCTCGAACTGCAGCTGAAGCCCTTGCTACACCTCACTGGAATAATGCCATGGTTGTCGAGTATGAAGCTCTAATGAGAAATAATACATGGACATTGGTTCCTCCCACTGAATCATGTAATCTAGTAGGCTGCAAATGGGTTTTTCGTGTGAAATACAAGCCGGATGGAACTATCCTCAAGCACAAGGCCAGATTGGTGGCCAAGGGATTCCATCAAACACCCGGCATAGATTTTCAAGACACTTTCAGCCCGGTTATTAAGGCTATGACCATTCGAATCATATTTAGCTTAGCTGTGACTTACAATTGGGATGTCCAACAAGTTGACATCAACAATGCTTTCCTTAATGGAGATCTAACTGAGGATGTCTACATGGAGCAGCCTCTTGGCTTCATAAATAGTCAAAAACCCTCTTTTGTGTGCAAACTTAATAAGGCACTCTATGGTTTAAAGCAGGCCCCACGAGCGTGGTTTTTCAAGCTGAAAACAGCCCTGCAACGGTGGGGTTTTGTGTCATCCTTTTCAGATGTTTCGTTGTTCATCAAGAGGCTTGGCAGCAAGGTCATCTATCTATTGGTTTATGTAGATGACATTCTTATCACTGGAAATGATTCAACTCTTATAAATCAGACTATCACTACTTTAAATTCCACCTTTGCATTGAAGTCTCTAGGCTCAGTTAGTTATTTTTTGGGTTTTGAAGCCACCAGGTCACCAGCAGGTTTAGTTCTAACACAAACCAAATACACTCTTGACCTCCTACAAAAGACCAACATGTCAAGTTGTAAGCCCTGCTCCACTCCCTTGCCAACAAGCTCTAAGCTGACCAAAATTGGCTCTCCTTTTGCCTTTCCTTCACTTTACAGGAGTACAATCGGGGCTTTGCAATATCTGACCTATACTAGGCCAGATATCTCCTATAGTGTGAATAAATTGAGCCAGTTCTTGGCCTCTCCTACTGATGATCATTGGACAGCATGCAAGCGTCTTCTTCGTTATCTAAAGGGGACTGTCAATATGGGGTTATGTTTCAGGCCATCAAAGTCTTTAAATGTTGAGGTTTTCAGTGATGCTGATTGGGCATCCAGTTTGGATGATCGTCGATCAACAAGCGGTTGTTGTGTGTATCTAGGTGGCAATCTTATTGGCTGGAGTTCCAAGAAGCAGAGTGTAGTGGCTCGCTCCAGCTGCGAGGCAGAGTATCGAGCCCTTTCTCAATCTGCAACTGAAGTAATTTGGCTAACTTCGTTATTCTTTGAAATGGGTATCTCTTTTTCTCAATGTCCAATTATCTGGTGTGACAACCAGAGTGCATTAGCTTTGGCTAAAAATCCTGTGTTCCATGCCCGTACAAAGCATATAGAAATTGACGTCCATTTCATTCGGGACAAGATATCGACCGGTGCTCTTCAGGTTCAGTTTGTCCCTACCACTCATCAGTGCGCTGACATTTTCACCAAGGCCTTACCAGTTTTCCAATTTGATCTTCTTCGGTCCAAGCTGAATTTGGTTGATTCACCCATCTTCAGCTTGCGGGGGAATGTTAAGAATAGCAATACTGATGTGTCAAATATACAAAGAAGCAAAAGCAATATTGGGAATGTTGACAATAGTCAACAATAGCAGATGACAACACTGATGCAAAATGTGCATCATACCAAGACACAGATGCTTCTATAATTAAAGTATGAGCTGCGTGAAGGATGATTATGATGCAATGACCATGCATCATGATCATCACTGTCATCATCAACATCCACCATCTGCAATAACAAACTTTCCCGTCAAAAGTCTTCCTGCCAAAAAGTTTGTTACAACAGATTCTCCAGCTATAAGCATTGTGATTGTGTGAGCTAAATGGTCTCTAGTAATCAGAGGCTATAAATACGAACACACTTGTAAAGCTTTAATTAATTTTCATTTCATCAAATAAAATGAAAAGCTCTACAAAACTTCTCTCTGTTTTCTTCTCTGTTAGTTCTAGAATTCTCTTGAGCATTTTATCAAACAGTTTCAATACAATAAGAGTTCTCTGAATACTCTTTATCAAAAACTTTAGTTTTCTTCATTCTGGTTATCAAGAAAGTAATATCTATTGGGTATTAAGTGTTTCAGTTGTGATAAACTTAAGCTAATTTCTTTCAATTCTCTCAACATTAGGTCGCTGGTGTATTATATATTCATGTTTCTATCAACGGAAAAGGTGTGTAGTTTTACACCAAAATCAACTCTGTTTTCATGGTATCAGAGCTGACGATCTACTCCTAAAATCACAAAATTTTCTTCTTCTTCTTCTCTTCGTACGATGACTACCTCAATCACCGGTGAAAGTAATACAATAAACGCTCGGTGTGTATGATAAATATATCTAGAGGGGGGTGAATAGATTTTAACTATTATTACCCAATTTTCGCACGCAAGTCAATATTACGAAAATGCCCCTACTAGTCAAAAATACAAGCAAGTGTAATATAGTGCGGAATTTAAATAACACTTGATGTATTCGTGGAAACCCAATCACTGGGAAAAACCAAGGGCTGTTTAGTGCGCCACACTCGAACCTCGAAATCCATTAATTGAAATGGAGTTTACAACCTATGTAGACCTCGTCTAACACTCCGGTCAATAACCCCCCACTTCTACCATTCGGGCCTTTAAAAGTGGCTCTAGTCCAATTGCTTGAGGCCTAAGCAATCTTAGCCTCAAAACTTAATTCTCAATGAAGAGATTATGCAACCTATGTGAATATGTATAAATATTCAAATAACAAACAAGGTTAGGGAACCTTAGATGCTTATCTAGGATGATGATATAATCAATTAAATCAACCCTAGATATCAATAGCTGAATGACATGTCAAATAGCTTAGCTAATCAAGATTAATCAAAAACCTAATTAGCTATCATAATACAACACTCAATCAATTCATCACAATCAATTCTCTATTCTTGTATTTATCATATGATCAAAAACATACAAGTAAATTAAAAGAGAATGGCTTGATAGCAAAATACTAAAATAAGATGAAATTAATCAAAATCTTACCAAGCATATTGTGATGATGCAAACCCATTCATGGATGAATGCAAGATGAACTTTGATGCACAAAGGAATGTATTTGAGTGTTTAAATGAGCAAACTTGGTTGCTTTTCTCTCTCAAAATCTCTCTTTAAAATATAGGGTTCTTAATGATTAAAGAGTCATTGTTTCAGAACAAGAGAAAGTGAGATATTTATAGGCATGAAAAATAGAGCATGTGAAAAGACAAGTTTACCCCTGAAATTGCATGATCGGCGGTTTCATTCGGTGGCCAGGTCGCCGTTTGCAACCGCCGAATTGAACCAGAGAAGAATAGGGGAACAACGACGGTTTCAATCGACGGTTTCAAAATCGCCGAACTAACCGTAGAATCAAACCCGAGAAATAAATCAATCAGGTATGATCAGTGGTTTCGAACGGCGGTTGGCGACCACCGATCGTAACCGTAGAATCACTCCAGACCTTTCTAGACTAAAACAGCGGTTTCAATTCGGCGGCCAGGCCGTCAATCAAACTGTCGATTCACCAGTAATGGTGAATCTAAAGGAGAAGCCAAGAGCATTCCCCTTAAGCGGTCTTCACGCAAAACTAAGCACACATTCGTGCAAGCGCGGACGTTTCCGAACATATTCGGGAAACGGATTACACAACACACAAACACAACAAGATACATCAAACAAAGTGCAAGAGTGAAATGTGTCATGTGAAGAGAATGCACACAAGTACAAGTATGCTAAGTGTGTGTGTGCTAACTAAATCTCTTTAAAGAAAAAGTAAGCACTAGAGATTATACCTTTGGCGTGCTTGTCCCTTGAGGTCTTGAAAGGGCCTTCGAGCTTGAAGTTCAATCACCTAAACTACCCTTACACAATCAACCCCAACAAGTGGTTTGTCCATGAAATAAGCCAATCAATATATGGAAATCCTTACAACCGACACTTCTCCTGACAATAGTTCTCCTGAAAATAGCTCTTCTACAGCACCTCCCACCATTGTTAACGTCACACCAGTCACTTCAACCTCATTGCGTTCCAATGAGTTTCACCTTATTACCATCAACATCACTGCACAGGCTCCTCTTAAGCTCACCACCAACAACTATATGTCCTGGAAAATTCAGTTCCAAACCCTCTTCACTGGATATGATCTTCTGGGCTTCATTGATGGTTCCAAGCCTTACTCGCCAGCCTCCATAACAGTGGCTGACGTCACCACTCCGAATCCTGCCTACGAAATCTGGATTCGTCAAGACCAGCTCATCTTGAACGCGATCATTGGCTCGTTATCTCCTACTATCATCTCCTTTGTAACCAGAGCCAAAACGTCTATGAAAGCTTGGACTATCTTTGCTAATACATATGCCAAACCATCCCGTGGCCGCATAAAGCAAGTCAAATCACTCCTCAAGAATTCCACAAAGGGTACACAGTCCATCACCGATTTTCTTCACTCAGTTAAGGCTCGTGCGGATGAACTTGCTTTGCTAGGTGCTCCAATGGATGATGATGACCTCACTGAGAGGATCCTAGATGAACTTGATGATGGTTACAAAGAATTGGTTCGTACGGTTCAAGCCAGAGATAATCCCATATCCTTTGATAAGCTCCATGAAAAGCTTCTAACCTTTAAGGCTTCGCTTCAGAATCGCAAAAATAAGGCATCATCTTTCCTTGCTACGGCGAATCCTACATTAAAGTCTGGCTTGAACTGGCACCCGCAGCAAGGTGCTAACACCTGGCGTCCACCGTTTTCTGGCAACACGGGTTGGCGTCAGTCTGCATCTCAACCATCTCAGCCTCCCTTCAGCAGCATAGGTCTACCAAACCGTGGAAATCAACATGCTCCACCTCCCTATCTCGGCCGCTGTCAGGTATGTGGTGTTCAAGGCCACTCAGCCAAGTGTTGTCCCTCTTTTCAAATGATACCAGTCCAGTCGATTGCTGCACCACCAACTGCTGCACCACATTCTCCAATGCCT
The DNA here is from genome assembly GCA_008009225.1 of Acer yangbiense. Classification (NCBI taxonomy): domain Eukaryota; kingdom Viridiplantae; phylum Streptophyta; class Magnoliopsida; order Sapindales; family Sapindaceae; genus Acer; species Acer yangbiense. The sequence continues at coordinate 12,736,500 of CM017773.1, forward strand.
TGGCAGCCCAAGGCACATTATGCAGCTGCTGGCTCCTCTTCAAATCCCACCTGACTCCTAGACAGTGGGGCTTCGCATCATGTGACAGCAGACTTGAACAACTTGTCACTCCATGCACCTTACAATAGATCCGACGATGTCATGATTGGTGACGGCACAGGTCTTTCAATCACAAATATTAGTTCTATAACTTTTTGTACTTCAAATAACACATTTACATTGCAGGATGTTCTTTGTGTGCCTAATATGAAAAAGAACTTGATTTCAATTTCACAATTTTGTGCTACTAATAATGTTTCTGTTGAGTTCTTATCATCCTCTTTTCATGTGAAGGATCTTCGTACAGGGGTAATTCTTCTGAGAGGCACAACCAAGGATGGCGTGTATGAGTGGCCAACTTCCAGTCTCGTGTCCACACCAGTCCTAGCATTTTCAAGCATCAGAACCACCTCCTCAACCTGGCATCATAGACTAGGTCACCTAGCATATCCCATATTACAACGTATTGTTTCAAGTTTCAGTTTAGAATTGTTGTCTCCTATATCAAAGGATTTTTCATTTCATTCATGTCAATGCAATAAAAGTCATAAGCAACCATTTTCTTATTCATCTCTTGTCTCATCTCAACCTCTCGAAATCATATTTTCTGATGTATGGACATCCCCTGTTATTTCTCATGACAGTTTTAAATACTATGTGATTTTCGTTGACCACTACAGCAAATACATCTTGCTCTATCATTTTAAGAAAAAATCAGAGGTTAAGGAAACTTTTATTAGATTTAAAGCCATTGTGGTGGAAAATTTTTTTGCACGAAAACTCATCACATTTTACACCGACAATGGCGATGAATACATGACACTCAAAGACTACCTAGCCATGAATGATATTTCTCATCTCACAACCCCACCACACACACCTGAGCATAATGGGTACTCCGAAAGGAGACACCATCATATTGTTGAGACGGGTCTTACGTTACTCACTCATGCCTCTCTTCTTCTGCAGTTCTGGCCTCATGCGTTTGCTACTGCTGTATACTTGATAAACAGAATGCCAACCCCCACTCTTAGTCTCCTGTCACCCTATGAAAATATTTTTGGTAAGCCTCTAAATTACTCAAAACTGAAAGTATTCAGGTGTCTTTGTTATCCTTGACTTCGGCCATATACGTCTAACAAACTAGATCAACGGTCCACTTCATGTGTCTTTCTCGGGTATTCCCTGTCACAAAGTGTCTATCTATGTTATGATTCATCAGGTTCCAAAATGTTTATCTCATGACACGTCCAATTTATGGAGTCTATTTTTCCTTATAGGTCGTTACACACCACTCTAGACCGTCCCAACAACACCACCATTAGCTATTGGGTTCCATCAGTCCTTGCCATGTCTTCTCCACACACTGAAGTCGGCCATCATTATCTCCGTCCTCCGTTGTGCTCTCTCAAGGGTTGCCACCATGTGAAGCTCCTACACTCGTGCCACAAGCTGTCACTCCTCAGCTCACATCACCGACAGTCAGCATAGAAGCTGAACCAGCGCCTCTGTCATCTTCTTTTGTTGTTGTTCCATCGTCCACTTCTGCTGTTCAATCGGTAACACCAGGTCTACCTCCACCTGCTGACAGTGCTAACACTGAGTCAGTTGTTGCAGCCGCTGCTCAACAGCCCTTAGAAACAAGTGCGTCTCCAGTGTTTCAGTCTTCAGCATCAAGTGTGGTGTCTCAGCCTATCAATGATCATCCCATGACCACCAGAGCCAAGAATGCCATTCACAAACCCATTCAGAAACTGAACTTACACACGCACCTATAGCCTACGTCTGACTTTGAACCAACAACAGTAACACAGGCTTTGAAGGATTCTAATTGGTGTCGGGCTATGTCAGAAGAGTGCGATGCTCTTGTTTGCAATGGTACTTGGGAGCTAGTTTTATCAGACGAGGCCTCTAACATTGTAGGGTGTAAATGGATTTTTCAGATCAAACGAAAATCTGATGGCTCAATTGATAGATTCAAGGCTCGTCTGGTTGCTAAAGGGTTCAATCAGAGACCGGGTGTGGATTATTTCGAGACTTTCAGCCCTGTCATCAAACCAACCATCGTGAGACTTGTCCTCAGTATAGCCATCAATCATGGCTGGCCTCTTCGTCAACTGGATATTAACAATGCGTTTCTTTAGGGTCGACTCACAGAGAGTTTTCATGGCACAACCTTCAGGCTTTGTTGACTCAGACCGACCAACACATGTTTGCAAGCTCAGGAAGGCTATCTATGGCATTAAGCAAGCACTGCGAGCTTGGTACCATGAGCTGAGACAGTTTTTACTCGCTGCCAGATTCAAGAATTCTTATGCTGACGCCTCTCTTTTTGTTTTGAATACTGGTGCTAACAAACTCTACCTTCTTATATATGTTGATGATATCATTCTCACAGGTAATAACTCAGCTCATGTGGATCGTTTTGTTGACAGTCTTGCTTATAGATTCTCCCTGAAAGATCTTGGTCCCCTTTCCTATTTTCTTGGTGTTAAAGTGGTCCCGCATGAACATGGTATCCTACTGTCACAGTGGCGCTACATATTGGATCTCCTCTCTCGCACCAACATGTCCGGTGCCAAGCCTGTACAAACACCCTTGCCTACCAGTCCATCGCTCAGTCTCCACTCGGGTACGCCTCTAAGTGATCCTACCACATACCGAACGGTTGTAGGCAGCCTACAGTATCTATTGCTTACTCGCTCAGACATCTCCTACGCCGTTAACAAATTGTCACAATTTATGCATTAGCCCACTTCCGATCACTGGGATCTTGTGAAACGACTTATATGTTACTTATGTGGATCGCTAAATGAGGGGGTTATGATTTATTGCAATTCTCAAGTTGCTCTTCATGCCTTTTCTGATGCCGAGTGGGCTGGGAATAAAGACGATTTCTCTTCCACAAGTGCCTACATTGTCTACCTTGGGAGAAATCTGATATCGTGGAGCTCGAAGAAGCAAACAACCATAGCTCACTCCTTCACGGAAGCTAAATACAGGTCAGTTGCAGCCACAGCGGTAGAGCTCAATTGGGTATGCTTCCTTCTCACTGATCTTGGTATCACTCTGTCAGTTGCACCGGTCATTTATTGTGATAATGTTGGGGCTACTCAGTTGTGTTCCAATCCTATCTTTCACTCTCGCATGAAGCATGTTGCCATTGATTTTCATTTCATTCGGGACCAAGTGCAGTTCGGCAGTCTATGTGTTTCTCATGTTTCTTCCAACGATCAACTTGTGGATGCACTAACTAAACCGCTGTCTTAACCTCTTTTTCAGTCTCTCAAAGACAAGATTAGCCTCTCTTGTCGTGGTCCATCTTGAGGGGGCATATTGGGTATTAAGTGTTTTAGTTGTGATAAACTTCAGCTAATTTCTTTATCTTTTAAGTTGTATACTTGTAGTTGAATTGTATATGGATTGTATAGCTGTGTATCTTGTCTCTAGGAGAGTTTCAATTCTCTCAACATTAGGTCGCTGGTGTATTATATATTCATGTTTCTATCAATGGAAAAGGTGTGCAGTTTTACACCAAAATCAACTCTGTTTACAATATCAACTTCATCAATGATAATTGATCATCACATTTGGACCATGATCAAGATGATGTTACTCATTTTTGACAGTGTGTAACTACTTTCCTAATTATCAAGAAAGTATTACAGTCTTGATGGATCGTTCTGCTGCTTGAATAGTTGGTCAATTAACAAGTGTTGACATGGCAATAGTGAATGGGCAGTTGAGCCTATGTATCTTGACCTGGTGAAGCTTTCAATTGATTAGGCTGAGATGCTTTTAAATGTTGATAGTACTTGCCTTAAAATCCCCCCTCAGACTAAGCTGGGCTTAGTCCATGATCACGTTGCCGGTATAGTGAAAATGTCAGCCAGTTGACTCTCAGAAGGAACATATCTGACATCTATAACATTTGAGTCAGTTTCATCTCCAATGAAATGCATGCAAGTCAAGATCAATGTGCTTGATCCTTACATGAAAGATCGGATTATGAGCTAATGAGGATGCACATGTGATGCCACACCAAATTATTGGGGTATCAATGAGAGGAACCTGCTATTCTAAAAATAGAGATTGAACCCAAATGACTCTAGTGGCAGCTTGTGCTAAAACTCTATGCTCGGCCTAACAACTAGAACGAGCTATCGCCTTTTGTTTCTAGCTCTCTAGGTAATAAAGTTATCACTAAAAAAGACACGTATTCTTGAAAATGTTTGGTTTGGTGAAGCCTGAAATCGGCCAAGAGGAGAAGATCGCAGTTCAGGGTGTGGGCTATAGACCGTGGCCCAGATTGTGACGACGAAGAAATCCACACGTGTCAGGGCTTTTTTGTGCGGAAAGAAAATCTTTCCTAGTGGGTTTTGGCCTACCTTAGTACTCTGATATAAATACTAATGTTACCCTATGTTATTGGGTGTGTAGAAAATAGACAAAGAGATAGAGAGCAACTTTGTGAGAGATTGAGAGAGAGAGAGAGAGATTGAGTGATTGTAATCAAACTTTGATAGTGGATTAAGTGTAGGTGCTCTCTGTGGATTTAGGTTTACGCTGAACCACGTAAAATCTCTTGTGTTTTCTTTTTCTTATTATTGCTTTCTTATTATCTACGTGTGGTTGTGATTTGCATGTGTGTGCGATTTTTTACAACAGAAACAAATTTTCTATCATCCAAACAATTACCCCAATCTATATCACTAAAGGCATTGAGAATCAATTGATAAGTAGGCTAAAAAAAAAAAAGAACGTGAAGAAGAAATTTGAGAATAAACTGCATACGAAAAGGAAGACAAACGGAATGCGAGGAAATGAAAAGAAATTGAAGTTATCAATTAGGGTTTTAATTTAAGGGATATTATCATTTTTGTCCCTATATTTTCGTGAGTTATGAATTTTTTAACCATGGCTCCTATGTTTTTTTAAAATCTATCAATTTAGTCCTTCCGTGGATTAGACTTTAGTTACATTTAACGGAATCAAGGGTATTTTTGTATTTAAACAATGAAGATGTTGTGTCAATACCAAACAATAGATAATAATTTTTTAAAAATATTTATATAATATAAAAAACATAAAATTATAATTAAATCTCCACCGTCCTTTATTTATTTATATAAATAAATTTTTTTTTTTTTTAAAAGTAGGTAGATAATTAGATTAAATTTTTGTAATTTTTTTATATCAAATTACAAAAAAAATCATTAAAAAAATCATAAGAAAAAAACAATAAAAATAAAATAAAATAAAAGGTGGAGATCCAATCTATAGAACATTATAATTGGTGAAAGAAAAATTGAATGTTTTGTTTTTATAACTCTTCCGCGGCACTATTCCATTGGTCTGTCTCACCGCCCAGAGTCGGACCCACGGAAGACTTTCTCATTTCATTGACATCACCTGACATTCCCACACTCTCATGTGCACATCATAAATTAAAGTACAAACTGGCAATAATTCAGTGCTATGTTATCTTCTTTTTCTTGCTGTGAATCAACCACAAGAGATTGGAGATAAAAGAAATTAGAGAGAGAAGCAATTGATTATCTGGGAGCTAAGAATCAATGGAAACAAAAGAAATATTATCGCTTGATCATACAACTCTGGCAGTTCCTTTTGTTCAGGAGTTGGTAAAGAAGCCATTGACAAGTGTTCCACCACGTTATGTGCATCCTGATCAAGACCCTCCCATCATATCTCTCGACTCTTCTTCACCGCAAGTCCCCGTCATCGATATGCAAAGATTACTCTCTGAAGATTTCATGGACTCAGAGCTTCAAAAGTTGGACCAAGCATGTAGAGAATGGGGTTTTTTTCCAGGTTTGTTTTAGTCCCATTCAAGGTTTAATTTGTTTGATTGAACTTGTTTGTTTGTTTATTTCAATTGGTTAAGAATATTAAGATGAAAATGATATATGCAGTTGATAAACCATGAAGTAAGCAGTAGCTTGGTGGAAAAAGTGAAATTAGAGACTGAAAAGTTCTTCAAGCTGCCGATGGAAGAGAAGAGCAAGTACGGACAACTAGAAGGAGATGTGGTCCACGTAGAGGGATATGGGAACGTGTTTGTTGGGTCTGAGGATACGAAACTTCATTGGAGAGACAGTCTCTGTTTCACTATTTCCCCACCTCATTTGAGGAATCCACACCTTTTTCCCAACCTCCCTCCTTCCTTCAGGTTCTTTCTTTATCTCTCTCTCTCTCTCAATAATTGCAAAGATTTATTTGAGTTTTGAAACTTAGCTTATTAGATTAGGTTTGGTTTAGTTTATAAATGACCAAATTGATTAACTAACAGCTATCAAAAGACGTAAAAAAGATATTCGAAACTCTAATATGTTGTTTGAAAATTTTAGGAAAGAAATAAGACAATGATTTCTATCAGCTATGTCGATTAAAGGTTGATTTGGTGATCAATGGCGTAAAAGATAACAAATCACCTAATCTATCATTTGGAAAAAAATTTGAGCAAGAGGGGAAACAATTGTATAATGAAAAATATATTACAAATTATTAAATTAACTAATAATTAGCCCATATATTTTGGTAAAATACTTTACGAAAAACAGATCTGATATAACTAATAGGGTCCTTTAAATTTAAAGCACTCTTTGGAGATGTATTTTTAGAACTATCACTAACTTAATAATTTGAATTTAAATGGTACCGAAGTATGGTGATGGACAAAAATACTCATATTTTACTTATATTCTTTTCTGTATTTTTTTTTTTTCCAAAAACCTCCATTAATGGAGGTCAATCAATGGAGGTAGAACAGACCTCTACTAATTTGAGGTAGTCGAAACGACCTCCAATGGAGGTCGAATTGACCTCCAATACGACTTTCATTGGAGGTTTGTTATCACCTCCAATGGAGGTCGAACAAGAAGATGACAAAAAGTTTATAAAAACAAAAAAATTCTAGAAATAAGTCTCGGGTAGGGTACCGAGACTTATTGCCTTGTAGACTTATTTTCACCCTACCTGAAACTTATTTCTAGATCTAATTTTTTTTATCTTCTTCTTTATCGACCTCCAATGGAGGTCTTTTCGATCTCCATTGATGGAGGCAACCTCTTCTTGAAAAAAAAAAAAATCAGAGGAGAGAGAGGAAGAAAGAGAGAAAAAATGGTAAAAAAAAAGTTAAAAAAAAAATGTAAGAGAATAAGTTTAGGAATTTTGGTCTCACCACATACTTTGGTGCTATTTTTATAAAGATTATTAACTTGGTGTTATCCCCTAACGTCAACCCCATTTGGTGCTATTTAGCCTTTTCTCTCATTTATCAATATAGATCAAAAGATAACTTGGTGATCCTCGGTCTATCATTTGGATTAAGAAACGATTGTAGAATGAAAATAATTAATTTATCTCAACACACAATAATATTACCAGACCATCTTGATGATTATTTCCATATTAAGACATCTTAATTTTGTTTGAGTTGACCATTCAAAATCCTATATAAAAAAAAAAATTGACATCATATAACTGCAGAGAGACAATGGAAGCTTACTCGGCTGATTTGAAAAATATCATGGTCGAAATTCTGAGGCAAATTAGAAAAAAGCTAAGAATGGATGAAACTGAAATGACAATATTGTTAGAGGGAAAGCAAGCGATGGGTTTTAATTACTATCCTCCATGTCCACAACCAAAACAAGTCATCGGTCTCCCTGCTCATTCTGATTTTGGTGGTATCACCTTCCTCCTTGATGTCAACGATGTACAAGGCCTCCAGATAAAGAAGGATGGATTGTGGATTCCTGTTAAATCTC